>CM048926.1:34221417-35421417 GCA_026686955.1 Epinephelus cyanopodus | reverse complement strand
AAATTAATAAATATTGTCTGTACTGTGGGGTTTTTTTTGGTATGGATTTTAAATATTTATACAAACTGTCTCATTTAAGATTTATTCACCATCACAAAGTTTGCATTTTGTCTGTAAAGTTTTTTTCATCCTCTTATGAAAGCTGAACTCCATTCCTGCAAACGGAGCTCGCTGCTCTCCGTCCCTGCCTGTGTGTCTGTATGCACACCACATCAGTTTGTATGTGACAGTGTGGTCAAAGTGGCAGGAAAGGGGAGCGGGCAGCACTTCATTAAAGTGCAGCATTACTCCACTCTCTCTCTCTCCCATACATACACACACATACACACCAGGCGCAGACCACTTCATTTAGTCTGAGAGATAGAAAGGACAGGCCCCAATGGATTCTCCTATTAATCTTTAATGAGCCCCCGGGCCTGAAAACTGCCCGCCTGCCTCTCCTTCTCCACATCCAGGAAACAAACAATGACTCGGCTGGAAAACACATCGGCCGCTCGTCCTCCTACCTGCCTGCCTGTCTGCCTGCTAGCCATTAACCCCCCAACTCAGCCCTGAATTATTAATGCGGCTATCTATCTCCCTACTCGCCTGGCCCACTCCCATGAACGGGAATGGGCGACGTCTTGATGGTGTGGTTGGGAAAGTGTGGCGATGCCTTTCTGAGTGTTTCCTTCTGGACTGTGGAGAGGGATGTTGAAGTAAAAGCTGATTGGTCCATCTGTCAATCAAACTCCTCGAGTCAGCGCGAGTTGTTTCAAATGCTGGGAAGACACCAGTTACAGCTGATACCACAATTTTTTTTTTTATTATGTTCCTCTTTTTTTCTGTTTTTTCGTCTGTGGCGAAAGTAGTTTGTAGAAGCAGCAAATATGAAATGGGTGCAGCAAAGACAAAAGAAAATGGCTAGCGTCGATCATGTAAAGGAAACCAACAATTTAAACAACAGACTATGCTACATTTTAGCATGAATAAATCATGCTGTGCTCCATTTGACTCATAGGTACAGGGTTCTGTAAACCAGCAGGGCCATCACATAGGTCATTATCCACCATGAGCAGCCTCCACACTGTTTTTTTTTAACAGTGAAAGACTCCTTTGCAGCACAGAGTAAAGCAGAGCAGATGGGCTTAAACCCTGTGTAACAGCAGAAATGTGAAAAATTGAAAAGCCAATTGACCTTCTGACCTTTGAAACAGCATTTTCTGACTACAAGACCCATTTGATAGCTGCTGTGAAGCTTTCGATCATATCACAGGAAAGGCATCAGCCAATTTGACAATGAGAGATATTAGTGAGCAGTAGGGAGGTCAGTTTTGTTTATTTTTGCTTTTGATAGGCCGGCATCCATTAACAGGTTATCAACGTGTTAATTTTTAAGATTTTATTATATATTTTTTTTCAATACCAGAGGCCTCTCCTTGTCGTCTGACACTGCACTGCCTCAGTGAGCCTTACTGCTGCATTCCAAAGTGCTAAATTTTCCAATTTTTTTGGAGAACTTTAAGAGTAACTAAACCCTAAAACTATTTTTTTCAGCTGATAATCATTGTTTCTGGTTGTATAGTAGTGTTACTGATCCTGCTCAAAATCTTGACAGGTTAGTGCAAACTGTTGAAAATCTACATTTTATTTTAAAAATGTGGTGTGGAGTGCCCTCTACACCTTGAAACTTGGTTAATACATTTGAATTTACATTACGTTACATTGGAGGCGAATGATTCTTTTTCGAGGCGAATGACGTCACCAACCGTCCACGCTAAAGCCTGCCCTCCTCCCTTTACTCCTCCCCTTTCTATAAAACCATTCTGTCCAAGTTATCAAACTGATAGCGAGTAGGTTGGATCAGAGCAGGGAGAGTAGTAGAGCAGAGAGAATAGCTAGTAATTTGTCGAATTGTATTGTTAGCATAGTGTATTTTATTGTAGGTTTACAGTTAGTAGTGTCTTTAGAGTATTTAGATTAGTTGGTCAAGGAGAGGCGCCGAGGCTCGGGAGTATATGTGCGGGGTGGCGAGGGAGGGAGGGAGGGGTGGATTGATGGCTAGATGGATGTATGCGGTGGGCTGCTGCGCAGTGAGCCCAGGCTCCCAGAGAGGGAGAAATAGAACCAAGTAGGTTAAAATAAGTCAAAGTGTGGAGAAGGGGACAGGCTGAGCTCCGGCCGCCTTCCCTTCTGCCCGTGTGACACAGTTAGGGGGGGGTTTCCAAGCTACCATCGGCACAATGAAAATAAGCCAAAGTGTGGAGGAGAGGGACCGGGTAAAGAGGCCTGACCTCCGGGGAAGCCCTCTCTCCTCTCCCCACAGTGAGGGACAATCTTCACTCCGCACCCTTCCTCAGCCGCTCTGCCTATCTTTTCTGATTTTTTTTAAATCAAACTGTGGGCGGAGTAATGCCCAGAGAGGTGGGTTTAGTTCCACTTTAAAAATGCACCACCATTTATGTGGTTATCCAATCAATGCTGATGGTTGATGTAGTCCATTGAAGCAATACATTCCTCAGTGTGTACTACACTGACAAAGAAATCAGAGGTCTGAACGTACAGTAAGGCAGCCACAGCCTTATACTCTTTATTCTCTGAGTCAGCTTAAACTCTGTGAAACAAAACAAACAAAAAAACACTGCAAAAATGTATGTAATGTACAAGGAAGTTCTGTTTCTGAGTGGCATCTAGGACACGCCCCCTGGCTACCCAAAGGCGTAATCCAACCAGTAGTTCTCCCTGCGATCAACTATATCACCATCTCATTAAAAGATGCCGCTGGATGCACCAAGAACTACAGATTTTGGAACAGCAGACTCAGCTTTCTCAGTCAATAAAGCACACACAGAGAAATGTATTGCTTCAATCGACTACATTTCACATCAGCACTGATGGACATCCAGATAAAGGTGGCAGATACTCCCTTTAAGTGCTTCTGATCTTAATCAAACTAACATTTTTTAGCCATCATTGCTATGAAGTCCTAAAAGTGTTCAGGAACATGTAAATTCATGACCACTGGGCAACTCCATCTGCCGATAAAAATGACGCAATATGACTGAAAGCACCACCACAGCTACTACATGAGTTGTAGTATAGATTGTTCAACCCACACCTCCATTATGTTCATCCGTCTTTGGACAAGAAGCAACAGGGTGTGTGGGAAATCGAGTAAAACCAAACCACTGCATTAGATTGAGGCAGTATTTTTTCCACTGGCACATTGGTTTATATTGCTCCAGAACTGATTGAATATATTGACCCACGGCAGCTGCCATCAATGAATTTATAATGCTCTAAATACATTCTGTACCACACACTTTTCATTTATAATTTTGCCTGTTTGTTTCTCTAATTTTACTTCCAACTCGATGACTTTCTTCACCTCTCTCCATTATCTTTCCCACACACTGACACACACACACACACACACACACACACACACACACACATACTCTTGCATACACTACCATACACACAAACACACACACGCTGTGTCGGTCTGACTGTAGAATAGAATTGTCAGTGTGCAGCCAGATTCCTCAGACATGGTGCATATTGAAATAAAGGGTATGTGAGATGCCTGCGTGTGCTGTGATGAATGCCGATCTCTTTTGCTCTTCCTCAGATAGCGACTCCTCTCTCTCTCCGATGTCCCCCACCCTCACTTTCTCGTCTCCTGATAAATATTGAATAGTGTTAGATGTGTTTCTGAGGCTCATTGAATTGTTATTGTCTCTGTGCCTGCTGGACTTTCTCTTTATCTGGCCTCTGTGGGTTTAATGCTCGTGTCTACTTGTATGTGATCATGAATGCAGGGCTCCTCTATACGTTTAACTGAAAGGGGTCCATACAGTAAATAAATCATAGACTTGCACCATATAGTGGAATACATTTTTTGACAATGTTCTCTTTATAGGTGTTGTTGATATTAAGTCCTTTATAATCTTGTGGAAAATCTTGGAATGTAGCGCTGCTGTCCACTGATCTGAGAAAAGTTTTAAAAGAACCACACTGTCTTCTTTGTAGTTTTCCACATTTGCTTTTATTTTCAAGTCTATTATCAGTTTCAGGTTTTTATTTTGTGAGGCATGGCGTAGTTATAAGTGAATGCTAGGGCTACACGATATGCAAAAAAAGTCATATCGCAATTATCTTGACTTTGCAATTGATATTGCGACTCATGATTTTAACAGAAACGGTCATTTTTGTATTTCATTTGCAGTGAAAAAATATAAAAATTACTGTGATGTGAATTTTACTGCGGTCTCTACAGAATAAGCATGTTCCCTTACATCTGGAATATGATGTGTAGTCTGAGGCATCTCTGTAACACCACAGTGCCTCATTTATGATGTTATGTTGTGATACATTTTACATAAAATTGCAGCTCCAGCGATTTGGTTATTGCACTCAGCTATATTCAATAATATTTTGATTAGTTGTGCAGCCCTACTGTATGCTCAGAGATCTGTTTTAGAAGCTGCACTATGCTGTCATTGACTGCTGATGCCTTACTCCTCTTTCTCAACAAATCATGTAAAAAAAAAAAGCATTGGTAAAAGGCTTGGCTTGGCTAAAAAGAACAAGCTTTACCGTCTCTTGCATGACACGTTTGTCGAAGTTGAAAAACTGACATCCATAGAAAAGTTTGGTCTAATTTTGAACCACAGCATCTGTAGATTAATTCCATACCTGATATGTTATGATCCACGAAATAGTCAAGCACAATAAGAGATGAATTAGCTCCTATTTTTGTTGTCTTACCCGCCATATTGACTGTAATGGAGCCGGGAGGGACACTTAAGCCAGGCGCAGCTGCGTGATGGTCATTGTCTAGAGTGGCCACGATTCAGCAGAGATCTCTACTGAGTGCACTTTTCTTGTTACACTTATGATGCAAATGCCTAATTGCTTTGGGTTAGGCTGTAAAGTTGACTCATGTTAGTTGCTTATGGCGTTTATGATGGAAATGTGCATTTAGAATTCAAATGCTTTTAATAATCATTTTTCTTAATGTTTTATGATTCAAAAACTGCCTGCTTCTCACATTTGCATCTCTGTCAGTTGACAAAAGGTGTCTTTCTGTTCTACACTTTAAGCTGCAGGATACGACTTTCAAACTGAAAGACAGCAGTCAGATGTCCTTGCACACTCTTTCTCACACATGTACACACTCATACGCTGCCCTGTAGCTGTACGTCCTCCAGGCACCCAAAGTGTCATGGCAACCGTACGGCAGCCACGGTAACGGCAGGCTCATTTTCATACTGATGAAGCGGCCGGTTGCCGGGGAGGCCTGCGCTGCTGCTGCTCGCTCGTCTCTCCTCTCCGGTGTCGCCCTGAAATTTTAATGACCTTCTTTCTTTGCTTCTCATTTTTCTCCTCTTTGCTCTCAGCACCATGTCTTGCGTGTGAGTGTGTGTGTTTGTGTCTACATGTCATGAGTCTCAGCCTCAGAATTCAGACTCGTACCAAGTGTGAGTAGAACAAAGGCAATGTAATTTTGAAGGGCATGTATTTTTACACCTGTGGAAGACCTCCTCCGACCTGCTCGTCTTGGCTTCGTCAGGTTAGCGGCTCAGTCTACTTTTTAGCTGCTGAAAGACACTCATTGAAGGTTGGGGTAATCTCTTTAAATGTGAAAGAGGCTACGGCAGGTAGCATAGGTCACAAATCAGGTTCAAACCAGCTTGTGCCGAATGAGTATGTCACTCACGTCAGATCGATGAAGAACAGGGATGATATTCGCTGAAGCCACCTCACTCCTCTTTTGCCTCTTTGTGCTTTGTTCCAGGAGGATGAGGCAAGGGAAGAGGAAAATGGCAGGATCGAGCCGGTTGGTCGAGCCGACTCCTGCATGGACCACACCCCTGTGAGGTCACTAGAGTAAGTGCTTCAGTCATGGATCAGCTTTCCCAGTTTCTGCTTCTCTGTGTCATCACATTCTCGCTGAAACTTAATAACCTACTGACACTGGAGTGACTGGTGATTGCATTGTTGAATATTTAAGCAGTTTCATTCCAAAATGTGATCTCCAATATTTGGGAAAAGTCACACCTCTTGTCTAAAAATGACTCTAATCTGGAATTTCATAATTGCACCCATTGAATGAGCTGCGTTTGTGCAAATGTTTTGTGTTACATTTTCAGATGACAGCTTTTTCCAAATGGAAAGAGATTTGGAATGAAACCCATTTTTGTGTTCACCGCACCTGCATAATCCCAGGAGAAAATTCTGTTATTACAACTCCGGCCCCGTTTTGTAGTTTTGGCCATCGTTTCAGTAATGATAACACTGGACTCAACAAATGAATCTTGCTGTGACGGTGATGTTGCCGCGTTGCCCAGATCTCTGCAATTGGCTTGGAGAGCACAATTATTACCAGGAGGATTGATGGCCAAAACTCTGGAAAATAAAGTTGTCTGAAACCTGATTTTCCCTTCAAAGTTGACCAGGGTAAATCAGCTCTCTCCTCCCTTTCTCGACATAATAAGTACTTTAAAGGCAGTCCGGCAGCTTCTACATTGTAATCCAGGTTTGTTTGTAGAAAAATCTCATTTCAACCCTGCGTCCTGATTTGCATAATTCTCTTTTGTGGGAGCAAAATGATCCTCGTCTCGCCATCAGAGCTCTCCCACGCACCAACCCATTCAGCTCCTGTTATTAACAACTGTGTTTTGTTTTGTTATTTTGCTCCATTGCATGCTTCCAGTTTAATATGCAGGTATGGTATTGTCATTATTCCTGTGATTTCCCAGAGACTCTGGCTTCTCCCGCCTCTTAGTTGTCAACAAGGGGCCCATTTTCCCTGAGCTAATCATAGTGATTGTATCAAAGCTGTGAGCCGATTAGATTTGGCATCTTGTAAAATGTGCCTGTGTTTAGATGTTTTACAGCCAAACAGACTGAACAGGTAAAGAAAGCTGCCTCGGAAAAGCAAATAGCTGTAACTGTGATTTGTGCTTTTAAAAGGTCAAAGGCTGTCATCCACATATTTATCCTCATATAAAGGCAATAAAATGATGTACAGCCCGGGGCAGCATTGGAAATGCATCTGTCTGGGTAGGATATAAAGTCTGAATTAATTTTTCCCCACACTTTCATTATTAAGTCTGTTGCTGTTTTTCAGCTACGCACAGAGGTTTGCATATTTACAGTCATAATGTTGAAGTTTCCAGGATCAGGCACTGACCCTCCCCGCAGGCATTTACACCTGAAATGTACAAAACTTAGAGTCAAAGTGTTCAACTGTCACGGGATTATACTTGAGTGTCAAACACATTATGCTGTTATTTTCTGAAGTGGGCTGAGGTGGCTATCTGAACCGCTATAATTTGACACAAAGGATCCTGTTCGAACACTTTGATTTGTGATCTGTGCATTTCAGCTACAAAAACTATACACAGGATAAATGGCATTAAACATGCTCTAAACAGGGTTAGAGTTAGGGACACTTGGTAGAAGGAAAGTTTTACACTTTTTGAATATCGATATGTCCTTAAATCTTAAGCCACATGTAGGATTGTATTTTTTCCCTACCAGCAAATAAAAAAGCAGCATTTTGCAATTCAATTTCGGCACATCTCTAAAATTCTCAGTCTCTCATGACACCCTTTGAAGATTGACTAAAGTCTAAATTGTGTGTGAGGGTTTTAGTGTTCCTTGTTATCCCTTACATGTGTTTGATTTATTTGGATTGCTCTGTTTTATTGTCTTTTTTTTGTCAGTCTCCTTCAACACCTTTTGCTTTCTGTTTTTTTAATTTATTGACACCACTCTGTTGTTGTCATCATTTTGTTTCTTCCATCCTCATCTCATTTTCTGTTTTGTTTTCCCCCCACATGGTGTCACCACTCTCCTCTCTTCTCTACTCCCCCCCCACCCATCCTACCCCCACCTCTACTCCACCAACTGCACCCATCCACCCTCGTCTTTCCGTCTTCCATCCGTCACCATCTCCCAGAGACATAGTCAAACTGGTGGAGGTGTCAAACGACGGTGGGCCCCTGGGAATCCACGTGGTGCCTTTCAGTGGCAGGGACCGCAGGTAAAAATATCTAGAGCGAAGCCATGGTGCTCTTCAAACAGGCTAGAAGAGAGTAAAGGAGAGATACAGGCAGACATAGTGTCCGCAGGGCCTTTAACACATCTAATCAAAGGCTTTTTATCGGCACTTTTGGCTGCGCCAAGTCGAACCGTGCAGTGTTGATTTGCATTTCCATTACCAGTTAAAACGCACCAGGTTGTGCTGAGTTGCGCCTGTGAGAGAGTCAGTCAGAGTCAGGCCAAGAATCGCCCAACTGCTCCATGCAGGTTGTGGTGACATCAGAGAGGCTTTGTCATCATTATTCATTACACAAATGAAAAAAACTGTCAAAGACTGATGCACATTTCATATGCACGCCAATGATTTAATTCACCGTGCCACTCAAAGGCTAACAGCAGCTACTGGCAAGGCAGAATGCTTTCTTGCATGCTACATGCATGATTTGATGTCACGAATCGACACACCTTAAATGTCAATATGACAACTTTGATCATTCTGTTTGTTTTTATTGGCTCTCTTGTGTGACAAAGGCCCAGCTGTAGTGATGACTGGATCTTTAAGCGCTTAACAATGAATGTGAATTTATACCAGATTATTCAAAGTGTAAGTATCCTATTTCATTGCTTGCAGAAAAAATTGGTGGAGCGCCATCCTAGTGCGCCTAGGTCAAGCAGCAAGCTCTGTTGTATGGAGATGCAAATCCCTGCTGACTTGCAGAGTCAAACTGGGTCAAGCCAAGCCAGCATGTGTGTATGGAAAAGGGCTAAAATGATCATAGTGGTTAAACATGTTTTAATAAAGAACTTACAGAATATTAAATTATCTCAAAATGAGTGACTTTTGTGTTTAGATTTGTGAGTAGGTTTTTTTGTAGAACTGCACAACACAATACAAAAAAACAGTTATTAAAAAAGGTTTTGTTCTGAACTGCATGCGCTTTATTAGAAACAGTCCCTGTTATCGGTATCTCTATTTGATCTCTACATATACAGTCTGTGCTTTAAGCAGTGATAGACACAAGACAGAAAACAAGGGGAAAAAAAGCCCAGTTCCTGAGGTCAACATTCATCAGATTTATTGTAGACTATTATAGAACGTAATTGCTTATGTTAAATTTGGTTTCTGGTGAAAGTGGCTTTAGATGTGGTAACTTTGGCTTTTTGAGGCCTGCAAAGAGAGAAGTGTGCCGCCTCACCTGAAACACACATGCATACCAGACATTCCTCTTCGATGCCCATGTGAAATCACTTCACCACTTAAACAAACCCACTGCCATCCACACTTAACACACACACACACACACACACACACACACACACACAGGTTTGCACTGTCGGCATCATGAAGCCATTTGCCAGTTTACAGTGATCAATCATGCTTGTTTAGGGTTTGCAGGTGACCGTCATATTTCTCTGTGGCTCCTGTCACATCAGCTTTACGTGATACAAAGGATACGTTGAGCAGTGCGCAAAACACACACACACACACACACACACACACACACACACACACACACACACACACACACATACCTGCAACACATTCAGAAGCACAACATACACAGCTGGAACAAAGCTGTGAAGGAATTAGAGGAATGTCACATCTGGTTTAAATATACCCAGAGAGGCAGCTTTTTGAGGTTGTGGTCCAAGTCATGCAGCCTTTCACAGTTACAACAAGAATCCAGTTAAAAAGCTCAGTATAATTGAGAGTATAACTTTGTTCAAAGCTGACATTTACGTGGAGGTCCTTCTCATTACTCTAAGACTGTTAAAAGTATAAAACACCAGTGTAGACCAGTTTAAGATAGGTCTAATGCTTAATATCGTTTTTATAGCGCCACGCTGTTTTGTTGCAGCAGCTCAGAGCCGACTGCGGCCCCACAAACGTCTGAACTTTCTTTATGTATGACTCTGCCCCGAGACTCACAAATACGATCAGCGATTCCAAACTCACTGTCGCGCTTTATTGAAAATCAAGATCATATCACTTTTCTCACTGCCCGACTTAATCAACCTAAAAGCACATTTATAATGCACTTTTCTTTTATTGGGGAAATGTCAGGGTAGGCGTTATCCCAAGATTAAGATGCCCAGCTTTCATCAGAGAAATAGCCCCTCCACAGCAAATCGCATTGTGTTCCCACTCAAATTCAATCAGTAGAATTGTCTCTGAACTTTTTCAACTCCTGAACTTTTCTGGCCTCTCTGTAATCACATTTCCATTCATATTGAATTATAAGCCCGAGGCGAGGGCGAGTATTAAACCCTAAAATCAACCCAATTTACCTAGGCGACACTCGCTCATACTACCTCAGAAAAGCCCCGATACACACGGACACAGACTATATACCGAAGAAGACTCGATTAGGTTTGTGCCGTCTTTCCTACCCTCGGTTGATTTTTTCCTCTCACTCAGATCTATAATCCGAAAAGCGCCCTTTCAGGTGAAGTTAGCCTCTCGCTGCGGCTGTGCGGGGAGGCATAAGCCAGTTTGCCACACCGGATTACAGGGCGACAACGGTTGCAGCTCAGCACGGTTGAAGTGCTACAGTGCGATAGACCAGCCTCTCTCCAATTCGCCTGCTATCACTGTTTAATGATGCTGCTTTATGTCGCTCTCTGAAAGCACATTGTTTATTCTGTTTTATTATTTTTTTACTTGAAAAAGGGATGTACGAGTCCTAGGGGTTAGAAAATTAACACCTGCAAAGCGTCGACCCCGGCAGAGCTGCAGTCGAGTTTTTCAATGTGTTGATTGCCTTTGAATAGATGCCTCCCCCGCACAGCCTTTAAATCACCCTGATGTGATGTGACTGCTTTCTCTCATAAGCCTCACTGGTACACTGATGATGCAAATGACAGGACCGCACAGTACACTCTTTTCAAGTGCCACATGATAAAGCAGAGGCAGCAATTAAGCATAGCTCTATTTTGACCAAAAAAAAAAAAAAAAAGCTTTTCATCAGCACAGCATACACTGATTCTTGGATAGCCACCTGACCATGGGAATGTTTGTATTCATGAGTAGCAATAATACAGAAGTCACAGAACAACAAGGCGTTAATGTCAAAAAGCTTAGAGTGAAAAACACAAAAACCTCGGGTGAGCCACAAGCACAGACAGGTTTAGAAGAATTCTCTTTGTATTCAGCAACAAACTCTCAGTATCCTCTCGGCAGGATTTTGGATGTTTGACTGTGTTCAAAGAAAGTCACAGTGCTTATAATTCTAGTCCAGTATCTCATGCTGTACTGCACTCTTCCACCTCAGCTCTGTCCTGGCAACAGCAAAGCAGCCATGTTGACTCCACAGACATCATCCTGCATCTTTTTGACATGAACTTTTGAACATTTCAGGACTCTTGGCTTGTTGGTCAAGCGTCTGGAGAAAGGAGGGAAGGCCGAGCAACAGGGCCTCTTCCAGGAGAACGACTGTATCGTCCGTATCAATAACGGAGACCTGCGAAACATCCGCTTTGAACAGTAAGACAGCAGCTCACAGGACCCACTGCTGAGCTCTGGTGGTCCCCGGACTTCCTTTGTGATTGGCTTTTTGGACCTTCGCTTCCTCCCCTCGTCTTACACCCGCAATCCTAAAGCCTTCTTTTTTGCTGTTATCCTCTCTCCTCATGCCTTTTTGACCCCCCTCTCTGCTCTCCTGCCAGTGCACAGGCTCATCTGCTGCCTGTCACTGTGCTAAGCTAACCTTTCCCTATTTAACTCCTGTAGGTCGCACCCTCAATCGCTGAAGCGGTCCCCGCAATCCTTTCAGCCTTTATTCCCCTGTGTTTCAGTAACAGCTCCACTGGACTCCTGTTGTAACACCTCTCTTGCTCCTTCCATTGGAAGGAATGGGAATAAGGCTCCTAACATTCACAGTCTCTGCTTTTCAGCTCTGCTCATATGCTTTCATTACCTGCCTAACCAAACCCACCAGCTAACTCCCCTCCCTCCTCTCTATATGCTGCATGCCTTCATGTT
This sequence comes from Epinephelus cyanopodus, assembly GCA_026686955.1. Lineage (NCBI taxonomy): Eukaryota > Metazoa > Chordata > Actinopteri > Perciformes > Serranidae > Epinephelus > Epinephelus cyanopodus. The sequence goes on along the minus strand of CM048926.1, from coordinate 35,409,404 downwards.
AGGTATAAAATCTCACCTGCTAAAAACACTACCAAAAATCCAGTGGTACATATAGGTGTTTGATTTGATTCTCACCTGTCAGCATAAATGTATACTAAGTACATGTATGTTTTCAACCTCGGTATACAATGCATATGCGATATACAACTAATATGCAAAGAACCACACACACACGAGCAAATACAGTTGTATTGTGATGATGAATTTCTGTCTCATGGGATTTCATGTTGCAGAAATTTAAAAGGTCTGTTCACCCAAATCATTTTTTTAAAGGTCCAGTTTGTAGGATTTAGTTGCATCTAGCACTGAGGTTGCAGAAATTAAACTTCTACCATATGCTAAACCTGTAGGAGAACTACGGTGGCTGACATGAAGAAAGCAAAAACGTGAATAACCCTGCTTAGAGATAGTAATTCATTTGTCCATTCTTGGGCTACTGTACAACATGGTGGACACCGTGAAACAGGATACAAATAAAAATGGCTTATTTAAAGGTAAGAAAAACGAAACCATTCATATTTTTGGGTGAATATTAACTAAAGAAAACATAGCTCTAAATATTATATAGCATTTCTGTCAATATATGCCCCTAAATCATGCACACTGGACCTTTTAAAAACAAATATATGAATCTATTTTTCCATTTACCTCTTGCATCTTGCTTTTGTCTAGCCATGCAGGTAGTCTTGGTTTCATTTGTTGGGGGTTTGAGATGTTTATCTCTGAAATTTTCATCGCCATTTTAAACGCTCAAGAAACGATGTCCCTGTATTTAAGATAATACAAAGAATGTGCTGTCAATAGTTCTAACAAAGAGACTATTTTTTTTTTTTGGTAGAAATAGTTCCCACATTCGTCTCTGCTGCGCTTGAGGGGGGGCATAAATTAGGATAACCAGTAGACGATTAAACCAAAACCATCACTTTAAGTACTTGTGAGAAATTCTATAATCTGGGTGAACCTACCAGTAAATCTCAGTCAGGTTATGGTGTCCCAGACAACCCTGCTGCTGAGCCGTAAGTCAAGTAATGAATGGGAATAAGGCCTCCATAGATAGTGTTGTTACAAGAGCATCGACAGTTGTTGTTTAACAGTATTTTTATGAGGGAGCAGATTACATCTTGTCTGCTGCTCACTTCAGCCTGAAATCGCAAAGATGCCGAGACTAGACCATCATCCACAGGGAGGGTTATTAGCGGCTGGGAAAAAACGGTGCTGGAATTTCACAACAAAATTCTCTGGGGGGGGCCACGTTTTATTTGTCATTCAGGGGCCAGCAGGAGCTGATATTCCGGGGGGCCCTGGCATTTTTCCGAACGTCCGTGCAGCTGTCACGGGGCGAGGGGGAAGCCATACCGAAGTCTGCTTTATTGAAACAGGTGGTGCTAACAAGGCTCCGCTGTTGCAGGGTGCTGACAGCCAACATAAGTTTCCATTCACACCTACTGTACATGAGCTCGCACCGAAAGGGGGTTTAAAAGAGGATTTTCTGCAAACTATCTGACAGATAGAGGTCTCCTTCTTCTGGAGCCAAATGAGGGGATTATGTGATGGAGCTGTCGGGGAGGGTTCAGTCTCTTTTTAGAGCCGCTCACGCTGGTAATAAGTATTAATTAACATGTCAGAATGTTCAGGTGGGCGAAGATGGGTTTTATATATATATATTTATATAGTATGGGTGTGTGTGTGTGTGTGTTTGTGTGTGTGTGAGAGAGAGAGAAACAGCGGGTGGGCTGCTTCACTAGGCAAGTTTGGGCAGACAAGTATGAATGTATATGATTGTTAACAATGGCTAAAGAATGTCTTAAAGGCTGAAATCATTCAAATAATCAACTGTCTCTCTCTCACATTTATTTTCCAAATCTCCTCCTCTCACTCTTTCTTTCCTAGGGCCCAGAACATGTTCCGTCAGGCCATGCGCTCTCCCATTATCATGTTCCACGTGGTGCCGTCGTCGATGAAAGCCCACTACGAGCAGCTGTCCCACGCCGAGAGGAACCCAGCGTACAGCTCGGGTCGTTTCAGCCCCGACTCCTTGACCGGCAGCACCGTCTCCGGCATGGACCACGCCCCGCAGAGAATGTCCCGACACGGTTCCCAAACTCACCCACACTCTCATCCGCATCCTCAATCACATATTCACCCAGACCAAACTGAAGGCTATCCCCCTCTGACTCACCCGGCGGTGTCTGCAGCCAAGCCGCCGACAGGACACACTCACTCGCCTCAGAGGGGGCTAAACTCAACGCCAACAGGAGGATTTCCCAAAAAAGTTGGGAGGAGGCTCAACATCCACTTAAAGAAAGGTAAGGTGAAGGAAGGAGGGAGGGAACTACTTCAGTGCCCAGAGAGACGATGCTCTGTTGGAATGTGTTTCAAGTTCTCATGCTTCAATAGTGAGATTTGTCGAGTTCTTGCAGGACACAAGACGTTTTGAGGCACAGTCATGTTCTTGGAGACTAATCAGTGACTAATAATATTGAAAACATAATGATGCAAGACCCCTATTTATTTTCCATTTAGCGTTTAGTGCCATGGCAATGCAAGCCCGAGCTGTCAGTAAGCTCTTCAAACCTAGAAACATGTTTGGAAACTTCCATTATCAGAAAAGTTCTCCATTGTTATTGTTGAAATACATCCCTTCATGATGTAATACATCATTTTGCTTTTGATAGTCTGATTCTTTCCAGAGGCTCTGTGAAAATCTCCTCTTATACTATGCAATGCTCTGGCTTTTAAAAATGAGAGGGATGCTGTGTATGTTCCTCGCGTTTCCATTCCAACTGAATAAACAAGCAATTTCCCCATTCCTGGCGCATCGAGAACAGGCGTAAGAACCGTTTATTGAGAAATGACACAGACATAGAAGCATGCAGAATGTGAACAATGATGTAACAGATTTAAAAACATGCAGACTTTAGCATACATGAGAAAGTAGCAACAGCGGTCCAGTACACTGCGACGTTGGGAATAAAACTTTGGGGACATCTCCTCAGTATAGGCGTTGACTGACAGCTGGCACAGGTGGTGCATACCTCTGCCAACAGGATACCAGGTGTCGGTGCCAGGTCTCAGGGCCAGAGAGCTTGTTGCTAAGCAGCCGCTGGTCCCTGTGTGCTGTCAAATGCTACAGCAAAGAGTCTGACAGGGCTGCACCATATGCCTGTTGAAGTTTTCCCCCAAATCTGTTCCCTCTCTCGGGGCTAGAATCAAGTCAGAACATAAAACATAAAAACGCCCAGCTGGTTGTTGCATATTCCATCCCAGCTGATAGCTATTTCCACTTGTTCCTCTCTCCTAGCCCTTTCTTCTCTCTCTCACATCTCTGCTTGGTCATAATACTAAAACGCTGCATTCTGCGCATGATATGCCAGAAGATCCGTTATGTTCTCAGTCAAAGATGTTATCTTTTCTCATTTCACCTTTTGTTTGCTGTTGTCGGAGCAGACATTTGCAGGGATTAACAGCGACTCCCAAGAGGCTGTTTGGCTCATCTGCGTTGTTTTGAGTACCGACTTAAGCCCACAGCTTTGAGCGCAGATTAAACTCCCGCATTGTTTATGTGCTCGAATCAGACACCGGTCTCGTCGCAAATCCCGGGGAATATCAAAATCAATCAAAGGATCCCTTTCTACAAAGGAAATTGCTTGGTATGTCTTAATCAAGCTAATGGGAGTTTTAAAGATCCTCCTCCCTGTTTAAAGCCAGGAACACCACAGGCATTTACCGGTGACTATAATACCGCACCTCGTCTGCCTGCGGGAAGTTGATTGGCTCATCAATGAAGGGGATTAGGTAGAGGATGTGAAACAGAATAGCTAAGTGTTCTGCTATTCTTTGCATCAGCTCAGTCAGACAGCCAGTGAGGATTAGGGCCAGTTCTCTGATACAGCAAGGATGCTCATTATTGTTCTTATATTTGCTTTGTTGACAGTCTGACACGGTGTCATCTGGAACAGTTTCCTTACAAAGCTCTCCAAAACACAAACATAAAGTACCTTGATTAGAGCTTGATGTGACCAGGTGTAATGCTCGAGGAGAAGGACGGACTAAGGTGTGGCGATAGTCAGCATGTTGACAGGTGGACTTGCTGGAATGAAACGACACTCTCCATTACCCCAGACAGTGTAATATGTTCTAACCATGGGTTGTTTTTCATTTTCTGGCTTTAATTAAAAATCAGGCAAAAGTCTCAAAAGTCCTCAGGCTGAACTTACTGGCACCGTGCAGTTGCATGTGCTTATTACATCGTCCAACTTTTTACTTCAAAAGTATTAAGTTGCTTTGCCTCATAATATATTCAACTTTGATTATTCACTATATTCTACTTGAGCTTTCTGTTGACAGGATGCACAGTTTCGCCTCATTTCCTGTATTTAACTTGCTTAATCATAGGAAATTGTTTGTTTGTCTGTTCGGATTATTGATGGTATGAGATACAGGCCCTTGTTCCTAATGGTTCATAATGATACACTCTTGTGGGGCTGCAGGCAAAACTTGCAAATGTACACAAACAAAATCACATCCGCCCACATAAACACGGATTAATAAGATCATCTAAAGATAATGTTCACTGTAAGTACCAGGTCCCTCTCGAAAGTAGAGTGAGAATCATTAGCATGCTCTCTCCAAATAGGCCGTGCTGGAAACTTGGTGAAGTAGGGACGAAGGTTGTTGGAAGTATCAGTACTTTGATACTTTTTTTGATACCACATGCTTAACATTATGACTTCCGTTAATTATACATTCGTTAGTATCAAAAGTTGTAATTACTTAAAACATTATATAGTTGTTTGTACAGTGGCTACCATTGGTGGACACGAGTTACGTTGTTGGGTGTAAAATAGATTCCAGAAGTAAAGCTCCTGGGGCCGTATTCACAAACATTCTGAGAACACTCTCAGAGTGCTCCTAACTTAGCCTAAAAGCTTTTAGTAAGGAGTCCTAGAGTTTAGGAGGAGAATTCAAAGAAAACATCAAAATTCAAAGAATTTTCTTAGAATTCCGTCACTAGGAGCAGCTCTTTGTACTAGGAAGCTTTGTGAATACAGCCCCAGAAGTGTTGCTTCCCACTCAGAGTAGAGGAAAGAGGGACATTAAAAAGGTTGAGCAACACAGCGAATGAGGTCGCTTTCTGCATTATGGACTCTCTGTTCTCTCAAAGGTTAGCTCTGTCCAGACTGAGCAATTTGTCAGTGGTGCAAATTCGAGATGTTTAACTTGAGTGAACTCTATATAAAGGCAAAGCCAGTCTTTAGCTGTTGTAAATGCTGGTTTCAGGGTTTTACCCCTAAAATTAGCTGCCAAGTTTGCAAGCACTGATTGGACTGTTTGTCTCTTTACTTTCTCCAACTCAGCTCAACAACTGCTGCTGATTAATTACTGCAAAGTTAACTCATGATGTAATTGATGACCGCCAGCTGAACATGAACTTATTCAAAGTAGCTTGAGCTGCCGGGGTGCAGATGGAAAAAAGTTGTTCCTGAAGATAAAACCAGACTCCATCTTTAGACCTCTGCTTTCTTCTCATCCTGCAGGTCCTGAGGGACTTGGCTTCAGTATAACATCTAGGGATGTTCCCATTGGCGGCTCTGCACCCATTTACGTGAAGAACATTCTGCCTCGGGGAGCTGCCATCCAAGATGGCCGCCTCAAGGCAGGAGACAGGTTGCTGGAGGTGAGAAAGTGAAAGTGTGGTGATGTGTAACACAGCAGTTCACATGTGAGAAGGAGCTGATGTACTTATTTAGTGTGATCTATGATGGTGATTGGAAGTACTTGTACCTTTAAACCTTAAAAAAAAAAAAAAAAAAAAACGTGCTGGATTTAAAGTGTAACTAATTCATTTCAGGTAACTTTTTATGTGGAAATTGAGCATCCTGGAATTAAATCAAAGAACATGTTTTTGTACTCTATCTCATGCAGCAAGACGGAACAGCTTTGAAGTTATTCCACCTTGCGAAATATTTGCATAAAGGATTACGCCGCAACGCTGATTGTATGGGGTTACAGCACAAAACTCTGAATCCTTTGATCCACAGGTTTATTTTATTTTGAGCTAGTGATGAAACAACTCCAACACTGATGGAAAAAAGGAAGAACTGTTGCTTTTCTTGGTTTTAAAACACAAGCAAATATAAGCAATTTGAATGTTTCAGCCCAGGCCGACAGATTCATGAATGCAGCCTGTTTAGAGCTTAAACTCAGTCTGTGTGTCTCCTGTTCAGGTGAATGGGGTGGACCTGAACGGGCGGACTCAAGAGGAGGTGGTTTCACTGCTCAGGGCCACACCCATGGGCGGGGCTGTGGGGCTGCTGGTTCTACGGCAAGAGGACACTTTCCTCCCCCGGGAAGTGGTATGTTTGTCATACTCCACCTCTTTCGGAACATTCCTCCAACTCTCCATCCCATCAGCATAATACATTTCCCATCATGGCATATATACAGTCCCCCATGCATGGATAAGTATAGATTATGAGTGTGCGCTCACGCTTATGTGCGAGAATGTGTCTATGTGCGCTCCCGTGCTGTCACGAGCGCCGTTAATCCTCACAGTGAGTGCCGTGTTGTCTTCTCATTTCCCAGCTAACACAACACGCTAGCCGAGCATGCAGATTGATTGTCCCACTCCGTCGCTGCACTCCTCTCTATTACCAAGCTGCGGCTGGCCTCAGAGGAAACCTGTAGAGCTCAATCTCTTCTCTTTATCTCCTTCACCCTCTCCTTTCCTCTCGCTTTCACTCCGTCTCTGTCTTTCTTTATCTGTCACCCTCCCCTCCTGCTCCTTTCATTCTCATTCACCACTTCCCTCTCTTCCTCTCGCTTTGTTAGGTTACCTTCTCCGTCTCCACGTTTCCATCTCTCACACCGTGTTTTGCCTCCAAGCTGACTTGCTAGATTGATGGATGTGGGGATGAACAGACAGATGCAGGGGCAGGTAGTAGGCAGAGAGTGGAAAACACACTTGGCTTGAATATCAATCAGGCGAAATCCTCACACATTATGTTATACAAACAGCAGTACAAATCTTTGAGAGTGTTTTTGGATGCTACTGCTGTCACTCAGTGTGGACAGATGCCACTCACAGCTTGTAACTTCAATAATTCATGCAAACCTTTGCTAATTTAGTTGTTACGTTTCTTACAACTGTTTGCTTCCCTCAAAGTTGTGTTTTTACATGATGCCAGATGTTATACTTAATTATCATTGCAGAAAATCAGGTTTGATTTACCGCACATCTGGAGCTACCTCAAAGTTGTTTGATAAAGAAGTAAGCTCATAATGGCAGAGACAAGAACAACTTGGCAGAACACTGAGGCTTAAGTGTAGGTTTTTTCCCCCCAGTGCAATGTGCTTTAAATCACATTGGTGTTTACTTCACAGCAGCGGTCAATGATTCTCTGCTATCTCTCTAGCCCCACTAGATGGCTTTAACACGCACCTTATCGAGTTGTAACATGAGTTACGGCACCAAACAGCCTTAAATCCCCCCGCTGTTGTCATAAAAATGGTCTCTCCCAGCACCCTCAGCAGTCACCGGGGCCATTAGAGGCACAAGCAGCCATTCGCTTGCAAGTAGTGTCAATCAAATGGCTGATTGGTGACAATTATCACAGCAAGGAATGCAGAGGAGGCTATTGGCTGGCTGTCGCCACGGGCGAAGTTGGATGAGAGGAACTGCCACTCTGGTCGATACTCATCTTTAGATTAGAGTGGGGCTGTGAGTCCGGCTGACTCTGCGTAGTTGGTAGTTAGATGGTGGGATTTATTTGAACTGTGGTTATCAGCCGTAGAGGGTGGAGAGGGTGATGTGAAAGGGTTGAGATGGGACTCGAGGGAGATGAGGTCTGGTGCACAAAATGAGCAGCTTCAGTCTCTATCCAGAGCTGTAAGCTAGGCTCAGCATTTTCTCATGGGTTTTACAGAGACTTAAGTTAACAAATTTCTAGCAATAACATACATTATATAACAATAAAAACACAAGCTGGGCGGCTAAATTGAGCTTAACAAAACAAGAGAGTCAAGAGTATACAGAACATTTTCCTGGCACATAAGTATGGATCAGAAATGGCAGTTACTAAGCTTTATGTATTAAACCTAATGTAGTGTAATGAAAAACTAAAGTCAACAGCTGTTGTATCAGCTACCACATGCTGCAGGTAGAAAAAAAGAGACCTTGAATGCAGTTATGTTTTTTATTGTAGCTGGACAACCTATTGTATCACAGAAAGTGTATCCGTCTTCCAAGTAACATAATGATGAAATTGGTTAGTGAGTTTTCCACATCAATGACAGTCAAACAAAAGAATTGCTATGTAAATTGGTATGACTATGCTAATATGCCATTATTAATGCACTGCACATTCATGCACAGAGAGGAAGCAAAATCACATTTAGTGTCATCGAGAGAAAGAGCACGACCCTTCACATTTTTGATTGATGTGAATCTGCAGTTTTCAGTTAAAGTATAGCTTCAGTTTATTTCATCCCTTAAAAAAAGCAGAACATATTACAGGAGAATTTTTTTGTATATTGAGAGACCAAACTTAGTGCAAATGTTTCAGGAAATATTGTCCAAAACATCATTCCCCAGCCCAGTCACCAGATGAAAATGTTGGCATTATATATTTCTGCAGGCCGCAAATATGTTACATTTGCCCATTTCATATGTATCATATCAATGTTTCTGAAGTGACGTAGTGTATGAGCTGACTTTGTCATCTGGAGATGGAAGGTGGGGGGTGGCGTGTCACACAAGCTAGATGGCTGCCAGACCATTGTTTGAGACCAATAAACAACAAAACAAGTTGTGTTTTAGTGAGTCATTGCTGTGTTCCCATCTGCTGTTTAGGCCCCAAACGTTGGTGTTTTGTAGCAACAATTCAGTAAAAACAGTGCCATGAGATTTCCTTCTGGAATTGTGCCACAAAAACTTGGTATTTTAAGCCAAGACACAATCTTTTCCTATTCATGATGTCGTGATTTTTGTGCCTAAGACTTACTGCAAAGTCTTAGGGCAGCTGTGAATCTGCGCCTACTTAGGGTGAAAACAAGTTTGTTTCGGGTGTGTCGGTACAATGGAAAAACGAGAAGGGATGACAGAAGAGATACCCGCACACCAATTCAACTGAGCTGCCGCAAGAAGGGTTCACAGGCTGAGATCAGTGCCAGAAAATGTCAGTTTATTCAGAACATCGGTGCACCAAAAGAAGAGTCTTTAAAGTGCAAATGATAAGAGAAAGTGATTAAAATCAGCAGCACGAGTTTCAGTCCTTGACTATTATCAGTGCATTTTTATTTTTGTGCACAAATGCTCTGAATCAGCGGCATTTTTTGGCATTGATCTCAGCGTGTGAACCCTTGTTTAGGCTGTCCATCTCAGTTGAATTGGAGTGCGGGTATTTCTTCTGCCATCCTTTCTTGTCTGCCTAAACCTTCATTGTAATGTACAATGTAACTAACCATGGTTTGCAGAAATGTTAAATGCCACCATTTTTTCTGGTGATTGGGTTGCCATTGTGCAATTTATTTTATACATAAATATTGTACAGAATAGAGAGTTCAGATTCTTTTTTCAAAACTCAAAGCTGTGCACAAAGCACTTCCTGTTGCTTGTAAAGCTTATTGCTGTGAGCCCACCTAGGTCACTGTTGTTGGGTGAGAGCAATTTGGATGAGCAGGACAGTAAGAGGACACTGGTTAGAGAGTCTGTAGAGAGTAAACCAAACTGAAACTGCAAAGGTGTGTAAAGGTAGGATGTTATCTCCTCTGACCTCAATGAGATTGTGACATTTTGTCCTTGCGAGCGCAAAAGTTGTTTTGGACCCACAGGTATAAATATTTTAAGTCTGTGCGCACACTACCCAGCAATCACTACCCACCTGCCTGCTGAGATTGATCATTTTCATATCCTGCATCCCCATTTTCTCATCACACTGCTTCCATTTATCCATAAGTTTGCCCTTCACAGCTTCTTGTGTGCTCAAGTTTTCACTGTTGCTGTCGGTAAATATGTTTGCTTGATTACCTGTGGTTCTTCTGTCCTCCCCTCCATCCTCTAGAATGCTGAGCCTCAGATGCAAAGCCCCAGAGATTTGGTAAGACTCCACCCCAACACTAGCCTGCGATTAAACCCACTTCCCAAAACCGCCTCCTCCTCCTCCTTAACAGCTCCTACTCCTTTATTTAGTCGGAGCCCCCCCTTTGCATGGATGTTATTAATCTCTGCTAAGAGAAACACCGAACATAATCACCCAGTTGGGATAAAAACAAAAGCTTATGCGTGCATTCTGGATCCACCAGTAAACTAGCTGGTTAATCAAAGTGCAAGTCAATAGTTGTGCGTATAAATGTTAAGTCAGTAACACTAATTTTAATCTCCATCCAGAGTTGCTCCAACAAATCACAATTTCATGGTTCATCAGTGTGGACTGTTCAGGTGCGCTGCAGAATAATTCGCTCCATCACTCCCCTCAGAGCTGTATTTGTCAGTGAAGGTGGAAACACATGGGAGTTTGCTTTATTTGTTGGCTGTGGATAAGGTTGTCAGTCTGGCCTTCTTGCAGCAGACTCGCTCTGATATGTGAGGTGAATAACAAACAGTCTGTTTAGTTTGTGTTTTACTTTATTGAGGGAAAAATGCAGTCAGAGCTGGCTGTGGCTCTCCCAGTGCCAAGAGTGCACATAAAGTTTGACATCTTAGACACATGACGCCATCTGTGACAGAGGCACTTGACATATATAGGCTACTATATCATACCGTAAATACCCAGGCACTGAATGCAAATAAACATTCCCAATCTTGGGATTGGACCCTTCAGTGGCAGCTGATGTAGTTTCAGTATGAGAATCTACCTCCTGTGAAGAATGAGCTTTCAGCAGGATGTACGGTGTCTCCAAATGTTCCAGCACCGTCTCTACGGCTGAACGTTACTCGTCACACCGCCCTAAAAGGTTCTCCACCACAGCAGCTGTTAAAAGCTCATCTGTCTTTACTGCTGATATTAAAAGGCTATTCAGATTTCCATAACTCTCCATTTACATAGCGAACTTGAGTTGTAATTTACCAACCGCAGACTTCACGTCTTCACATCTGGCCTTACCTTCAGCTTACATCTGGCCAAGTGCAGGTAATTGGTTGCGTTTTGCGCGGCACGCTAGAAGTGTAATTGGCCGGTTAATTTGATTGGCGGTCGTACCTGCCAGCTGCGTGGATGATCCTCATCATCGAGGAACGTTATGGCAGGACGTTGTCGGTTATTGTGACTGCAGCTGGCACATCTCACATATGTACACACGTTCAGACACGACGACGTGTATCATTCCATCAACCTTAAAGTATAATAATAGGAATGAAAGATGCCCGAGAGTGGCCATCTACCACTGCTGCTTTGTGTGAGTGAGAGCTGGCAACACAGCGACCTGCTTCAGCATCCAAGCTACACTAGCAGTTTGAGATAACTTGAGTTTTTGAATGTTTCAAAGGACTTCATTGCCCAAAAATCAAATCACAACACTTTTATTTATTTTTTTTTCCAATAATGTAATGGAAATAGCAGTCAGACAGATCAGCTTTCTGATTGGATCGTCTGCCAACTGCTGTTTTGGAGCCCTGTTTGTTTTAAGTTTTGTCTCCTTCCGCCAATATTTCCTGGTACTGATTCATGCCAATCTTCAGTGTCACAACTAAAGTAGAGCTTGACTAAACACTTATACATTTATGTAGAAATACAAGCGCACCTTTATTGATCTAAAAGCAGTTGTTTCATTCTCTCATATTTTGGACATTTACCTCCCTAAAAATCAATGCAGCAGCAGGGACGAGAGCCAGATAGACTGAGCAAACCCCATGGCCACGCCGTCTCCTCTCTCCCCCATTTTGTCTCTCCTCACCTCCCTCCTCTCCTCCCTTTCTACCTCCAAACCTCCAGATGAGCCTCTCTCCTCCTCACCCTTTCCCGGAACATCAACCGCCATAATGGATTCGGTGCCTTTCAGATGTTATCTGTTGTCAGGCACCTCATTTTAAACATCTCGCCGCCAACAACAACAACAACAACAACAGCCAGCAGAGGCACGGTGATGGTGCAGAGCTTTAGATGCAGGGTGTGCATATAACAGAACAGGGCAGCTTTTAATGGACACGCATCCATTTTCAAGTAATAGATACCTTCCCAGTAGATGAAGAGAAAATTGGATGTTAAAAGTTAGGGCAGCAACTAATGATTATTTTCATTATTAATCTCCAAATTATTATAATTTTTCTTGTTAAATCAATTAGTCTGGAGAACTTCAAAATATTATGAAAAATGCAAAACATGTACACCCCCAGAGCCTGAGGTGATAGTCTCAAATTGGGCTTTTTTTTTTTTTGGTTTCAAACAGTCCAACTTTTAAAAGTATTTGATTTATACACACTACTACACCATCATTTAAGTTTGGCTTCATCTGTGCAGAGTCATACACTGAATCATGACCACTTATACAGTGACAGTGTGCAAAGAGACATGAGTCTCAGAATGATGCCGAATATCTGACAATTCGTCTCTTTTTTAAATATATATAAAGTTTGAAAGGGCTTAGCTGAACATTTAGTGTGATAGCCACATTCACGTTAACAAGCAAAATGCAGCAACAGCGGATTCGAAATGTGCATCAACCTTTTTCACGGACACTGAATATTAAACAAAAGCCAGACTCTGTATCGTATTAAGTTGCTGTGTGCTGTAAATGTACCACATTGAAGTAGAGAAGAGAAGATGATGTTATCTCTGAGCCTTATGGTGCAGAGTCTCTCCTCCTCGGGGCTGCTGCATTGTGTCTGCAGCTGCGTGCACCAAAGAGTAGCGTGACAGTCAAGAGCACTCACTTGTCAATCTGGAGACCAAAACATCCCCAAAAGTAGCCTACACAAAACGACAGCTCAACTTGAAGCCCCAACTTTCGGGGAGCAGCCCTAGTGAAAATAAAACCCCACATAGTGTGTGATGCACATGACTAACAAAATTGCATCCATGCATCATTATGCTGATGGCAGAGTGTATTATCTGTACATGCGTAAAAAAAAATGTATCCACTGAGGCATCTTGCACAAAGAGAGCTGATGTTAAAGAACAAAAGAGGTTTTAGTCAAGGTGACATGCTGGCCTATATCTGCTGATTTTGTTACTATCATGGCTTTATTTCGTCTATTTTTCATCTCTTTGTGCAGTTAAGAGAGTACAATTAATAACTTCGAAAGCCAACAGAATATATTATGTATACAGCTTTTAGACCTGCAGGTTTTGCAGGCTCTCCAGCCAGGGTTTTTGAGGTTGGCATGGCATGACTCATCCTGTGAGAGAGAGCTCTGTCGAGGGTTACACAGCAGACAGAATGCAACCGCTGAAGTGGAAAAAGCACTCACTTCTTGAAATCGGTCCAATGACCCAAAATTTACCCTCATTTTTACAGTAGTCCACTAGAGGCGGTCATTACATGTCTTGTATTCAGCTTCAATATAATAAACATAAAAACTTGCTCATTGCACGTTATTGTTTTTGTACAGCAAAGCTAATCTCTACTTGATTCATTATTTAATTGGCCAATGCTTTTGTGCATTTGTGTTTCTTTCAACCCCTCTGCCATTACGTCTACATCATTTACCACCATTGTTAATATTTGGCCACCTCACTCTACATGGTGTTGCCTCATCACATTCCTGTATTGACTTATTAAGTGGTCTCTATCTAAGGAGCCATTGTGTCTAACCTGTTGACTTTGACTGCTTCCTTTAGCATCCAAGGCAGCCTGTGACAGCTGGGAAACCCCATTGGCTGATCGAGGTAACTGCTACATGACATCACCAGCTTGGGTCATTATGCTGTATAGGGAAAAGGCAGTAAAGGCAAATGAGATACTTTGGGTGGCTTCACAGACAGACTGGGAGTCATTTAAGCAATTCATTGCTCTGCCAATGGTCTGTAGCAACAAAACACTTTGTTTGGTTTTCTGCTTCTCTCTCTCTCTCACTCTCAGCAGCTCTTAGCCTCTCCTCTCTTGAATTTTCATTGTATCTCTCTTGTCTTTGTCTTTTGTACCTCTCGTCATTTTTCCCTTTCACTTCATTCTTCCTCTCTTCCCCTCGCTTTCTTGCGCACACACACTTACGACACACTTACAGACGCAAATCCTCTTCTCTGCTCCTGGCTTCTACAATAGAGCACTGATCAAAGGCATCCGTCTTTACATGCCTGCCCTGATAGTTCCATAATGGGCCCATAACGTGAACATTCGGCTCCATTGTTTATGCCATTAGTCACACAGGCTTATGGAAAATTACTGCAATGCTATATTGAAAAGCCATCAGCAGTGGCAGCAGTAATGCTGCAGCAACACCGTGCCAAGATGCTATCTATCACACATGCATGTTCCCTCTCCTCTCTGCACACAAAGCTGTTATGAAACGGCAATCTGTTAGCACGTTATAGTGTAATGATGAAGGCTTTCTTGATGACATGATGTAGCATTTAGCATAGCAGAACATGTGTTGGTTGTTCATGACACAGCATTAGTATTAGATTAAAAAAAGAACAGCAGTACTTTAAGTCATAATACATATCTTCTACAGGTGTGGTGACACTTTGTAGGATGATACATTAAATACATGACATGTCACAGCAGTTTAGCACATCTTATGACACATCATGGTTATTAACACAACTTCATTTACAGTTTAGTATAACACTGTCAGTGTATGATAATTATTATCTTAAATTAGGAAAACGCTCATATTGCATAATAAACCATAACTGATTGAACAGCACAGTGCTGCGGAAGGTTCTGTTTGTCTAAGGATAAGGATATTTGTGTAATAGTGAATTACTATATTTTGTGAAATTATAATATAATAAGCATCATCAGCTGATTGGCAAGAGGGGTTTTATGCCATATTTAATTTTAATGTATATGCTGAAGTAGGGCTGGGCAATATATAGATATGATTTTTATACTGTTAGATAAGATTGTTGTCTATAGATCGATTTTGGATATTGCTTCCTGGTTTTGAAGGCTGTATTACAACGAAGTAATGTAATGTTCTGAATTTACCAGACTGATCTAGCTGTTCTATTATTTGCCTTAAGCCACTCAGTCATTGTATCCACATTACTGATTATTTATCAAAAATCTCTTTGTCTAAATATTTTTGTGAAAGCACTAGTAGTCAACTCAACAATTTTGTCACAATATCAATATCAAGTATTTAGTCACAAATTTGTGATACTTTATTTTCTCCATGTCACCCAGCTCTATGCTAAAACTCAATTCATACATCAATTCATAGGTTTTTTTTTACAATGATAGTTTGCAAGTCACTTGTGGTCCATTCAGAGTGGACCTGCAAACCACTTTTGGACCACGACCCACCAGTTAGGAACCACTGTTTCAAGGGATAACAGAACAAATAGCGTTGACTGTAGAGGTGTGGTCCTCATTCGTATCATTCAAGTGATAACAGTGTAATTCCATCATGCGCTCTGTCACTGCATTTCAGATCGAAATAGACCTTTTACTCATGCTTATGTACAAAACATAATTATTATATACAATATTTAATAATTGTTTGAATAATCCAAAAGAATATGAAGTAGTTAGATGTACCCCCTTGATTAGCTACAACATTAAAACCTGGGTTTTTGGTAATGCATCAGCAATCTCTGTTTACCTGTCGCTTAAACCTGATTAGTCAATACTACACTGAGTACCAACAGACGACAAACAGAAACTAGAACACCTCCGATATCAAAACCTTGTCCCATTGCCTACAGATTCTGCAGATATCTGTTCATAGAGATTAACACATCATTAAAAGCAATCCTAATATATATATATATATATATATATATATATCTTCAGTATGATAATACTCAGAAATAGATCATATGCATAACAACACATGATACATTTGTACATATTGCTGATAATGCTTCTGTACTTTTCTCAAATAAATATAAAAGACTTTAACTTGTAATTAAGTGCTCTTACTCAGCAAAGCATCTGAAAACCACAGCTTTGGGTGCATTGTAGTTTTTCACATAACAGGGAATCATTACAAGAGTTACATAACTTTGTTTCATTATTAGCACAATAGGATAGCCGCAGTGATTAATGGCTGCAGCTCTGTGGCAGCAGGCTCGATACTTTTTCTGTGTTGTGTAGCGGCCTATTGGTGACACATACGAGTCAATCAGAGAGGGCCGTTCTACCACAGAACAGGCTCTCCGGCTTAATTAAAGTGATGTTTCAAGCTGCCACCTGGACCGTACACACACACTCTCACACACACACACACACACACACACACACACACACACATTACAGCCTCCCATACAGCACACTCACTCCACGCACACAACACTCACAGTATACAGTTACATAAACTAAACTAAGGCCGTTCACACATTCCCAACTCAAAAACGCACAAGCCATATGGCACACTTCACACAAACATACCTCACATGCACATACACAACTACACATTCACACATAAGTACACTCACACACTAGCGCACACATACGTGGAGCGACGCATAGCAGCTGCTGGTGTAATTGCTTGGGGTTGGATGAGGTAATAAATGGTTTCTAGTGGGCCGTGGAGCTCTAAAGAGCGAGCCACATAGTGTTTGACTGTCCGAAAGGGAGAGGGCAGCTGATTAGCTTGGGACGGCAACTGAGAAGTGTGTATGCGTGTGTCAATCGATTCTTCCCGTTCGCGCTGTAGTCGTCACACGTCAGTGGTGTGTGTTGGCAGTTGAAGGATGCGTGCAGGCACACACAGTGTATAAGGATGACATTTGAGTGAGCACACATGCTGTCTTGTGTGTTTGTGTGGTCGTACTGATACATATCCACCTATAGATGCATACAGACCTGCTCTTTCTCTCTGTCTCTCTCTCTCTCTGTCACTTACTTTCTCTCTCTCTCACACTCACACACACACACACACACACACACACACACACACACACACACACACACACACACCTGCCTTCCTCTCTCCCTCCATGCTGTGCCACAGGTATTTGATATTCATGGTCTATCAGCATGGAGCTACAGCGAGACGTGTCAGAAAGAGTGAGAGAAGAGAGAGCAGGGGAGGGGAGGACAAGCAAGAGTAGAGAGAGTGAAAAATCGGAGTTATGAATCGAAGAAAAAAGGGAACAAAGAGAAGAGAGGAAAGCAGAAAAGTAGAGGTACAAAGTGGTGGAAAGATGAAGAAGAGGGGACGGAGCTTGGAAAATTTACCTCATTGAAACACAGAATTGTCGCCCAATGCATAAAAAACAGCCCCAGACCTAAAGTCTGTGGGCAGGTGTGTCCACATACGAGGGAGAGAGGGATGAGGAGGAAGATATACGGGCAAAATGGGAGTGGTAAATGTAGTGATAGAAAGTAAGGGAGGAATAGGGAGAGAGAGTCAGAGTATGAATAAAATAGAGATAGACTGCTACAGTAGGCAGCCAACAATGCTCTCCACGCCCGACTTCCCTCGACCAATTACACCCTTCACTGCCTCCTTCTCACCTCCTTCCCTAGCTCCCCTCCACCCCCCTCTTTTTTTTTAAAAAAAAATTCCCCTCAAGCGGCTCTTTCAGATGCCATAAAATCGACAGGTTTGTTTGGCCAAAGTTGAGCTCGCCGCTGCCAACCTGCTAATCGTTCCAGGCACTGCAGTGAGAGAGAAGTGTGTGTGTTGGTGTGTGTGAGTGAGTGTGGAGAGGAAGAAGAAGAAAGTGTAAATGAGGAGCATTTCATTTCAGTCAATGCTAAAGATTGACTGGAAAAGAAGGAGAGCGAAGGCTCTGAGGGTGCGAGGTGCACATTAGATGTGCAAAGTGGGAGCGGTTCAGTGTTAGAAGGCAAGTGAGAGAAAGGAAGGTAAAGTAAAAAAGAAAAGAAAAAGGGAAAGCCACAGAAGGCAAAAGGGGAAGAAAAGAGGAAAGATATACACAAGATACACAAGATATATATAAGGTGTTTTCACACCTGCCCTGTTTGGTTCGGTTCAATCAAACTCAAGTGTAGTTCTTACTGGCAGGTGTGAACACAGCAATTGGGTACACACAAAAACAACCGGTGTGAGACCTTTTTGAAGAGGTGGTCTCGGTCCGTTACAAATGAACGTGTTCCAACCTCGATCCGAACTGACTGCAGTCACATTACACGTTGTTTGGGTTAAACAAGAGCATGTTACAGTCCCGGAGGATTATTAATGTTCGCCTCCTCCTGTTCTGCCTTAATATTCGCTTTAGGTGCATCCAGTGCATCAAAACATTGTTTTCTAGTTGGAGCCGTGCCTGCTTTTTCAAACTGTACGGTTTGACTAAAATGAACAATGTAAGCAATCATAGTGCAATATAGGATGACCCGTGTTAAGATCAACCTGCGTAGTTGTCCCTCCATTGTGACATTAAAAGTTTTGCATTTATCTCGATATGTACTCTTCCTTAATGTTTTGTTTACTTCCTGGATTTTTCCCGCATGGAAATTCTGACCAATCATGAGCAGCTTTCTCACGCAGGCATTTGATCTGGTCCGTTTGCAAATGCTGCGGTGAGAGCACGAACCACCTCTAAGCCATTATGCAGCTGTGTAACAAAATGAGTCCCTGATTCGGACCAAAGCAAGCAAACTCTAGAACTGAAAGCACCCTAAGATACATGTTAAAACAGTGTTCATCCACATTAGTGTTTCTCTAATCGGTTTCAGTTGTTCCCATCTACTTATTTTTTCTGCCTCTGCCATCAGGCAACTGAACAAGCAGAAAATGATGATTTGACCTTGGCTTGTAGATGCCACCTGTTACCCAGACAAACAGTATTTCCTATGATGCTGTTCAGATGTCTGTTTTGGGTGGCACCAAAATCAGCTAAAAACAAAGAGATAAAGATATCAACTTGAATTTTGCTGGTTAAATACAGACATACTCGTAGAAACAAAGAAAGTGAAAAGAAGGAGACGGAGAGATGGTGAAAGCTAAGGAAAGAAAATGAGGGTTAGAGACGGGAGGCAGGACAGAAAAAAAGAAAATGAGCAGCAGGAGATGTTTTTTTTTTTTTCAAAAGAAAAAGAATGTAGAAAGCAGTATAAAGAGACAGGTTAGAAAAGGTGGGAAGTAGAGAAAGAAAAAGACGGAGAGAGGGAGAGTGAGAGATACAGACGTACAGTGAGAGAGGTGGCGGTGTCTGTCTCCTTTTGTGTTCCACATGGATTCATCCCTTTCTGTCGGCCTTTCATTCAAACTCCCTCGCTCGCTCACTCTGTCATTGTCATGCTCGCACCCTCTCATTCTTTTCACCCTTTTCTTTTCGGCTCCTTGCCTTTTCACCCTCGCTCTATTTGTCTCCGTCCCTCCTCTGGAGCCCATCACTCCCCTCCCTCCCCTCCCTCCCCTCACCTTCATTCAGCTCCTTTTACTTTGAGCTTTCTTTCCTCCCTTCTCTGCCTCTGTTTTATTTATTTTTACTTGCTCTTTTTGCCTTGTTTCCTCTTTTCTGTCTTCATCATCATTAGTCAGGTCCTGAAAATGTCTTGAATCGGCTGCATTTAAAGGTCATGGTTGGACATTTTAGGAAAATGTCTCTTTGGATTTTTCAGAACAATATTGCAACTGTGATTATTCTCTATAAATTCATCTCCAGGCTTGTTTTTGTCTACATGGTATCAAAACAAGGTACATTTTTAGCCACAAACTTATTTCTATGAAGAAAAAAAAATCAGATATTAGTTGCTTTCTTTTTTTGAATAGCAGTCAGTTGGGTAAAAGCCAAAGTACAAGTAAACTTAGCTACTTCTGTATTGAAAAATTAATCACATCTTGTACAACTATTAAAGTTTGAGTTGGCGAAGTTGCTCACCGTGCAATTATGACAAAACTTTTCTGTAGGTCATGTCTGACCAATTTTATTTCTCTAATAACACAGTTCGCAGCTCTGCCCTTTAACTGCTTGGGCTAAAGTTTTGTTAGCTTCTCAGACTGACAGGCCAATATGCTTCACAGCTAACTATAATTACCTGACGTCCCTTTCCAGAACTTTTAATGTAATAAGCCTGAAACAGTGATATGAAAACTACTGTTCGCTTTCCATTAACCATCTGTCATGCTCGTAAACTACCAAGCTAAATGCTAACTTCCTGTCTGAAAAGATGTAACTAGTTAGACCAGGGGAAGGCAATCTGTGGCTCCAGAGCCACATGCGTCACTTTTGCCCCTGTCCAGTGGCTCCCTGTGGCTTTGACAAAAAGATTTTTTTTAAAAAAATCATTCATTCATTTTGCGTAACCGCTTATCCTTTCGGAGGTTTGGCGAGAGGCAGGGTACACCCTGGACAGGTTGCCAGACCATCGCAGGTCTAACATGTAGAGACACGCTCACTTTCACACCTACAGGCAGCTTAGGCCATGTTTACCAGAAGATGATTCACTGAAAACCGAATAGTTTCTCATTTTCATTGGTAGTAGTTGGCGGTGTGACGCTTACGCTTCCTTCTACAGAGCAGCGATGTATAAACAAACAAAATGGCAACCACACGAACATTTGTCTGGACGGACGCAGAGGTGGAGTTACTACAGTAAATCTACAGTATGATGGGGAAACGTTGATAAATTCAACAGGGTGAGCAACACAAGCAGAGCTCGGGAGTCCGCCATTGTTGTTGTGATGGTCGACTTTGTCGCGCATGCCTAGTGACTAGAAGCGTAATGGACATGTGCGAAAAGTCTCCGTTTTCAGAGGAACTGCATATTGCAAGTTTACATGACTACAGAGACGGTGCCATTTCCAAAAAATTGCACTCTGGAACCTGTTTTCAAAACGTTGTGTTTTCAGGCACCCAAAACGCCGCTGTCGTGTAAACGATCGGCCAAAACACAACTAAAGTTTACCGTTTTCAGTTGAAATCGTTGTCGTATGAACGGGACCTTATAGTCACCAGTTCACCTATCTGACATGTCTTTGGATTGTGGGACGAAGCCAGAGTACCCGGAAAGAAAACCCATGCTGACACAGGGAGAACATGCAAACTCCACACAGAAGGGCTCCCCTGCCCTGGGTTTGAACCATGCACCCTCTTGCTGTGAGGCGACAATGCTAACCACTGCACCACCTTGCCGTGTAAACCTTAAGATGTTTTTGCATTCTCCAACTGTAAAAATGTGTAGCCTGAACACCAAATTAGAAAAATGTTTTTGCATTTCGTCAACTAAAAATGTGCGTCATACATCTATGGCCTGGCACCTATTCCTCTAAATTTTGCCAAACCTAGCAATACCTAGTGTAAAGTCTCCCTAGCTCGGCTAGCTATGGATTCCAAATCCAAAAAAGGAAAAGTCTTGGAGATAAACAGAGTGTTTAATGGGGCATGGACAGGTTTGTTTGCTTTTATCACCAATGCTGCAAAGATAAAGTACCAAATAATCGTACAGAGCCAGCTGCATAGTCACCACTTTGTGGTAAAACGTATTAATGAATGTTCATTTAGACCTGTTAAAAGGCTGTGGTCATATAAAGCTCAATTATGTTTTGCAGCTCAAGACAGATTCTTTTTTGGTCAAAAACACCACTCTCTTGTCACATTAAAAGGCTAAAAGACTCTCTTACTTTTAAGGCATCAGAATTAGCTGTGTTTCTTTTTTTGTGGATAAGTTAAACAATGCAAATGACCCCTGTTACCAAAAACACATCAAGCAGCGGTGAAATGTGGTCTGCAGCAAGCTGCTATGCAATGTATATGGAAGGGTTGGGCAACCGCTTCAAGCTGTGGCTTTTTTGATTCTGCAACCAAGTGCAGCCAAACAATAGTTTACCTTTAAGCAGAGAACTGCATCCAGTCAGTAAACACTTACTGTATTTGACACCATGGCATGTTGACCTATGCTATGTTCTATTCTTTCCCGCCTGGAACACATGAACGAACCTCCTGCTTGCAGAAAAATGTAATTACTGTGGCTTCCCGCACTTCACCACTGCTTGGTGTGTATTTAACGTAAAGTTACAGATGTTAGCTCAACACTAGCTGCATGAGCTAAACTGTGTTAGCTTCGCAGACTGATAGACACCTTCAAAATAGTGTTTTGATATGATAAAAGTTAAGCTTGGAAATGCGTGACTACTGCTTGCCATATGCTATCAAGCTAACAGCTAAGTGCTTCAGGCCCAGCACCCGGTTGCTGTTTTTGGCAGCAAAAATACCCCCTTTGTTTTGTTTTTTTTTTGTTTTTTTTCTACAACAAAAAGATACAGAATCCTTTTTTTTAATTTTGAAGACTATCCTTGGCTGAGAGTTAACAGTGTTATTTTGTAGTTTGGCCAACTCACAGAATTAATGGTGCAGCTGCACATGTCACAGTATTTGTATTTTGTTGGCAGCAAAACTGAAAATCACCAACTATACTTTATGTAAACACTTTGGAAACTTTTCGAGTCGTGGTGATGTGTTTTGCACTGTATGGGATTTAAACATTCTAATCGTGAAATGAATCTTTATTAATGGCATTATTCAGCTTGTAATGCCTCATGTATCATTTAATAGCTGTCTTATTTTTAACCTTGAAATGACATCACGTTACTAATCAGTTATATTTTTGAGCGGTAATAATTAATTTCCTGTTTTCCTATTCTGACCATTCACAGTTTAAGAGGATTATGTTGTTAGCTTCTTTTTAATTAATTAGCCTTAGATTCAATTCCAGGCAGAATGAATTGGACTTAAGGTTCCAAAATAATTAAATTCTTGTTGTCTTACGTGTTATTATTCTTCAGCACTTTGCATAAGTTGTGTCTGACATCAAATTGGCTGTTTTTTTTCCTGTTTTGTTTTTAATTTGATCTAAAATTTATTCCAGGTAGCATTCATTTGTCTTGCAGATGCCCTTATAGTGTTCCTCATGCTTGCTTTCCTTTATCTTCCTCCTTCCTTCCTTCCTCCCTTCTTACTCCATACATCCTTGTTTTGCCTTTCTCCTCCTCTTCTGTCTCCCCTCCCAACCCCTCCTTTCCTGCTCTGCCTCTCCCTCCATCCTTCTTTTCTCCCTCCTCTGTTCAACCCAGAGCAATTCCATCTCTCTCCCAGCAAACAAAGGGAGCTAATGACATGCTGACACCGAGCCCGATGATTGAATTCATTAGGCGTGCACAATAATTGCCAGGCGTGAGCGTGCACGCACCCATCTATTCAGAGGACAGCTGTCAAATAACAAGCAAGAGAGAATAGCTTTTTATTGTTGAGCTGGAAGAGAGAGGGAGAATGAATACAGAGAAAGACTGAGAGAAGCACCTGTTGTGGAGGGGAAGAGAGGGAGAGCACTCAGCATGTCAATTAGGTTGCTGTGTTCATGCAGGGTTGCTGGGAAGTTTACTGCCTGTGTGACGCACTTGGTATCACGATCCAGGTGCATGGCGTATTGAATTTGGTCTTCGGGTGGTGTGTGTGCTTCTGTCTGAATCCTTCTTCGCAAAACTCTTTAAGTTTAAGACCTTTGGAGTGAAGGCACACGTAGGGAAGTGTGTTTAATCTCATAAAGATCAAGATTAGATTAGGTTTTACTTTGCCGTGGGCTGAAATAAGTTTAGGATTTGGGTTTAATCTTAACATCAAACCTATGTTTGTCAGGGTTAAGGTTCGGCATGTAATAGCCAGGATAAAAACAATGGTAAATCTAATGTAAGAAGTTAATCACCTCTGTGGTATTTTTAATCTAACTTTAATCCATACATTTTATCATATATTAGAGTTTGTGTTTCATTGAGGCATTATATACAGTGCTGATTTAAAATCAGGCAGCACAATCAGAAAAAACAAACTGGTTTGTGATAGTTTTTATTGATATTGGTATCGTAAAAAGAGATGTACTTATAAGGGATGCACGATAATATCGGCATGTCATTGGTATTGGCTGATATTGGCTTTAAATGTAATACCGGAATCGGCCAACACGCTGATATAATTGGTACGTCATTGGGTTTGGCCAATATCAGCTTTGAAATGAACTATCAGAATCGGCCAACATGCTTTTTCTTAATTTGCACGATGAATAAATATCACATACATTGAAAAGCACTGTATTTCATGTCTCCATCTGCTGGTGGTCCATAACAATAAGAGCATGCATGCGTAATATGATGTTAATTCCACTAGAGAAGAGACTTGATGATGACTAAAATTAGGTGGGGGATAAAGTGGATATATCGATATCGGTATCGGTTATCTGTCAAATGAGTTGTTACATATTGGCATACCAGATATAGGCAAAAAATCCAATGTCTTGCATCCCTCGTACTTATCCATACTTGTTTTGCTGTTGAATGAATTCAAATTTATACACAAGATATTGGTGACATTAATGATATTATAGACTCAATAATAGCATGTCATCAGCAAAAAAGCTGACAGATGTACAAATATGGAGGGAACAGTTTTCATCAAGCAGCAAGTTTACATTCTTGGCTAAATGAAACACTTGTATGTGCAGGATGTTGTGTACCTGCAGCTGCTTCACAGTAAAACCTCTCCAACTCTATTTGTTTTGCTTCATGCCTTGCTTTCACTGCACACAGCACATAGAGAAGTGTTAAGTTAGCCAAATATGTTGTCATTATGGTCACTCACTTATGGATTTTTCAGTTGTGGAAATTCATATTGCAACCCCAAACAAATTACTCCAGTAGGAACGCATTCCCCCTGATTGGTGGACTTGAATCAGGGTAGCATTATACTATTCGTGATTGGTGGAGCTAGCTACAGTCTCTCAACTGCAGTTGAGGTGCTTGCTGTGTGGGAGACGGGTCTACAGTGTAGCTGCAAGACTTCACATGTTTTGATGAAAACTAGCCTCAGGCTACGCATCACAAACAAACAACACAGGCTGTATCTGCTCGAAGCTTCACATATTAATGCTTTACTTTTGATCTCTACAATCCCAATTTTCATCATCCTCCCTCACTTTGACTTGTTGTTTTTTCAGTACTCATTAACCAAATCTGTAAATCACCAGCACTTAAAACTGCAGCCAACAACACATCACATCCTAATTCTGATAAAAATCTCGTCCCAATTTGAAGCATACTTTCCTGAAAGTTTTAAACACCCACCTCCATGTTTTAGTATTGATGAACCACAGCATCGTGCCTTGATTATATACATAAGTCCATGGCTGCTTATACTAATTACCTGAGCACTGGTGTGTTTAACACTAATATATCTGATGGAGCTAATGAGCTTGCACTCTGATTTACCTCCTTGCTATATGCCCAGCTGCAATTTATATGCTAGTGCTTTTCATTAACCTCAAATGGCCAAATGAATGTCTTTGTATATTTGGCCATTTGAGTAACACTCAGGGACATGTTGAAAGCATGGGGAGCCTGAAGGGGCTTCAGTGTTACTGCTAAATGCCTCTGTGTTTTTGTTTTGTGTAATTAAATATGCATCATGGTGTATGAGCATTTAATTGTATTTAATAGTGAACTGTGTCTTTGTGGAATGCTGTAGATTGTTCTGCTGTTGTTGCTTGCAGGGCTATTAATTATGCCATTCAATGTTATCCTAGGTACAGTAAGTATGTTCTGTTGTAAAAGTCTACAATCTGAATGTCTCTTTCTCTTTCTTTGTTCCCTTTCTAACAGAAGACAGAGGAGGATGAGTTGGTTCTGACTCCAGACGGGACCAGAGAGTTCCTGACCTTCGAGATCCCCCTCAGTGACTCAGGTTCAGCTGGGTTGGGTGTCAGTGTCAAAGGCAATCGCTCCAAGGAGAACCACGCTGACCTGGGCATCTTCGTCAAATCAATCATTAATGGAGGGGCAGCCTGCAAGGTACGATCCCTCCTGCTGTCATTACTGGAGGGTTTGAGGGTGGGAATCAAAAAGAAAGGTTTAAAAGTGAGGTATTTTTTCTTCTAAGAAACTTTTTTGTAGAGTAGTTTAGGTCTTTAGAAGACCTTTTTTATGCTTTAAGTGTTTAAAACTTATATGTAATTGTACAAATACCAGGCGTAATAAAACATTTTAATATCTGCAAAAAACATAAGGTCTTACTATCAACTTAAGCTGTGTTTCTGTATTTATTTTGCAGCCACATTTAGTGGATTTAAAGGCCGTCCACAAGTACGATGACTATACCAATAGCTATAAATAATCATTGTAACTCAAGTGGACCACACCACAGCTATAACGACAAAAGAGTAGTGGCAAATAATATCTTTCGGATCACCTCCAGAGCAATTTGACGAATGATAGAAACACTGACAGTCAATCAGAATCCATCCATTTTTACATTGCCTCACAGCTGGAGGGCGCAACACATGCTTGGCGCCACTGTCGGCAAGACATTATCTCCCAACAGTGTGGATGCTCACATCGTAATCATTATAGTTATAGTTCTTGGTGTGAACGTCTCTTTATTCAGCAGCAGAGTAAACTTTTTGATCGACGACATTCCGCTTAAATCCATTTGACCTGATGTCCCTTCCTTTAAGGTGAGCTGCTGCTTGTACCTGCTCTAGATAAATCCAACAGCCTGTCTCTCTGCGCAGGTAATTCTGACCTGTGCACACAGAGACACACAGAGTCACTAAAAAGGTCACGAAAGGCATTAAATATAACTTGCTGATATCTGCACACAATCTGTTCGAAAGTGACAGAAGAAGAGAGAGATGTCATGCAACACACTGGGTACATCAAACTGAGTCAATGTTAAAAATCTCACCATATGCCCTTGGCAGAGAAAGTGGAATGACTTTTCTGTTCCTCAGCAACTATGAAAGAAAGCTTCATCTGCGATAAAATCTATTAACACAAAGTGCTCTATTTTCTGTTGCTGTCTGTGGTGCTGCGCTGCTGTCAATTTCAGTACTCTTTCAACTTGATTGTTTTTCATACAAACAAGCTTGTGTTGACAGAACATAATAATGGACTTAAAAGCACACTTCTCTGAGATTAGATCATGGCAGGAAACAGGATACACTCTGTGAGTGAGACTGTTAGTCTGATTAGATAAAGGTTGTTGTTAAGCTGAAGATACGGCTGCTTATTATTCATCACACACATGCTGTGTGGTACTTTTTACGTGTTATTAAGAGTTAAACACCAAAATCTACCATTTTTTATATTTGTGATTTCTTGTCCACCAACAGGACGGGCGGCTTCGGGTGAACGACCAGTTGATTGCTGTCAACGGAGAGTCGCTATTGGGCAAAACTAACCAGGATGCCATGGAGACGCTACGAAAGTCGATGTCAACGGAGGGCAACAAACGTGGAATGATCCAGCTCATCGTGGCCAGACGAGTGGCCAAAAGGAATGAGGTAAGGAATACGGTGACGGATGAATTGAATTAAGACAGGCGTGTGGCTGTCTGCAGCTGTTTCCAGTTGAGTTGGGACAACATTTTGATATACAGTATGTCTGATAAGAAGAGGTGATGTTGAATATTAGTTAGCTGGAGTCTGCACAATCAAAACAATACATGGGCTGTAACAAAGACATGTATACGCCTTAAGGCCCTGACACTCCAAGTCGATGGGGTCTGTTGCCCTTGTCGATGTGGTGTATCCCTCATCATTAGCATTGCCTATTGT
The DNA here is from genome assembly GCA_026686955.1 of Epinephelus cyanopodus. NCBI lineage: Eukaryota > Metazoa > Chordata > Actinopteri > Perciformes > Serranidae > Epinephelus > Epinephelus cyanopodus. Next base: position 35,381,792 of record CM048926.1, on the reverse strand, counting down.
TGGCTACCGTTGAGTTGTTGGTTTTTTTCAGACTGATTCAGCATATCGAATTGGCGATGGCATAGTCCATCAGTAAAGGAACTCAGTCTGATTGGCAGTTCAGCTCAGGGCACTGGAGAAGAGAAACGCAAGTGAGGAAAGTAAACAAACAGCTTAATTCAAGAGGGAGTGAGACCAAAACAAATTTGTCACACAAAGTTAGATTATTTTCTTTAGCCATTGAGCTCTTTAGTAGAATTGTTTCATGATGGTTTGTGTTATCGTTCACTGGGGCACAGTAAATATGCTGTGTTCTTTCAAAATTGGATTGCATTGTTAATGTGCTTGCTGGCTAAATAGCGTCAAGATGGTCCTCCTGTTTCCCTTTTTGAATGACGAATACAGACAACCCCTGTCTGCTGGTGTTAGTTATTACCCCTCAAGCAGTCACAAAATGTACACGCTGGTTAGCCATCAGCTGTAGGCTTTGCGGTGTGTTCATGTGCGAGTTAGTGGCTGAGACACAGGCAATGTGAGGCAACACAGCAGTTGGCATTCGTCGCCACTGGCTCTCTGAAGTTGGTTTGGTGTGTCTGGGCCTAAATGAAATTATGCTGTTTCATAACCACAGTCATTTTTGTTGTTTATTATGATCACATTTTGCTCACGGTGTTCATGGCTGAGACCTGGAGGTGGTGCAGCAGCAGCATCATTAAACACATTTAAAAAAAAAAAAAAAGAATCTGACAATTCTGCAAAAAATTGTCTGACTGCTCATGTTGGTTGGCCCAGTGGACTCCAGTGTAAAGCTGCGTCAGAATGTTTCCAAAAAGTACGACACTGACAAAAAAGAAAAAAAATAAAACCCACTTTGAAATTATTTGTATAGTAGTGGTTAAAACCACCGACCAAAAACATGTTCTTATTTTCAGTGAGGTCACATGTAAACACAGTGATTCATTCTTTTATTTTCCCCGACTGAGCACACATGACCTTTTGCAGCAGCAGCCTGCTTCACACTCGAGTTTCACATGTTCACACCTCAGAGTTGCACATTACAGCTGCAGTACTGTAGTGTTGACTGTTGACCCCTGATCAGGTCCAGTGGAAAAACTGGAGGGGGCAAACACCTTGCACAAGGACATGTTAACATTTGTTATTGAGAAAAGGGGGGTGGCTTTCATTCACAGTTAGTGCTCAGGTATTTCTTCACCAGCTGATCTGGGATTTGAACCAGAGCTCCAGGTTGTAGCCTGGTCAAGAAGTTTTCTTTTTCAAGCTGCAAGGCTTGAGAGTTTGATATAGTGGCCGTTATATCCTGCCTTTTTTTATTTTAGTATTGCCATTGCAGATGCCGCATATTTTATTTACTTTAATAACTTTGATCTAATGATAGGGACTTGGGTTGTTTGTGATCCTATTTAAAATTAAAGTGGTTTGAATTGTAGTTACTGTGTAAAAACAAAAATGGAACTCATCTGACACTGCTGTCCTAAATAATGAAGACACTTTTGTGGAAGTGGAGTCATTAGGCACCACTTCAATAAGACCCTTTCTATGATACATGTACAACACAACCCAAAGCAAACCGTTGGGAAATACCCTCATGAGCAGCAATGAATCGTTTCATGAAATAAAAGTAAGTAGTCAGGTCACAGCAGTTCACCAACCCCTCCCACGCACGCTTACCTCCCTTGAGGGAGCTGGAGGAAAAAAAAAAGAAAAAACATGGCTGCGAACTGAGCTACACAACTTTTTTCCTCCCCTCAATGTCATGTTTTTACATTCTCTCTACACCCTGGCCTGTCGCCTGCTTGAAAGCCGAGGCTGAGTCTGTGTGCGCTGCTGCTGTGTGTCTGTATATGAGCGTGCGCGCCCGTGTGCTCGTGTACGCCTCTGGCACTGCCTGGCTTCCCTGCTCTCCTTTTCCAACCTGGTGTGTCAAAGTTTTGATTTCCCTCGGCCCGTCTGGTAATTGAAAGCAGAGGCTAAGCCTGGAGGTGTGTTTTGTGTTTGTGTGTCTGAGCACATCTATGTGTCTGCACACTGTGTGTGTGTGTGTGTGTGTGTGTGTGAGTGTGTGAGTGTGAGTGTGAGTGTGTAGTTTGTTCTTTTGTACATCCTGCTTATGCATGTATGCATTTATTTTCAAGGATCTTTCTGTGTGTTCGCTTGCAAACAGATACCCTGTGTGTATGTGTGTATTGCGGCCATGTCAAGGCAGTGAGACTTAACAGACAGCATGGTGGATGAATAAAACTCGAGCGTTGGGAGTCTCGTCAATCTTTGCTTCACATGCAGAGCCGTAGGCATGGCCTGAGGCTGTCCAAGTGGCTGGCTATTTATAAGAAATAGTGTCCAAGACACTCAGAGAGGAGGAAAACAACAATTCAATACACTCATACTCAAAGAGACTGCTCTGAGCGGATTTTGAAAGTCCCTATAGTGTCACTATTGATGGTTAATACCTCATAACCAGCTGTCCATCAGATGTTTGTTCTAAATAAATAATACTAATTACTATGGGATGAAAGCTGTGGCTTATTTTGACATATTGTCATACCCACACTGACATATGGGATCAAATAATCCTGTATTTACTTTCCTCTCCATGTCTCCATCCCTTGACAGATGATCTCAAATCAATCTCAAATGTTTGCCGTTGCATAAATCACAAGCCCTACCGCTCACATTCCCTCCTCGATCCCCATAGAAACACAACGAACCCAGAGCAGCTGACTTCCTCATCACCGTTGGCACCCGATGGGATCGAGACCTTCCCGGAGCTCAATTATCAGCCTGAATATGCAATGAGCTGCGGTGTGATTTGTCGATGTGTCCTCGTATGGCAAATCCCCTCGGCTATTACTGAAGCGTTTTCACCTCGGCCCCCTCAGCCGGCCAATTCATTAACTATCTCATTGAAAGTCAAGAGCAGTGGCATGCCAACAGTCACAGCACCATATGGCGACCTTAGACATTAGTTTGTTTCCGTAGAAGATTTGTTTCATCCGTGTGTAGATTCAGTTGGGTCTGTTAGCAGTGATTCAGGTCATTTCATTGTCCTGTAAATGGCCTTATATTTTTTAGATAAAGTGTTGGTCTGATCATAAATTAGTAAACCTTTGATTACCATTATTATTGTGTTCGTTTCCATTCACGTTATTGAGAATGCTAGAAACTCTGCTGTTTACTATAGTTTTCCCATAATTTGCTATAGTAACCAGTTGCCCTACTGAGCAAAATTATATATCCAAGATAAATGATCATCTTCAGTGAGTTGATGAGGTCTTATTCACCCAGCTCAACCTGTCCCCGAAGACAGTGGTTCCCACGGGGTTCAGATTTTTCTGTAGTCATTACTTCAAGGTCCAGTTTAACATATTCAGCATCATACTTGGTTTGGACATGTTGTCAAGCTAGTTTGCTGTCTCTGTCAAGTAGCTGTCCGTTTGTAACTCACTCTATAGCAGTAGATGGCACTTAGAAATAAAAGCTCTATGTCAGAAATTTACTGTACTTAAAAATTAAGTGTTTTTTTTTACTAAATTAACATGTTTGTGAGTCACTTGCGGTCCATTCAGAATGGATCTGTGACCCACTTTTGGACCGAGACCCACCAGTTGGGAACCACTGCCCTTAGAAATTAAGAAATATATCCATGGGTATGTTGTCCTTATATTATATTATATTTGTCAGAGAACTGTCAGCACTTTCAGATAAACTATTCTGAATAAATTCCCATTTATGTTTGGGGGCTTAATGCAAAATTCAAAGCACAAGTTTCTCAAGATGGAGGTGGCTAAGCCGGCAGCTAGCAGCTAATGGGGCCAACTCCATAAACAGTGCTAAACAATAGCAGCAGTGCTGACAGAGCTAACGGTGTTAACATGGGGGGGAACTGGAGGGTCCGCACGTTTCCGCTACAATGCTGTCCCGATATAAGCGGTAACCTGCAGCGCAAAACGGCACCAGGTACACACATATGAACCAACATGCACACATTGTTAGACCGGCTTACTGTAACAAACTACAGAGACACACACACAGAGGCAGCTCAACTTCATTCTCTCCTTTGGAAGCCATTACTCCATTCTTTTCTCATTCTCATTCTTTTTCTGCTGCTACATATTTATGCTCTGAATATCACATACAGAATGTAAAAACACAAAGAATCTATTACAATCTAAACTTAAAACAACATCAAATAAACTGTAAACTCCTCCACTTACAATCCCCTAATTCCCAGAATCAATACTAAGGATGTGCCCTCCTTGGTAAACATGGCCAATCTTCTTAATGATATGTTGTTCTTGAATAACATACAAAACAGCATATGAGTTAAAATTGTCCCCACAGCATCCAACAACATCTTTGAAGTGCTGCTTGTACATTGATGCAGCAAGATCACCAATTTTAGATTTTGCTCAAATTACTTACAGTATATATTTTTGATACAGTGTGGTATTGATACTTTTACTTACGTTGTGGATATTATGCCATTGAGGGAAGCCTATATGTGTGGTTGTTCAGGAAGTGAAAATATTTCTGGTGTGGAGATTTAAACAAACAGCTTTCTAGTCTGAAACCCACTTTATTACACTTCACACTTCTGCCAGCCTCCTAATGTACCCACATATGTATTCTCCCGTAAACTGGACTTGTTTGTTTACATCAGAATCAATGTGGCGGTGGTTATTACAGCACCTCAACAATTTATTGAGCTTAAAGGATCGTTGGGCAAAGACCCTCTGCCAAAATCGAATCCCAGCCTAGCCTAGTTATAGTCATTGATCGGGGCAATTTGGCTCCAGTATTGACTCCAGTGTGATAGTGTTATCGCTCGTTATGCAATGCCGGCGATGATGGTTATCTTTATGGCAAGGGCTGTCATCACCTTCAGTAATAAATGCAGAGACCAAAGCGAATCAATACAGTCAACTATCCAATGGACAAACAATGAGGGTGAAGACACACACACCTTCTCGGGCAGTGGATGTGCGATTATGGGTGACAAGGCCAGCAAATGGTCTATTTGTCCAGCAAACAAGAGAGTGTCATCATGGGTCCTGGGGGAAATGTCAAGATGCTAGCAAGCTAACCATCTCCTGCAGGCAGCGCTAGCTCGCTAACAGCCTGTGGCCTAACAGCCTATTGGAAATCCATGCTCATTTATCATGGTTATCACACTGCTAGTATTAGTGTGGATAGCTGCCCCTGTGTCCGTCCAGTACTGTTTAGCAAATGGCTAACGTGTTTGTGTAGATCATGGACACTTTTAACTTTCAGCTGTAATGTGAGATGTAACGCCATAATGGTTTTCTTCTCAAGTACAAAAGCATTAATTATTATTAATGAGCCATAAGGCATATGCCTGGTTAAAACAACTGTAAGAAAAGTTAGCTTTTGCTAACTGTTGCTGCATCTACAAGACTCCACACAGAGCCAGGGCAGTATATAAAATCTGCAGTGTTTGATGAACATAATCTCAGACAATGAACCATACAGTACGCAGCTATAGAAGCATTGAACCTTTTAATTTTCTTGAGTATAGACGAACAAAAATGAGTAAATACAATCACATTCTGATATCACCGACCTCCTCTTTCAGGAGACACCAGGGAGCCCGCTGGGGGGCAGTCAGCAAACAATAAACACGTCCCTGGACGACCACGAGCGCCGCATCTCCCACTCCTTGTATGGCGGCCTGGAGGGCCTTGATGACAACTTGATGCCACGACAAGGAATGATGCCACGCACAATAGGTAAGACTGACATTTCATTTGTCAGAACGTATTCATTCGGCTTGTGATACTCCTCCAATTGCTGCTGAATATGAAGTCTCCTGGTAAAGGTTTATGTGCATTCTCATGCAGATCTCAGCCTGATGCCAGTGCTGTGTTTTTATGTGAAGACTGGTATTGGTGCTGATTGTTATTTTGTGAATATCAGTATAGATTTTAATCAACTATGAAAAGAGTGTGGAATAGGGCAACACTTAGAATATAAGTGCAGCATTAATACCTCTTCTCTGTTCGTGAGTGTTTTCTAGTTCCTATGGTCTTACTTGTCAGGTTTTGTCAGCACAGAATATGGGCTAACTTTGTCATCTGGTCTCAGTTCCTGTCAAGACTCAGTGGCTTTTAATGTCTCGGAAAATGTCAGGGAGAGAGAGACAGAGATGGAAAAATGGCCCCTGGACAATTTGTTGCTGCAGAGGCTAGTGATTGATTCTTTTTATGTGGGAGTTTGTTTTTTTTTAAAGTGTCTGTACGTGTGTTAGCAGCATGCTTATCAGTCTCTCTGTAGACGACCTATCTGTCATTGCTCAAACTAGCTCTGAGTTGGTTTGGGAGTGAGTGTTTGTGTTTGTTGGACTAAGTGAAAGAGATTAGCAAGCATATTTGTATCCGTGTGTGAGAGCTTTGCACGCATCTGCACATGGTTGCATGCGTGTAGCACTTGAATGATTGATGGACGGGTGATGAAGTTGCCTAATGTCAAAGAAAGGCTTCTGTGCACCAGATGGTGTAACTGCTCAGCTTGCTTGCGTGAAATACAAGAAAGAGCAAAATGACACAACTATCTTTGTCCCTTTTGTCCTCCGCAGTTGCTTTTTTTGCTTGGCATTTCTCAATAAAACAAATTATCCCTATTATTTATGCCACAGAAAACACTTTGACCATGTCCTCTGCTGAATTATTGCAAGTAAGTCGAGAAAAGACCATAAACAAAATACCTTAAATGATAATTAATTAAGCCGAGCAAGAGTTGGCACACCAACTTTTAATCTGTTTTTTAAATTAGCTCCAACTAACTCTCCCTCATTAATCAATGCAACATAATAAATGTAAAAGTGTGAACTCTGTTTTCCTTTCATGCAAATTGGTTGACACTGACACTGTGTTGTTAGTTCAAACCAAAAAAAAAAAGAGTGTGAGTTATGACTGACAGAGGAAGTGTTAATAGGTGAAGTTCCAGCACGCTGCCACAGTGGCTGCGTTCATCCATGCTTAACAAACAGCGAGGGCTTATAATGAGCGTACAGGGTCGGGAGTGAAAGCACAAGGCAGATATGCAGGAGATACAGCAGCTGACTGCTCAACAGTGGCAAACAAGATCATTGTCACTAAGCCGACCAGACGAGATGAAGTCAGTATCTACAGGTCTAGGGCTTTTATAGCAGCCAGAGTTTATCAAACTGCTTTATTAAGTCAGTAAAGACATAAAAGTAGAGGAACAACATGGTGCTACCAGCTAGACATACGCAGCCAGAAAGCTGGAGAGATGAAGTGAAAGAATACAGAGGACAAAACTGAAAGGAAGCAAATATGATAGATCAAATTCAAAGTTGCTGTTGGTATTTGTCCCTCTGCCCCCAATCTTCCCTACAATAAAATTAAATGTTGTTCAAAATGTGGATTAGTAAAGAAGCATCAACCTTCACAAGAACACAAAAGGATTATACAAAAGATGGCGGTGCTCACCTTGAATGACCTCACCTCATTGCTGTCATAGTGTTCAGTGACATCCAACCCTCATCCTCTGAGGATTAAAAACACACTGAGTGCCCCCTGACTCATCATATACCAACACCTGCCGCTTTTTGATCCTCTGTCACGTGTGTTTTTGTGCTCACTACAAATTGACAGGGCCAAGCAGGGAAATTAAGATGTGAGGGTGGCTGGAGAAGCCTGTTTCTTCTAATATTTCACCTAACCTCAACAAGACGGGACACCAGATGCAAGAAACCTCCGAGGTTGGCCCGTGGAGGGATGTGCACTATATTATTACTAACTATCACAGACACATGAGACATTTTCCTGCTTATTAAACACTTAATCAGCCCAGTGGAGTGTTTTTTTCCCCCCCCTGACCACCTAAGGGAAAATTCAACCCCAATTTGTCATGTAAAATATTTTGGATCTTCTTCCTCCGTGTGGTTTCTGAATCAGTTCAAATCATGTTGGTAATAAAACTCGGTCCATTTTTCCATGCGCTTGGCTTGACCTTGAGATATCAAAGCAGTGGATTTTTTATTTTTTTATTTTTTTCCAGAACGTCACTGCGGTTTTGTGTCAAAGTGAGATTGGAGAGGCTGGGGAAGGATTAAAGCTGTATTTGAATAGTTGTTTAATTTGCCACTGTGGGCTAAGCACAGGATAAAGGCCAGCAGCCTTGCTAGAACGAAGGCAGAACTTTACAATGGATTAGTAAAGAATTTGTTTGCCAGATTTTTAAATGAAACTGTATCAAATGTAGGTACTCAATCTAAGTACTAAAGCTCAGTATTGTTTAAAAATTACAATACCAGCATCCTTAAAATGGTAGTAGAGAACTTGATAACTTGATACCTTTCTCTGCTTTAACTACAGGCGTTCTCACACAATTTAGTGGCGTCTCGGCTCGCTCTACTTCACCAAACCAAAGGCTGTATGTGTTGTAGCTGCTGCAGTAGGTGGCCAATCACAGGTCCCATTAAATCAAAGAAATCTTAATGAGATGGGCTGCAAGCAAAACCATATAAATTGTATTTTTTTCCTAGATTTTGGAACAAAAAGGATCAAATGCAGTTATTGTTAAGTTTCAATACTACTTGGTGCTGGGTTATTTCAATCGATACCTCAAAGGTCTAGCTGCCAGTGAAGTTAACGCACTGGAGTTCCCAAATTGTTTGTTAAATTACCATCAATTTCCAAATTAATTTTTGCAGTATATTTAGGGATGAGTTGAAATCTCAAGTGGCCTGTCATTTGGCTATGATCCAGTGAGAAACTCCAACACCTATCCCATCCTGCCAAATATCGCTGTTTTGTCAGTGGACCTTCACGTCTCCATATTACATGCTAGGTATCTTCTTGCATCTGTTGTTGACGTTCCGGAACGTGGTGTCAATTTATGCTTGTTACAAGCATTGAATTTTTTAAATTATACTTCCATTTTCACAAGACGTACAGTTTCTGCTCGTCAGATACATACAGTGTTTTTCAAAATATCCTTACAACGTGGGTAAAACATCTTGTATTTCCTTGTGCAACAACAGCACAGGATTAGGTTTAGGCAGCGAAATCACATGGCAAGGTTTAGAAAAAAACAACATAATTTGGCTCAACATTTATACATTTATTTTTTGATGCAGTGAACACCGCTAATACAATTCAGTTAAGTCTCATTGTATTAAGTTGGAGGCAGACATTTCAGAGATGGAATATCTCAAAACAAAGACAATTAAATCCAAAATTATTTGCATACGCCGTGCTTGTATTTATGATGTAAGAGCTGCTGAAGGTTCTGTAACTTCTAACTTGTGTGGTCTTCAGATTCCTATAGGAGAATGCAGGAGCTTATTTATCGTTGCCACATGTGGTCATTTTTTTCTCTGTCTTAATAAATGTGGTGATTCACAAACAGAAACAGTTGTGTCATGTCGGGTTTAAATACCGTGGAATGGTCTGGAAAAGCAGACGCCCGGCTCTCAGCTGCTGCAGTGCTGCTGCTCGGAAGCCAGCAGCAGAAGTCTGTAGATGCACTTGGCAGCTCCCAGATGTGAACGTGTGTGAATACGAAGCAGAGCTCTGCCTGCTCAGCAAACCTCCCTTGAATAAATAAAAGTGTGTGTGTGTGTGTGTGTGAGTGTGTGTTTGTGAGTGTGTGTGTGTGTGTGTGTGTGTGTGTGTGTGTGTGTGTGAGAGAGTGCTGCAGGGGTCTTTTCGCAGTTGCTTGGAATAAGTCTTTTCTCACTTCGTGAGGGTGCCACAAAAAATAAATCATGCATTTGGCTTTCTTAGAAGACAACATCATTCCCATTCAGAACATATCAGTTTGGGTTTTGGCCCATGCACGCTCTTAGATCACTTGCTGGCTTTCTGCACTGTGAAGATGCCCGGGATAAGAGAGCGACTTAATTATTCCTGTAGGCCAATAGCTTTCAAGGCCCAGCACCCCTGGCAATAACCTCCTTACTAATTATGCAAATAGACCAAGACAAGACAAAATGAAAAGAGAGAAAAAAAAAAAACTTCTCAGCATGTCTTTCATCGTGTGTCTCACCTCTTGCTATCTTCATTTTCATCTAGAAAGTCTGTTCAGCCCCCTTCTTTCCTCCTGGCCATTTCATGTCCCCCCTTTGCCCTCAAGCATTCAGTGGTTTTGCACAAAAAGCATCTGATAATAGACTCCAGCAGAGAATCTCAAATGAAATGCCACCTATTGTTTCACTGCAGCTCAGTCAGAAATTATTACAGCCACTGGGAAAGATAATGTGTGTTTTTTGGTTTGATTCTCAGGTGATGGGTGTGCGCTCCGTCCACATGGCAGTGCTTTTGTTGCCGGCGGATGGCTGCCCTCGGGTGCTGGCACTAAAACAAAGAGGCTTTTTTTCCCCCTCCTTTTACCAGGCTAGTGAGTTGACAGATTCATTGGCTTTCTACTCAGTAGCTGCCAGTTGATTGTACTGCAGTGATTCAAACTGTGACATTGATGGGATTCTCAGTGTCGCGCATTGGACTGCTTAGGGAAATGGGATTAAGTGGTTCTGTGAATGCACGTGTGTGTGTGTGTGTGGACGCTTTTGTGTGTGTGAAGTGTATGTGTGTGTGTGTGTGGTCTGAGAGAGAGAGAGAAGTGGCCATGCTGTGTTAGAGGACTCACCCGGACTCCCAAATTCTCAGCGAATAACAAACACACGCAGTGGGAGGGGGCTGAAGGAGCACACACACACACACACACATAGATGAAGAGAATGCACTGTAACAGTTCAGTTAGTGCACGAAAGGTCTGACCATGTTAAGGGCATGCACCCACACACTTTGGCAGATGCAGTCCAGCACACTTAATATGTGTGTGTGATAAATGCTCATTTACAAACACACAGATGCATTCTTAGATCTACCTGATGCACATATTGATATTATGTTGATATTGTGACATGAGGCTAGATATAGTCTTAGATTTTGGATATCCTAATATCATAAATGTTGTTATTTTTGGTTTTAAAGGCTGCATAACAGTAATGTGATGTAATTTTCTGAACTCAAAAAGTATTGTGTAAATATGTTGTGCAAGCACCAATAGTCAAATCTCCAATATAATCACAATAATGATATCAAGGCATTGGTCAAACATGTAGTGATAATTGGTTTCCAATATCAGTTACTTTTTAAAAATAGAACTTTTCTCCTTCTCTATTGGAGGCACCAACAGTATCCCTACATAATATCCTTTCACTCCCACTGTTTCTCCCATTGAACAGTGCCACTTACTTAAGAATTTACTTTGTGAAGAACTTTCACAAACTGCATAGACTCTCGACTTTTCAGCTTGTCATTTTCAAGAAGAATGTCCGTCAGTAAAAACTGCCCACGTACTACCCATGGCAGAATTTACACCAGAAACCGTAAGAATACTGTCTAAATATGGTCTACCTACCTTAACTACTCTGTTTGTTCTACAGTGCAGTTTATCCTGAAAAACTTTCTGTCCATAGAGTCAGATGATCCAACACCACATGGTCTCACACACTTCTGCAAAAAGTCTCAGAACCATTTAAGAAGCCTTCATTGGAAACCCTGAAAGGGTGGACACTTTCAAAAAATAATTGGCCGGTGATTGTATGAATGTTTCGTCTGTCGTCTATCACCACCTATCACAGGGAAACTTGAGCCAATTAGTCCGAGTCCACAGCTAGTTGGGGGAACAGTGAAGACATCTTTTCCATCAAAAAAGACCTCAGTGTTGTTCTTTACTCTTCTTTCAATGGAGAAATACTCTCTCTCAGTCCTGATGCTGCCCCTTGACAGAGATTTGTCAGTTGGAGACCCCACTAAAACCACTACAATAGCTTTAAGTCGGGCAGTCATTGTGGGTTTGTTTGTTTTTTTCTTTTGTTTTTCTAGTCGTGTAGTCAGTGTGCTGTGCGGTGTAGTTCTGGGGATGTTTTGGTCCCCAGATTTTGCTGCGTAAGCTAACTCGTTACAGTTAGCACTCTTGATTTTCACGCTACTCTCTGGTACAGTCAGCTGCAGATGTGATGCAGCGGCACAGAGGAGGAGAAACTTTCCATCTTAATGCTCCGAAATAGCATCACAATCTCTCTTCTGCTTGGAAGTGGTGTATTCACTGCTCACAGTCACTTAATGTGACAGTGGCTGGCCTTTGTTTGATATCTAGTGGTGGCAAAAAAAAAAACATTGTTGCGCATTTACGATTTAATGTTAGTGCTGTTAGCTTGTTTACAACATTACATGAATGCCACTGTCACACTGAAAGTCCTGCTGAACCCTGTTCAAACTTTAAAACTTTACATGGAAAAAAAAAAGTTGAAGATTAGTATTAGATGGCCAAATCTGATTTGAATTCTGAGTGTCTGTCACACACACCTAAAACACACCTGTAGCTGCCAGTAGCTCCTCACAAGAAACAGCATGTATATTTACCTCTTACTTACTATTCAAATGTTAATAGTCACTTTATAGTCATTACTTGAAAGGTGACAAGATGAATTATTATGTAATCTTGCAATTCCTTCGTGATCTTGTGACATCGCAAGGATCCAGCTGTCGGGCACTGCAGCTAACAATCATCAGTTGATTTGTTTTAGGTAGACTGTGCTGAAAGTGTGTGTGTATTAGTTATGTTAAATTAATTACATAATCTATGTTAATGTGTACCACAATACAAACATAAATGTGTAAACATACCCTGACACAACAACAATCAGTCTTGGAGTTTTTGGAGTGCATCTCTAATGTACTAGATATCAATTAGATTATTTTACTATTTTAACAACTGCAAGTTTTGTTTTTTCTCAAATGCGAAAAAAAGAACACTCAGAGTTAAACAGTTAAACACGGGGTTAAGAAAGTACAAACTGCATTAGTGGGTTAATTTGAATAGAAGCACACTTTGTAACTTCTTATTATTCAAGGAAAAAGACAAAGAGCAGTGACAGATGACTTTTTAGACCACCTTCACACACACTAACACTCTCACCATCCTGTCCCCCCTTTCTTCCTCCTTTCAGCTCCATTTACATCAGGTCATTCACCCACGCTGGCTGGAAGCAGCAGCACCCAGTAGCACATTGATCCCCTCGGTGCGCGGTTATGAGAAACAAACAGCGGGCCTGGCTCAGACCTCCAGGTCTCCGTCTTTAAAAGCCTAACGCTTTCTAAAGACAAACAAACTTCTCCCAGAGCTCAGTGCACAAGGCTTTTATGACGCATTGAAGCTGCCCTTCTTTTGATGCAGAGGAGCCCCCCCCGCTCCCAATTTCAAAATACAGATTAAAGACAAAGTCATGCGCTGCATATCAATGGGAGGTTTTAAGCCTTGCTTTTCAGAGGCAGAGAAAGGGGACTGTTTTATTTTTTCGCCTCAGCGCAGGGAAGTTTTTATCTTTATTTGTGAGGGCACAGCTTGAATTAATCATAGTGTTTTGACATAGGAACACCATTGTGCCTGCTGCCAAACTCCACTTGGTATAAGCTGATTAGCCAAGAGCAGTTTCATTCTGCTTTTAAACTTCAAAATATGTTTTGTGGTTTAAAAAGTTGCCCTGTATTTTTTATTTTTTTTTGCTTAATTTTGTAAACTCATTTTCCTGTAGTTGGAGCATTAAACAGTTCCAGCAGTCTGATGCTTAATACAGCAGTTGGCTGTCACAAATATATTCATTCCTGAGGGTGTTGTGCAAAGAACTGGGTAACTGACCAGCTTTTTCTAAGATTTTACAAATGTTTTATTTTGTGTAAATGATTTTATTTTTGTGTTATCCTCCAAGAAGCTGAAATAAGTAAGAATCATTTTGTCAAAGCAGAGTTTTAACTTTCCATATATCTATTCTTTCAGTCAAATCCTGTTGCACTTTGAGGTGAAATATTTATCACATGTCCTCAACATGCAATTGAAAATTATTTCTAAACACATTTACGTAGTTCTCACTCAGCAGCGAAACAGACAGCTGTGTTAGTGTGACACTCATAATTTATGCATATGCTGATTCACGTCATGCGTCATTTGACAGTGATCGTGGTCGTTGTGCAGATTCTCATCAACTGTGTGGTGATTCATCATTGACATCCATATTTATTGCATACATTATACTGAGCAGTGAGAGGAAGCAGAGCATGAAAATGTTCCTCTTAGATACTGTTGAAATGTTAACCTTTCTGTAACTGTGGTTTTGTTGTGTGCACATGACACAAGGCATGACGTGGAGCAGAGCAGAGGTCGAATGGATCTGATTCATGTGGAAGATTGAAGAGTTTAACAGCATATTAAAAGAACAGTGAAACATTTTAGGAAAATATACTATTATTTTTCTTGCCAAGTGAGATGAAAAGTTTGATATCACTCTCATAACTGTGCATTAAACACAGAGCTGGGATTAGGAGGTGATTAGCATAGCTTAGCATAAAGACTGGAATCAAAAACAGCAAAACTTTGTCTAAAGTTAAAAAAAACAACAACACACCTACTAACATTTTTACAATTTACAGATTAGCATGATTTATCATGCATGTTTGTTTTATTTGTACAAAATAAAACAACAGTTTGTGGGTTTTATGGAGTTCTGTGCTTTATGTGTCAGCAAAACAGCAGCCAGACACATTATCTTGCTGAAGTCTTGCCATCACCATGCCAGGCAACCAGAACATAAAAGGACTGGCCACGTGGATTAACTGTATTTTGTCAAGGAAAGGTTACACAAACTCCTTCTAAAACCACAAATTGAACAATGGAAAGAACCAGGCTAGCTGTTTTCCACTGTCTCCAGTCTTTACGGTAAGCTAAGATAATTGTTTCCCAGCTCCAGCCCTATATGTACAGACATGGGTGGTCTCTATCCTCTCATCCAACTCTTGCTGTATGTAAGTGCATTTTTTCAAAATGTCGAACCACCCCTTTAAGTATAGAATGCACATAAGATGATTTGATAACACTTTACTTAAAGGTATCTACATAAGGGTGACATGACACTTGTCATAAACATTATGTACATGTCATATGACTGCTGTCATTAAGTGTCATTCGTTTTTTGTAATGACAAGTTGACATTGTTTGGGTTGTCTTGATTATGACAACTTGACATTAACACAAAAAGAGCATTTCTTGTTAATGTCAAGTTGTTATGACAAAGACATCTTCTGGAAATGTCACTTTGATTAATGTCAAGTTGTCATAATAAGGACATCCCAAACAAATTTAATGTCAACTTGTCATGACAAAGACAACCCAAACAGTGTCAACTTGTCATCACAAAACCCAAAGGACACTTAATGACAGCAGTCATAAACGTTTATGACATGTACATAATGTTGATGACAGGTTCATGACCGTGTCATGTCATAGTTATGACAGTGTCATGTCACTCTTATGTAGATACCTTCAAGTAAAGTGTTACCGATGATTTTAATCAAGCAAACACATGACAAAGCTTATTTTGCATTTGTTTAAGGTATTTGTATACAGGCTGTGTTTTGGTCTATTGAACCTATAGTGTATTGATATTTTCTAGTATGACGGATTTCTCACTGTTGATGCTTTTGCATCAGACAGAACTAGACTTGAGAAAGACACACCTTGACTCTGAAGGAGAATTTGACATCAATCATTTATTATTTATACATATCGATTTGGTCAACCATAAGTCATGTGAACATGGCAGTTTACAGAGTAGGAAGAACGGGAAAACTCTTTGAATATGAAACTTGGCAGAGACAGCTGACTGTCTATGATGAATGAAAAGAGTAGTGGAGTAAATAAAAATGATCTTGTCTCCTCCAGGAAACTATCAGCTCTCACCCACCGTCAACATGCCGCAGGATGACACTGTGATCATAGAGGACGACCGGCCGCCCCTCCTCCCGCCCCACCTCTCTGACCAGTCATCATCCAGCTCCCACGACGATGTGGGCTTCACCGCTGACATGACGCCGCCGTGGGCCAAAGACCTGCCCCCTCAGAACGAGAGGTGAGCAAAGCTTAGATTTTTCCTACCTCAGAGTCTTTCTTCAACACAGTGTAGACTCTTAAGCTAAAGAGTTTCTCTATAGAGTTAGTATTTTAAGGTCAATTTGTCATCACTGTTTGAGCAGTAGCACCACAGTCGACTCACTTTGCTTTGGTCTTAAACTGTGGACAAGCCTAGGATTACCTGCTTAGCAAATCCTTTTTTTTTTTAACTTCACCTACTAAAAGCTTGTTATTTGAACAAGGTCAGTGTGTCTCCTTTGCTGTTGGTTGGAGTATATTTGTGCAAGTGTGTTCTTTTCTTGATTGCCCTCTGATTGTAAGCAGAGCTCACTGGGGCAGCTTTTTTCTGCACTGGCCTCTCAGCCTGATGTGAAGGACCCCTGTTCTGACACGATGCTGCTGGGGGCCTATTGTGTTTTTAAACGTTGACAGATGGATGCATGGGATAGAGCTGCAACTTATCATTATAAGATAATCCAATAAATTACATTTTATTCTTACCCTTTTAATAAAGTGTTAGTCTAGTCCCTGAGATGACCATAGCATGAATCTTTCTATATAATGGCTTCCAAAGTCATCCCTCGGTTTCTCATTGTGTCTTTATTTATGTTTTTGCCTGATAGTCATTTCCCCTCTCTATCTCATTCCACCATCTCTTTTTAATTTCATCATTTGTTTCTTCTTTCTTCACTTTCCTCCCCTGATTACTTTTTTCATATCTTATTTTGCTCCTCTTTTGTTTAACTCTCTCCCTGTGCGTTATCTCTCGGCCTTATCTGTCCCACACTGCCTCGTCTTTTCTCTAATACAATTTTTTGTTTAGCTTTTTCCTCTATCGGTCTCACTTTCATCTTTTTCTTTCACTGCCTCTCATTATTTCTCTGCCAACCATTTACTTTCTTCTGTTTAAAGCTCTGTCTCTCTTTTCTTACATTCTCTGAGAGTTCTGTCTTTCTCTTTAATTTTTTCCCCCCATGCTGTCTTTCTGTTTCTAACTCACTCTCTCATTGCCCCAATCCTTCCTTTTCTAATTATTCCACTTTTATATCTCTTCTAATTCCTTCCTAGATTCCCCTCCATCTCTTGTTCACCCTCCATTTCCTTCCGTGAACCCTATGAGTTCAAAACAAGAGAAGTTCTTTGAACTTTTATGAACTTTTTTCACTTATTCGCCTCGTTCAGCCCTGTCTGTGTGCCACATCGGTGGCTCTTCTTTTTTCTTTGTGCAACACATTCCTACTCCCAACTCGTCAAATACCGACACTTAATCAGTGACTCCGCACATCCAACTGTGACACTCTAGGTATCCCTCCAGTGTCAGTTTTGAATGCTCAGGGAGGTCGAGTCAGTTTATTCTCATTACATGCATTGTGTCTTTTTCAGATAAACTCCCATTCTCACAGTTTCCACTCATTAAATGTATTCAGTCTCTTTCTAGGATAAACTTAGAATGTAGGTATAAACTTTGTTTTAGGTTTATTTCCTAAGGTGTAGGCAACAAAAAATGTGGTAAGATTTGTAAGTTTGGCTTAAAATAAGTACATTGTTATTATATTCATGTAACGTTACATCACTAGCGTAGAATGTTACACATACGACCACATTAGTTACTTGGAGTGTCAAAAAATGTCACCACCTGTTGCATCTGTGCATTGGTGTTTGATGCTGGGGGCCACTGACCAAGCTCAGGTATTGATGAGATGGGACTACGTTGCCTCCTTCTGTACTTCCTCCTATTTATTTTCATAATTTATAAAGAAAATGCTAAAAATGTTAGTTACTATACTACCATACTAATCATCTGTTCTTGTACTTCCATGTAGTGCTTTGAAAGTTTCCTCTGTACTGGAGAAATAAAGTCAGTCTTGTCTTTCTGTCAAACCCTTATCCCAGCTCTGTGAACCCAGATGAAAATAATCCAGACGGCGCTTTCCAAAGGGAAGGCTTCGGACGCCAGAGCATGTCGGAGAAACGCACCAAGCAGTTTGGAGATGCCGCTCAGCTCGAGATCATCAAGACACGCAAGTCCAAGAGCATGGACCTAGGTACAATTTTTAAAATGTCCATGTGCCTTCCATAATGTGGGATGTTCTTTAGGTTCCAGGTGGATATGACTTGCTGTCCAAGAGCAGGGACGGAGGGGGAATATGAAAACCTTCACTTGCTTTCAGTCACACAATATAAACATATTCATTTGGTCGGAGACTAAGATATTATATCCTTAAGGTCATTTTTGTCCTTCCTTAGCCTGCTTGTTTCCCTCACATGTCAATTCTGCATTTTTTAAGATGGATTACAGTTAAGGTACAGTGCTTCTCTTCAGCCATACACTGTTGGTGCTCAAAACATGATATGGACTATAACTACTCACTTGGTGTAAACCCAGGATCACAAAACTTCCAAGCCGAGTGATAAAATTGCCGTTTTTATCCCCCCAACAGAATATGAGATTTGATGTGTAATCTCCATTTGGAAAATTAAGCATTCAAGGCTTTTGTACACATTTCTGTAGAGTCATTTGATAAACTAAGAAAAGTCGGATTTCCTGTTAACTTTTGCACATATCCCTGCACGTCCCCATGTTTCAAACATGTTCCTTATATTTTAAATGTATTCCACCCCCTTTCCTCTGTATGGAAACAGACTCTGCATCTCTTGCCAAAGTCAAGAACTTCACTGTGTTGATTCACCTTGAAATGGCTTCGAACAGTCGCTGATTGCTTTGGCTGCAACAGTCTCTCTGCTCGCACTCTCTATAATCATATCTAATCTTCCCGACCAGATTGCCGCTCTGTGCCGTGTTGATATCACAACAAGTCTGATTGCTATCCTCAAACCCTCTTTTCATTTCCCAACTCCCCCCACTCCTCCCCCACCTCCTTGTCTCGCATGGCGTCCGATCCTAATTGAGATGAAGCAGTTTGTGATGTTTGCAGCGCTACCTCGATGTTGCATGTGGAATGTCATGAGCACTAACTGAACCCCAAATGTTTGTATCCCTCCCCTCTTTCCTTCCCCTTCCTTTAACAGTAGCCGACGAGATTAACCTCACCCCTCGTCCCGAGACCAACACAGGTAAGGAACGGTGCATTAAATGGTAGAACGGAATACTTCCATCGCCACCATCACAATCATTTTTCTTCTCAAGGTGCATATCCAAAGCCTGGGACTGAGGGGTATAAGCAATATTTGGCTTTTTATGTTGAACTAAAAGCCCCCAGGAGATCGGATTCATTCAGAGTGTTGCTGTTTTATGATGTAATACCACATGATATATTATTATCCATTCACACGGAGTACATAAAAGCTGGTATTGAAATAATGGAGTCTGTGTCCAGAACACGCAAAAGAGGGAAGAGATGAAATTATCTGCACTGGAAAGGCTCTCGTAGCAAATTCTGAAAAATGTACATTTTCACAGTTTATGCAATCAGTACAACACGAGTCATGTCGAGCGTACCGCTCTGCTGCTCTGACAAATACTGTTTTCATTCACAATTTTTCTGCGATCATTTCGACTTTGCTGTTTTTTTTAAGCAGCTATCACTAAATTGCAACGCTTGACAACTGCAGAAGTTTAAAATAAAAAGCATACTAGGAAAGGGGAAGATTATGCATGCCTTATGAGCTGCTGAAAGGCTTTTTAATTTGAAATACATTTGCAAGTGTCGAGTTAAATTGACAGTAACTTAACAGTGATTAAAAAGAACGGTGAAGTAGCAAAAACTAGCATTAATGAGTGCAATAAAATGGTTGTTAATATTATTAAAAGAAACTCTGCAGCAGAGTAGAGTGTATGGTAGTATTATGCCATACTGATAGAATTACATTCTGCCTACTAACCCTAAACCTAGAAATACTGATGTAGAATTAAACATTGTGCTTGCCAAGACAACTGGAAAACACAGAGAAAGTTGAGTTTGTGTGAACAACAAACAGCTTTGAAAGCAAATTAATATAGTAACAATACTTTTTATCAAAATGTTAATGAGTGTGCCTGCAAATTTGGGGAAATTGGAAATAAAAAGCAAAATTTTAACTATACTCCTTTCCTTTTTTGTACTGGAGGTCTGATTCTGGACCACTCCGACCTCTTGCTGGATCAGCAAACTTTCTATTGCTGCCGTCTCTCGAGGTGCTCTCCTCTTTGCAAGTAGTCAGTTCAATTTAGCATGTGTCAACAGCAGCTTTTAAACCATCAGAACAAACTTACTGCAACACTGAAATTGCTCAACTTTGCCATTAAATCTATTAATAACCGCTAGGTAACTGTAGCCTTTTGATGCTAACAGTTAGCCTTGACGCTGTCGAGTACAGCATATTTGACAGCATTGGCAGTTCAGCCTGCCAAGATGCCAACAAAACGTTTGAAAGTATGGCTATGCTGCACGCCAGTCCATTCACTTTATGGGTATCCAATGAAGTACTCTTTTGGTATTGTTATTACTTTAAGGGTACTGGTGTTGGTACAGGTATCGTCTTTTTTTTTTTTTTTTTAAAGTGATATCCAGCCTTAGTAGGCAGGCAGTTTTTGCGTTTACTTGGTCAAAAAATACTTAAACCCCTCCGTCCCAGGTCCTTCATATCATCTCAGATCTTTCTTTGCAGCCCATTTTTTCTTCATTTAAGATATAAACAGATTTATTTTTTGGTGATACATTATAAACCTTCGGGGAGCACTTGTAGCTGCTGAGGTGATCCAGAGTAAGAAAATATGTTTGTGCCGAGAACTATGAATGAACTGCAACCTGTCTCTGTGGCTTTGTAGAAGAGATCGATTCATAACGGGTACAGGACGTGACACAAATTGTACAGGAACAACAATGACAGACTTGATATTGCACATATTGATTTACAAATACAAATTCAGTGGATAACTTGCTGTTGTGTTTCAGACGGTTTATCCACCGCTCTGCTCTTTATGCATTTGTGTAGTCCTCCCTGTGTTTGGTGTTTTGCTCTTGACAAGACAAATTTGTCAGACTGCAGAGTGAAGACTCGCACTCCTCGCCACAGTTTGAGGTCGCTGCCGAACATGGTTGTGAAAGCAGTCGGGTGACTACAGATTTGATTTTCTCCCTTTTGCCTCAGATGCGGCTGTAGCACTAATTGTTTTGTGTGTGGGTGTGTTGGGAGTGTACGCGCGTGTGCGAGTAGAGGGACAGCAGAAAAAGCACTCTGTCCTTGGTTAAGGCAGCGACCTGACAGCGAGTCATCCGTCATTGTCAAGTCTTGTGTATTTTCACTGTCGCCTCGACTGAATGGAAGGCCTGCCTCTGATATCAGTGACTTGGACAAAAGAACGGACCTGGCTGAAGGAAGACGTGTAGAGAGGAAGAAAGAGAGAGATGAGAGGTTTAGAGTGTGAGATGGAAGCTGTCTTGGTAACTTGCAGATATGGCTGTGAACTCTTACTACATAATAGTGTGAGAATAGAGGTACAGAGAAAGTGGCAAGAGGATAGAAAGAAGTTTGATAGAAAAGCAAAAATGGATACTTTAAGTATTGTAATACTTTCACTGAAACCTTTTAACAGTGTGTGGGCAGAAAAGAGATGGAGAGATTGTTTCCAACTTTCTGTCATGTTACGATACCATGAGTCGGCAAGGATTAGGTGTATCTGCCAAATGGTGGCAACAGATGAGTCAGCTGTATGATTGCATAATGTGACAGCAAAAGTTAACAAGTCAAAATCAATCAAGTCCCCATGCCTAAATGACAAAATATGTGGTTTGTCAGAGCCATGCTAAATTAGCCTTGTCATTAACAGCAATGATTCTTTGATCTGCAATGTCTAAAGTTAAGGCCTGATTAAGTTTAGGATACCCAGTCTGCTCGATTAAGGTTATTGGAAGATCACGGTCATGGTTAAACGAAATATTGACTCTTAGTAGGAGACAAAATTCCATGTCGGTCACACTTTGCATGCATCATAATGTCATTCGGCCTTCACTTTGTCTTTTAGGAGTGGACAGTCAAAATTTGCACAATCACAAATAAAGACAAGAGTTTGGAAAAATCGACCAATTTAATAATGGTTAAAAGTCTGGCCCTATTCAAACGATCTAAAGCGCATGGTCTGAAGTGGATGGCACAAGTGCATTAAGAATGTGTCCAACTTCATGTTTGCTAGTTTAACGCCGCATAGTCTGGGCACAGTGTGAGGTGCACAGGGCAAAGGGGTTGTGTTTAGTTCCTTATTTAATTATAGGTGTGTTGTGGGCGTAACATTAACTCCGGCAATCAGAGTGTCACCTCCCTTTCCCTTTAAAAGTCAGGTGTGCCTGCACCTGTTACATGATATTTACATAGTGGATTTGGTAAATTGGAGAAACTGTGGTTTGTTACAATTTAGAGAACATAATTAATATTTCTCCTCATTAATGATGTATTATTTTCACCCACCTGTTACCCATTTGTGCATCCATTTTTTGTGTCAGCAGGATGTACAGACATTGCATGTAGGCGCATCTGAATATCTGAATAATGCTCCCTTTAATTAGCAGGAAAATAGGAAATACTGCACCATTCTGACCTCAAACCAGGTTTTTTGGTCAATGATGCTGTGGTTTTCAGCTGCCTCAAAATATCAATACACCACACCTCATTTAAAGAACTACACACACAGGCACATAGAGGAGTCAAAGTACATTTGCTGCTTACACAATGTGGGCACTGGCTTTTAAAATGACAACTGGGTGACTCACGATTTGGATTAGTTGGCCGAGTTTTTAGTTAAGTCATTTGAACAGCACTGGTGGTGGCTGTTAGGTGCTAACTGACTGACTGAACAGTTATACGGACCTGTAGTGGCACATATTATCTCAATTACAAAACTTTCTTTCCATCTGACAATTAATAAGAAGCTAGTTTTATGAATGCTGTGGCATTTTTTACTTATCTCCCATCAAACCCATGAACCAATGTGCACATGATGTGAGAGCACTTGTTTCTGGTGATAATCAAGTTTCCTTCACTGCAAATCATTGAATGATCTTTAATTAAGCTCCATTGTGTTGTCTGAATCAAACTGATCTGATTATTACATTGAAATTCTGAAATGAACTCATCACACTGGCGGAGTTTTAGGGTACAGATACTGACTTATAATTATTTTTAGGGTTGGTATTTGGCGTGAAAATTATGAGAAAAGAAGGTATTTTTGTAGTTTGTAGTTTAGTACCCATTCAGTTTCCCCTAATGTTTTGGCCTAATAGATTTCACCCTGTTTGTTTTAAGCGTGCAAGGTTTATTTTCACTTTGTGGGCCCCTGGTATCACTTTACCAATATTTTAAACAAGATCCCTACTCCCCAGTTAGTCTAAATGATCCATGGTCCATTTCCCAAAGCCAAAACACAACCAGCCTGCTGAAACCAAAGACTGTGACAGCTCTGAGAGATGGGATAGAGTAGCCATCGCCTCTTGGGCTGTGATTGGCTGAGAGGTTTATTGACACAGGCCGCTGCCACATGTTGGACAAGGACACTTCAACGATGCAAGACAATACGAGACTGTTGGCAATGTTTTTTTTTTTTGTTTGTTTTTTGATATATCATAAATCCCTGTGAGAAAGTGTCCTGTTGGTGATCCCTGTAAAGTTCACATTATGAGTCCATTTAAATTAATTTGGGGACATGGGAAATATTTCCTGCAGTTAATTATCTGCTATTCCTGAAAAAAGGATTCAATGATATTGTTGGTGGATTAGTGTTGCTTGGTAGATGGGGAGTGACCCTTAAAATAGCAGCGATGTGAAACACGATACTGACTTCCAGTTAGATACTGTATAATCATTACGCTGATTAATTGACATTTTTATTAAAATAAAAGATTTTTACCAAAAGAAGTTTGAAAATTGGATTCCGTTGTCACAGTTTAGGCCGCTGCTTTATCCAGAATCGGCACAGTCTGGGCCAACATGTCAATTAAGATAAAAGCCAACGACTGCAAATGTGTAAAGATTTGGACGACACTATATTATTGTGTCAAAATGTTATTTGACTGACAAACAACGTGACTCGTTGTTATATTTTGTTGTAATGTGTCACTCCTGCAGACACAAAACACCCCATTTTGGACAACCAACTTCAGTTACCATCCTTTCTCGTCACATGGTGAACTGTATAGAGATGATAGAGGCAGTGAAATCAAATGATAGATGATTCCCTCCATGCGGTCTGAATCAATAGCCCTGCTGTTGCCAGTTCCAGGTGTGTCTGGTGTCGACACCAATCTGACCCCTCCGTGTTCCAGCTGCAGCACGACTGCTCTGTATTTGTTATTGTAAGCCTGTCACTACTTAACTTGGTAGGATCGTGTTTATCTGCAGATGAGTAGGGGTGTCACTCTGTCCAAACACACTGACACAGATTACTCTGAACTGACTGACTGGTTGCCAGATTTGAAAATAATCCATTTAGCTGTCTTTTTACATTTTGGCAGACACTGCATGCGAGCTGTGTTGTTTTACCTCAAAAAGAAATGGCAAAAATGTATGTATGCTTACTTTTTATCATGTGATATGAGACTGGATATCGTAAAAGTGTTGTTCTCTCCTGGCTTTAAAGGCTGCATCACACTAAGTGTTGTCATTTTCTGAATTTACCAGGCTATTCCAGCCGTATATTTGCCTTTACCTTCTCACCAATAGCCAACCCCACATACTGGATCAAATATATTGTGATATTTGATTTTCTCCACACAAACCAGCCCTACTTAAGTAGTTCATTCCAAATGTCCTAAGCACACTCTCTGTGGCCACGTGGGCCCGACACAGAACTGTGTCTCACCAAAACCTCATCACCAGGTTATTTGAAAGTCTTTCAAAAAGAAAACAAGTTTTTCATGTTTGTGACTAAATGCCATTTGTCAGATCTCCAACACAGTGTAAATGATCCTTTTTTTTTTTTTTAGGGCCGTCACTGAAGTGTGACTGTAGTGAATGGCGCCGGGCAAAGCCTTTAAATAAAGTGGGTGTGCAGCGTGAAAAGCCTATCAGCCCGGCTCTCAGTGAGACGTTAAGGGAACAGGACAGGCTGATGAGAATGAATGGGAGGCCGCCAACCCACTCGCTTGTTCACTCTGCATGTATTCAATTTTCCATTTCTATTTTTTCTTCTCCGTCTTTTTTCTTTTTTTTTTTTTTTGGTCAGTCTCACTGTAAACAAGAAGCTTGGCAAAAAAATTTTTTAGCTTGCTTCCAGACTATTTGGGATTATTCTACAACCCTGGCAGGTCATTTGAATAAATTTCAATATATTTCACCCTAATTGATTGTAAGAGCATTTTACTTTGTCTCAAGAAAGCCAAGTACGTTATGCTTAGAGTAATAATTTAAATCACAAAAAAGCAGGCAATACAGTAAACATGATGTGACTGAGTCCCTTTGCCCCCACTGAAGACACTAATCTATGAAAATGGTTCACAAATATATAATTTATCGGCACTGTAGCAAAAGTTTGACTTTTCCTGTCTCCTCCTTCCTTCTTCACCTCTCGTTTTGCTTCACATGTTATTTTGTTCCTCTCTTCCTCTGTCACTCCTTTCTTCCCTATCTCTCTCTTTCATTCACTCCCCTCTGTCGTGGCACCACATGTTAATCTGTCAGGCCTTGTGCATTTTGCAGCCTTCTGCTCCAAGTGACACCACCCAGGAGATTAGGACACCCCTATTTGCCTTCATACCTCCTCACCTTATCATCTTGCATTTATTTGCCACTGTACGCGTTCTCAGCCTGTGAAAGGTGCCATATGGGAACAAAAATTATGCCCGCACCACTGTACAAATAGTCTTAGTTTAATTAAACTGTCATGTTTCTCCTATTTTGCTGATGGTTATTTTCATTCAGAGCTACATCTTGTAATGAAATTCATAGTCAGTCAGGAGGAATGTTACACAAACACACACGAATACACACAATTGATCAGTTCCCTTCTTGCTAAACAAACAGTATCCAGGTTTAAATATGCTGTTGTTAGAGTTGCTTATTGGTCCTCTGAGGCTATAAGTACGTTAAGGTAGACAAGGCGTTTCTCATTTTCTCATGAGGAATGGGATGCTCCACCATAGCAATAGTTGGAACACAAATAGGCGTGTATGTCATTACTGATACATAGCTGTTTAATGCAATGGTTTTGATGCTGACCAGCTTCTGTGTTGTTGCCATCACACTTACGTCACGTGCTATAATAGCATTTTCAGTGGACGGTCACCTCGAGGGTCACGGTGAGGTTGGCTGGAGTGAGTCCCAGAATCCACCACAAAAATAAAAATGTACTCAAATGATTCAACGGTGCAGTCTCTGAGGTCATACTTGGACAGCTCTAGTTGTTGGTCATTTGGAATTGGCAGGAAGTGGCCTGTTTTTGAAATATGTGTCACACTGCTTAGTCAGCTTTTGTGCTTAAAAAAAAAAAAAAAAAAACTCTCTCATCCTCTCAGTCCATCCTCTTCAATCATCCTGTGTAGTCATATTGTAACATAACTCTCGTGATAGTGTTGCTTCTCTTGCACTGCATCATCCTTTATCCTTGAGAGTGTTTTAGACACAGCCAAGGTCAATGTGTGCATATTGATTGTGGCCAGATTCTGTTATTTATTACTGCTCCAAAGAAGTCATTAAGAGGTGTTGAAGGTTGTGTAAAAACAGAATAAAATCAAGAATGAAGTGAATCTAGATTTAAGCTTTTTCTAATAGAAATATTAGAATAGATTAGAAAGCTGATGATAAATAAGACCGCAAATTGGGATAACCTTTCACTGTAATTAGATGTGTGCAGTGGTACACACTTCCAACACTTTTTACAGCATTGTTGCTGAAGTACCGCTGCGCATATTTTTGCTTTATTCCCAAGAGGAATTGCCTGAGAAAAATTAGATTTGCCTCTCTTCTCTGCTGTTAAAGTTAGTAAGAATGACCTGATAGCTAGTCAGCTGAGAATGGTGTAGAATAGAAGTGACTGACTCTGGCCTTTAGATACTACATGACACGGTACTAAGATAGAATCACCTTGTAGACTCGATGTGTCAGGTGAAAACTTTATTTTCCCTACAGTACCTCTGTATCCTTCCATCAGGTTCTTCCACAAAAGATGTTGGACCATCGCTAGGCTTGAAGAAGTCCAGCTCCCTTGAAAGCCTCCAGACGGCTGTCGCCGAGGTAACCCTCAACGGGGACCTTCCCTTCCACCGGCCACGTCCCCGCATCATCAGGGGGCGGGGCTGCAACGAGAGCTTCAGAGCAGCCATCGACAAATCCTATGACCGACCAGCTGCGACAGA
The DNA here is from genome assembly GCA_026686955.1 of Epinephelus cyanopodus. Lineage (NCBI taxonomy): Eukaryota > Metazoa > Chordata > Actinopteri > Perciformes > Serranidae > Epinephelus > Epinephelus cyanopodus. Next base: position 35,354,556 of record CM048926.1, on the reverse strand, counting down.
AGAAGACGATGAGGGCATGGAGACATGTAAGATATCCACCATTTGCATATCGGCCGACAGTTAACAAGACTGTTCTGTTTCTGAAATATCACAGGTTTGCGCCAACAGCAGCCATATTTCACAGGAGTCCTGTCGATGTCCTTCAGCAGGGAACTTCAAACCTCAGTCACTGTATAACCTCTGGAGCATGTCTGAAATGTGAAATTGTACAATGGTATCTCCTTGACATTGCATTATGGGTTACTGAGATGACATTAACACGGCAATGGTGATCAATAACAATGATACTGAAACTGATAATGTGTCAGCCACTAAAACTTGAATGTGGCTTCCATATTCATGCATGGGAGTGACAGCATTCTGACTAATACTCAGTATCTGGCAGCTGATTTTATCACTGCTTGTGGCAATGGCATATCGCTGACTCAGGATGTTACCAGTTACTGCATTAGATGTCACATGCGTCACACTGTCAATGTGAGGCATCTTGAAGAGGATGAGTTTCAAACATAGATTATCCTCCTCAGGTCTTTGTCATCCTCTTCTTCTCTTTCAGTTACGTCTTATGTCCCCATAACATTAAATAAAAATGGAAAACAAAGGTATATTTCTTATCAAAAATGAAACCATTTAAACAGTTGGATTCTATAGTCCTTTGTATCAGTTTTACAGCCCAGATAATCTGATGTGTCCTATCTAAAGAGAATCTCATATTTTGCTGGAATAACGTGCCATAAAATCACCATCAAATTGTAATCCATGAATTGCTTTTCTCCATTTTTATAAGAGTCTGTGTCTAATGGTATCTAATGATCACTATCTCATTGTAGAACAGCTCCTCAGTCACTTGTAATATGTAATTAAATTGCATTAGGCTCCTCTTGGCACTTAGGAGACATAATTGCACATTTATGAGTCTTATAGATTTTCATTTATTAGGCTTATGGATTTTCATATGTGTAACAGTTCTGCTTTAAATTACACTACCTGTTCATTGGTTAAAAAGAACACGTTCTCCATTTTCCTCCGCGTTTCTTTCTGTGTCCCTCTTTTATGTCTTTCCCGCTCTTCAGTGGAGGAGGACACAGAGGAGAGTTCGCGATCAGGGAGAGACTCGGTGTCCACTGTGGCCGACCAGACCCCGCTCTCCGGCTCCGAGAAGCCCCTGGTCAATGGCACTAATAGAACCAAAGAGGAGAAGAAGAAAGACAAAGAGAAGGGGGGGAAGGAGAAGAAGAAGCAACAGGAGGGAGGGAAGGAGAAAGAAAAGGGGAAACCCAAGAAGGGCATGCTGAAAGGACTCGGGGACATGTTCAGGTAAGACTGTAAAATACCAAACCAGCCTGTTACAAAGCGACACACACCCTCATTGAATTGCACCCACATCAGTTTAATTACGTTCTTTGAAGTATCTCTTTATGTCCAATGTCAAGATTTAGTTTAAGCATTTGTAATTAACACCAATAGGTAGCAACAGTCACATCCAGCAGACCTGTTAATGAGTCTCCTTTACGGTGGAGGACCCAGTGTCTTGCTCAAATGCATTTTGGTTGTATATTTTACGTCATGGTTCAGTTTCACTTTTTCACTCCCTGGCAGACTTTTCTTGATAGTATTTGGACTTAATTACATTATTTTTATTATTATTAGCCCATTGTACAATGTTAGCACAAAACTTACCTAAACTATATAAACACATACACACTGAATTAGAGATCAGGCGAGGAGTGGGATGCGTTCAATAGCAGTCCATCTAACCAAGACACACTGATCAATACCTACTGCAAACAGCTGATACATCCTCATTGAGTGACTTTTTTTGTGCTGTCTTCCTGTGTGAAGAAAGATACCCCTTAAATTATAAGCTTGGTACATCTGTTAACACATGGACAGCCAGTAAAATTCTTTAAACAGACGTAACATTTCACCGCACTTTCAGGCGACTTGTACCTGAAAGAGCTTTATGATTTATTGTGTGAGTGAGACAGATGAACAGGACAGGCCCGGGCTGTGGAGCTACAACACTAAAGAGTGTGGGGAAACACTAATAAGACTCCAGGCAACTTGACCTTTGTGGTTTATTTTCCTGTTATTAATTCTGTCTCGAACATTTTACCTGTCAAACAATCCCTTACAGCTAAACTGACAGAAATTCTCTCTCCGACATACATACACACGCACATCCTATTAGTGGATACTCTATACATTTCCTCCCCTTTCTCTGTCCCCATTACCTTCGGTGTCTGGGCCATTCGGTCTGTCCTCCCTTCATCTGATTGGTTGGAAGGCCTCAGGGGCTGGCCGGTAATATATCTGTATATCATATTAGCCAAAGTGGCGGTGACAGGGAAGGGAAAACAGTGACTCTTGTCTGAGAGAGGAATGTAATGAGGTCTACAGGGATGGAGAGGAAGAGAAAGAAAGAAAAGATGGAGGAAAAGGAGGTACAGTTTGGTACAGTGGGTGGGGAAAGAAAAACAAAATAATATTGTTGGAAGAAGAAACTGAATAACATAGACTGATAGAGACTGGCTTAATATCATTACCTTGTACGGTAAAGAGTGATACATAGAGTGGGCTGGAGGAGGATTTCAACCATCAATTTAAACCAGTGTTATATTTAACCCCTAAAGTTTATTCCTGACTCTGTAAAGAGCAATTTCAAATAATAATCTCAATTTAAGGTTTGCTTACCAGCGTTATTTAGGGCGTTCAGCTCCATCTCACAGTCTTCATTAGCAAATGAAATTATCTCAGTTGTCAGGTGATTATGTCAAATATGTAGCATGCTCTATCTAAATCAGTGGGATGTCGCAACAACTCATTTCTCAAATTTGAAGTTATGTCATCATCTCAGTTGTTAGTCATGAGGGGTTTTGTTTGATTCTTTTAATAAACATAGTCCTGACTTCCACAATATCAAACTCTTGTCATCAAATTCAGACAATAAATACAATCTTGAAGCTTGTAAAGGCATGATGACAAGCCAGTAGCGAACACTTGTCAACCACCCTCCCTCCCTATCTCTGTGTCTCCCTAAAATTATGAATGAAAGGCATAAAATAACAAGGCAGTGACAGTGGGATTTGTCTGATTTTAAATAAACAAAGTCGTGGCTTTCAGAATATAACAAACTCTTAAAACTCACCCGGTCGCTGGGAACCACCTGTTAGAGCTGGTTCTTAGCAGCTTTGCAATGTGCATATCAAAATATAAATGCTTATGCTGTGTCACTGTGGACATGGTATGGTATCATTAACTTTGCCACAGTTCAGTCGTTGAGCTTCTTTCAAGGAAACCATTAGCACCAAAGTATACCTCATTCAAATTTACCAGCGTAGTGAACAGAAGAGTCAAAAAAGTTGTGACTTCCTAAATTTAATGCAGTCAGTCAGTCCAAATATGCATCTAGTCCTTGATTATTTACATTCCTTTAGTCCGTACGGATCCACCTATCAGAAGAACTGATAATTTTTTTTTTTTTTTCCATGAAAATTGCAGAGACTTTTTCTTAAAATCTGTGTTCGGTGACAGTCATTATGTAATGTGATGTATTTTGCTCAGTATGTGGAGTATAAAAGCAATACTAATACCCTCAGTAAGCTAAAATTTCCACTTCCAATTGTCCTTTTTCCACCAGTATATGAAACCCAAAATGTGTTTTAGGGTCAGCGTTAACTGAAAATTAGCATTTCACATATTGGAAAGGTCACTGGAAGACAATTGAGTCATCTTCATGACAGCTGAAAGCTACAGACTAAGCCACCAAGTGAAGTTTTTATCAGACTGTCATCTTTAATGTCAATTTATAAAACACAAAGCATTCACACCCCCAAAAAAAGAAAAAAGACATTTTATCTTCTTCAGGTACTTAGCATGTCACTAATAAAGTCTATGTATATATTTCACCCAAGTCATCCTTGGTGTGATTCCCAGGTTGAACCTACACTTACAACAACAATATGTCTAAACTGAACCTCAAAAAAAGCCAACATTCAGTGTCACTAATAAGTAAAAGTATGCAACCTCTATTATTTGTATTTCCAGCATTTTCGTGGAGTTATCCTGTAAATACGTACTGTAACACTTTGTTGGATTTTCAATGTAACTTCAAGATGGAAGTGTACTATGTAAAGTAGGTAAAGGGGAGAGCAGTGAATGAGCATCTACACTAGAGAATGAGGGAGGACAGTGAGAGGGAACTTGTTTGTGAATGAGAGCCATGGGCTCGGCTGTCAGGAGCTCAAATTGAGCTGTTTGGCCCTCAGGGCCTCTGTAGGGTTGAAGCCAACAGAGTCTGTGTCAAACAGGTGGGATCGCTTCAAATGGCACTAGCTTACTTCTAGAGGAGCAGAGACTCATGGAACACTGTCAGGGCCACACACATGCGCACACACACACACACACAGAGTAATCAGTGGGATGCACATGGAAAATTACTGCAAACTCGTATATGCAGCCATCGTTCACCCTCATACACACACTGGAATAATTAGTACAGAACACACACATACATAGAGATATATATTGTACTCCCACAGACATGGGAGGACTCTATGACACGGACAAGCTGCACACACGTCGAAATATTTTGAAATCCCCAATCCACACGCTGCATACGCCTCTCAGTTTGCACACAAATCCACACCCATAGCATGGTCACCAGCAAACGCACGTTGCTGTAATCCTCTGTCTTGTCACACACTAAAATCCAGTTGTCCTTTTCTCCTCCCAGATGAGAACGCTTTGTGTGCGTTGTCAAAACATCAGTGTTATGGCACTCTGATTGGCTCAATGTTGGCCACATCAGATTTGCTCCATTAAAACTCCGTCTGACTGCCTGTTTGATCCACATTCAGTGTTTACTAGCAGAGACAGCTGTGTGCTCCAAAATAATGATGTGAGATATACTCAACCCATCTGTAGGTCTAGTCTGGATCACATACTTAACTTAAAAGAATAATCAACAAAGGTGTTATTTCAGTGTTGAAACAGCACACTAGTGATTCATCTTTGCACATGAAAGCCTTTTCTCTTCTAAACACATGATGTAAGGTAAACAGAGAGACTCCTGTGGTGCTTGGAGGTCAATTATCTCATAGGAATATTTAATTCGCTTGTCTTACACTTTTTTTGTATCACGGCACTTTGCACTCATGAAGGGAAAAAAAACTAAAAAGCACCACACTTTGAAGCTCAAAACAGAATTAACAGTAGATCCAAAGACACACATCTTTGTAACACCCACATTGTTTGATTGACAGGTGATATGTGGGAGCTACAGTTTAGCAAACACCACAGCAGTGAGCACTTAGCAGCAAATATGTTACTGAAAAGGGAAAAAAAAAAAGTTGTCATAATTTGCATGTTTCACTTGTGTTGGTGTCAACATGTCATGATGAAACAGAATGCAAATGTGTGTGTGTTGGCCCAAACCACAGAGGGTGGATGTGTTGAGAACGACGTTACCGTTTTTATAGAGCGTATAAAAGTGCGGCTACCAACTGTGATGTGAGCAAGTTAGTTCCCCTGAGTGGCTTTACAGAACGTCAAGAGCTCCCGATGAGTGTCATGTGTTTGAGTGAGAGAGTGAGTGAGTGTGTGTGTGTGTGTGTGTGTGAGAGAGAGAGAGGAGAGTGAGTGAGTGGTGCAGAAGTGTCAGGGAGCTTGTACTTTGATGTGTGTTTGCATGTAGGAGGGGTGGATCAGGAGTGGGAGGAGGCCTGTAGAAGTCAGAAGAGGTGTGTGTGTGCGCACGCATGTGTGTGTGTGATCAACAGAGCTGCCACTGCCTGACCCTCTCATGTCTCGAAGGCCTCACACTCAGTCCCAATCAAAGCCTCATTACCATCAACCACTGCCAACAGAGCAGCCTGCCAACTCTGTATCCATCTCTCTCTCTTTCTCCCCCTCCCTCTCTTTCTCTCCCTCTCTCTATCACTTGGACTCAGAAGCAACACCCAGTCTGTTAGCTTGGCACAGACAAAGATGGTCGTTGCCCAGAAATTCGAGGGCTGCGCTAATTTTGCAGTGGTTTTAGTGTGTGTGTGTGTTAGTGTTTGTGTGTGTGTGAGTGTGTTCTCGTCATGAACAAGTGAACAAGTGAACAAGCCTGAACACAGAAAAGGCTCACGCTGTGACAAGCTTCTTGATGTGTCGCACTAGAAGCACTGCAAGGCCTGGTTTTGTCCGTTCTCGGTTTCCTCAGAATTTCACACTTGCATTTTTTTTAAGTAGAGGTTTTTCATGGATGTTGGGACAGTCATGCATCATGCTCCGATCAGGGGAACAGAATCAGACATGACGAGTTCAGATGCTAATAGTCACGGTTAACAGACTGCTGATAATGTTACATTCACCGTAACTTATTGGGTGTAGTTCCAGCTGTGCCACAAATTAAGACTTGACTGACGGCTTTCATTACATTACATGCTCATTGCACGCTAAAGTGATTACTTTGCTATTCTTAGATCACACTAGTGGATCAAAAATGTAAAGCTTGACCTGAGGGTGGCGCCAGAGGTAAACTTATGTTGTTAATTAAAATAAAATTCGAGGTATGGCAGCATTTTGGCTCAACATTCATAAGTCCATGTACTTGGTCATCCTCAAGTGTGTTGGCTCAGCTATTCCTTTAGCTAAAGTCACATGTTAGCATAACCTTGGTAGCTAGGGATAGCATAATTGTGTGCTAATGGTAAAGTGTTACCATGTTTTGAGTGTTTAGTATAGAACTTTAAATGGGTCCAAAAAAATTCACTTTATTTTCCACTTTATTAGGTACACCTGTTATACTGCTCGTTAACGTGAATAGCTAATCAGCCAATCATATGGAAGCAACTCTTTGCATTTAAGCATGTAGACATGGTCAAGACAACCTGCTGATCAGAGTGGTTGTTGGTGCCAGACAGGCTGGTCTAAATTTTTCAGAAGCTGATCATCTACTGGGATTTTCACACACAACCGTCTCTAGGGTTTACAGAGGATGGTCCGAAAAACAGAAAATATCCAGTTCTCTGGGTGAAAATTCCTTGTTGATACCAGAGGTCAGAGGAGAATGGCCAGACTGGTTCAAGATGATAGAAAGGCAACAGTTACTCAAATAACCACTGGTTACAACTAAGGTCTGCAGAAGACCATTTCTGAATGAACAACACATCAAACCTTGAAGCAGATGGGCTACAGCAGCAGAAGACCACACCAGGTGTCACTCCTGTCAGCTAACAACAGGACACTGAGGCTACACTTCACACAGGCTCACCAAAATTGGACAACAGAAGTTTGGAAAAACTTTGCCTGGTCTGATGAGTCTTGATTTCTGCTGCAACATTCAGATGGTAGGGTCAGAATTTGCCACAGCCTACCTGAGTATTATTGCTGACCGTGTCCATCCCTTTATGACCACAGTGTACCATCTTCTGATGGCTACTTCCAGCAGGATAACGCACCATGTCACAAAGCTCAGATCATCTCAAACTGGTTTCTTGAACATGACAATGAGTTCACTGTACTCCAGTGGCCTCCACAGTCACCAGATCTCAATCCAACAGAGCACCTTTGGGAGGTGGTGGAACAGGAGATTCACATCATGGATGCACAGCTGAAAAATCTGCAGCAACTGTGTGATGTTATCATGTCAATATGGACCAAAATCTCTGAGGAATGTTTCCTGCACCTTGTTGAATCTTTGCCACGAAGAATAAAGGCAGTTCTGAAGGCAAACGGGTTCTAACCCCATACTAGAAAGAAGAACCTAATAAAGTGGCCAGTGAGTATAAGTCACAATACCATATTATTGCAATTCCAAACGTTTTGCAATATGCTGAGTATTGAGATTGGGATTTATCACCTTTTTGCAACTTGAAATTATGTCCCAAAAGAAAAACTTTGTCAACACCTGTTTTATCTAATAAGACTGTTCAGTCTGTTCATCTCACTTCAACCTTTTTTATTGCAGCAAAATATATTTATTGAACTGAAAAAGTGATTGATTTCATTTTTCTAGTAATCTACCAAAGGTTTTTGTATTTAAAATCAATACTTGATGTATGGATACAAGATCGCCGTGCAAATTATCACTAACTTATTTCTATTTATATATATATATATATATATATATATATATATATATATACATATATACAGGTTTGGCAGAACAGGTTGCATCCCTTGGTGCATCTCCCTTTTTTAACGCGAGTGGCAGTTCGTGCAGGGTGGTGTCACTACCGGGGATACAGAAGCAAACTCTGCCAATCAAGTTGCCTTGCAGCCCCTCTGTCTTTTTTCCTTGTTTGCTGTACCTCTCTTGCATGCACTCCATCTCTCTCCCGCAGTTTTCTCTCTATCCCCTCCAAATCGCTCTTTCCCTCTTGATTCAGTGCAATGCAACTCCTGCCATTTATGCATGAGAACTGCCAGCTTAATTTAAAAACCTGGTAAATTGGCGAGAACCCGACCTGATCAAGCCCGGGGAAATATGGAGAAATTGCAGCTTGGGTCGGGTCGGGCCCCTTTGGGCTCAGATGGAGAATCAAAGCTTTAGTTTAGTTTATGAAGTTGATCTGATAATCCTCTAAGCATGCTAATTCACAAATAATAGCATGCTGACATGTTAGCATTTTATGTTTAGATTAATCACAAACCACAGCTACGACTGATGGCCACTCATTTTCCTGGCTTTCTCAACTAGGATCACTCAGTAACATGACATGGCAAATAAAGTAGATACTCTTCTCTCAACAGTGACTTAGTAATACTTGGCATCATGTCTATCAAATAATAGTTTGAGGTAGCACCAACATTTCCTGATGATTTTTGACATTTTCATAGATGCAGTCATAGTGTGATAATATTTTAGTGACATTAATTCCTTACCTTATCCTAACTTCACTTTCTGATTTACCGGCTGCCCTGTGACATTTCGGCAGCGTTGCACATCCAATATGCCACCCAAAACTGCCCACAACACCACCAGACTTGTTTTCACTTTTTGTGCGGTTAAAGGGATTAGCAGTGACACATGGGTGGTCTGCTGAATTGAATTAGCTGAATCCTTGACATTTTGAAGTTGTCTTTTCAAACCACAAAAAACCCGTCAAAGCCTCTTTATCGATGGCGCCGGGCTCACAAGACGAGGCGGCCCTCACTGTGCCTGGAATATAAGATTATTAAATGCCCCGGTGTCATGGTTAATACTCTGTCTCCTCTTCAAAGTTTTCCTATTCAGTCATAAATCTTCGTATGTCTGTGTTTGTGGGTGTGTGTGTGTGTGTGTGTGTGTGTGTGTGTGTGTGTGTGTGACAAGGAGAGTTAGGCTGTCTTTTAAAGGGACTGTTAATGAAAGTTAGTGGTGTGGAGAAAGAAAGTGTCAACCGTCTCTTGCCGTGATAGATCACTCCCGCTCTTAGCATTAACGACGAGCCGTCACTCTGAGCATTTCAGGCGGCCGCAGTTAAATTAATCAGGTAATGGACCTTAGTCTCAGCCCCCTCCATCCTTACTGCGGTTTCTCCTCCTCATTCTCATCCCTCGGTTTTCCTTAGTTTGTCTTTTGGACACTTGGGAGCCGCTTATCACCTCATTGCCACGACATATCGATATTATCTTTGGGTCACCACAGGTGCATTTATTGCGGCCACAAATTTCAATCAGACCATATGCCCTAGCGACTACACATTATGTATTGAACACAGAACCAAGTGACCAGAGTTGTTTGTTGGTTTGTGTGTCTTGGTGTGGATTTTGTTAGAATTTTTTGCCTTTATTTGAGACAGAATCTTACACAGGTCCCCAGCCAGACTTGAATCAGAGGTGTCTTTGACCCTTGGGCCACCAGAAGGCCACTTGGTGGATTTCCTTGTAGAACTCTCCTGAAAAAGGTATGTTAAAAACAAAAAGGCTTGTTTTGTTAGTCACTGGATAAACTCCACAGAGATTTATTTTATGTGATGATGGAAAACCAGATTCAGCAGTAGCTATCTACTGTTATGTCTGCCTTGCATATTTCTGTGAGATCTCCCAGATGCTGAACCTCTGGGTAGCATCTGTGTGGCGCATGCTCTGGATGAGTGTTCACTCTGCTTGGCTCACATTGATGCCAAAGCAACGTAGGATGTGTTCTGCTCGTGCTTCGTTTCCGTAGTTTTTTGGGCTTCAGCCCACAAGGCCACCACTGTGCTGCAAGTCAGACAATTTGTACATCAGGAATATTTTAAAACTTGGGTGGCATGAATATAAAAAGCAACCACACACTCAAATTTGTGCAGAAATCTTAATAATAAAGTAAGGTTTTGAGTCAGAGACCTTCAAGGTATAAACAAGTGAGTGCAACAGTGTGATAGGTCCAAAGGGCATCACCTGAGTAGCCTAGTTGCAAAACACCTGTGTCAATCTGTTGTGCTTGTGTGGCTAAACATCAAGGTAATTGTAGTCATGAGTACATGAGATGAAATGCACAACAAGAGAGAGAAGCTTTGTAACTTTATCTGCTTTAATTGCATAAAACTGTTGCTTTAGAATTTTCTCAGACAATAAGCACCACAAACTAGGCAGAATATGTTGTCAGGTCATGGAAGAAATCAAACACAGTTGGGGGTGGTTGTGGGAAAAGTCATGGAATTTCCCAGCCAGTGTGGTATATGTGTTGCCTTATTTCTCACACTGTTTTTTAATTAACTGTGATCGTCAGTCTGTCTTTAATTACACATGCAAATCATTTCTTTATTCACTTCTTCCTCATTACTCTCTTTTTTTTCATTTTCCAATTCTTCCCGTTTCTTTGCTTCTGTCACACTCAGTATTGCGCACTTCTTTTAGATTTTATTTCATTTTGCTTTCATCATATGTTTGTCTCACTTTACCATTGACTTTATCCTCTCACCTTTATTCTCATTCAGTGTTGGGTTTCTTTTCTGTTTTGTTTCTCACACACCTACACACTCACACCACCGGGTTAGCTCTGCAGATTCATTTGCTTGGTTTTTTTTTCTTTCTTTTTTTTCTCCATTGATTTACTTTATTTCTCTTGTTTTCAATTCTCTTTCTTCTGTGTTGCTCTCCATGCACACATTCGAACACCTTACATCTCAGTGTATCTTTTTTTCTCTCCCTCTCAGTTACTCATTTTGTGGGCAATTTACACTCTTTCTTTTTAATTCTTAAACACACAGACTCAGCTGTCAGGATTTTCACTTCTTTGGTTTTCGTTTGAACCTGTGACTTTCTCTTTCCCGAACATTCTCACTCTTTTTTTCACTTTACTCTGTCTCTTTTTTTTTTTCAGTCACATTCTCACACGTGCACACACACCTCTTGATGTTGTCTTTGTATTCTTCACTGTAGTTTAGTTTTCTCTCTGAATGTTTCATTCATTGAGTTCCTCTTGCATGTGTTCATTTTTTTCTCCCTTGTTCACTGGCTTCTGTCTCTTTCATTAATACACACACACACACACACACACACACAGACACACACACATACACACACACACACACACCTCTTTGGTTTCTCTCAGCGTGGTCTCTTTAGAAGTTGTAGATATTCTCTGCGGACCAATTTCCCTGTGAATAATCACGGAGGTTCATTGTGGAAGCGAGCGCGGTGCCAAAGTCATTTCTTCAACAGGCTGCAGCTTTATACTGAGTCAATCAAGCTGAAATATCTCTGCAATGGCTTCTATTTCGTTAAGCGTCACTCCCTCCCTATGAATATAATTACTGCGAGAGGCCACGTTGACGCCTTCTTCGTTTACCACTCCCCAACTTTAAACCAACTGAAATGGGTTGGAACTTGTGAGATTTACTTTTCAAATGGGTCATTTGAGGGCTTGATCGAATGTTAAGTCATACCTGTTTTTGTGATCCCAGACACACTGAAATGTTTTCAGGCAGATCAGTTGACTGAGTTACTGTGAAGGAAATTGACCTTCTCATGTAACTACCAGTGACTTGGGAAGAATAATTGACAGCTAAAATAAAGAAATACAAAAATAGAGCTATTATTTTACATAATTGTAACTTTGAGCCTTTTTTGTGTTCCAGGTTCGGGAAGCACCGTAAGGATGAGCGGCCGGGGGAGAAGATGGATCGTAAAGGCTCCAGCAAGTGGAGGGCGGAGGAGACGCAGGTTTCAGATGAGGAGACGATGAAGATGAGGATGGAGCAGGAGAGGTAAGGTCTTCATGATGTACAGTAGCACCTGCTACTGTAAATGCTTTTAATTTTTCTTTTCTGCTAAGTGCTGCTGAAGAAGTCCTTTTGTCCCTGGATTCATGTGCTTTGCTACTTTGGGATCAAGGAGGGGGGGAAATTGTCACAACTTAATCTATTTTCTCGAGGGGATCACTCACTATATTTTTAAGCTAAAAAAACATGTTTTAATTAGCCCTGATCATATTACAAATTGCAAATCCAAATTGAAATCTTCTAGGTCAACTCTCCTCCTTTTGCCCCTCAAAAAAAGGTTGTGGACTGAAAAAAGAATTTTGGTTGATGCTTATGAGTGCTCTAGCACTGCCCCTTGCTTTGTTTAACACATCTAGTTTGTGTTCACTAATATCAGCTAATACACACATTTGGGACCAAATGTATGTGGGAAGTATTTCACAGTATTTGTTTTTGTTGAACATGTCATTCCAAAACCATGGTCATTAATCTGCTATAACAGCTTCAACTCATCTGGGAAGGCTGCCCACAAGATTTTGGATCCAGGTTTGCAGGGATTTGTTCCCATTTAGCCACAGGGGCATTAGTAAGGTCCAACACTGATGCTGGGCGAAAGTGCCAGGCTTTCAGTTGGCATTCTAGCTTATCCCAAAGGTGTTGGATGGGGTTAAGGTCAGGGCTCTGTGCACCACACTCAAACAAAATATGTCTTAATGGACATTTTTATGCTATAGGGGCATTGTCATGGCTGAACAAAAAAGGGTGTTCCCAAAACTGTTGTCACAATGTTGGAAGGGCACTATTGTATAGAACATCTGTGTATGCTGTTGCACAAGAATTCCCTTAACTGCAAATAAAGGTCCTTGCCCAAACCATGAAAGCAAACCTTTACCAAAAGCACACAAATGGACACAGATGTACATATGTTGCAGTTCTGCCTGACTGTATATTGTACCACTGATATTTAGCAGCATGATGAGCTCAATGAAACACTGGAAACAAGTGGTCTTGCAGGTCCTGACCACAGTTCAGGAAGTATTTTCAATCAAGCGCAACAATCAATTCCCTCTTTTACATGTTATATGCTAAAAGACGTGGATGTGTTCCACTTTGTAATTAAACTCATTTTTTCCATCATCAGGATTTTAATGGTTTAATAAATGAAGAATTTGTGTAATGAAAAAAAGAAAAAGAGGAGATGGTTACACATAATTTCTGAGTCTTTTACTGTTATCAGGTGGGCGCCCAAAACCAAACAGCCCCAAGACAGCCAGTCTTTTTCTCACTGCATCACTCTCTCCCTTTCCACACCAAACTAAATGTCAGACGGGCACCATGCCAGTTTTTTTGGGGCGGCAGTTTATAAATGCCAAGGCCATTACAGCCCTGCCAGCTAATTAATTCCCATGCTCTTGGTGTAGGGGCAGGAGTCATTACTCCCCCCAGTTGCTCGTTATGAAAATTTGGTTTGTAATTCTTTCTTTACGCCTGCAGAGCAGATAGTCCAATAATATGATAATAGCCTAGTCTTTATTTTTAATTGGCATAAGGTTAACGCAAATGCCACGTCAGATGATTTGGTTGTTACGCTGCGTGTCGTTAAAAGTTCAGAAGGGTCCTTTTGTATGTGAATCCAATCCGTGGCTTTTCTGTTATTTCTTTTGCTCAAATGTCAAAGTCACATGCATTTATTATCATGATGGAGTTTCAACCACTAAAATCTATTCTGGACTACTTTTGTGGTATTTCTAAAATACAGGTCCAAGGGTGACAGATAGCATGCACCCATTCATTCAGATTAACACAGACGTCACATCACAGCACATAACCCCTGTGTATTTACTTGTATATTTATGGATGCCATTCTGAATATTCTTTCTTTTTGAATCCTTAAAAAACGTGAAGCTTTCAAACCTTGAAGCATTGCATAATTTTCCAAGACATATGAATCAACCCTTCAGCACCACAGAATGTAAAAACGTTGATTGAATGTAGGTATGTCAGTTTTGGTTAGTTGTGTTTTTGAAACCTAAACACCCATTAATCAGCAACGAACTGGTTAATTACTAAGGAAAAAGCGCATAATGACACGACATACATGAGGTGCTTTCCTTTTAGTTTGACGCACATTAGTATAGATAGCTTTAGCACCACCCTTCAAAGCACTGTTCATGTAGAGGTGGTGAAATTTTAATGATTTGTCCCTTTTATTGTATTTACTTTTGTTGGCTTTGCTAGCAGCTGACAGACAGCCAGTTAGCTGTGTTAACACACTGAAACATAGTGCCCGCCACACACCAACAGGATCGAGTGGAAGCTAGCTAGCAGCGCTGCTCATTCGGCAATTACCGCTGGTATTAAAAGGACATTTTGGTTTATTTCAACCTGTCTCCTATCGTCCTAAATTTGTTTCAAGCGACTAGTGACATAAAAATAATATTTAGCATGTTAGCCGTTAGCCTAGATACAGCCGGGGCGCATAGTAGTAGTAATTGTAGTAATAGTAGTAATAGTATAGTAATAGTCAGACCTGTTAAAACGTAAGTGACAGGACATACTTCAAGTGCAAAGTTAGTCCACTAAACAAGCTTTTTGTTTTCCACAAAGACAGCCTCATATCGTTAGGATAAATGTCAGAGAACATATAGAAAACAACATGTAAACGTGTTGTCTTACCTTAACGGTGTGGTGCCATGTTTGTTTACCATTTAGCTCTGCTTTCCAAAGCGCGGCCGAAATATCGCGAGAACAAGCAGTGATCTCATACCATGCCTGAAATCTCACGAGAACAAGCAGCGACAGCTGGAAGGCAGAACCAGACAGTGGCCTGAAAAGTTCATTCATTTATTTTATAAAAGATTTATAGAATAATGGCTGACTTCATGCCAGACTTCGACTTTGTGGAGGAGGAATTTGATTTTGCAGAGTTTGATGGCCGCCCTTATTTATTTGAGCCAGAATACACAGATGAAGAGCTTTGCGAAATTGAAGAATGGAGGAGGAGAGAGAGAGAGAGAGAGGCGCAACAGGTAGAAGACGAGAGAGGAGGAATGGCTGCTGCAAAGCTGTGTAGCTCTGGAGATTGGTGGTGTATCTGTGAATGCTGTGCCCCAATGCCCACAGAAGAGGAATGCCTCTGTTGCAAGGAATTGGACCTTTTGCAGCCTTATTTTCAAGGTCTGGATGTGACCGAGGACGAGACACCTCCACCTGGAGTAGTATCCAGCTGGGCTTTATCTAGAGCTCGCGAGATTTCAGGCATGGTATGAGATCGCTGCTTGTTCTCGCGATATTTCTTGTTTAGTGGATTAACTTTGCACTTGAAGTATGCCCGTTCACTTATATTTTAACAGGTCTGACGCTACTATGCGGCCGGCTGTATTTAGGCTAACAGCTAATATGGTAACTATTATTTTTATGTCACTAGTCACTTGAAACAAATTTAGGACGATAGGAGACAGGTTGAAATAAACCGAAATTTCCTTAAACATATGTTAGCACTACTAGCCGTACTAACACTGCTGATGGTGCTAGAAGAGCTAACGATGAATTAAGCCATTTACTCAGTGGGGCGACCTTGGGACAGACCAATGGGTGGCACAGTTTTTCAATCTCTGAATGATGGCTTGCTAGCTCCCATGTGACCTTGGTGGTGCACGGTGCAGAGCGGCCAAGGCTGGCTAACAAGTGTAGCATGAGTACTTTATTAGCTTTGCTCTCAATATGGTAAAGCGTAGTGCCAGTACTACTACTAAACTGAAGAGTAGCAAGATTAACCTTCAGACTTACAACTGGTCAAAAACATTCTCAGCATTTAGCTGATTAACGGTTAACCATTGACATCGCTAATTGAATGCTCTCTGTAGCTGCTGCATGCTATAGTATGTGATTTGATAATATTTGGAAGTAATAGGGCTGCCACTCATTAAAAGTAGAAGTGGAAGTGTACACAGTATTTCCACTTTTTTTTTTTTTTCAGATTTATCTTCAAGACTGAGGAAGCTAAGGAATGGGTGTGCCAGTCTTTTTGTGCATGTATTTGTTCTTTTGTTTGGTAGCGTGTACTGGTTTTGCCGTATATAATGCCCAGGGCAAGAAAGAGCTATGGGAAATCAGGCAAAATGGTATATGAGGAACAAAAATCAGCCAAATTAGGTCTGTGCATCCACAGAGCAGAAACTATCTTGGGATTGTGTGACAGAAGTTCAATGCATTAATTATTCTGCTCAGCGTTTGGTGTTTGACTCACTGCAACCAGGCGTACCCCCTCCCACCTTAAAAAAAGCACAAGCACGCTTCATGTTTGTATTTAACCACTAGCTGAGATATGCTGGTATTGACGAGGAGATCCCACTGAGGATGTGGAAGACTGTGGCTGCTTCGGTGTTAAACAATGATCCAGTTAGCTGTGTTTCACCGAGCTGCTCTCTCAAGGTTCAGCAGGGAGCTTCGGCACCTCGCTGCAGAGCACTTATTGATTGGCCACTGCCAGAGGCTATGGTTAATCCAGCTGTGATCGACTAAATGGATGGATTTCCTCACAGGTTTAAGTCTCAGATCCCAGTGGACTCCAACCCCAAGCCAGACAAACAAATCGAGACTGACAGTTCAGACAGCACACTGATGTTTGCATGGAGAAATGTATGGTTTTCAGACAAACACATCCCTTGAAATATGAATTTAGACGATTAGTTTCAGACTTCAGGTCAAGACTAATAATGAAAATGATTTTACTCTAGGTAAGAGATCTACAACACTTTGCTTTGTACAATGCAACATAGCAGACACTACAAGGTGTTCTACCTGGCATGTGTAATTGCATGTATGTGATTGGCCAACACAGCAGCCATATATCGCCAAAAATGTCCTTTCCTCTTAACATTGCGTGTGACTGTATCAGTCAGTGTATGCCTTTAGTAAATGTTTTAAAAGTCTTCTGTCCAAAAGGTTAAAGATGAATCTATACAGCAGACAGGTTGCTGTTTTTCATATTATTTGTCCCAGTGAACTTCCCTTGACCTAGACACTTACTCAGTACTACTACATCTCACTAAAGATCTTTCTTTTGCAAAAAATCTTGCAGTACTCTCCTTGCATAACAAGTGCGTCAGAGCTGGCCAAAGCTACTTGTCGCCATACCATAAAACATTTCCAAATATTCAATGTTATCAATCCAAAAGGCAGCCATCTTATCCCACTGGACCTTCTCCTTTCATGTACTTCCTGCCTTTCACCGTGGTCTATCAGTTGTGTCAGCACTACCGCTAAGAGGAAGGTTTATTACACTGTGGGTACAATAGCACATAATGGACTATTGTTCTGGCTTGATGTGGTAGAAAGGTCACTCGTCAAACACATTTCTTCCACCATAATGTCCCATCCTGCCATTTCTATACCCTTTTATCTGCTGTCCTCCTCTCTCTCTCAGCCATGAGCTCTTTTTGTTCAACCTCTGACTCTTTTCCTACCACTCCTGTTGTGTTTTTTTTTTTTTTTTTTTTTTAATCATTTACCCTTCACGCTGAGAGTATTTTCATCCCTCATCAAGGTTAGCTGTTCGAGAGAAAGCAGGGTTTTCCTTGGGTAAATATTTTGGGACTGAAAGGGCAATGATTAGGCCAAGTGTGGTTTTCCTTCCTGTCCAATTTCAATCAGCGTAATTGTACTTGTGCAATTGTACATTTTTAGCAACATTGCTTTTTAAGTGCTTGTCATGTTTACGTAGATGGAGGCCAAGATTTTATCTTAAGGGAATGCAGCTGTAGTCACCCGCAGTTCACACCAGTTATCCCATCGGCCACCCAGTTTCACTGTTAAAGAAGTATCACAGACATCCATAGAACCCTTGTCAGGAGTATGAAGTACTACTTCACCATACATAAACTGATCTACATACCATTTTTATTCCCCTAAAATATGGCCAACTCAATATGACACATTTAGCTGTTAACTTTCGCAGCAACCAGCTTTGTCTGCTTATGTGGGTAGTGAATGACTTAGAAGTAATCATAATCGCAGGTCACGTAGTATCACATAAAAAACTCTAAGACTTCTAGTGCAGAAAAGATTTGTAAATCAACAGATAATTTCAGTAATCCATCAATGTCATTTGTCAAGCAAAAAATTCAGTACCAGCATCTCAAATGTGAAGTTTTGGTGCTTTTCCCTAAGATAAGATAAGGCTTGAATGATTCCAAGATGGTAAATTCAGAATGTATTATTGGAAATGAGATATCTTTGAGCACTGGGTTGTTGGTTGAACAATTTGAATAGGTCATCTTGGGCTTTGTGGCTTTTCCACTATTTTTTGACATTTTGTGGGCTGAACAATGCAATTAATCAAAAAAATGATTATCAGAATAATGGACAATGAAAACAATCACACTTCAGCTGAGCATGTACATATTTCCAGAACTGCTGTCTTTGCACTTGTTGTTGTTCAACGCTTCAGCTTTTAAGAATTGAGATTGTGTCCTCTCACACACCACAACTGGTTCAAAGCTGCATCCTTCCTCACTCAGAAACTGGCCCCATTGACCCGTCCAGTGCCTCGTTATGGGAAGGGGCTGCACGGAGAAGGCCAGGCGCTGGATTGGTATGTCTGGCCTTATCTTATCAGCCACTGCGCTTGTGTATACAATCAGTAGCTGCTCCCACTTCTGCTGCCGCTGCCGCTGCTTTCTCTGATGGAAAACACTGTTTTTCCTCTGGGTTTAAAGATAGATCCCTCAAGGGCCCTGCTTCCTTCTGCGCTATTAGATAATTGCTGAGTCCACAACTAGTACAGACACAGCTTGCAAGTCCACAAGCTTTCATGTGACATGGGTTAAGTTGTTCAAATAAGTGCACATTTTGCTAAAAAGATTGTTACCCCTTTCCAGGTTCAGTGGGGAGCTGTTAAAGCCATCAAGTTCATTAGGAGCCTCAATTTTAGTAAATTATTTCCACCCATTTATCCCTGTTTTTTTTTTTTTTTTTAATCCACATTTTGCACCTTCCCTCCAATGGGGAGCCCTCCTTATTAGACTTATTGTTTTATTATGCACAGCATGCAAATTTTCTGGAGGAAGCGTTTCAGATTTTAGCCCGCTGAGTGTTCAGTGAAGTTGCACCCCCTACCTCGTCACTGCGCCTGTCCCATTCTCTTTCCCACTGCCATTAAAAAGGGGCCTGGAGAAAAGAGAGCAGTATGATAATTGGTAGTTGTAAAGCTCTGATAATTGGCAAGGCTGTAATTATGGGGCTGCGCGATAGGTAGTCCCCCTGCTGTAGAAAATGGTGTTGCCAGTTATTCACAAGATAATGGACTAAAGAGAGTGTACGTGTGATTTCTGTGTGTTTGAGTTGCTCTGTATGAGACGGAGAGGTGTCAGAGGTTTGTGTGCGTGTTTTAGAGACAGAAAGAGAAAAGCATGGTAGCTATACATTAGCAGCACTCTGTGACTACAAAGTGCTTCCCTTGTATGAGGTGTTGTGGGGGCGAGAAACTGTTATGCATTGTTTATGGTATTATTCAGTGGGGGGGAAGCATAAATAATAGTGTTCTCACTCATACTCTTCTGTAATGGAAAGTTAAAAAGGTACAATAAACAATCACTTGCAGATGTTGCATTGGCTTGTCTGGTGTTTTGTTAATGTGACACCTGAGATTTACAGCTTGTATCAGCTAAACATTATATACACTACAAGGCTTTGGCAACATAAAGGCTTTACCAGACAAAGTGGAAACCAGGTGGCAGTTTCAATTTCCCACAAAGCAATCTTTATACTTGATTCATACAGAATTTCACTGCCAGTCAGACATTTCTTGCACAGTAGTAAATATGTGGTTATGTTCTGCCTGTATCGTGTAGTACTGTGTGCTTTATGTCACTAATTTATGTGCCATGATTTTGTGAGTTGTCACAAATGTTTCTCTCATAAAGTGCATCTTAAAGTAATTGTTGGATGTGGTCAATGCTAGGGGTGTAACAATACATCAATTTGGAGCAATGTATGAATTCAGCTGTGAGCCATCCAACCAATACTATGGGTGCAAAGTAAAAACATTGATACATATCATCATCTTTAGATTGGACTGTATTTTGAAATTCCAATAGCTCATCTGTGTCACCATTTCCATCCAAGCGCACCTCCTTCCTAAGCATTCGAGCCTAGCATCAGACCGATAATGGCAAGTGACCACGAAAAAGACAATGAGGATATTTACTGATATCATCTCATATCAGTCGCAGGCCCCTGAATTGAATCGTGTCAAAATCGTATCATGGCTGATGTTTTGATATCAACAAATATTGTATTGTTGTCCAAATAATTGTCGTATAATATTGTAATGTGATGAAAAGTGTTCCCCAGTAAATGTCCAAGAAGAACCAAATATATTTCCAATTCTCTAAGGCTCACATTTGAACCTAAGCAGCCAAAGAAATACCTTTTTTAAGTTCAATTTAAACTTGAATAGCAAATAATAGATGTGTCATCTACAATCTTGTAATATCAGCAAACTGCATAGATTTTTTCCAGAGGGCTCCCAAGCTACAAAGAATGGTACTTTTCTGATCCACCATTGTCTTTTAAACCAGAAAAACTGGTGTTAACATGTCTGTTTGAATCTTCAAGGATCCAGGCCAAGACCAGAGAGCTGAGGGAACGCCAGGCTAGGGAACGGGACTATGCCGAAATCCTGGACATAAGCCGCACATCGGAGAGGGCCTCTGAGGACGAGCACCCGTACGCAGGCATCAACCCTCTGAACAGCTCTGTGGACAGCGGGCACAGCCGGCCCCACAGCCCCCGAGACGATTACCCCCACATCCATCCACACCACCAGCACCAGCACTCCGATTCTCTATACACCCAAGTCAGCAAGGCCCGCAACGACCGGCCTCCGTCTGCAGACAGGTAGGGCTGGATTTATGCTTTTGAATAGTTCTGTTGTAAGAAAAAGAAAAAAAAAAAAGACGGAGAGAGAACCAGATTACTGTTTAAGAATCTTGATTTGAGTTCTCTTGGAGTCACAATCTCCCTTAGAGGCCATTTCCACCCAAACCAGGTGACAGGCTGCCATTCATGGTTCAGCAACCTTTTTACCTCCTATTCAAAAGCGCAATCCAGTCATGGTATGTCAGCTAAAGGTCTGTCCGGGCCTGATTCTGCCTCGCATTCCCCATTCTCGTAACTCTGAGGCAGCATTATTGCGCAGAGACGGCAGGCAGGCTATCACACCTGGAGGAGAAAATAATCACAGCAACAGAAGGCAGGCGGTAAATGTCAGCTCGCCGACTGCTAGACACAATGCACCGTTCTCGGGGGGGAGGATGTGGGATTACTCAGGGGAGGCAGTGAGTGAATGGGAACCTTTGAATATCCGTCTCTCTTTCTGTCTCCCTTGACCTTTCTACCTCTCTTTCTTTCTGTCTTTCGTTCTCTTGTTGATTTCACCTTGTTTCCACCTTTTCCGCATTTTCCGTTTCCGTGCCTTTCGGTGAAGCATTCTGCCGGAGCTATCAACATTTCAGACCTTCCGTGTTTATAATTGACAGCTCATTTTAAATTGATCACCATGGTCTGGCATGGAGATCTTTTTTTTTTTTTTGGAGCATCTAGTTTGTATTCACATACAGCAGCCGAGTGGCATTATGAAACGTATAACCCGAAGCGAAGTCCACTGCAGTGACAGCCAGCCAAATAAAAGCCAGAATGTTCTAAACGCCTGCATCTTGTCAGCAGCAGCAGTTCTCAGCACTGCAGGTCTGTGCTGAGTTGCTTTCTAATCCTCCTCCGATCAATGAACGGAGAGATTCGTAGCCCTAAGATGGATTTGGGGAAACTTGAAGCCAATTGAGGAAAGCCTGCAGCGTAGCAGAAACACAGGGAGTGCAGGCAAGTACATCCACAGCTGAATGAATGGGTTTGTCTTAGTTGTGGTTTTCACGCATCCCCAGATGGACCCAGCAGCCTGTGTGTACTTCAAGAGTGCTGTAGCTCATATTGATTCATAATTCATTGTGCTGCTGTTGTCACAGTGTGTTTTTTTTTAAATCCCTGATGTGGTCCTGTGTGGATGTATGCAGATGCACAACAGAAGATAATATACTTTCATTACAGATATGGAGTCTTATTTAATTAGTTAAGGGAATTCACTCCTGATTTATACTCTAGTAATCATTATATTAAAGTTAATAGCTCACTCATTTACCACATAAGCATTTTTTTCTCCTCGTCAGTACTCTACCATGAGGTGTTTTACAACTCTTTGGGGTCAATAAGTTTTGCGAGAAAGCCTGCCCCCCTAAAGCCCACAGCAACAACAGCAAGCTAAGGGATTAGCGCTGAAATGATTTCAGTGGACCAGTTTTGTGATATTTTGATAGTTTAAGTCCTTCACTAAGCAAAAATGTTAAGTCATTTTTCATTGCAGCTTTGCAAATGTGAGGATTTGCAAATTTGTCTTGTGTTGTTATGTAAATTAGGAGGTTTTGAAGCGTTGGTTGGACAAAACAAACAACTCGAAAATGTAATCTCTGGCTGTGGGAACCTGTGAATGGCCTTGAGACTGTTTGTTTACAGTTATAGGTAAAATGACTAATCAGTTTGAAAAATAATGAATACATTAGTCAAGAATTAAGTCTTCAGTTGTTACGGCCCTTAAAGGGATAACCATGACCGCACAACTTCAATAGGCCATTGCACTTCATTGCACTCCAGGCTTTGCTAACTGTTCCACTGGGCTTCAGAGACATAACTCATTATTACATTTCGTTTTGTTACACCACAGAGAGATTAAGCCGAGGTAATATTGGTCTTTTAATTAATATCAGCAACAGGTCTCGCTGTTGTTTGACTTTGGTGGGCATGTGGGCTTTTAGAGCATGAAATGTACTTGGACCAGTAATGTTCTACATCTGATTGTGGGCCCAGCTGTTATACTTAGGGATACTTTGCTGATATTCAACCAGCTTTGTATCATGACAATGTGGGTAGTAGGGCTGTCAAAAAAAATTCGAAGTTCGAAATATATTCGAATATATATATTTTTTACAAGTTCGAACCTACATTTGATAATTCGAATATCATTAATAATTCATACTATTAATAACATTGTATATCATGGCGAATCCCATTCGGGCAGAAATGGCTCGTGCACAAGCCGGGCCAGAGAGGGACGCAGACCCCCAAATTCCACCAGATGCATGTTGGTTGTGTCTGTGCACGCAGCGGATAACTAGCGCAGCCATTCCGCAGCACACCCGCATCCAGTGGCATTCCTGCGAGAGACGGAGAGAGAGGCACGGACGGAGGACCCGCTGCGCAAGCAGCACCCAGTGCGCTGTCCGCAATGTGTGACCTGTTCGGGGAGACATACAGGGAGAGTGGTGCACCTGCTGCCTCCCTGCCTACCCTTTTTGAGGAAGAGATGAAACGTTACCAGAATGAGACACCACTATGAGCCGAACAGGATCCTCTCTTGTGGTGGAAAACTACAGGCGCACTGAAGTATCCAAACATTGCAGTCAGAACGGGTGTTTTCATCCAAGTGTCACATTCATATCACGCCAGCAATAAGCATCTTATTTATATTTGTGGGGTTTTTTTAATAATAAAAAAATACAACAATAATAATAATAATGAATTAATTTAAAAAAAATAATAATACATTTGAATATTATTCAAACTCTACTAAATTCATTCGAAAATATTCAAACTCAATTTCACGGTGCTTTTGACAGCCCTAGTGGGTAGTATGTGGTAAACTTTCCTCTTTCTTACCAGGCCACAGATCTCTCTGCTTACCTCTCAGCCCAACTCTGTCACATGACGTGAATTTTGCTGGCTGTCAGGCTATTGCCTTAAACTACAGATTGTACTTTCTCATTCTTTAATGCCCGTCACCATGGACACAGAGTATAGAAGGGAATCTAGAGTGTTTTCAGAAAACATTTTAGCCCACTGTTAAAGTGTAATTCGAAATCCTTTGTTACCAGCTGGTTGTTTTACTGTTTCCTGTGTCGAAATGAACAAGCTTACATTACCTCACCCACCAGTGGGAGCGTTTATTGGTCCAATGCGGCACAGTGCATGTTAGTTGTAGCTTTTCTAACTCTTGAGCAAAAGCAAATGCCACAGTCCTTTTACTTTGCTTTCTCTGGTAATGTAGCACCAGTCTCAGAGGTATCTGTGTCTTTCTACCACATAGACAGCCCAGTTTAATGAAAAGAAATACTTCTTCAAGTGTTTCTATTCATACTGTATATTATGTAGTCCCCATAGGTGCCATGCTGCCCTAGACTTGAAACGCTTGCTCTTTTCAGGAGGCTTTGATTACAGCAGTGTTAGTGCCAGGTATACTCCTTAAAGATATTATGTTGCATTCCCAGATCCCCAATTGTAAGAAAAATATACCTCCTGAGAAAACCAGGAAGCGTGTTTCCTGTTTCCTGTCTACCCCCTACTGAACAGGAAGTGAATTAGACCCTGCCATGCCAAGCACAGGGAGGGAGAGAGACTCAGCCGACGGCGGGAGTGTTTGTTATTATGGGATTCGAATGGCAGTGCGGACTGATATCAGAGCTTAAGCATTGTGGAGATTTGATCAAAGCAATAACATGTCCATAGAAACTGAGAGTGAAGGAAAATGTTATTTTGTTCCTACACTAGCGCTTTTCTTTTGAAATGACAGGCGTGCCATGATAAGTTAAACAGTTTTAGATTTCGTTTGAGTCAGCTTGATACTTAGGATGTTGCTGTGTGTTGGATTTGTGTTTCTTCACTGTTTAGATAAAGAATTGTGTAACAAGCTGAATCTATGAGGGTTATTGTTTTGGTTTGTTTGACAGAAGCAAATTGATCTTTAATCTTTAATTCGATATGTTATGATTATTTTATGCCCAAATTGTTAATGATTTGGTATCAAAATGTCACAGTTTGATATGAGTGTTTGTATAGCCCTTTTGTTGATGCTGCCATGTTGTAATCCACAAGATCATGACTTAGAATCATTCTAAATGGGTCAAAGCTATGGCGGAGAGATTTATACACTTCAGTATGCTACATAAAAACAATAACTGCTAGCACCTATCTTAACAAGGTTACAAACAAATAATTATTGTAACTGATCTACATTTGGTGATACCTTTGCTTCTCAGAGAGTAGTACAGTGAATTTTAGGGAAAGTCACCAAATTGGGAATACATGAGAGTAATTCAATAAGGGTGCTCTGATTGATGCACACAAAACAAGACCTGAAAAGAGGCATATGCTACTTCCCACAGGAAAGTTGTGATCTAAAAAAACAGACTTGTCGGGAGAAACTTTGACCCAGGCTTACAAACATTTTGGAGATGGGAATTTGGCGAAACAGGTGCTGAGGTGAAAGCCTGATTGTGGAAATTGTCAAATATTTTTTGGCACACACTATTTTTGGCTTTTGGCCATATATACATTTTTAGTACAGATCCTCCGTACTGTTATAAATGAGGCCCCTGGTCTGTTTTTTTTTTGAAGAAGAAGAAGAGGAGACCTCTGTGGATAATCCCTCTTCCGGTAAAAACCTCCGGAACATTGAACACTGAGGTAATTCTAAAAGGGAGTTCCCACTTGGCACGGGGAGATTTTTCAGCTGGTTGCAGTTTGCAATCCTCACTGCTAGATGGCAATAAATCCTACACTCTGCTCCTTTAAATATGACACAGCATGACAAGGAAGAAAAATGTGCCTTTGTTGCTGCTGCTGTGACTCTTAACTGTTACGGCTACTCGTGCTGCTGGTACTCATGATGATAATCATCAACATTGTAATCATGAACTTCCTGAAGCATGCCATCCAAACTTGTGCCGGCCAAAAGGAAATGCATCCCTGGCACTGTCACTTCCTTGCACAACCCATTTAACAACAGGACCAAAATTCTCTTCAGTGTCCAAATGAGAATACCAGAGTCACACCGCCCCTGTGTCAGTTCCTCCTGGGGCTGTAAAACGCACAATTGCTTTTCTTAGTACCGCAATGCTTGGCAGTCTGAGAGGAAACAGGGGGGAAAAAAGACAACACGCAGCTGCATAAATATCCATTGGAATTTATTTTTAATTGCCTCTTTTTCCTTCAAACATAGCGCTGTCAGAAATTTCAATTTAACTGCAGAGGTTTAAAAACAAAAACAACTAAAGAGGCTAGAAGGAGCTTCAGAAGTCTTTGGGGAACAGTGTACCGTTTCCTTTGCTTTAAGGAGCATGACCACTACGACTATAGACTCATCCAGTCTGCTGCATCAACCCTAAAACAACATTTAGCTCCTTTCATTTCAAGCCTGCTCTGTAACATTTACTTTCAAGATGAGACGTGCCTCTTAGATGTCTTTTATTTATGTTCAAAGCTACATATTTTAACAAGACAGCAAATTGGAAGTTGTACATGTTTCCACAGATGCACTTGATGTTTTAGTTGTTGTTCTGTGGTTTTATGCGTAGGTGGTACGGTGTAGTATCAGGTTGGGAAAATTCTTTTTTTGAGTTTTTCTGTTTTGGCTCCCAACCAAATTGCATAACCTTGCTGCGGGGACACTGGTGGTCTTTCTTTCTCCCTTCTCAACCTGCCAAGCAAAATATTGTCCAAAGCTTAGTGATTTTATCTCCCCCAATGTTTTCCCACCATTACGGCTAAAAAAAAAATATTTCTCACTGAGGTCCTGGGGTGCACCACTGGCATCTGGTAACATTTGTCGCCATGTCATTTTTCCTATACTCCCTAAGAACTGTAAATTATGAATTCACACAAGATGATATCTTTCCAGCTCAGTAACCAGGTGTGTTTGTTTGGCGTTCACTGCAAATTGATAAGCTGAATTTACTAAAACCATGTTGTAGAAGCAGTCAGCGTGTTATTGAAGAGCTTTATTAGCCTTCAACATTTGCTGTATCACACTCTGTCCCTGTTGTGTGAGTGCAATTGTGCAGAGTGCCAAGTGAATTAGCCGCCATTGTTTTATTCCCCTCCCAACTACAAGGCAGCAGTGGATGCTGGGAAAGCTCTGAGGGATTTGGTGTGATTTGATTCTCCGCGTTTCCCGAGGAGGCAGCGCTCTTATTGAATCGGCTCCATTACATTTCATCTCCACCGGGGGAATAAGGGGCCTCAGAGGGAGCGAACGCGGTCGTGTTGTATCACAAACACACCAGAAACAGCGACGCAGACAAACAAACAGACAGCAGTCGCCTTGCAGCTTTTCACGGGCTGATAAGGTGGGGGGTGTGTGTGTGTGTGTGTGTGTGTGTGTGTGTGTGTGTGTGTGTGTGTGCATTTGCACTTGACTTCATGTATGCTGTGTGCACACGCCATTTATTAGTGTGCATCTGTGCTGTTTGTGTTGTTCCTTGCTGTGTTTCGATGCAAGCACATCTCAGTGTTTGTTGGCTTTTTGTTCAGGTGCACATGTGTATTTGCTGCAAATGTAGAGGAGTGGGAGTGACAAGTCAAAGGTGTATGTGTGTGAGCCACAGATAGAGTATGGTGGCAGGTATGCAGCTGCACACAGTGAATACAAAGCGTGTGCCTGGTGTAAGATTCTGTAAGGATTTCTGTCAAAACAGGGCCTGGATTAACTAGCAAGGTGGCCTCAGGGCAAAAATGAGCTACGAGCCCCTGTTGACCTCCTGTTTCTTCCATTTTTCTGTGCATTGGGTATGTATCCTTTTGCCTGAGTATACTTGGCAGCTTCATTAGAACTTGCCCACAGACCCAGAAACCGACCAGTGCTCATACTGAAATGCTGCCTGCCTGATATTTGCTGTGTGCCAGTTTGTGATGGTTTGAATAAAACATGCATTTATGTGGGACACCATCAGAAAGCTGTACTAATCAATGTTTTCCACAGTATTTACCAGTCACTATTTGGAAGTGACAGGGGTTGTTTGTCATGAGAATTATTAGTTTGTTAGGTGCATAGAACACCTTTGTTCTGTGCAACTTTTTAGCCTTTTCAGCCTTACTTGTTTCATAGCAAATTTGTTTTGTGCCAACAGGCAGCTGATTTGTGCAAATAAGATCTGATCAACTGATGCTGTCTAGCTTCAGACAAAGTAAGCAATATGCTGGTGAACAGTGAAGGATGAAGAAGCTAAACATCCAGAAAATTCCCTCAGGAGTTGGTGGAGACCAACACTGAGCTAAAAGAAGAATGAATATTGGACTTGCTGTCATACAGTGGCAAAAATCAACTCCAAATGAATGTATATGTTGCTCTGGGTCTGCCACATGTGTTAATAGTATTTTTACCAACACATAAACAATAACTTCAACTTTTTCCATCGGTGACAATATATCAGCTGTTTTGTTTTCCAGTTGTTCCACGTCCCCCCAAAAAAATTAATTAATGCTGTTTTCTTTTTCTTTCTTTCTTTCTTTCTTTCTTTCTTTCTTTCTTTCAGTTTCTTTTTGATTACAGTTTATATTGTGCTTTAGTGGTACATACTACCAGACAAATACATAATTAATCAAATTGGTAGTTGGTAATTCAGCTTTTGTGTTAGGTCCAGCACATGAGTAGTTCGACTTTATTTGAACACAGACCCAGACAGCCTGGATTTGCTGCATTGCTCTACACTTAGCAATTAATTCAAACACAACCGTCTTCCATTCAGCGTTGAGTAAACACGCAGCTAATCCAACGTTCCTGTCTATTCAGGGGGCCTCTGAGACACCCCTGACAAGGAGCCCCAGCTGGGTACCAAACACATACAAACACCAAACTAGAGAGACAAACACAGGAGTACCCGAAATTCACAAACACACATACAGTTTTCAAGTACAAGGACAGAGAGATTCAAAAGCCTGAAAAGCTTCAGAAAGCTCAGACATCATTTTGTTGGATTTACAAATGTATAGAGAAACAGTAGGTGCCACTATTTTACATTGCATGATGGGATCAATAGAAAAGAAGTCTGTCTCACTCAAAATCCTCTATAATCCACTTACCAACAGGCATCATCTGTGTTGTTTATTTCACTCTTTTTCCCATGTTTCTGTAATCCCACACATCTGACCTTAAAACGTTTCTGAATCTGTTTATCTCCTTTTTTCACATTAAAAGGCATCAGCCTTGTTTGGTGATTTAACACATTAATATATCATATTTATTTGTGTACAATGGTTAATATTTTGTAGAAGTGGACCAGCTCAGACATTGCCCCACAAGATTTGTTGAATCCACAACATCAGCCTTCGAATTGTATTAATTTTCAAAATGTTCGATATCTAATGCTGACCTTCCGGCATTAGATTCGTTGCAGACAAATTTCCAGCGTCGGCATAAAATCATTTCTGGAGTTGTGCGCGTTCCATTGATCTCACTAGTTTGATGTTTGATGTAAACTCAGGCTAAGCTGTTTTAACTCAGTCTTTTTCTCATCTTGACATTTTGACCAAAACAAACATTTAATAATATTGTGAGATTTTAGTCTTGGCTCATGCAAATACTGATGTTCAGTGATGTGAATATTTTCAATAACCAATAGCTGCGCTCTCTCTAGCAAATACAGAGCAGCAAACCAGGAAGACTGTCAACATGGAGGAGACTCCGGGAGGTGCAAGAATGTTAACAACGTTTGGTTCTGTTGGACTGTAGAAAAGATGGAGAAAAACTGATGGAGTTTTGGAGTGAATAAGAGTGAGTGTTAAATTCGGTGCATATCTCATCTACCAAGCAGCACTTATTTTAGTGAGAAATCTTAATTTTTTTTAAAGTTTTGCCTCTTATTATTACGGACTCCTCCCACTAAAATAGCAGGCAAAGCAACAGAAGCTGGTTGCAAGTTGAGGGAACGAATTTTAAAATGTAAAGTCTATATTTATAGATTATATTGATGCTGAATTGACAAGAATATTGTCGACATGTGATGCCTTTTATGTTGTTTTTCCAAGTGTTTTTGCGGACACATAAGGAATTGTTAGTGTGTTCTATTTCTCAAAGGGAGTTTGGCATCATATTGTCCACCAGGAGCCGGATGGGAAATAATCTCAAAAGGAATGTAGTTGTAGTCCTGCAAGTAGTGATCCTGCAAGATCCCTGGTCTTTGCAAAATCTTATGGTGTGTGACTAAAAACTCACATCATCTTTGTGAGGGGGTGTAAGACACCAGTCTTTTCAAACTCTTTTCAAAGTCCTCTATTGTATGGGAGGCATGAGGTGAAAACTTAGATTTGTTTTCATCTTCTGTGTGACTCAAAGTCTGATAAATTCAATACAAGCCAAGAACATAAAGTGAGGTATTCAGCTGGAAAACCGTGTGGAAAAGTGGTTTGCTTGTTCTCTGCTGTCTGCTATTTTCTGCCAGACTAACCTGGAGTTGGAAGAACTCACAGCTGTGACTTTTCCCCTCTTCACAACCGTTAAAGACCTGAGAAAAATCAAGCTCGGTCACATCTTTCTGCGCCTCAGCTGCTCTGCTATCTGGCTCCTAATGTGCGAATAGACCGAAAGACAAGATGTTGGCTTTCACTGCTATGCGGAATATGAATGTGTGTTCTCACCACTCAGTGAGCAGAACAGGATGTCTTACTACAGCTTGGGGAACATCTCCGCTTGAGGGTCATCATGACTGCCTGAAATTGTCAGTCTGAATATTGATCGAAAGCCTGGTGAAGAGAACAGGGACAGAATTTTGATCAGCTGCCACCATATTTGGCCTCCAGTTAAATACATCTACATAACACAGGCGTACTTAAACTTCCACACCTGAGAAAAGTCATTTCATCAGCAGAAGGTAGCTGAAGAGATTCACAAGCTTATTTGCAACACACATAACTGCCTTCAGGTTTGAATCCCATTTGGAGCCATTACACTTGGAGAAAAATTAACAAAACAGGAAGTGAAAACAAAAATCTGAGATCCATGTCGTGTCCCCCTTTGGACACCACACCAAACTTGGTGGCACATTGTGTTTTTACCCCTTTTTCTCAGAATACCCAAAAAAGTGCACAAAGCAGGACACAAATGGCTGCTTCAGTGTATCTATATTTATTTTTAGACTGTATATATATGCTCTTATTTTTCACATTTTGGCCTTAATTTTGCTCTGTCCCTACATCAAACATCCACATGGCTAAAAGTTTTCACCGTCAACCAGAAGGAGTAGCTTCAACTTTCACATATGCAGTTCTCTATGTTGTGGTTTCACAGTTAGCTGATGTGCAGAATTCAAAGTGCTTAAAATGAACAAGGTGCTTTCTATCACCGCTGCTCACGCCTGCTGTTTTGCCAGCCAGAGATCCATTAAGAATAATTTAAAATGGCTGACACCGTCATTTAATCAACATGTCGTATACAAATGATTATATATGAGTGTGGAGCGTGAGATAGGTTATGTTAAAGTTAGAGTCTGTCAGCCGCCATCTGCTCCTATATGGTAGAATCAGTTAGAGTGTATATGAGCAGAGACAGGCCAGTCCTCCTTTACTCCTAATCCCTGGATCAAGGCCAAGAGCTACAGTAGAGAGATATGTTCTGCCCAGGGGAATCCTTTATGGATGTGGGAGAGGACGGCTCACTGGGTTTTTAGGGGTCGTTTGGGTGTTCTCGGGTTGGAACGAGAGCGGGCGGGTGAAGACTTTATTTCCACAGTACTCCATATCTCTTTTGGAAAAAACAGTCATCAGTCACTTTATTTAACAGCTCTGTCAATTGTTGTTTTTCCAACCAAGGATATAGGTTACTTGCAACTTGTTTGTCTCTTCAGCTTTTAGAGGGTGGTGAGAACCAAAGCAAACTTAATGTGAGTTGCTTTTAAAAAGAGCAGCTCAGGCACAAAGCTGAATTCACTGTTTTGACTGTTAGATTTTTCCAAATCTTTAAGGGTGAATAATTCCAGTTCAACATATAGCTAGCTCTTCAGGCCTTTACATACCTTGGAATTTTTTTTGTTTGTTTGTGCATATGTAAAATTTAAACATTAATATTATTTTCAAGCTGTTGTTTTTGTCATGAGTACTTTCACACAGTACATGAATGAAATGCAGCAAAAAAAGCAGAACTTTTTTTTTTTTCTTAACAAGGTTTATTTTTCAGAGCATTCCCACCGCGACTAAAGCCATCAACCAATCATGCTGCATCAATACATCAAAGGATTATAAAACAAAAACACAGAGCCTGAACAAGACAGCAGATTTTACTACTCTTTATATCTTTACAAAGGCAGTACCTACAAGATCTGCTCCTTTTGTTCTTACCTTTCTCAATCAAAACCCTACACACTACGCAAGTGTTTACCAGAGGGAATTTAAAGTCACCCATAGCATTTTACTAAAAGGAAACCCAATGAAATAGCTCACAGCAGCTCAGGCTTTACAGCGACTTACCTCTGACAGACTGCCAGACACTGCTCTGGGTCAGTAGGATCCCAGTTGTTGCAAATTAGCATCGCTGCCGGTATGAATAGTTTTTACAGGATGTGAATAATTCAATTTTATTTATAAAGCCCAATATCACAAATCACAATTTGCCTCACAGGGCTTTACAGCATACGACATCCCTCTGTCCTTGGACTCTCACAGCAGATGAGGAAAAACTCCCCAACAACGTTTAATGGGGGGGGAAATGGTAAAAACCAAGAATGGTAAAAATCAAGAAGAGCAACTGAGGAGGGATCCCTCTCCCAGTGCAAACACACATGCAATAGATGTTGTGTATACACATCATCTATTATAGTATTTGCAGGCAACTATTTGAGATTTTCATGTTGTTTATCTCATCACACCCAGAGTGTGTTAAGGACTTCAGTTGTAATCTTAACATATGTAGGTGGCTAGAAATGTTAGTTTGACCATCACTTGAAAGTGTATATGATAAAAGTCTAGAGAAGTCTTTCAATACTTCTTCCTAATAGTCCCTTACATATTTTGGATAAGGAAACGATGAGGAAACCTCAAATAAACACTGTAATAGGATCGATACAGATCAGTACTCAAGAATAAACATCAGATGTGCAGTCAGTCAAAACAAGACCAAAAAATACTTCGGCAGCCTGGAAATGAATGTATTCAGTTTTTTTTATACATGACTCCCTCTATTCGAGGCCACGAGTCGGTGAAGCATGTTATTGGCGTCTCCACTTTGTTGAGCTGAATTACTTTTCATATTGATACAACAAACTCTGAATAATCCTCGAGCCCCAAAGAAATCAGAGGGAATTCCACCACAGCGGATCTGTGTTGTCATCAAACTGGGTCACTTGCATTGAGTAAAATCATTCTATCAGACTTTGATGTTTTCTGAGTGATGTCATGCGAGCGATGTTCCCAAATTCAGACTGGGCCCGTCGGAAAATTTCTAAACGCTCACTGCTGGAGGAAAAATAACAGAATTCCATTTTTTAAGTGCATTATTGATGTCTCCACATTAATGGAAGGGATTACGTCTCATATTTATGTGATGGGTATTCAAGCTGGATACTCCAAACAGTTTAATAGCAGAGGACCTGCTGTGATCACACTAAATACTGCCTCCCTCTGAGTCCTAATCAGAAGCCGAATTAAGTGTTTGATTGAGCTAAATAAACACGTAGGCCTACTGTAATCCAAGATTATACTTGTCAAAATTATTATTGCAGTGATGTTCAGCATTTGTACGTTTACAGTCAAGGGAATGTATATCTCACTTTTTCAGTTCATAAGTTCACACAGTGTTTTATGTGCTACCTTTTAACTTCACTGTCTCCCTTTTAATACCTTACCTTATGACACGTTTAATGGCTCCTTTGCTTTAGAAGAGGTTTGACATTAAGCTGGGAACACTGTTGTGAATACAGCATAGGTATTGTTTTTAATTAAAATGTCAATTTAATGAGAGCAATAGACCACAGGGTTCATAAAGGGCCTCCCACAATCCATTAAGCCTGTTAGAAATGTATTTTATTATTATAGAAAAGTTTTGCAGCCAGTGTTAGATCAAGGTTTTCTCTTAAAAGTCTGTTTGACGATGAAATCTACAAAGCCTAAAGTTCCTAGAGAGATGCCTCTGAGTCATGCTCAACTTGACTGCAGTAGTTTTTTGTGATGAAAAGCTGTCTGATGGTTCACAAAACTTTCCTTTTATTTCCAAGAAATTGGTTCAACAGTGGATTTTTTTGAGAATTTGGCAGCAACAGCCACAGAAAATCTATTATTCTGCCGTTATAATGGAAGATCCAGTAAACAGAAGCACTTTACTTCGCGTCCACCAAAACCAAAATATCTGAATTCCTGATGCTGTTACGGAGATTTTTTGTCTTCTCATTTTGGGACTGTAACTTTATCTGATTCCTTTCCATTTGTGAGTAATGTGGCTCAAAAGGCCGCAGACACAGAGGGAAAGCCCCACGAGACACTGGAAGGTATTAGACTCAACAACAGAAAGCAAGGAATGATTAGTGAGGAAACTGTAGCGCGCGCGCACACACACACACACACACACACACACGCATACACATGCATACACACAAACAGTGGGAGATTAGAGAGAAGAACATGTCAGTAGCCTTCAAATGATGGAACTGGGAATTTATCGTTTGTACACATACAATTTTCTACAGTCGTGTTTCTGTGTATGCGTGTGCGATTTTATGTGTTTAATGTGTGTGTGGTCAGGGACAGTCTGAGGGCCATCTCCACCCAGTATTGACCATGTCTGATAGTGTGATGATGTCATCCTCTCCTATTTGGAGCCAGACTGACTGTCCATCTGAAGACCCTCTGTGTGGACTTGTCTTCAAATGTTACACGCAGGAATTACAGCGATGCTACACAGCTACTCAATGTATTAAATACAGCAAAGGTAGAGATAAAAACAAACTAAGTAGAAAAATAATAATAGAGAAAATTGTGCTTTAAGACATGATCTTATAATCTTGGTTTAGATGCAGAAGAGGACTTGTCATATCTTGCCTTTAATCTGGAGGAAAAAAAACTGATTATCACACTGTTTTTGCCAACAGTGATGGTATTAGCATGAGTAATATGTAGGCTTTGTAAAAACAGATTTCAAGATTATTTATCCGTGCAAGTTTAAAGAATTAATTCCAGCAGCACCCCAGGGATGTAATTACAAGCAAAAGTAGTATTGCACACATAAAAACTTTGACACCTACACCACAGAGCTGTGCTGCTAGTATTTTCCTCATCAGTCTTTAGATATCTGGGAAACAGTTTCACATTCAGACTTTTACTGGGGCTTGGCAGTTCTTTATTATTACATCACTGATTCAGTGTGATCATTTTGTTGCAAAGTTTCTCATATTAAGTTATATTATATTGACATCTAAGAATACATATAATTTTTAATAACAAGATTCTTGTTTGATTACACATATTTTATTAACACAAGACTAGGTCATGTTTTTACTTTCACACACTGTTTTCTGATGTTAAATTTTCTATAAACACAAGCATTAACATTACTGTGTAATACTAGCTTTTCTTTATTTATGTAAAGGGCCAGCCAAAGTGTCATGTCAAGGAGCAAGTTAACAAGCAAATGAATCTGACGGCGCATTCAATTCAGCCCTTGGCGCTGGACATTTTTGAAAGCTGGGGTTACAGATTTAGTTTGGTAACCAAAAAGTATTGAGGTTTGACACCCAACTCTACTGTTGACAAAGGAAAATATATTTTGTTCATTTACTTTCCACGCCCAGCTTCTTCAAGCCAGACCAAACATTCAAACTGTCAACCTTCAAGCCTACTTTTAAAAACTCCTCAGTCACAAAAGCTGGAAGCAGCGCAGCCATTAATGTCACAAATGTCTCTGTGGAATCCACTTAAGGTATTTAATATTCATCAGATCAAAGAATTTGCCAACATTCTTAATAGCACTCTGAAAGAGCTTAACTGCAGCTGGACTAACTCTGACAGTATGTTGCACATTAGTGCAGCGGTAATGGTGTAGGGCTTGCGTGACGTACTGTATTCTGCTTTGTCTCCCGCTGGGATTGGGATTCAGTCTGTCACAGTGGGAGTAGGGAGCCAGGGGAGGAGGGGGGTGTAAGTGGGGAACTCTTGGCCATTTGGGTTTAAGCACAAGGGCAGCGTGAGAGGCTAAGAGCTCAGTGTGACCCTAAAAGGCTGTTGACCCACATTTGGCGTCATGGATGGCACTTTACATCACTCAGCCTTCCGGCTGGAATCCCTTGTGTACTACATGTATATTTGACTTCCATGTTTTATGCATGTAGCATATGTGCCGTAGTGTCTGTCTGTAAGTGCAACAAAATTTTATTGTAGTTTTTAGTATTTTGGATGTGTACGCAAGACTCCAGAGTAACTTTTACACTGGTAGCACCAGCGCTAACAACTTTTTCTGTTGGTCACACCAGCACATGATGTGGTTGCACCCTTTTTTTCTCCGTTTTTTTTTTTTTTTTTTAAATTAGTTGTATCTGATAGCCAAAAAAAAATGTATTGAAAAATGCAGGGATTGCTCTGAAGCTGCTGTGTCTCTCAGTCTGTAGTAGCACAAGAGATGCCGAATGTAAAGCAGCAGATATTACTGAAGCTGCAATAAACATCACAGTCCCAATACTGCACACAAAAGTGGCAAAAATCACCTGGTGCTTCTGCTGGTATTCTGCCATTAATCTAGTAGTTATGGAGGTAACTTCAGTTCTATTAGTATAAGAACTGCAAGGAGAGGAAGAAGGAGTGAGACAGTGCCTTGACACAGCGAGAGATGTGGCCAGATGATCATAGTTTATAGAAATGCAGCGTACTGACATTCATAAACCAGACACAGCCTTTATAACATGGACGTGACAATGCACGTTTAACCTGCGTTAGACCCGTTTCTATGAATCAGGTATCACTCTGTTTGCCACAGTCACTTCTGTCTGCTTCATGCACTCACATGAATGAAACCACGAACATTTTTTAAATCGCACATTCACTAAAAATTGTACTGGTATGAGCTCATATGTAACCTAGGGCTGCAACTCATTGTCGACTAATTTGTCGATTATTTATTCAATTAGTCGAAGAATAATTTTATCGAAAAATGTTAAAATGTCAGTCTGTCTTTCCCAAACCCCAAAATTATGTCATCTAATGTCTTGTATCGTACTCACGCCTCAGGGTTTTAGTTCACCGACATGGGAGAGTGTGTAAAGCTGCCAATATTTGAACGTTAGAAGCTGCAATAAAAGTATTTTGGGGTATTTTTGTAGTACTTTTCTATGAAAAATGATTCAAACCGATTAGTCGACTAAAATAGTCACTGATTATTTTAATACTCGATTAATCATCGATTAGTCGACTAATCGTTGCAGCCCTAATGTGACCATTTTGTTTGCAGTTTCTGGTTGCTTGGACAAATCAAGCCATTTAATGATGTTGCCTTTGGGCTCTGGCAAATTGTGATGGACATTTTTACTATTTACTGAAATTCTTTGTAGCTTTTTTTGCCCTTATCTGATATCAGATATCATAAACTTAAAGGAAACAATGGGAGGGATGACGGAATGGCATGTAACAACATTACCCTGATAAAACTGAACAGGGGGAAGTTGTGGTTACGTGATATCCATCTCAGACTGTTTGGCCACCAGAAAGAAAAGTTAACATTTCAAAGACTAAACAACAGTTAGTCAGAAATAATCAAGAGTTTGATCAGTAGGGAAAATAATTGTGAGTTGCAGCCTTATTTTAGTGTATATGACCTTAATGTCCTTTAAGTTCTTTGACATCAATCTAACATCCACCATTATGTTCCCCATAGAGACAGGTACCCCACACTGTGCATTAATTCATCCTAAACTGGGCCATACTGGGACACACGTCACAAAGGAAAAAGGGGGATTATATATAATCTAATAATTTCTATGTGATTTAAGACTGCAGGACCCTAACTTTGAATAATGGCATCACACACATAAACATATGTACACACTAAGAGGAGAGGTCTGGTACTGATAAAAGAAGATGAGTTGGATGGATAGTGTGTTTGATGATGACATGTAGGTCAAACTGGCGAGTAGGTCACTTGTCTCTCTTTGTGTCTGTAAATGTGTGTGTATTTCCTAGCTAGAAAGTCAGTAAAGGTGTGTCTTCTTGTGCCCCTATGTGTGTGTTTTTGTGTGTGCAGACGAAACGTGGCTCTACCTGGAATGTCCCAATTTTCTTTAGGTTTAAATCACAGCACGATGACCCACAGACCCAGAGAGCCTGCTGCTTTTTATTAGCGCAGCCTGTTCCCTGTTAAATCTCCTTCCTCTACCTCTAAACCCATGAATGGCTCTTGTCAGTCAGACAGTGGCTGGAATCTGCAAACCTGCCGCAGTCTCCGCTGTGGCAGATATATTTATATGGCAGGGGTCAGCTTTCAGGTAGCACAGGGATAGATTTCACATTTTCCTTTTCATAAGTCCTTCTGTGGAATGACCCCTGACAGTGAAGTGTTCCCCCTTTTTTTTTTATGACCTAATGACCTTATTATAAATATCAAACACAGACGGAGATGCTCAGCATTGTTCCAGGAGAGTGTAAGTGGGGACTTTGGTTGTAATTGAGGGGAGGCAACAAAAAGACGTGCTTGACGATGCATATGAAACACTTGAGTCATTAGGGATGCAGTGGAAGAGTTTGCCAGGAGTTACAGCTTGTTGCAACATCCTCTGAAATTTTCACGCTCCTGTTCCTCCTCCTGCTGCCCTCCTCAGCCTGTATTCTGCCGCTTACAGCCTATGACATTCAGTATTTATGCACTTCGTGTTCCTGCTCCCCGCCGTCAAACATCGTCTCTCTTGTTTCTCTCATTTTCTTACAAAACACCTGGAGCAGCGGGGTGTTGAAAAGGTGACGACAAAGTGAGGATGCTCAAACTTTACAATCTCAGCACCTGGCCTCTGAAGTGACATTATTTACGTACACACAAAGACTCCAGAGTCCCTTTACTTAACGCTGCACCGCCGTGTAAGACGCGTCACTTCTCAACTTCACGATTATTAGATCAGAGTCTACAGGAAAGGCAGGGGAAATGAGAAAACACACAAACGCTCACACACACACACACACACACACACACACACACACACACACACACACACACATGACAGACCACAGGGCAGCGGAGGAAACTTTTTCATCACACCGTCGGGAGCATGGAGTCCGCTTTGAAATGAAGATATTTACGATTGTCTCCCCTTTGGAGAAAAAAAAAAGCAAGCCTTGCTGGGTTTTGATTAGCTGTGATTGTGCTCTGCGTCTGTCTGCCTCTTCTGCTGCAGCTCATTACCAGAAAACACACACTTATGGCTTCAATCCTCTCTATATTTCTCCCAGCACGTCCACAACTCTTACATCTCCCCCTTTGCAACAAGACATGTTCTTACACCACATAAAAATTACATCAGGGCCCTCATCTTTAAATAGCCTATGACATTTATTGATGGGTTGAAGTGTGCGTTCGCGTAGCATTTTCGGCCTGGGGCCTATTAAAGCAATTGAATCCTCAGATTTTTGTCTTTGAAGTGTTGTGAGAATCGCTGTACTGTCCAGACCCTGGTTAATCATTAGTGATAGCAAAGCGCTCCATATGAAAAGACCTGCTTTTATTGCAGCAGTAGGCGCAGCATGGGGCGTCTGTTATGCAGTGCATAGATAATATCACCTCTGGTGTGTGTGAGAAAGAGAGAAATGGAATGCGATTTTTTTTGATGCAGCAGGCGAACCGTGTGGTGTTTGTGTGTTGTGTGTGCCCTTTACTCCCCTGAGGTATTAAACATAGTTCTGGTGATTAGGAATCCTCTTTTGTGTGATGTGGGTTTGCAGCCATTAGCGCTCCATGTCGTGTTGCTCCCTCTCATAATGTTGCTCTGGATGTGAACTTCTACAAAGGCTTTTGGCCCGTGTTCTTTTTCCGATGCTTGGATATGACGTTCGCCTGAAGGCTTTTTCTCTCATGTGATGCACAGCAACAGCTACCGAGCCAAACAGCCGAGCAACAGAGCTCTGTCCTTTAGTGGGAATCACCCGCCATGTGACCTGGTGAATTGTTGTGGTTACCCTCAGGGGATGTGAGCTTTTATGCTTTGATGATTGCTCAGCCAGAACAATTTAAAACTGTGAATTGTACAGTCTCAGTCGTCATTTCTCCAACACATCATTTTCATCAAATTGTGTAGCGTGACTGTGACACGGCTCTGCAGGGATATGTTGTTGCGTGTGTGTGTGTGTGTGTACACATATGTAAGACTGGATGTACTAGGCTATGATGGAAGGGGCTTGACTGTCAGGAGGTTTTTCTACCAGCTCGATGATAAAGGGATCAAATCTTCTGTTGTCATTATAAGATGCTTATGATTTAGTGTATGCTAAATGATGTGAAACAAATGTGGTCGGCACATGAACGATAGCAATCTGCATAACATGACTGGACTGGACTGGTCTGGTTTTGATAACAATAAAGATCATTTCTGTAACATCAAATTAGGATACTTCACACAAGGAAAAGCAATATGATGATGAATACCACAAGACAATTATGTCATCCTTCCAAGATATTTCTCTGTTGTTCCTAACAATAATTTTGTGACATTATTCTTTGTGACAGTATTGGATTTACACTGTTTTTGCCTCAGTTCATGAACATTTATCTATTGATTTTTTGTCCTTTTAAATTCCATTTATTATCCAAAAATAAGACATTAATAACAACAGAAAAGGGTTTCAAGTCACTGGAGTCACTTTACCCGAAGATGATAAGACATAATGTTCTGAACCATTTGAACTGCATCAGCACTTTACTCCTGCGGGACAGGTGGCACCTGTTCAGCAAAGACACAGGTAAACCCATGTATGACTGTATGCTGAAGGACTTCTTATAGTTATATTGATTCACAACTGGTTTATGCCATCATTGACTGCAGACTCCTCATCCCTCTTAACCGACCAGTAGGGCTGCAAGTTTTCTAGAAATCTGTTCGGCTAAAACCAGCAAGTCTTTCCATCTGTTACAGGCCACTTTTTAGCCTTTGTCACGGCTCAAAACTGACATCCGTAGAAAAGTCTGGTTTCCATTTGAACCAGGTCATCTGCAGATTAACTCTATGACAAATAAGTTAAGATCCAATAAAGTTAGCACAATACAGGGTGAATAAGTCTCAGATTTTGTTACTTCATCTGCCATTGTGACTGTAAGGGAGCTGAAGGAACAATCCCACCAGGCTCAGCTCTCTGTGGCCTGCTTGTGACCCGATTTTGTTCTGTCTGCTGCACCACACCAGGAGTGTTTCAGAGGTGGAACGTTTTGCCTGCCCGTTTTTATAGACTGTCAGATTTTTTTGATTTAGCTGTTTTTCCTTGATGTTTGGTCTTTAACCATAAGTAAGTAAGCAGACTATCTAGTGAAAGGGGTTTTTTTTCTATCTATTTAATTGTGTTTAATGTTGTTGTTTACTATTTGTTTTGATGTAGCCTTGTCTAATTATGAATGACGTGAATCAAAGATTTCTGTCAGTGCTTTAGTTAATAAAAATACATTCTATTTTCATCATCATATTGTATCTATATTTTACATACAGTGTCTGTTAGGGGAAAACTCAATCTGCCCTGTTTAACATGCCATGGCTCCATTCAAAATAAACAAGGCGCATATTTTTTTAGCTTCTGGGCACTTATGAAACGCACTGCACCGCGTCGGCTGGAATTAGAGGAAGTTTCAAAGTGGCCGTGATCAGTTTCAGCTGCCTGGAGGAGATCTCCACCATACTGAGTAAACTTTTTTAGTTTTTTTTTAACTTTAGGTTTCTATAAGAAGTACAATACAGTTGATAAAAACATAAATTCACAAGATATTTATGTTGGACATTCAGTTTGTTCTATTTTTTCATATCTTTCTGGGTTTGAAACATCTTATTTATATCTAAAGTGACTATTTCAATAGGAACTCCAAATCTGCCAGTAAATCGTCCACTGGATAAGATTGTGTGTGAGTGAGTGTGTGTGTGTGAGCGTGTGGGTGGGTGTGTGGGTGAGTGTGTGTTCTCCCGAAGCTGCAAATCTACGTTTTGTTTTTTTTTCTGTTTTAGATGCTGACGTGAGAGTTGCAGCTGCATGAGTAAATGTCATTAGATGTGTGTGGTTGTGTGCGAGTGTGTGGTTCCAGGAAACTGAGATCAGGCCTCCCAGGCTCGTCCTTATCCCAGCGCACTCCCCACAGCGCTGAGGCCTCAGGTTTCCCACATGGAGGGCAGAGAATAGAGGGACTCCCTCTAAAGCTGTCAGCAGGACTCAGCCAGCAGGAGCTGCAGCCTGCATCACAACGACTGGTTTTTATTTAGTGCAGGGAGGCAGAGATGCCGACAGGGAGGTAGGGAAGAGAGGGAAGAGAGGAGGTTTGGGGTGGTCAAGAGTGGAATGGAGGGAAAGCTAGGAAGAAGGACAAGTGGAAAATAGAGAGAGCATTACCCTCCCCTTCCAAACAAAACCATTTATATACCAAATAGATATTTTACTATGAGGAACATTTCTACAACACATATTGAAAAAATAAGCCAGAATTCATTTAAATGAATCAGTTTGTCTAAAATAGTTAAAAAAAAAAAAAAAAAAGAGTTTTCAAATTAAGAGATTTCTGATCAAAAGGCTCTGACACACCAACCTGATGGTCGGCTGTTGGTCAATGGTGGTGCCGTCTGTTGCCCTAGTTGGTGTTGTGTGCCCCGCACCGTTTTCCCTCGCCAGCCCCCATCAGCTTTTTTCAGCTGATTCAGCATGTTGAATTGGCATTGACAACGACAGAGCCCGCTGGTGAATAAAATCACTCTGAATGGCCGCTCAGCTCAGCATATGAGGAGACAAACAGAAGTGAGGAAAGTAAACAGACATCTGAAGACAAGAGAGAGTGAGACCAAAACAGACTTGTTCTTCTTTAGCCACTGAGCTCTTTAGCAGAAACTTTCCTTATGGTTTAGGTGTTGTTGCTCGCTGGTGTAAATATGCTCTGTTCTTTTAACATTGGATTGTGTGGTTAATGTGGTAACTGGCTAACTAGACCACCGCTGACAGGAATTAGAATGGAAGAAAATGACCCAAGCAAGAAACACATTTCGTCTTAACCAACTTCTATTTTGAAAGTAGAATTAATCATTCTTGAGTTTTGTGTATTTTTGGAAATGGCCCCCTGGCTTTTCCCCACAAATGCTCAATGAAAAGAACTGAGATGAACATTTTCTTCATATTTAAACAATTTTCTCCCATTTAGCTTGAAGGTTTGCAAACCTTTCAAGGTCTGAAACTCATTTGATTGTTACCACATGAGGATTTATGTGCAGAGTAGATATGGTTGTTCTTATGGTAACAGTTTAGCCAGGAGACATTGCAGACATTTTTTGTGTGCTCAATAGCATTTTAGTGCATCTGCAGTGGATACCCCAACACAAAGGCTGTTGTTTTAATTTGGCGGGATTGTGTTCAGAATATGATGACTGGCTGCCAATGAGATAAATCACAAGTTGTTGTTTTTTCTTCTGTTCTGCATTGAACTAGACCCCTGTTGTTTGCAGCCCCCCTTTCCCTCTCAGCTTTGATAAGTGTAACTGCATTTGGGATTAAGAGACCCCCTGTTTCAACGACTTCAATGTAATTATCCCCCACCCTTTCCACGCACACACACACTCTCACACATACACAGCTCCAAAAGTTGTTTTCTTTATTTAATTAAATGCAATGATTTAACTGTGGTAGAGAAAGAAAAAAACTCATTAAACTAATTAGGATTGCCACAGAAGACTCTCCAAGCTCTTTTTAGACTCTGTTCTGAGGATTGTAGCAAAGTGTGTATCTGCGTGTTTAGATCTTTTATTTCAACGCTCTGCATTTCAATGGTGATATCTACGATCTATCGCCCTTTTGTGGCAGCGCTGAAATGACTTAGCAGTGCTGTGAATGAGGCCAACAGCTGCTGGGCGGAGATTTGCCGCAGCAATAACTGTCGGAACAAAACCTAATCACTCCTTTTGGCCCTCATTTGCTTATGCAAATCTGCCATTGTGAGGAAGTGTATTAATAGTTCAGCACAAGGGAGGCATGTTTTCGTCATGGAGTTAGTGTCGCAGCTTTGAGACGGGGCATGAGGAAAGTGTGTGAGCTGTGAACTCTGTTTCTCTGTGCTCTTATTCTGCTTCCTGGAAGCATTGAGTTTACAGGTTGTTTAGTGTTGGAATACAGACTGTGATTTGTTGCATATCATGCTGCTCAGCTGCTCTTCCAGTTCTTCATGGTTTCCTCCATAGACTTAA
This sequence comes from Epinephelus cyanopodus, assembly GCA_026686955.1. NCBI lineage: Eukaryota > Metazoa > Chordata > Actinopteri > Perciformes > Serranidae > Epinephelus > Epinephelus cyanopodus. Next base: position 35,310,149 of record CM048926.1, on the reverse strand, counting down.
AGTAAAAACAAAAATCCAAAAAGTAGAGTTTAGTTTAAGGTATTTAAGTTTGCACTCAACAAACTTGTGTTTCAAAGAAAGAAGGAACTACTGTGCTGAAAAGCAGTTGCTATCCAGTCCATACTGTAACACTTCTCTTCTCCAATTTACCATGATGTATTTTACAAATATTTTCAGCTGTCCTCCCTTCATCAGGTTGCACAGTTGGGTTGTGACTGTTTCATCACATTCAAAAACATTTGTAAGAATCTCAAGTAAAAAAAAAAAAAAACTGAACTTAAAACTACAGTTGGTAACTTTTGTAAAAGAATAACATCTGGTCATATTTGCTGAAACTGTCACTATATTCATAAAGTTTTATATGAGACAGAAAGTCTGTGACAAACATCATGTCCCTTCTCCTCCCCCTATTGTCTCCAATGGCACTTGCTAGGATCTATCATGGCTCTCGGAACGGAGGATTCTCTTACACAGCTGTCCATCATGTCAGTCAGTGCTCTTCAACTGTGATCAAACTGTCAAACTATGTAGCGCTGATCATACACGAGTCAAGATTCTGTTACTGCCTCACCTCAAGTGTCTTCAGAAACATATTTTAGTGCCCTGTTGAGCTGTAAATTGAGAATGTTTGTGACCCGGCTGCCATGTTGGAAACAGTTGAGACAAAAACACAGCCCAGCCCAGTGGATGGAGAAACTCTCAGTTTACAGCTAAACAGTACACCGAAATATGTTCGTGAAAACATTTGAGATGAGAAATATGCAGTAACAGAGTCCAAATTCATATTTGACCAGCGCTGCCTAGTTTGACTGCAGTTCAGGAGCAGTGATTGACATGATTGACAGCTGTGTTAGAGACTCCTCTGCTCTGATTGGTTGTTTTCATTCATATGAGGTTGTGCCATTAGTAGCAATACGAGGGGGCACAAGCCTCTAACTGACTTAAAATACTGCAGATCCTGATTTAAGTTGATGAGCTTAATGAATCTGAACTTGAAACATTGGCCTCAGTGATGTAAAACACAGAGTTGGAGTGTGTTTTAACTCACCCAGAGAGAAAGAGAAGACCAGAAAGACTGAAACATCATGTCTAGTCTAGTTCATTTAATCATCATTCATTCCTCTTTGTTCTACTGTAAACTTGAATGTCGGTACATTATTTCTCCTGTCGACTTTTAATGACCACTCAATGACAGGGGGACGCTGATGCTGTCTCTTTGGTGGGTAATTGGGCTCTTAAATCACCTTAAATCACACGCACGGAGGAAACAGTCAAGATTAAAGGATCTCAATTAGCTCTCATTACCTGATATTTTCAAGACGTCAGGCCACCACCTCCCCTCTTTCTCCACATATCCTATTCCATACCCTGTCCACTTCAGGAGTTTTGACAAGAACCAGACATCTGCGAGCGACGGCCCTCGGCCCCGACCGACCACCGGTGTCAAAACTGCCAGCTCATAGTTCTCGCGGGGGGTGGTGGAGGGTAGAGGAGATGGAGGAGAGCTTGTGTCTTTGCTTTGTTTTGTTTTTTTATTCCAAACAGTCTCCTGTGACATTAAGGAGGAAGAGAGTGCTAGTTTAGCAGAGGAGAAGGAAGCAGTGATGAAGTGTTGACAGCTTCCTAGCTTGTCAGTGAAGGAGGGAAACTTTTCCAGTCTCTGTGGATGAACCATTTCATTTTTTCTTCTTAATATATTTTCCTTTTCTCCAAATTTTTCTACATGGGGTTTTCCTTTCTTTCAATCAATCTCTCCCTTGACTTTGCGAGATGATTAACGCGATGGAAAAGTAAAGTTTCTTCTATTTGAAACTTTTCTCTTGTGAATTACAGCATAGTTTCCCCCCCTCCAGGCCTCTAAATTGATTCCAATAAACTGTCTGAGAAGGAAAAATCACTCTTAAGTTAAACTGCTGACAACCTGTAGACATTTGCAACCTGTGACGAGCCGTCATTGCTTCATTTTGAGGGGTCACAGGGCAAAAAGGGTGGGAACCGCTGCTTTATCGGTCCTGCTCAATCATTGTTTTCTAGTGCCTCAGTGGAATATGAAAGAGTAGTGGTGTAGTGGACCAGCCAGACCTGTGCGAGACCTATCGATCCTTGTCACTGTCTTCCCCCTCCCCCCTTCAGATAATAGATCGCCAGCACATCTACCGCTGCCCCTCCCACTCTTCCCTTAGGCCGGTTAGTACAAATAATGACTAATCAATATGCACTGGAGTCCCCGTGAATGTCCTTTTAACACTTGATTTATGTCACGGCAACACGGCACCACACTCACTCTCTTACTCACTGCGCTTACCAGCCAATCAATTGAACCAATCACATCAAGGACCCCCGCATCTGCAGTTAAAGAAGTCCGTATGATTTTTTATTTTATTTTTCATTAGACAGCATAGATCAGCGTGACCTCAGCGACACACCATGATTGGGAGAGATTATGAAATGGCACGGCAGTTAGGTCACACGTCTGAGGCTGTATTGACAGCGTATTCGAAATGCGTTATGTAGATTTGTATCGATTGGCGATTTTGCCATCCGCTGTTCATCACTCACTGTCGGCGTGCGGCTGTCTGCGGACGTGTCCTAATGACAGGAGATCACTGCATCAAGAAGGGATTTTCCTCTGCTTTGTCTTGTCCGTCACTTGGATCATGGGATGTTAAAGGTTTTATCCATATGTGCTCTTTATGCTGAATACATTATAGGAGTGGAGGTCCAGTGTCTTACTCAAGGGCATGTCAGTAGGATGCAAAGAAGGCTCCAACTAATGAATATCTTAATCACAGTTCAACATGACATCTACAAATCCCTTGTTTTGTCTAGCTAACAGTCCAAAAGTATCCAATTTACAATCGATTAAAACAGAGTAAAGTAGCAAGTTCTCGTATTTGTGAAGCTTCAACAAGTGAATATTTAGATGTTATTCCCAAAAAGAGATGAAAGGAAAACTGGCCTGTATACGTAGTTCTCTCTATACATAAATATGCATGTGTGGATGAGAGAGAATGTGGGGTAAACGATCTGTCCCTCGAGGGGCGCTCCAGTGGCAGCGAAGCCCACTCTCAGTGCACTGAGGTTGTGGAGGGCTGCCCTGACCTTCCCCTCCCTGCGGATCTGATTTCCGTAGCCATATTCAGGAAGCAGTGATGACAGCCACACGCACGGAAACCATCTCTTTCTCTCTCTTAATTGCCTATTTCATCACTGTTTGACTCGACAGTTGTGCTGTTTAAGGAAATCGAGAGTTTCCAGGGTTACATTCTGTCCTCTATAATCAGTCTCCTGCCACAGGAGTAGTTTGTTATTGTCGGGGAAATATGGGTATGATTTTTACAACCTAGATTGCAGGTTTTTGTGATGCTGATGTTTATACTGGCCTTGCACTCATATCTTAAAGGGATACTTTTGATTTTCAACTAGCTTTGTATCATAACAATGTGGGTAGTTTGTGTAAATGAACCAGCGCCCGGATCTCCCTGCTCATCTCTCTGCTCAAATTCGCTCTTCCTCAGTCTATAGATTGTATCTCTGTATTTTTGTATGCTTGCCTCAGACCTAACTTTAATCAAACGGTAAAACTAGACAGTAAGGATAAAATATCAACCAAGATTTTGCTACTGAATTGCCCATTTTTTGCCTGAAATGTTTTAAGGAACAAATCTGGGGGCACTGTTTGGGTGTAATATGAGAACTAGTGAGCAGGAAGTGGGCACCGTGCTGTTTCCTATATTGCAAAAAGGAGCAAGAAAAACTGAATCAAACTGTAAAACTAAGCAGCGCTGATCAGGAGGAATAGGAACAGAGATTCTGTTACTGTGTTGCCAGTTTACTTGCTGTTAAACTGTTACTTGAGATGGTTTGATGCCAGTCGACTGCCATATTGTTTTCAGATGGGCAACTTGCATTATGTTGCCCTACAGTGACATGCGGGTTGGTCTGATGCAGCACAGTGCAGGCTGGTAGTTGTAGGTCTTCTGTTTTTTTAGCAAAAGCAAATGACACTTCCCTTTTCCTCTGTTGTCTCTGGTCATGAGGAACCAGTTTTAAAAGTATTGCATCTTTCTATTGAATAGACAATTTTACTCATTCTTTTCTTGACTTGTTTTTTACCCTGGTAGTCATTGTTTCATTGTTTAAAAAAAGTATTTTCCAAAGTGACAGTGAGTTGTTTTGTTTAAGAACTCCAATGTAAAGTTATTCAGAAACTCAAAAAATTTTTTGTCAGTGTCTACCAAATAAAGAAAAGACTGAAAACCCAAAAGCTAAAATGCTTTAAATGAACTGACAAATGAACGCCTGCTGTGATTTCCATATTTTGAACCAGAATGTGTTACTGGCATTTCTACCTACTGAGACACATTTTCTTCTCGCTCACTCACATGTCCAATTATAGGTCTCTTACTTACAGCTCACATTGTATCATTAAGTGACAAGTAATCCTCAACAAAATGAAGCTTATGCATTTTTAGCAGGTATTTCCGAGCATTAACATTTAATGCCATATGTGTTACATCCAGATTTTGTGTGCTAATCCCCCCAAAAACAGTAGATTTGGCTGTGAATGTCCCACCAACACTAATCCAAAGACATAAATTCTATTATCCCTGTCATGTTCCCTGAGTTATTTTAAGGGGGCATTTGTGTCAGTCTAGCTTTTAAAGAACACATGTTGGAATTAACTAACCCTTGTATCCTGTCAAATTTTGTGGATTTTCACGCTCCGTGGACCTTGAAAACCCAGCGATCGCACGCTCACTGAAGAAGGTATGACAAGTGGTATTTAAATGTTAATAGATAGTTTACTTTTTAGTGTATTACACACGGTTCGCTTCCTGCAAACCAGATCTGGATCACACAGTATAATTTGCAAATAATTCCAAGTGGTTTGTTTCTCTTGGTTGAAGTACCTGAAGGATGGAGTGTAGCACGTCGAGACAATGCAGATAAATCAGGGACAACGTTATCAACTTTAAAGTATATCAAACTGACTTGTACGTTCATGGTACTTGAAAGCAATTGATGCTCCTTGCCTTGTCCTTTGTGGCAGACTCCAGCCATCCGACCCTGAAAAAAAAACCCAAAACAAACCATGTATTTGCAAATGCTGCTGTGATCCTGTGTCGGCAAAGCATTCATGGACCATACACTTCATGGAAATGACAAATACCACACAGTATTTGACTGAATTTTCCTATGAAAGTCAATGAACTGCTAATAGTTTTCTTGTAAGATAGTCCATTATGCAAAAAAAAAGTGCTAAAAGTTTTCTTTTGTTTGATTTTATTCTTTAGTTTTTTTTAGTCTGTTGTCTGTTTTGTTTTTCTTCTATACCCTGTCTGAAGAAAAGGAAACCTGTGGCAAGGTGCCTTCAAGCAGGGCACTAATACTTCAGTGTAACTCACCTGTCAGATACACCCACATGTGAATGCGAGTTACTACGATCATGTTTTAGTGGGTTATTGAAGGGCTGAATATTTGCTGAGTAAATTTCTTTCCTACGTTAAGTAAACTTTTTTAGAAACTCTACTTTTAGTAAATGGTGTGTGCCGTAGAAAGTTAACTACTTCAGCTTTATTGTTTCTAAAGAGAAATTCTCACACACATATAGGAATATTAAACACATTACGCCAATGCAATTTAAATATGTATATGATGTATAAATATTTAAAACAAGCCTGAATTTGCAATAGCTGAGACCATGTACACGTATGCATCCACGTGTTCATGCATCCATGCACACACAACCTCACAAACACTAGTCACTAGTCCAATGATGCCTCCCTACGTTACTGGTTCATGACTTATGAATTCACCCCCCACTGGCATAAACACATTATCAGCTGTCCGAGGGCCTACAGCCAGTCTTTCTACAAAATCTTGCACGTGTGTGAATCCATTCAGAGATTATGTGCCTTTTCTTTCTAGACGACTCTTGCTATTGCCCCCACCCCTGTTTTATTTTTAGCCACTTGGCATGAACACAAACACACATTTTTCACACACACAAACTTGACCTTAAAGCTAAATTGTAGCCTCCAAGGACAAAAACTGTGGCCATGTAAAGGGTTGGAAAATTTTTGTTGACCGATCGACCTGTAGAGCCCCTAGAGAGCTGCTGGTGCAGATAAAAATGATATAAATATATAAAACATATGCTGTATGCTACCACATAAAATCAAAGTGCAAAGTAAACATATGAAATAAATATGCAGTCATTGTTTATGCATTGTTATCTTACATAAAATTATATGGGTGTAAGGTAAATGTGTTTCAAGACATTCACCATAGAGGCTAATAACCAATCACAAAAAACTGACTAGCACAAGTATGTGGGAAGTGTGAAATACAAGCTATAACCTACCACATCAAATCACAAAAGTACAATGTAAATATACATATGAAACATGCATGTTACCCTGTGACATCAGATTTCTTTCAGCAGATTGTATTGTAATTGTACGGCTGGTAGTTCACTTACAACAGACAGTTTCTGTCCTGTCATGTGCAGTAGCAGTACAAATGTCCCTGGGATACAAAGCGAGGGAGGCAGCAGAACAAATATGAGAGGCTGATGGGAGAGAGGGAAATGCAGAATACAATATATTTCAAGTCTAATTTGTGAAACTCTAGCAGATGTGAAAATGTAAGAGACTACTAAATGAAGGATAAAGTATCTAATCAATTCAACAACCCAAGCCTCTACAATACAATGTTAAATATATTGCAAGTGATTGAAGAGCTTTGTTCCATGATGAGATGGCCGCCGTCATACACCAGCTCTTACAACATGATTAACAGCACAACAGACAGGGAAGAGGGGAATCATGATCTTGAGACGATCAGATCCCTTCGGGCTCCTGACTTGCGTCTCGCCCGGCCACTTGAAATACAGCGCTGCCACAGTGAGGTCGCCGCACCACACACAAGCGCACACACATCAGTCTATCACTTCAAACAGCTTGGACACACAACTAATGGCGAAAGGGCCTTTTAAAGTGGCACACTTAAGCCCAGCACATCCCCCCATACCCATAATGCCTTATTTATGGCCCCCTGGCTCGCTATAAAACCAGCCTGTGTCAGCAGCTGGCTGGAGGACCTCCAGGGATTAATTCACTTCATGCCAGAACGTAGCCTGCACCCTCGCCTGCCTTCTCCCTCATTCAATTCCTGCAACGCCGGGGGCTCAGTCTTTTCCACAGTGCCATGACATAGACTATGTCCACACTAAGCTGGCTAAAAATGTTTTTAGTGGTAAGAAAAAGATTTTCAAATTAAGCTGGCATAGTCTGGATCCCTGCCTCCCACCTCCCCATACACCGTCCCTTCACCTCCTCCTCATCATCCTCCATCCACGCCGATCTCTTTGAAGTCTTTTCAGAGGGCCCTCGCTCGACCCTTTTGTGCCTTCATTCAGTCTTATCGCCTCTCTCCTCCTTACTGTCTGCCCTAATCTATAAATATTTCCCTCCTATCCTTCAGTCCTCCTTTCATCCATCCCTTGACTTGCCACTATCTCCCATAACCTTTCTCCAGCAGCTCCTGCTTAAATGAAAAATGATCAGAATTATATATTCAGAATCAGAAAGACGCCATATCTCCTCAGCGCTTTTCATTCCAGAAAGGCAATGTCCACCATCTGAATAATTCAACACCTACTTTCAGGCCCTTTTCAAACTTTTGAAGCAAAGTGCATCTTGGATGATTCAGTCACAAATAGATTCAGAGTCAAGTGAATCTGCTCAAAACACATTCTGAGCCAGCTGCAACATTTTATGTCGGCCACATGTCCTCATATTATATGTAGGGTAGAATTAAAGCAGATACAGGCAGATTAAGAGGAATTAAAGGAAACACCTGAGTAAATGAGTGCATAACGATTGCAGAGTCTGTGATGGAGCAGGAATCATTTGTTAGAGTTTTCATGATCGCCCATCTCAATACTGAACGCTGAAAGCTCATGTTTCAAACAGATTTCCACCTGGTCAGATCCTGGGCAGCCCAATCACTACCATTTATCTAAAAGTGGGCAGGTGTGATAGGATGAATGATAGAGTTCCATCCAGCGCAATGCACCTGGCGCACGTTCCTCAGATCAAACTAGGCAGCACTGATCAAATACAAGTCAAGATTCTGCTACTGCATTGCATATTTACCACCTTAAATGTTTTCAGAACTGTTTAGCTGTAATTTGATCAAGTTTTCTGCTGGCAATTGAAAATGAAATGAATTGAATTGAGATATTCAGAATTAGTCTGACGATGCCAGGCTAGGTAACTCCATCACCATCATCAACGCACTAAGTGAACAAGTATCTTTTGTATCAATGTCGTTCTTCCCTCTAATAGATTACCAGACACTTGGAAAATTCATTCTTAGGAGTATTGAAACTTGTCTTCAGGCTTCTTTAATTTGTAACCCATGTGGCTGGAGCATCTCAGCATTACATCATGCCTACACCATCACATACCCTCTCATCTGCTCTCATTCAGGTTTCCCTTGATTTTTTCCCTTTGTTATTTCAAGCTTTCCAACACCATTGAAATCCAGTTTCCTGTGGTATTGCCATCAATTTTAATGATTTATATTTTCTGCCTTATCTTAGCATAAGGTTGACAAGAAAATCAGAAATGCATAATATAAAATGTATTACTCTGAGCCTGTTAGTCTTTACTTGCCAAACAACGTACCCTTTTAGAGCTATTAAGTCACTCTGTTTTAAGAATAAACAGATCATATAGGAAAATTAAATATGTATGCAAGAGAGCTGTTTGTCAGTTTGTTTTCTCTTTGTGTTACACATCTTATCATGTCTCCACATCCTTTGTTCCCCCTTCCCCCTGCCTCCACCATCACCCTTCCTTCACACTTGGCCTCATCCTTCCTTCCTTCTTTCCCTGTCTTTCTTCCTCAATTCTTTATCTGCCACCCTCAACCTTATCCCTTCCCCTCCATCCTTTCAAAGAGAGCTCCCATCTAGGGATCTTGACAGCATTCTCTAGACAGCATCCAGCCCCCCAGAGAGATTTGAACCGTGGAGAACCGTGTGACGGGTATCTGCCAAAAACACTGTGACACCCTTTGAGTTTTCCACGGGGGCTCTTTGATGGGCTGCACTCGTGTGCCTTTCATGCTGGTGCATGTGTGTCTCTCTGTTGCATCAGGTAGAGCAGGGGATCTCTGTGGGTCTTCATAGAATTTTTCAAACATTTGGCTAAAATTACAATGTGTTAAAATGTCTTTTTTTTATGTCTTTCCATCATGCAGTGACAGGTGTGTAGAAAAATGCCCCTTTTAGTCCATCTTCTGTTTACTGCACTTTGTAGGACTCATCTTATAATTTATTTCCTGTTGCAGTTCCAGTTTTTTTTTTTTTTTTTTGTTTGTTTTTTGTTTGTAGCTCAGCTGAAACTTGCCGCTCTGGCTCCTCATTTTTAGTTAGTAAGTTCTGAACCCATGGTAAGGTTTATTCAAGTAGTCGAGACCTGTGTCCTAGCACATCATTCACTGTACAAACTACTCCTATTTTATGAGTTGAAATTTTTCATGACTTGCTTGTTTTGTTCATTTAACAGTCCAAAACTCCTCAAAAAATTTGAGTATCTCAACATCTAATGAATGAAATAATTAACCAATTGCAATAGTTTAAATAAAAAATATGTAATGTCAACTACACGTACATGTGTGCAGGGAAAAATAAAAAGCATCACATTCATATGCACAAATATATATAAACACAAGCACACAGCCTCAGTGTAGTCACCCTGTCAACCCTTCAAGCAGACTGTCTGTGTTCACTGTTAGAGTCCAGACACACACACACAAACCCATGTAGACCTCCACACAGCCTCAGCGCAGTCAGCCCTCCGTCAAGGGACGGCTGTAGCCACTGCTACCTAGTTAGGAGATGTTTTGACAGAAGTCTGGGAGCATTGTCTGCCAGGAAGCAGACAGTAGCCTGGGTGGGGAGGGTGGGGATGGTGGGGATGGTGGGGAGGGTGGGGGATCCTCCAGTCAGCCGCTCCAGGGTATTCACTGTATCACCTATCCACAATAGAATGCACTGTGGCCTTTTATTGCTCTATCATACGGGCTAGATTTACCAGGCAGTTTGACTTTCATCAGTTAGAGGAGAGAAATGGTGTCTGTGTCGCTGTATTTCCAATGATTATATTCTTAGAAAGTGAGCAGGCCTATATAAGTGTGAGCAGAGAAAGTTTGGGCAAAATTAGAGTATCATTGCGAGATGCGACTAAAGATTATTTCTGATTAGAATTATCATTAACAACTAATAGGCCGATTATTTTCTCAATTGAGAGAACATGAAAATGGTTGATATAATTTCCCATGCCTTAATGAGCTTTGTGTTCTTGCTTCTTTTATTCAATCAACAGTCCAAAACCCAAAGATGTGAAGTTTTTAGTCATAAATGACAAAGCAATAAATCTTCAAATCTGATAAGCTGGAACCACTAAATGATTGCTGTTCAGCTTTAAAAATGATTAATTGATTCCCAAAATAGTTGCCACTTTATTTTCTGTTGACCAATTGGCTGATGAACCGATAAATCCCCTTGTCTTTGCAGCTCTAGTAACATTCCTGAAGGCCATGTTTGATTGTGTCATGTTTGTAAAATTGTGTACTTGTGCCTAGCCTGGAAATCCAGACCCTAAATCTTTCTAGATGAGTAATGAAAATGGCCCAACTCAAGGGTCAGCACCAAGCATGCATTTGAAAATATCACTGCATGTAATTGGATAACACTCCGACCAATCAGAACAATACATGGGGTGACATATCCAGAGCTTAGCTACCAGCAGAGCTAACTGGTAGATTAGACTCTTGCTATATCCAGTCGGCAAAACGGCAAAAATGTCCCTCTTGCAAAGGAAAGACTGAAGCGCTGTCTTCTGTTCCTCTTTGAGAGAAAAAGCCAAGTCTAACTCGTTCATTGTAGCAGCCAAAGCCGTTTCAAATAACTTGTGTTCATCTGTAGACATTTGCAATGTTTACTGACTGATTCCGGACTTCGTCGTCGCAGTGCTGTTGTCATCTGTTTAGCTTGCCTCTGGCCCGCCTATATCAGATACACCGATGTGATTGCCAGAGTAACTTGCTGAGCAAATTCAAATTGTGCTCTCACGAGATCTCTGGATTTCCAGGGTAACTTGTGCCTAGAATTCATTAGACAATCTCTTCTGGGTCCAAATAATACTCTGTATAGCAATTATTTCTAGCTACCTCATGGATATTATTGTAACTTTGTGTGTATGTCAAGAATAGTGTTGCGACTGATAGTCAGCTTGTGTTATTTTGTAGTCTTTAGGTGTTTGGCTCAAAATCCAGACAGCTTTTTGTGGTTCTGCAGCAGTTAAAGACTTGAAACAGCAGCAACATTATTGCAGGCATTTGGCATAAAGTCTCCGTGCTCTGCAGTCTACTGAAGCAACCACACTACCCAACCCATGCACACTCACAGAAGACAAATGGTGACAAATCATGAGCTGTTCCACTTTGCCACCCTTTCTCCAGTTTACTTCCAGAATTAATTTCCCCCCTGACTCACCAAGCCCTACTGAATTTCCACCTGTGAACAGTCCCAGTGGTCAGCACAACTGGGAGTTCAGGCTGCATCAAGTTGAAAGCCAGGAAGAGGTGGAGGGGGGGAGGGATTGAGTCAAAGGGGGGGGGGGGGGCAAGAAGGAGGAAGCGCCTGTACCCTGCTGATGCTATGGGTGTTTCATGGTTGGGCCCCTTTGAAATGTTTGTCTGGAGGAGAAGCAGGAAAGTCTTTATGTGCGTCTGCAGTGCCTGGTGGCGCTCTCAGCTGCAGCTGGTTCTGTGGGATCTGTTGGTGGAGGACAGGGAGGTACCCAGGATTTCCTTTATGATGACTGTGGGACTCTGGAGATTTCTACGAACAGATGTGAAGTTAAACAGCTCTAGCATCTGTTTCGCCATGAGAGGTTAACCAGAAGCTAATGTTTGGAGTGTTATTATTTCTACAAATATTTCTGAGGAGCTGAGCTGCTGAGGAAGCATAAATAATCTTTGTGGTTGAGCCAAACCACAATATGTGGAGTCCAATATCGACAGTTTTCTAATTAAGCGAAAAATAAAAAAGCTAAGACCAGCACTGTTACTATCAGGGAAAGAAAATGCAGCTTAGACATTCTGCCTCTTGCAGGTGAACATACCAGCCTACAGGTGGTTATATAAGCTGATTAACTGGTCTGTTGACCTTCAAGCTCAAAGGTAATCACCGAATGAAAAAGAAAATCACTGTAGCTTTGGTTCCACCTTGCCTCTCAAGCTTCCAAGGCACTGCGCTTGAGCTCTGCATATCCTGTGGCTCCTTGGGTCCGCTCAGTGAGCTTTGACTTAGTGAGAATATTTATACATCCACAGCTCGTCCCCAGAGAAGAATGTGTTAACCACATATCTGCATGTGTGAGGGGCGGTAATGATGTTAGAGGACCATTCAGTAACACTCATGCAAATTGTTGTTATTGTCAATCTCATTGTGGTTAATTGTGCTTTGTTTCAGAAATAAGCAGAAATAACTAGACTTACATCATAAATATAAACTGTACTGATACTAAGGCAGCGTTCACAGCTTTTTTGAGTAAGAGGGGGGAAACAAGGCGGTTCAACAAAAAAGTTGAACTGACAAGTTATAAAATCCTGTCTCACAGTATGATGACCCAGTGTGTACTGTTTTGGTGTCTGATAAGCTTTCAGACACATATTCTGTTTCTCAAACACAGACTTACTGGATTGGATATTATGTCTCACCGGGAACCTTTTAGCACAGGGCTGTTTTCGGCCTGAATGCCATTGCATCTCTAACATTTAATGTGGTGTGTTAAAAGCTCAAGGTCTCAGCCGCAGAGAAGGTTCTGCTTCTGCCTTTTAAAATGATTTAACAAAAATGAATCCGAGGCATCTGTGTGTTGTTCTACCATCTTATTTTTAGAGAAGAAGCTTTAGAGCTCCAGGTGCTCACGAAAGAGAAATGTAATTTTGGTGTTTTTCTTTTTATTTCTGCACAAAATCACATTTGTTTCGGTGGTCTGGAAAACATGTCCTTGCCTCCAAAATCTACTGTATAGTGAATATTTCATGAAGCCAGTGTAGAGTCCCAGTTTTTAATGAATGCTTGCTGAACCAGTGCTGCACTTTAGCTCCATTCCCAAGAGGAATTATTTGGAAAAACACATTTTTGGCTGTTTTCAGCAATTGTACATGGGATGATTTGGTAACTGAAATGTTTCAGAGATAAGAATAGACATAGTAATTTATTCCCTATTTGTCAAAACTAAAACAAACAAATCTTGACAAGTATGCAGTTTGTGTACCAACTTGAAACATAGATGTAAAAATAGGCGAACTAGACTGCCAAACTTAAAATAGCATAATAAATCTAAGTGTTTTCTTCTTGTTTTTAACAAAACATGTGTAGAATTTAATGTGAGGGGCTCACATTTGTGAAATGTAGTGATAAGGATGGTTTAAGTGCACATGAGAATGGGCTCATGTTATGATCATGGATTTGCCAAATACCAGCCTCTGTCTGAGCAGTCTCCCTGGCATCTAGGACATGCATTACCATGGCAATCATACATCAGATACTCACTCTTTCTCTCACAAAATTGCCTGCTGTCACAAGATGCCTCTAGTCTCATTTTCCTCCGATGCAGCCCTGAAACAGAGGGAAAAGGGCCCCCTGCCTCCTGATGATAATGGATCCTAATTTGACTTAGATTTTGATTTATCAGATGCTACTGATGCTTCCGTCGGCCAGTATTATACAGCTCTCTGAAAATTGGAACCATTACAAGTGAGCCGTCCATCCGTCACCCCCCAGTCGCCATGACAGAGAGAAAGAGAGAGCGCCATATGAGCTGGACCATGATGCCTTCCCCAGAAATTAGACTGCTCCAATTCGATTTCCTTTTTCTCCCTCAATGTCATTCTCCCTCCCCTCCCCTTCGTTTCTTCCTGCTCTCTTTCCTCCCCAGACCGCGCCACACCAAAATGATCAGCCGGCGTTAGAGATATGCATCGCTCAAACCCTTACCTTTCTCACCAAAACTGGCATTGGAATTCTAATTTAGCCTCGCTCCACTTATTTCCTTCAGCTACAATCGCCTGAGCTGCAGCCCAAATGACTGCTATCTCACTCTTCCTTTCTCTGTCTCGTCCCTCATTTCCTTTTTCTGCCTTTAAAGGGTGATCCATTCTTCTGTCATAGAAGAGATGAATCCTTTCTCTGGTTGCTGTGAATAATGTCGCACTCAGACTGTCCGCTTCCTAATGTACAGATCATTGTGGCAGCGAGCTAATGTAGGCTGCATTGTGTAATTTAGTCTTTGATACATACTAAGATAAATCTGGGAGGGGGGGGTGAGTCTTTCAAACTTCTTGGATTTCATGCATCCAATAGCTTCGAAGTCATTATTAGTCTTTACAGTTATTTTTCCCATGTGTTCTTCCTATCTCAAATGCTCAGTTCCCTCTGCTCTGCAGCCCTTGTCACTGCGACATCTACCATTGTCCCTCAGAGTATGGTTCTTCACATTTCCTCTTGGTTCCATCTAATTGAATTTCAGTATGGCCTTTTTGTGTTGCTTTGTTGATCTGTTTGGGTTGACTGCATTTTAAATAGGGTCTTGGGTCTGTTTCAAACCAGGTCTGACTCATCTTTTAAAAATTCTATTTAGTGCCAGTATTGAGGGTCTCCTGCTTGGCATGACACAGGTTTGCATTATACCATCTCGTTCCACCCACCAGTGTGGAGGCACCTTTAGTGGTGGATGGCTCCTTTACCATGCCAGTTCTGCACCTACCAACACACAGTTTCACCCCAATTGTATATGATTTTTAAAGTAGCTTAGTGTTCTAAGTGCCTAATCTGAAAGGGGCAATTCACCCTAAAATCATTTTTCTTCTTAGCTTTAGTGCCGTTTATTAATCTAGATTGTTTGGTGTGAGTTGCCAAGTGTTTGAGATTTCGGCTAAACAGATGTTTGACTTCTCTTGAATATGATAAAACTAGATGGTACCCAGCTTATAGAGCTTAAAGCACCAAAAACTACATCTGAAAAACTCAACAGCAATGTTTCTTTCTAGGAAGGTTCTCAAAATAATCCACTGACCTTGCTGTGAGCACTTTAATGCAGGATCTATTTTCTTTTTACCAAAGTAGGTCTGTAGATTATCTTGAGTAAACAGTTCATGATTTCTGTAAAGGGATTTGCTGTTTAGTTTTTCAAATATATTTTTTGGCATTTTTAGCAGAAGCTGAGCTCCACCTAGTTCCATTATACTGGAGAGAAGGCAGACATCTTTACGACGGATATCTTCAACACTCGACAACTCACACCAAAACAATAGAATAATAAATTGCACTATAAATAAGAGGAAATATATGTATTTTTGATTTGGGAGTGGACTGTCCCTTTAAATTGAAGAAAATAATGTATTTGTCACACCTCTGCAGTTCCTCCATGGTGCTTCCGTCATTTAGTCATTGAACAACTGGCAAAATTCAGCAACTTAAGGGATGTTTTAAGGGTCCTTATGATGTTCAAGGTTCACACTGACATTAAAGTGACCACTTAGGTCCCTTGCATCCTGACAAAAAACACTGCTAATATTTTAGACCACATTCTTTCTCCAAATGTTAAAACAATGAGAGAATCTTACAGTGAAGCTCTGTGATGTTCTGCCAGCATGAGAAGACAAGAGCCAAAGAAGATGTGCAAATGTATTTCCTGATTCAGACTGAACTTTATTCATGAGTATGAAAAAGTCAGGCCTTGTTATCAATGTTTAGTTTAGCTGAGACCTCATAAAAATGTAAAAAAGAAAGTTGGACTCTTTAATGCCTCCCTAATCCACCGCTGATAAGACGGCACACTCACCCTGCTGGTTTTAAAACCCTCTCCTCTTCCCCTCGCACTTTCATCTCACACTTTGCGTCCTCAAACTCTGCCAGTAATTTGCGCAACCTGTAGGAAAACACAGGCAGGTTGAAACTAGATTTTGCTTCTCTACAGTGTTGTTAAAGCA
Organism: Epinephelus cyanopodus; assembly: GCA_026686955.1. Classification (NCBI taxonomy): domain Eukaryota; kingdom Metazoa; phylum Chordata; class Actinopteri; order Perciformes; family Serranidae; genus Epinephelus; species Epinephelus cyanopodus. The sequence continues at coordinate 35,294,069 of CM048926.1, read as the reverse complement.
CCACTACAAGTTAATGGGCAAGAAGAGTCTACTTTACAGCCATGTTGACACAGAAAAGAATAATTAGTAGGGTGCGATGCTGGCTGTGGTAAAGCCATTAACTCAGAAGACCCATATCCAAACCTTGTTGCCTGGTTACAGTTTCCCCAGGTGACTGAATGTGCTGAATCATGGTGATGAGCTGTGAATGACAAAAACTAGTAGCTTGTAAGCATTAGTTATGATTGGTGGGATAATAACAGCTGAGATATATTACAATAAGTGGCTTATCTGACAGCACAGATCTGTCCATTGACTGATTGAATGGTGTGGTGTGATGGATGTCGTCTGCTGTTAACCCTCAAGTCAGTGTCAGCGTGAAGGGTAGAGAGCAATGGAGCAAGGTGAGATAGAGACAGAGCAAGTGTGTGTGTGTGTGTGTGTGTGTGTGTGTGTGTGTGTGTGTGTGTGTGTATTCATATCTGTGTGTGAGATGAATAGAGAGAGGGACTGACACGGACGTGAACTGAAAGCTGAAAGAGCAACAAAGAATCTAATGAGTGTGTATGTAGCACATCAACATTTGCGCTGTTTTCTGTATGCTTGAGCCGTCCTGCTTTAGCTGCTCGCCTTTATTATGCTTCCTGACGGAGAGGAGATCATCATCTGTCAGTGATAGATGAGATTAGACACTGTTGTGTCACCGCTACATCAAAGCACAACAACTGTGATGACATCTTAGATCTTGAGCCAGTGTTAATGCGGGTAAGATCAGATATCCGTTTACTTACTTAGCATCTCAATGTAAGGAAGGAGGACAGAACTGCAACTTAGTGGGTGAGACAAGGTAAAGGTTTATAAAGAAAAGGGATGTCTTACATAATATAGAATATTCAAACAAAGAAGGGCAAATAGCTACAGAAGAAAGGTATGATATAGATACAGTAGGTTGCCATGTTGCTATTACAAGACACATTTGACTCGGAGGTAAAAAAATAAAAAATAAAATAAATGTAGCAATAAAACTCCAGATCCCTTACCTTCAAAATAGTCCTCCATTGCTTCTAAATAGGCCTGTGTGATCCATGCTGCCATAGGAAGACATTGGCATCATTGTTAATAGAATCCAATGTTGATTGACCATAGGATGCACATTGCCTTGTCCATTGTCAGTCAGACACTTTGTACTTCCAACCAGGGTCTGTCCCAGTATACCGGTATTGACGATATCCACAATATTTAAAGGAGAAAATAGAAATCATGGTATTAATACACATATGATAATATCGTGAAAATAATCCAGTCTGGACACTGTCAGCATGGAGATCGGTGAGCCAGTGGATAGCAGCTAATGACGCTAACTCCATGAGCAGCGGTACGCAATGGCAACAGTGCTGACAGAGCTAACAGGGTTAACCATGGGGAAACCAAAGGGCGTGCACTATACATCCAAGACAGTGCCATCCCAGTATCAGCAGTAACTGCCATATGAGTGCAGTGCAAAGCGGTGGTAAGGAGCCAGCCAGTGGGATGCACACATGCACCAACATGCCCAAACAGCTGGACTGGCTTTGCACAATAAACAACAGACAATATCATTATCATGAATTCCTTTGGCCACGATATTCACATAGTGAAAATCTGATATCATGGCAGCCCTACTTCCAGCCATCCACTCTTACATCTTCCTAAGGTTGTGTTGCAAACCAATGGCATGGTCAGACTGCTTTAGCCAACACAGTCATTAGTCTTATTGAATGACTACATGAGGTCATTTATCAGAAAAGCACCAACAAACTACTAGTCGCTCTCAAATGCTGGTTCCATGGCTAACCATGTTACCATAACAACATGTCATGAGTCAGTGCAGTTGCATAGTCAACTCTGACAAAACATTTTGAGTCACAGTAATAGATTTTTAGATTGTCTATACAACAGAGAGGAGTGGTACACTGTTGTTTTACATTACGTCTGATTCCATAGTACTTTAATCTAAAGGCATCCATGAGATTAAATCCAACACAGTCTCTCCTTACTTTAATCCTAATGTGAAGTTCAATCTCAGAATACGTTAGAACAAATGTATTGTAAGCATCTGTGAGGCAATGGGATTGGAGCTTCTGCTAAACCACATGTAAAATGCCCCTGCAGATATTACAGTGACATATTCAAATGTGGCTCCGCTACATAGTCTGATGGGGATTTGAGTAATGAAACTTAAATGGCCCACATGCTCCCCACCTTTGTTAAAAGTAGGGCAGGATTACAGATATAAGGAATGCAGTCCAATTTATTTGCTTGTAATCGAGCTGGCCAGCATCGATATGCTGATGTGTGCAAGCATGAAATTGTCCCATGAATTAAAAGGAGGCACATCGCTGTGTGCCGCACCATTATTGCCTCCAGTGGCGCCATGGCTCGAAAACGAAGACCAGTTACCCATCTTGCTTTAAACGTGACAGTGTTTATGTGTGCATGCATTAATATCAGTCAAATATTACATTACCATCTCTGACATTTCTGACCAGCAGTGCCCCTGGAAAAATAGAGATGCCCTATAAAACTGAAAACCAATTAAATTCAATCCGTTCCGTCGATGGATTCCAATGTTTACTGTCTGCTTTGCGCAAGTGTTGACACCCTGTGGGATTGCTAAGGCTCAGAATGAATGCTACTGTAAGTTGCAGGACGGGATCTGTGTGAGGGTTCATGCGCTGCACAGAATTAATCATTTTCTGCAAAGTGGCTTACTGTTGGATTGAGGAAAACAAATGTATTGTTCCTCTCAAAACAATGTATGTCCCTTAAGGGATGAAATGCATCAAGGCTATTAGGCAGTGTTTCAAAAATGCTGATGATTTTATACTTAAACTCCTTAGAGTGTTGAAGAAGGAAGACAAAATATGACTGTTTTCAGTAAACCTTAGCAGTCATGAAAAAAAGGCAGGATGTCAAGTTTTATATCCGCTGTTGAACAAGCAGAAACTAATTTCCAGTGACTCATCACACATTACCTTGGACCATGACTAATGTCAATTTATAATGTTTATTTAAATCCACCTACATTTCTCTGCAGAGCTGCGCTTGTTTTTAACGCTGCCCAGTGACTGCTCCTCCTACGGCAGCATTTCACCAACTCAACTAAAGTGCCATATTTCTCTCCTGATGAATACACACACACATACACACACACATGCACACTCAGCCACTAAGCTTGGCGCGGCATGTCGGCGCCGCGCCAGTGCTGTGCCCTCCGAGAAGAGAGCGGTTTGATCCGAGCCGGGCCGCAAACGTGCAGATGGTGTCTGATTCGGCCTGGGTTACAGAACGTGTTAGCTAGATTCATTAGCCTCTTAACTTCCCTGTCAACACGGGCTCTTACATAGAATGGGAAATTCTGCCTGGCTGTTTATCTTCCTTTGCATACTAACTGATTTGTTTGTGCAGTTTATCAACTCGCAGTCCTGCTGTATTCTTACTTAGTCAATCGACATGACGAGGCAAATGCCTGGGATTTGATAATGAGTTGCTAAGTGTGGAGATATTGTATCGATTGGCTTCTAATTGCCGTGTTTCTGCAGATCAATTTGGCTCTGTACGTGTTTCAGGGTTAAGCCTGTAATCCAGAGTAAAAGCAAGATCGGGTTAATAAGAGCCTAAATGGCCTCAGACACAACAGACACGGTGGCCTCTTGGCCCCTCTAATCTCTCCACTGCGTCAACACACACCAATGAGGCTGTGAGTAGTCAAGCATCTGAGCTAATCCTTCTTTAACCTGTATGTGTTTGAGAGAAATCATTTCAAAATGCTTGTTCTTTTTTCTAGCAACTCATTTATATAAAGTACGTCTCAACTAACATCTTAGAAATTATGTAGCATCATCAGAGTGAGAGAGAGCTGGATATTAAATCCAAACCACCTGCTTTTAGTGTCCTTTTTTTGGTTTAGTTTTTTTTCTAATTAATATGCAACTGCCTGGCCCACATCAGCTTATTAGACACCAATTATACAGTTTTAATGGTGAAACAACACTTGTCATAGCATTACTTATATACAAAATATTACATTTTAAACATTAAACTTTGTCTCCTCTGAAGCTCTGCAAATAAAATCTGCCACAAAAAGGACACCATTCCTAAAATACAACACAAGCCTTTTGGAAACAGACGTCTGCAGCAATGCTAAAACTGTTAAACAGATATATATTAGCTATTAAATTGTAATACAGAGAACATTAAAGTGTAAAATGGACTTCATATTCAGTCGAACAGAAATTATTTAACAAACTACACCTTCTCTGTTCAGGGGAAGGATGTTTCTATGGTTAATAGTTGTGTGCTTTGATGCAAATGTACACATACATTTTGGGAATGGGAGGTCTACTGTACTGTGTCCTTTATGAGATAGCATGCTGGCAATTTAGGTTTGCACCATACATCTACAGGCCATCTCTCGCTGGATGTCATGAATATTACACTGCAGTCTGTTTTGAAATATACACTATCACTTCATTAGCCCAAGGATGTTCATGCAAAATGTTCCAAATAAAGATCTCTCTAGCATTCATCTGTTTTGAACAAGTGGCAGCAACATCCATCCCAGATTAGTGTGTGACTGCTTGTGGAGGCAGGCCGATCTTTGCGGCTTTGCTGCAGCAGATAACAGGGACTCTGCCATACAACAGCTCACAGATGGAGCGTTAGCCGCTAGCTCCGGTTAGCAAGGGCATCAGTCTCCCTCCTAGCTGTCTGTGAGCCTTCGATCAATAGACCTGGATTATCATCTTCAGCATCTCAGTTCATTTTTCACAGCAGAGAAAGGCTCCACCAGCTGCTCTCTCTTTGTCAGAGGATGTAGGGCCTAGTTCCCCCATCTGATAAGATTACAGAAACTAACCGCCACAGCTGCTGCGTTCAGGGGGGACACGTATTCACGACATGCGCCGTTTTCTTATAATGTGTATCGGTACATCAGTAAATGTTTATTTAACAGGCTGGCGAGCTAGTCAGTACAACAGTCACATTCGAGATGGGAATCCCATGACTACCCATGCTTAATTAAATGTTTAATTAAGACGGTGGCTTTTAATTAAAAAAGTTGATTATTATGAAATAAGGATTATTGGCAAATGAAATAGATAGGCTATCTCCGAATACAATCCATGTATTATTAAGAGCGAGGTGTGATATTTTTTTTTTTTTTTTTACATAAATAAGCAACTGTTCGTAAGATGCCCTTTGATTTAATGATATAATAGACTTTGATAAGATTTAAGAAACCCTAAAATGTCTTAGCTGGCTTTGTTAATAGTCTTTCACACAGTGCTGTATGTATGCTGCATGCTTGGGGTGATGCTTTCATCTGAGACTTTGAAGTGTGAACCAACAATGCCGCTCTTGTGTCCTCAAGGTCACCCCACTTGTATCCACTCGCCAAGAGGGCCCTCGTCACAAAACAGACACAAGATCCACTTGAATCTCTCCACCGTTTAGGGCTCGGCACTTTGCGTTGCTGTATGCGCTCAGAAGGGACTTTGTGGGCCAGCTGGTGGCTAGTGGGGTCGGATCCAGCTGTTTCTTTTTTACTGCCCAAAACTATGCAGACACCCTTAGCTTCTAGGTCGTTTCAAGGGCACGTTGATCCACGAAAAGTCACCAAATCCTCTAAATTAGTGGAAGGCTCTTAAATTTATGGCCATGTACAGTTGGTGGTTGATCTGAACGATGCTCATATAGGCATGGGAAGAGCAGCCTGTGTGAATGAGGCCATTCATTTATAATCCACGGGATTAGTACTCTGTCCATCAGCTGCCTCTGTCACTTACTGTACATCGCCCCATAGAAGCCTTCCCCCTGTCTGTTGGCATGCTTTGATTGGGGTCCATGGAAGTAGCGTCAATGTCACAGGGGATTTTGAAGTGACAGCACAGATCTGATAAATCCTGTTAGTTTGGAGTTGGGTCCAATTTGGACCTCTTCCTCTTCCATGCCAAATGAAGCAAGAACTTCCTGGCTGTCTTTAATTGCTCCAATCTCGCTCTCAAAGCTTTGTTTCTTTTAAATCTGCGTGTTTTGCTATGCGTCTTTTGAACATATTGGGAATTTGTGGTGCTGAGATTGAAGTCTGGCAACAATGAGGCTTTCTAGAACCCTACAAAAGCAAACTCCTTCCCAGGTTCAAAGGATAATTCCTGATCGCATCCCTAGGTCTTGAATTTGTACTTCTATCTATCAGTCCTGTCAGAAATGGTGACATTGTTCTCACAAATTAATTGCAGAGGTCATCAGTAAAAACAAGTCCAACAGTACTGAAAGAACATGCTGCCAGATGATCAAATGTTTTAAGAAAACCCTTTAGATACCCAAAATGTATATGGAAGAGAAAACAAAGGCCAAAACAGGTCAAATTATTGACCAAACTGAACTTCCAAGTATGCTTCACATTAACAAACACTTCCTGGATCAAAGCAAAGACAAGTGACCCAAATTGTGATAATCAGGAATGTTCATTTGATTGCCTCGATCTTATTCTCCAAGCTTCCCTTTTTTTTTTTTTTTTCTGTTTCACCATGCTCATATGAACATAGTGAAGCAGTGCGGTTCTGAAGTCAAAGCCTGCCCACAATGCAGACATTACATCTTCTCAAAGCTCCCTCTTTCCCGGGCTTAAAACCGAGACAGACAGCTTTTCAGGGGGCACGCCCGACCATGAAAGGCAGGGTGCATCTCAGCGTAAACAGCTTTGCTGGCAGCCCAGTCAGCAAGCCACAGTCCTGTTATTGAGTTCCAGAGACACTCCACTCAACAAAGCCACACAGTGACCTTTCAGCCCCATACAGCAGTGCCAGATATTGAGTGAGCATGTCCAGAGGATGAAGCTCATCTCAGACTAAATCTCAGCCCGCTGTTCATCCCTGTCTCTGGGGTTTTTTGGCAGTGCAGTTGTATTACAGTGTTGCTCTTTCTTTGATTGATTTACAGTGTTTTGTCAGACTAGACGATTGGAGATCTTTGATCCCTTTTATTTGAGTTTCTCTTCTCTCCAGTCTCTCGGGCAGAATTCTAGTATATAGGACGGGGTCTATAGATTGGCCTTAATGATGATATACTTTTGATTACAGGGTTGAGTGGCTCTCTCAGGAGAGGGAATATCTTTCACCTGACAAACATTGGACTTAGATTCAGACCGCTTCTTCACACTCTGATCCATGACTACCAGATTCTCGTGATTCTGATTTGTTTTTCTTCTAGCGTTACACACATCTGTTTACAGGTTACACACATCAGATATGAGCCTTTCTGTTGAAGCTGGCTTTGGGGCCTTGACCCTTAGCCAGAGGGTCACACATGTAACGCATATCAGGTCAGCTGTTTTTCTAAAGAGGCCAAGTGGCTGTGTTATATATCATGGAGATTAGCAGGATCACATATGACAGGTTCCTGGTCTTTTACAAGGCTGACTGGCTCTGGCTTTTCCATTGTGTGCGTCTGGAGTTAATAGCCGGCTAAGTTGGTGGTGCTGCTGTATTTTAGGATATAACATTATAGACCACATTATCTGGTAGTTGTGCAGTGGATTAAATCAATCTGGGCAGTAATTGCAGTAATGTTGTGCCTAGATGAAGTCATACTGTGTCTTCATGAAGATTAGTTGATATTTTAATCTTGTTTGAACTGTGCAGTAACTGTTACGACCTATAGTCAATATGGGTGGGATCTGTTCCAGATTTTTTTTTTTTTATTTATGCACATGCACATCCTGTCTTGTAATATCTGTATTTTTCTGTCTGCGTTTAAATCAAATCCCTCAACAAACACAATAAAGATTTCTTATGCCGACCTTAAAGTTTTTCTATGTAAGCAGAGCTTTGGGGCTGGAAAGAGTTTCAGGTTTGACCTTTTGAGTTTTAGAGATAAGAAAGATTCAGGAATTTCCTGGCGGAGTTAGAAAGTTGAAAAGTCGAGCTCAGAGTCACCGTTCCCCCGCTGGTCTTTTATTCACCGACCCTGGCACTTCTATTCACATACACTGTTTGACAGGGAAAATGTGTTAATTACTTTCCTCTGTTGGAGGCCGTATATATTTAACACCGACCTGTCTTCTCCTTTATACGTATGTCCTATTTTTCTCTCCGTTTGAGAGCTCAGGGTCTGGCTGGAACTTCTCTGTTAGTGAAAAACTTTGCTGATGGTCCCTTAAAGTAACAAAAGAAACCAATACTAAGCTGGGCATCAGCGATGGAAACATTTAACGTATGATGTTGGTCAAAACCTCCACTCAAATTCAAGTCAGTTTCATGCCCAGATTCAGTTAAGTTTGAAGGCTCTACATTCTTAAATATCAGACAGTAAGTGACAGGAAGAGATTACAAATATACCTGTGTGTCCAGTTGCAAATCCAACAATTACTGAGATGACAAGAGATTTCTATTCATCTGCAGAATTTCTGATTTACTTGAACGCCCAAGTTTCATGTGCAGTTTTTACTATTGGAACATCCTAAACTGTTTTAGACACAGAAAAAAAAACAACTATCAATGTGACATCTTCACTTATCTTGGGCTTAGTTTAATAGTTCTTTAATCACTAAACATGTTAGACTCTGTGCCATCTAATATAGTTGCAGTTGTTCAGCAGAGAGTTGTGAGTGACCAGCTACAGTGAGTTTGTTCAGTGTACCATGAGAGTTACACTGAAGGCAGCATTGTTTGATGTAGGCACCGCAGGGCTGCAAAAGACAATAGCAGCGCAGTAGTTGAATGATATGAGGCCGGGAGGGCTGCGGGAGAGGTTGGGTGCGTGTTGTGGTACTGCTCACCGTTCACCACTAGTCTTTGTTCATTGTGATGAATAATACATCAGAGGCACATTAGTTTGATTCATATTGCTGTTGGCTCTGCTGTAAGCCCGCTCTTGGCTCTGCCCTTACTTATCACGTTTTATCTGGCTTTAACATATCTGGGTTGTTTTTCCAGTGTCAACAGTGCATTTGATCAATTCATAGACAAAGCACGTTGGACTTTAAAAAACTTCATCCTGCAGGCCATTTCCAACTGCGCTGATGGAACCAGGTCACTTGTTCACAATGGACCTCTCACACTCATCAATCTCCCCCCCTCCTCTTTCTCTCTCCCCAGTAACCGGCTAGCCCCTAGCAACCACGACCGGATACAGAGGCTGAGGCAGGAGTTCCAGCAGGCCCAGACCGTCCCTGACGACCCCGACGACCGCAGGAGGACCTACAGCTTCGAGCAGCCCTGGGTGAGTGTCTGAAATGACGGGAGCCTGTAATTCAAATCCTCTGCCACCCGGAGAAGATGGCTAGACTGTGAGACTGTTAATGTCAAGAAACGACCTCTACCAGACCAAGACTGCACATGTAACTTCCAATACTAGCCTGAGGAGAATGCTAACAGTGTTAGCACCAAACAGAACCGGTGGCTAACTGGAGTATGGTGCTAACCATCACTAACCCCACTACCAGCCATGAACAAGACTGATGATATCACCCTGTTCCCACTAGGATTACCATTAACCTCCATGGGCCCTCCCGGCTAATTGTGCTAACGCTAACACCCCTCACCCTCAAATGTCCAGCCACCTGCATGCAGGAGTTTGCACACCTCCTGACGCAACCGTCACTAACCCCACCCACCTCATCCATCGTCCCTGTTTCTGTCTGTCAGTCATCCACACTGCCTGCCCACCACCTCATGGACATGGGTTTGTCTTCACATTGTTTCTGTGTTCGGGGGTGTCATCTGTAAACCCTTTGTTTTAACTGTGCCTTTTTGCAGTTTCACAGTAGGGTTGTGTATATTTTAACTAGCATTTATCTTATTCAAAGCTTCACTGGCTAAGAAGAGGGATAATTAGTGCATTCTGAAGCAACCAGGAGTAATAATAAGCGAACAAAACCTGAATGCCTTCAAAGTTTTTTGGGGTGATGAAATCGCTTGTCATATTTTTAGTATTTATTTTAGTCCTCCCTGCCTCCTTGCACCGCAGTTCAAGCGTACTTGGTTTTACACTGTTTTGAATAACAAATTATGATTGTATGAATATAGCTATAGTGAATTTTAAATCTTGAAGATACGATTTTACTACATTTTTCTATTAAGTAGCCTCTCTGTGTAATGTGTATGATATTATTGTTTTACACACTGGATGAGTCATTTTCACCACATTCCTTTATGTAGCTTGGAACAGCACACATTTTTGTTGATTCCACAACATGCTATGGTGCTAAGTAGCACAAATGTGTGCTGTCCCAAACTAGGCACTAGTTGTGTTGTAAATGAAGTCCTTTACAAATAATGATATGAATCTTCCTTGTTGGTTGTTTCTCTATACAAGGTCATTTTGCACACAGAGTTGTCTTTTTGTATATTTCTGTATGAACTCTTTTTACTGCTGGTATCTACACTACAATTTCCCACTGTAGCTTTGGTGTGCAATGGGAGAATTTGATCCTATGATTTATAATTGAAATGATAAAGTGAGAGCTCACGAATCAAATCACCTGTGCTCTGGCCTTTTTTTTTCCCTAGCTGGTAAATCCAATAAAAATGTATAGTTATGTTTTGCATTCAGCAGTATTAACCAGAGTGGTGCTATTTAATGGGCTCGACAGACTGGCGCACATTCCAGCTGCCATTGTATGGCAAAAGCAGGACAGTGTGGGAAAGAAGAGCGCAGGTCACCTCTTCCTTTGTCTCAAAACAACCGAGCGTGCTCTCAATTAAAAAGCTCAACAGTACTGCAGCATTATGTTTGTTTACATCAACTGCAGGGTATTTGCTATTGTCGCAAGTCTCATTTTCCCATGAAACCCAGTAATAGGTAACCCACACTCTAAAACTAAGGGATTCCCTTAGCTTCCGGAGAGAGCTTTTGAGCATTGTAGGGTTCCTTGTCAAATTAATATGTCGCATAAAATGGTGGAAATCCCTGAAAATCATTTTTATCACTCAGCCTCCTTTTTGCAAGTTTTGGATTTTTTTGATCTGGTTGATCCAGAGCAATTTTTAACCAGTCCCCTTCAGGATTTCACTGGCTTATTTTGAATGCCTGTTGTCATGGTAGCTTTTCTTAAAAAAAAAAAAAAAGAAATTTAAAAAAAAATGTGATCCACGTTGTGGTGCAATAAATCTGCAGGGCCAAAGAAAATTGCAAAAACAGCTGTGATGCTGTCTCAGATCGGATCCTATCATTATGAGCATTTAGTGTTTCCCAGAGAATAAGAATTGTGGGAGGCAGCAACATCTGATTGCAGACAATCAGCTGTTCCTTTTAATATACTCAAATATGTGGTAAAATTGCAGTAATTGGCTTAGATTGCAAAGTCATACAGAATTCACAGAGAATCTGCATTAACTGTTGCAATTGCAACATCCTTTAGGGGCTGTTTAATCCAGGACAAACATTTAAAACAAAAATACTACTCTACTCGTGCTCATAAGATATCTGAGGTTTGGTGCTGATGCAAAATGACACCTCAGTTTGAGGAGTATACATTTGTTTCTACAAAGCCAAATTCTTCAAATGTTAAATGGTGTCTAAGTGCAAGCAGCCTCAGAGTAAGTTTTCTAAAATAAAAAAACACTCCAAAATTGTCAAAAATATTGATTTAAATCAAAAGATGTATGATCAAAGAAGAAGGTAAACAAGTGTGCAGATCTGAACGAGCAGTTCAGTTCTAATATTTGGCATGTGAAAGTTTTTGATATTCAGTGCTTCAAAAGTTTCTACCAGAAGTATTGAGTTTCCACATATGCTTTAGTATTTACTACCATAATTTAATGCAACAGATAAATACAAAATATCCCAAACCAAGTTTTCATCTGCTTTAACTGCAGGATCTAACAGAAACCCACTGTAGTTCCACAACACTTTCAGTCAGAGGAACCCTCAGATGGTCTCTTGAAAGCCCTTTTACTTGTCAGAGTGTAGCTCACACTCTAGCTTGCCATGGTAATTGCATGTTATTAGACTCATGCCCTGGCCATACTGGTGGGCCATATGGAAAACAGGAGAATGTGTCTTTGAAATTCAATTACCTTCCCCATGCATATATTACATTTTGTTGCTTCATCTCGGCAATGTGCTGCAAACGTCAAGGAGCCAGTGTCCTTTTTCTTAATTCACCTACAACTGCCCCACTTACAGTCTGTGCCAGGACAGCTCTGCCTACGAAATACTGCTTACATTGATATGCTGCTTTTTATATGGCAGAAAAAATGGTTGTAAGATGCACGCAAATGTCAAATAAATCAAGTCTAAGTAGGTTTACGGAGGATGGCATCCATTTTAGTGCTGAAACGATTAGTCAAATATTAGTTTGACTCACAGCTAAGTAATGGACAATCATTTGGATTATCATTTTAAGTCATTTTCAAGGAAACCTGCCAAATATTTCCTGCTTCCAGATTTTCAGATGTGTTTTCAGATCTTTGGGTTTTGGGCTGTTGATTGGACAAAACAAGCAAGATGAAGACATCAGCTTGAATCTCTGACAATTGCTATGGCCATTTTTTTTTAGTATTTTTGAACATTTTCTAGATTAAACATTAAATCAGCTCATCTGAAAAATACACAGATTAATTCATATTAAAAACAATAATGGGTTGCAGCCCTAACCTGTTGAAAATTTCTTCTTCTACAGTAGGAATTGATGCAGGACCTTGTTAATGTCATGTCAAACCAATTTTACAGATATCTCTGAACAACAGTATGGAAGCACTAATGATGTTGTGCACCTTCCAGCCTGGCTTGGACACTCAACCTCAGGTTCACCTCTTCATGTCACACCTCCGCTGATGTATAGTTTTTTCCATCCTACAGTTTCTCCCCTTCTGGGCTCGATTGGTCCAATTATCCATTTCCAACACAAGCTGTTTTCTTAACCGTCCCTATTTAGCCACATGACTTTCATCAGTATAATGTGTATTTTTCTGCGTTGGGAGCCCACTTCTGCTTTTTCACCGTAGTTTTGGGAGCAGGAGAGGATTGTGGGTAGCACGGTCTAATTCCATCAGGATGACTGATGCCTGCTCTCCCGGCAGCACCGCACCAGCTTTATTGCACTCATTTATACCACTATGGGAATGGAGGAGTTCATTCACTTGATGTTGGGGGTTTAGAAAGGGCATAATATTGCCTCTTGTATTTTACTGTAACATTTTAATGCTGCTATTATCTGGATTCCTTTAGGGTATTTTCCCCCTCCCCTCTACAGTCACCGTGTTCTGGCAGATGAGGCGACATTCCTAGGAATATTCAACACTCCAAAACGCTAAAGGGATTTTTTGTCATGTGAAAAATATGGGGAGTGTAATTTACCCACAGGCAATTTTCAGTTTAGACATGGAATAAGGGATGTGTGGGAGCTCACCCCTCCCTCTGAGTTGTCTGCCAGCCTGTCGTTATTGTCTGCCGAGCAGCGAGGCAGTGCCAATCAATCCCAGAGATGATTGCCCCGGCTTCATTTGGTTTAAAGGGGAGTGTCTCTTTAGCACTCTTAATCGTTTTATGGCCTTCCCACAAACTGATGTCCACGGTACTCCCGCCAGGATCGCAATACGTTGCACAGCCATAAAAGTAATTAGATTGGCTTTGTGTTACGGCTGATCTGCACACAATTATTGCACCCACACCGCTAATGAACATCGCAGGAGCGGAAGGAGTTGTGGTACAAGTGTGGGCTGAACCTTGAGGTGGTGCTCTGCTTCTGAGAGAGATATTAGTGATGTGTGTGTGTGTGGTGTGTGCACTGTCATACATCTATCTTTGTGAGGACCAGTTTTAGATCTTGACAGTGAAGACGTTTCATCCAGTCCTCGCCTTTTTTAAAGGGTATTCTCGGGTTAGAGTTAGCTTCAGATTAGGTAAGGGTCAGGCACATAGCTATAGTGGTTGACATCAAGGTTAGGGGGTGAATTAGCTTTTTTGGAAGTATGAATAAGTCAATAAGTAATTTATTCCATTGAAATATCATTGATGTATTATAGAAAAGTGATTTATCTTTTTATAAATGACAAAAGGCACATCTGCCTCATTTTTGCTGTGGTATCGTGATACTACTTTCACTGGTATCGTACTGTGGGTCCCAATGTTGGTACTGTGACAACACGAATCTGGAGGGTGTTCATCTGCAAAAGCTAATGAAAAACAAAACAACGGTATTCAGTATTCAGTGTTCGGCCAAGCGTTTAATTTTATTTGGCTTCGGCTTCGGCCACAAATTTTCATTTCGGTGCATCCCTACTATTCAAAGCAGTAATGCCGTGCTGTTAACCCACCACAGGGACGTTTAAAAAGCAGCTAGGAGTAGTTAGCAGCTAACTCAAAGAAGTATGGCCTCAAATGAAAATTTTCTTCAAACTGTGAAGACAATGAGATCTGGGAGCCCCTTTACATCCGAGCAGAGAATAAGATTACCCGCCATATACTACTATATACTACATAAGTAACTGATTGTTATTGCCATGTTATGACGCTGTTATTGTTTAGAAAGAGCTTATATGGCACACTCAACGCCAGAACTGTTGCGTTACAAGTCATGCCCGTCATACCTCTTTTGCTTCCAGAACTCTGGCATGTCTTAAGGTGTCTTAGGGTATTTTTTGCGGCTCTTTCGTGGGATCTCTAAGTGAAAAGAGCTAATGATGGCAGGCTTTCACCTCACCATAAAGTGTGGATGTTGTGAACTGGTATAAATACTTACACATGGTATACAATTTAGTTTTTTTCAGGATCTCTGAACCTTTAAAGCAAGGGAATGTATTCTATGGATTGGGGTCTGCACACTATACAGGTACAAACGTGTAGTTGTGGGTATTGGTGTGAAAAAAAGATGCATTAGTATGTTGTAATGAATGGCTGGGCGTTAGTGTATGCAGGTAAATACTCTCATAAAACAATAATAATGATGAATTATAAATGCTTTTTACGACAGTGTTTATGTATGGCTATGTGGGGGGGGGGACTGTCACAATGTCAACAGGCCAAGTGTCGTCTCATTCATTAACACCCACTAACATCCACCTTGTCTCATCACTGTGCCCCTGCTATGAGTCTCCAGCATGGCCCCTCCCCCACTTCCCCTCCCTCTGTCTGTCTGTCTGTCTGTGTGTGTCTCACCTTCATTTTGACCTGAGAAGAGACGAGCTCAGGGTGTGTCTGCCCGACTAACTGCTGGTAAGTGTCTGTGGTTTGGACTTGGGGGTTGGAGGGAGGGGATAGTGGGAGATTTTTGTGAGGTATCTTGTGTCAGGGTGTGCTGCTAGTTTTATTGGGCTACTGTGTGGAAACTCTGACTTCAGTTGTAGGGATTTTCATGCTTTGAATTTGAACTGAGGGATCATGTGTTCATTTGTTTATCTATAAATCAGATGTTTTGCAGTTCTTTGCTTATATACCTGTCTGTCCTGGGGTAAAAAAAAAAACAAAAAAAAACTGTCACCCTTTTGCTACAGGACATTCATACATACCAAGTCCATAATTTTTCGAACATTTATTTTTCAATCAGAAAAAAAATCAGGCTTTACTTAACAGTATGATAATGTTAGATTTCCATTTGTTCAAGCAGAGATAAGCTTTTTATTGAGCTTTTTATTCATACAGCACATAATTTCCCAGTTTGGCTGAATGAATTCCTCCTGATTATGATTAAATCGGAGCTTGATTATACCGTTACTAGAGCAACGTGTGAATTGATCATCACTTTTGGGTCAAAATATTCTATTAGTAAGCATCAGTCTTTGTAAAAGTAAAAAAGTAGTAAATTTTTTAGAGACTAATGCACATATTTTTTGGATATTTCAACCCACAGATGCCCACAAGATCCTTCAATTCAAGCACCAACTGCCATAAATGGGAGAATAGCTTTATTTACCATAAAGCCTTTATATTTAATGTGTTTAATCACTTATAAATGGTACTTAAGGTGTGTTTGATGGAGCGTGGCTCATGGTATGTTTCTGTGAATGTAACCTTTCATTATTTGATCTTAATCAGACATGATTAATTTTATTATATAAAGTGCAGCATAAACGGCTAATGTTTGAAATATGGAGGACCAATTACATGAAATAGACAGATCTGCTTGATTCACATAAAACCACTTATTTCACAAGTTGGAGTGTCAGCTCCTCTAACATCTCCCATTCATACATCCATCTTGCATTAGCACTGCAGGCACTTCAGCATCATAAATGTTTAACGGAACACAGAAAGTGATAACTATTTCTTTAACTCTGGGGGTGTAAAACTTTCAGCAGTCCCAGAGCCATATAAGCTCTTGTATCAAGCAGCTTGTACTAGAGTACAAGCTTCAGACTGTTTTGTTCCTCTTAAAGCCACGATAAGACAGTGTTGCAGTTTTAAAGGGTCAATTCACCCAAATGACAAGAACATATTTTCCAGTTGGATCTAGTGATACTTCACCATGCTGGTCATTCAGAGATGTGTGGTTCTGAAACCTCTGTCTCCACCCCAGTACAATGGAGGTGAATGGAAGCTGGTTTGAGATTCTTACAGCATTAGAAAAATACATTTAGAATATTCAGTAGTGACATGTCTTTCCAAAGTCATTGTCCAGGTTCCTGTGGATAAGCCACAGACCTCATTGATAACAGTTTTTATAGGGACTAGTTCTCACATAAGAAAACTGTTCACACTGACTACATTTACATGCACAAAATATTCAATTTTTACCCTTATTCTGAAAAAGACAATATTCCTACTAAGCTGTTAACATGGCCAATTAAGATGACTATTCCACTAACAAATCTGTTACATGCAGCCTAGAATACTCCAGTTGATGTGCCCTAACATGTTGTACAGTATACCACATTGAAATAGGGAAAAGTGGAACAAGCGGAGTCACTTGTGCCATTTTGCGTCTTTGAGACTAATTTGTTTTTTAAAGTTTTCCACCAGTAGTGGACTTCTTGGACTATGCAAACACAGCTTCCCTCTTTTATACCTTTAACCACCCTTTTGAAAAGGTTGGCATCGCGATATTTGGACATATTCAAAAACCTGTTGAAATCTAAGTCTT
The DNA here is from genome assembly GCA_026686955.1 of Epinephelus cyanopodus. NCBI lineage: Eukaryota > Metazoa > Chordata > Actinopteri > Perciformes > Serranidae > Epinephelus > Epinephelus cyanopodus. The sequence continues at coordinate 35,277,028 of CM048926.1, read as the reverse complement.
CCATAATGTTTAAAAGTAGGTGTGATTCTCATGGTCATGCAACTCTACTCTGCCTTGCAAATTCTTAGTGAGTTGTTTTATGTAAAACATATCCACGAAAACACACAGAGCTGACCGTAAACAGGCAAGAGGCCATGTGTCGCAAACTGAGATGCATATTCTGACTGCCCTGCATACTTCCCCAAACAATATCAGCATATCTAACATGTCCAAACAGATTATGCTGTTGATGTGATCGGTGTCAAATTCAAAATAGTCATACTCGCAATAATAGTGGAATATTCATTTGCATGTAAATATAGTCAGGGAGGTCTTAAGATTATTCAGTAACACTTTACTTGAAGGTATCCACATAAGAGTGACATGACACTGTCATAAACATTATGTACATGTCATAAATGTTTATGACTGCTGTCATTAAGTGTCATTTGTTTTTTTTTTGTAATGACAAGTTGACATTGTTTGGGTTGTCTTAATTATGACAACTTGACATTAATTAAAGTGGCATTACCAGAAATTGTCTTTGTCATGACAAGTTGACATTAAATTTGTTTGGGATGTTCTGGGATGTCCTTATAATGACAACTTGACATTAACATAAAGACATCTTCTGTCATCCTGGTTAATGTCAAGTCGTCATAATAAGGACATCCTAAAAAAAAATGTAATGTCAGCTTGTCATGACAAAGACAACTTCTGGTAATGTCACTTTTGATTAATGTCAAGTTGTCATAATCAAGACAAACCAAACAGTGTCAACTTGTCATTACAAAAACCAAATGACACTTAATGACAGCAGTCATAAACGTTTATGACATGTACATAATGTTCATGACAGGTTCATGATGGTGTCATGTCATAGTTATGACAGTGTCATGTCACTCTTATGTAGATACCTTCAAGTAAAGTGTTACCGATTATTCTTCCAGCCCGTTAAGAATGTACCAGTATCAGTATTATCAGTTCCAATTCCAACTCAGTTGGAAAGTTTACAAAATATCTTTGACACATGTTATTGTGAATTTTATTTTATTCCTACAGTAAATTGACCCAAGAACAATAAAAAGATTCTCCTCACTTGCCACGCATTTTCAATAAAAGAATGACTGACACACTGAGATCAATATAATAATAGTTAATCTTTTAAACGTCATATCACTTCATGTTTTATCACCCAGTAGACATTTTCCACATTTCTGACATCAGAGTTAACCGAGTTACCATCTTGCTGTTTTCAGTCAAACACCAGCAGCAACGGTCAGGGCGCATACAGCCAGCCGGGTCGCCACTCGGTGTCGGTCGAGGTACAGATGCAACGGCAGAGACAGGAAGAGAGGGACTCGTTTGCCCAGGCACAGCGACAGTACAGCTCCCTGCCACGGTAAGAGTGATGAATACATGCGTGTGTGTGTGTCTGTGTGTCTGTGTGTGTGTGGCAAGCTTGATATGATGTTGTGTTTGATGTTTGTTTCTGTCTGTCTAACAATCAATATGTGCTAAGAGATTCTGTGTGTTGAACTGTGTGTGTGTGTGTGTGTGTGTGTGTGTGTGTGTGTGTGTGTGTTAGTGCATATTGAATCTTCTCATGTTCCTGCTCTCTGTTGAATACGAGATTTGTCCAGGAGGTTGTGACTGTGTTTGTATCTATTTTAGATCTGTAATTTAATGTAATGTACCGTAATGTATCTCAAAAAGTGAAGTGTGTGTAGGCACGCTTGTGCGGGCCAGTCTGATTATGTCAGATTCGTTGTAAAAGCCTTGTTTCAGTGATGACAGCAGATTATATATAGAGCATCTGAGTAAGAAAAGGGGTCATAACTGGTCAGTTTCAGGCCACAGACCTACACAAACACACACACACACTCAGTCTCAGAATGGACAGATCATGTTACCCTCTCACACAGATCTGACATGATTGCCTTCCTTTCCCTTAATGTAATTCCCTTTGATCTGCATGATATGACTGCCTGTTGTTCCAGGAAGTGCTAGGGTGTGTGTGTGTGTGTGTGTGTGTGTGGTGAGGAGTAGTGGATACAGGGAGGGACTTACAGGAGGTGCAGGGACATTTTTTCTTAATTTAAACAGTGAATATTTTATGGTATTAATTATACTTGGGCTTAAAGTGTGTTCTTGTTAGTTTGGGTTTAGTTGTAATAAAATAGAATTTTTACCTTCAGAACGAACTTTTCATGTGGCTGGGAGGGTCAACAACTCACATGTGACCTCAACAAGTCTGTAAGGGTTCACATCCACACAGGCTTTAAATCCTGCGACACTGCAGCAGTCAGTTAGAACTGAAGAAGCCTCTTAGATAAGAGGTGAAACGTCTTCAAGAAACTCAAGCAGTCTAGTTGCCTACGATATAGCACTTAGGATTTCATGTATATGTTTAATGTCAATAGAAAGACAAAACCTCATCATGTGGCATGGAATTAGTGGAAAAAATGTTACTAGAGCTAGAGTTTGGGAATTTCCTATTACGCAAAAATTTTTATACTAGTATTGTATAAAAGATTACATTTTCTTTTATTTTAAATCCAATCCAAAACATCCCAAATTTTTTAAACTTAATATAAAAAAAAAACCTTTCTGTTTTTCAACCAATTTTGGAAGAACAAGATGCTCTAAAAATACCATCTGTCAAACTCAATGTCTTTCAGATTTGACAGAGACTATCACCCTAACTGTTTGCTAATGTGTCACTTGGTTTCATCAAACATGGTTTCCATTCCAAAACAGTTTCTGATATTTTCTTGAGATGATGAAGAATGAGTACAATATGAATAATGTCAGGTCAAGTGTATTTATAAAGCCCAAAATCATAAATGTTCCTCAGAAGGCTTCACAGTCTCCACAGCATTTAACACCCAGTATCCTCAGGGCCCTGACACACCAAGCCAATGGTCAGCTGTCATCAATGTCACCTTAGTTTTTGTAGTGTGTCCAGCACTGTTGGCACTAGTCAGCCGTTGTCACCCGTTTTTTTTTTTGTTTGTTTTTTGGCTAATTCACCATGTTGAATTGGCCATAGGACCCAGTGGAGCCCTTCGCTGAATAAAATCCCTTTGACTGGCAGTTCAGCCCAGTGCAAGAGAAGATAATTGGAAGTGAGGAAAGTAAACAAACGGCTTAAGTAAAGAGGGCCTGAGAGCGAAACAAACTTGTTATATTAGATAAAATTATGTTTTGTTTTCATTAGCAGAAATCGTTCTGAGTGGTTTTTGCTGTTGTTCACTAGGGCATGGTAAATATCTTTTGTTTTTTCAACATCGGGTTGTGTTGTTAATGTGCTAGCTGGTTAACATCTAAAATCTGAAAATCTGTCTATGGGGAGTTAATGCCTCTCATGCAGGCGCAGAATGGACATGCTAGTTGGCCGTTGGCTGTAGTCTTGGCGGTGTGTTTAAGTGCAACTTTTGGCCGAGACACAGTCAACATGAGGCAACGCAGCAGTCGCTTCTCATTGATAGCAGTTCTTTGATGTGGGTTTGGTGTGTCTGGATCTTTAGGCCCCCAATTTGATGTAGTAAGTGATACAATGTTCAAAATCTCAGGCGTGTGAGCCAAAAGCTTTTGATTACGGATAAAGAAAACCCAAAGCAGGGGCCTGATGAATGGGTAGGTATAATACTGTCCATAAGAAAGGAGACCGATTCCCATTAGATTTTAAAAAATAAAAAATCAAGGCACACTGGTCTTTTATTTTTCTTGAATGAGTCCATGCAGTTATTGTCCAAGAGGAAATGTCATTAAAAGTTATGTTTCCCTAAGCAGTCTGTAATTACTCTCTCAAACTATTAGACACCCTTCAAGGTCAAACCATGCTGACCTATCCTGGTGCACATCATCAGCTTGCACTTGCCGTACGTATACAACATTAAATACATTATCCTCTATTACTTCACCATAGTACTCTAATCCACTGTTATCGACACAAATCCCTTCCTTGATAAATATTGCAGGCAGCTTTCCTGAAAGATTAATGAACTACCGTCTCGCTCCAGCGGTCAGAGGCAACATCCTGTGGCCACTTCACTTTTCCACCAATTCCATTAAGAAACTGCTCTGTTTGGATAAACCCTGCCGTAGTATCTTGAGAACACTAACTATTGTTTGACTTAGAGCATACCATTGTGTGAAATCAGAGGCTGAGACAGAGTAAATATGGTGTGTAGGAGATTACAGTCTTGATGGGATTCGTATGGGCCTGTGTTGTTCATGGAGGCCGATATTCTTAACTAAAGCATGACCGAGATGTGAACGGAGACGTGATTAATGGCTGTAGCATTCCTTAAAAAACAGCTTTCATTTTAGATAAAGGTCAGTTCCCTTCTGGGCGAGACCCTTTCCTAAACAAGGAGCTGTGAGTGGAAATAAACCGCTGCCATTTGAAACAATGACGGCGGATGAAGGGCTCTCATATTCATCACCGACGAGCTCCATTGATCTCACAGCCAAAGTAATGCCATTACAGGCGACCAAAGGCTGGCTGCAACAGCTGCAGTGGCATTTGGTCTCACATGCACGCATGTGTGTCACAACCCCATGTCTATCTGCCCCGCACTACAACCTCTCACAAAGTCTCCCTTTTTTCTCTCAATCTCACTCTGTCACCTTTCCCCCTCTCAGTTTTATCATCTGTCATGCTTCACAGTGTGCATGCACAGCATACAGAACAGTATACATCTCTCTGTATTTACCACACATGTACATGCTCCCCCCTTGGCACGGCATCAGACAGAGGGAGTGATCTGGTTTGCATTTCTCAGCAGGGGAGGCAGACCAGCTTTGGCCTCTTTGTCAACATATGAAATGAAATCAGATGCCGGGGACGCCTGTCTCTGAAAATTGGAATCACTCAAGCGTGTGCAAGAATAAACCTGGGCTATATTCTCCTATCTCACCGATCGAGAAGCGTATCCATCCCCAATTGCATTCAATCTCTGTTGAATAAAAACAAAGGTCTTTTCTATTCTCATTAAGGATTTTTTTCTCCCCTTCCTACTCAAATCCAAACACAGGAATAATACGATTTCTTCACAGCTGGCTGATAAACCTGCTAATTATGCATGGCTCCCAGTCAAAAGCCCATTGATGTTTCTGTGTGTCTTCTTCTTCTCTTCTCTCTCTCTCTCGCTCTGGATTTGCCATGCCCTCGAGATAAATGGGTGGAGCTGCAGGGCTTGGGACGTTCATGCATATCGTATGGAGTCACTCACACACAAAGGCATGGCTGGCACAAAGAGGCCAGCCATGCAGAAATGAGAGGTGATGTCACACATCTGGATTTTTTTTCCTGGTAAAGGGCAGGGCATCCTCTGCGAAACATGACAACCGTTTCTTTAAGACACGTGTCTGGCATCAGATATCCAATTTGATATCAAATCCATAGTGGACAAGATGGTCGCCTCATTTTTCCACCTGCGGAAGGTCTGCTGTTACTGTCTGTCAGATCCAATGGTTGTTTCTGTCTGTCTCGAAATGGGCCTAATGGGCTGGAAGGGGACTTTGACATGGTTAGGTTTCCCTGTGTGTTTTTACCGTGGGCTGGTACTTGCCCAGAGGCAGTTTGTGAGGCTGTAATGGTGCCTCATTTTCATTGAATGTGATGTCTTGGCTACCAGCTGACAGTGTAATCGTTTTCCAGCAAACATCCAAACTCTCTCCCAAGAGGTAATGGGTTTTGAACAAACATTTTTGTTGCTGGCGATATTTTTCCCACCAGACCAGGTCACAATATGTGGCTGAGGGGGTTCAAGTTGTGTGTCACGGAGAAATAAAGTGTTTTGAGTTGAAGAGAGAAAGAACGAGAGAGCGTCTGTTGGCACTTTTGTGGTTGTTTTTACCCGGATCGCCTGATTTATGCTTTTGTATTAGAAATCCCAGTTCCTCAATGTGACATACCAGTGTTAAAAAGACTCACAATTTCAAAGTTGAGTCATTTAGGTTTATGCTCAAGACTTGTATGAAATGAAAGTAAAAGTAAGGTCTCACGTTTTCCTCTCCCTTCCACTTTCACTAGGCAACCCAGGAAGAACCCCAGCTCCATTTCCCAGGACTCCTGGGATAAGGCGTACCCACCTGGCGAGGGCTTCCAGACAGCAAAGGACAACCCCAGGTACTCCAGCTACCAGGGCTCCAGGAACGGCTACCCAGGTGGTGGTGGGGTCAACGCCCGAGTCCTTCTGGAGGCCCAGGAGCTTCTGAGGCAGGAGCAGAGGCGCAGAGAGCAGGAAGCCAAAGGGAAGTTAATGCAGGAGAGCAGCGGCAACAGCAGCTACGAGGGATACCCCACAGCGCACCTGAAGGACCCAGCCTCCCCCAAGGGTCCGTACCGCCATGATGTGCCGCCTTCGCCTTCGCAGTTAGCGAGGCTTAATAGAATTGGGTCAGAAAAAGGAAGACTTTTTTATTCTTGAGAAGTATTGATGGACTTATGATGAAGAGTTGAACAGAGAACTTGTGCGTCAGGAGCTAAGGGGATTACCTTGAAGGAACAGCAAAAGTGGATGCTACAAATCTTGACTAACAGACAACCTAGAGGTCTTATAGCTTAGCAATGATCGTAGAGGTAAACAGATGTGAAGTGTACTCAGTATGTGGGTGTTTGTGTGCAGTCCCTCGCTGTGCTGATGACCTATACCAGTAGTCAGTCACCCTCCTACAGACATGAGACGCTCAGTGCCTTCTCTGCATTCACGAACACGCTGCTTGTTCACAGTCGTCCAGGACTCTGATTCATCGAGATCTGGCACCGTCATGTACTGACAATCAAATGGGCAGACAGGCAAGTGAGTGGGCGTTCTTTTGAGCCCACAGGGAGGCGTAAGTTGCTGTGTGGGTTTGTGTGTGGGCATGTGACAAGGTACATGTTTCACAATCAAACATGTGTGACGTGGTTTTACAGTGTGTCCCGTGGATGACTCGTCACAAATCACCCTTTCTTCGCTTCGCTAAAGTTAACATCCAACCCATACCGACACTGCCGCCTTTTCTCTGCATTCTGTTTTCTCGACTTCCAGTGTTTTTCCTCAGCAATCGCGCTCTCTCACTTGAGTGCTCCCCAGGGAGAAGAGAAAACAAGGCAAAGTGTATGAAAGAAGCAGGGCACAGTGTGTGTGTTATTAATAAAAAAGCCCCCCTCATAAATGATTCATATCGTGTGTTATCTCCGTGGAGGAGACCCAGGCAGAGAGGGTAGACAGCTCTGATCCTCTGCCTGGCCCCCCTGCACCGCTCTGGGCTTGACTCGCTGGCCCGCCCGCCTGTCTGTCTGGAGCTCTGGCTCCCATCCTCCTCTCGTTCTCGTCGCCTCTCTGTTCTTTACCTTTCTTTCTTCTACCTCAACACCCCCACCTTTATCCTCCGCTTCCCTCCTCGCTCATCTCCCACCTTCCTCTCATCTCACCCCTCCCCTTCCCCTTACTCTTCCTCCCGCTACCCACTACCACCCTCCTCCTCCTCCCCGTCTCCCGAGTCAGGCTCTGCACTGAATTTTTCATCACAAGCCACCTGCTGCCTGCCGGAGCCAAAGAACGCTGCCACCAGAGGCACCGACAGAGGGCCCGGCTTCTGACATAAAGAGAGGAATAAAAGCAACCAAAAAAAAAAAAAAGACAGAATAAAGATGGGTAGAGAGACAATAAGCCTGCCAGTGTGAGATTAGCTGGAGCTTTTCTCCTGTGTGTAACAAAAGGCAAAATTGTTGAGTTAATTGCTTTCAATTGCTGTAATTGCTTTCTGGATTTTTACCTTTTCAAGCATTTAGCTGACACTCTTCTCCAAAAATTACAGAAATCTTTCTTATAACTGCTTTTTGGTCACATTTAAAAGTAGTACCACAAAGTTCATCTGCACCTTCTCACACAATGGGCAGTACAGGAACATTGGTGACATACTCGGGGGGCTACTTAGCGCGCCAGAACAGCACGAGCAGTGGTCAGTCACAATCATGGTCACTCACAAATTCTCTACAAGTTAGCGGTCTTGTCACCTCAGTCACTAGCAGGACAGTAAATAAAGTATTCAAGAGGTGTATTTGTACAATCGACTCCTGTGTTATGACCACAGCTCTTTTGTGGAGCAGTTGATACTCCAACAAGTTAGCTCGTTAGTTTCCTCCATTTTGGACTCTGAGGTTTTCCATTCCGTCAAATGTCAGTCCAGTTTAGAAGGTTTGCTATTGAATAACGGTGAAATTTGAGTGCCAAAAGTTGAACTAGTTGTGCAAATTTTTACAAATATCGGCTTTGCCCCTGTAAGCAAGTCCACTGTATGTGGCGATTCCATTGAAATGAACTGATTTAACGTATGTTTTATATGCTGCCTGTGACTGAGCCTTCAGCAGGACATTGTTTTTGATAAGGGATGTTGATTTCTTTCAAATCTAGTTTTCAAACACTGTGAGGACCACAAATGAATTTCAATTTGCCTTGAATGTATTTGGTTGGATAAAGACATTTGAAAACCTGGACAAATGAAACCAAAACTACCTGTTTTATTGCAATTTGGGTCAACCAACCCTTTAAATAAAGTTTTAATTATGCCTCATGCTATCCCAGTGGCTTGCTATAAGTATATATCAGAAAGAAGACCTTGAGCATTGATATCAGATGCTTTAAAATCCCTGTCACAGCAGTGCTCCAGCTCTCTGCTATAATTGTTGCAGTAGGTGGCAACAGATCCTCTTAGTCTAAACCTACCCCTCTTTGACACCACTAATGTTTGTGACATGCTTGTCTCTGCCTGCAAGCGAACAAATGAGATCGAGCTGAGGTTGAACTTTAACAAAAGGGAAATACAAAAAAAAAAAAAAAAAGACGGCCATCATCAGGCTGTGGAAAACAAACAGGCGGTGCGTAATTGCACTTCACTCCTACACACTCCATATGCAGAGTGAAGCTGCATGACATACTTTATCTCCTGTTGGTTAATGAAGACCCTTGCTGGGAAAGACGCAGGCTTAGGAGAGGTAATAAATGATGAGCAAAAAAAAGTAAGAAGATGAAGAAGAAGGGACTTTTCAGTGGCATTAATCCAGTGTAGAAACCTGTATTTTAACCTGAGGAAAGTTCACATACTCTGTTTTAAGCTAACTAAAATTCCCCTTCTGCATTATGTTTGTATTTAACGACACAAACGCACTAAATCCAATGGGGGTTGATGACAACTGTTACCAAATAAGATGTAGGTGAAGGGGGTTTTTAGTAAAAAGTGTTTGGTAGTAGCGGCCAGCACTTCCTGCTGTGAACACTCGTGCGTCTCGAAATGCAGACTAGCACATTTAGAAGGATGCGTTTGACCTGTGCTCTAAACGTTGTGCTCTTTGCTGTTCGGCTGTCCGGTTATGGGGTCTGATATCGATAAGTGCCTGATATTATATCATACTATTTTACACAAAGAGGGACACGATGTGATTGGTTTGTCAGTGACACTACAGCACACACACCACAGTGTGTTTTTAAACATTTTTAATATCATATTAAAATGTGTCATTTTTGGGGTACTCCTTCCCGAACCTTTTTTTTTATTTTATTTACAAGAGCCAACACTTTTCGAGCGGTTATCAGTGTATTTGTATCCTGTTTGACATTGCCTTCAACCATGCTGTACCATGATGTGTTTTAAAGTATAAAGAAATGGAAGCTGATGTGCAATTGTTTTGTTTTTTTCCAGAAAACTTTTACATGATATATTAAGAAATGTATACAGCCACTTTTTCCTGTACATATCAAATTTAGAATAAAACGGAAGGCTGTTCCATCCTGTTTACAACCTCGCCTGCCTCTGCCTGTTCTACCTTTTCTTTCCCCGACCCCCGGCTTTGAACCGGGGATCAAACAAGTCTTCAATTAAGCAGGAGGGACTCATTCTGCTGTCAAATGTCAAATCTGTCAGGTCTGGCTGCTGATGTCTTTTTCTGAGACCAACAGAGAAGTTGACGGATACAAAAGAGATAACATAAGATGTGAAACATCATTCCTGTGGGAGACTCGCGCAACAGACGGAATTGAAACCAAGGTTTGGCTTTTCTGCAACAACTGTGTCTCCCTGTGTAGGCGATCTGTCCAACACAGTGAGGTAATCTCCCTAAACACCATTGTGCTTCCTGTTATTAAGTCCAACCTCATTCCCATTGTCCCTCACAAGGGATCTGTTGAGCTGCTCCCTGCTACTGTTTTTGTTCTGAAGGTCAAAGGTGACGTCCTAGCTAAATACCGTTAATGCTACTTAAGCCAACCGGCTGTACGTGTTGGAAGAAGCTGAGATACGAGAACAGAGGGAAAAGAGGTGGAAGCAGAGAAATCCCTTTGCCTCATCCTGTGCTTTTATCCTTCACGACAGTCTGTTCTTTTTATTGACTTCATGTGTGTGTGTGTGTGTGTGTGTGTGTGTGAGAGAGAGAGAGATTCAGAGGGAGTTGCACATGCAGAAAATTGTGTCACCGTGCCTTGGTCACATTCAGCCTTCAGAGCATTTCCTTCAAGGTGCACTGAGGAAACCCACATGCAAAAACACACACGTACCGGGGTTTGCATTAGTGAGGATATTTGGCACTCACAAGCGTGCATTTACGAGAACACAGGATGCCGTTTCAGCTGTCTTAGTCCTCTTTACATTGTTATTCAAATACTGCTGAAATATGGAGCATGCATGGTGCCTGTTGGGTTTACTGCAGTTCAAGTGAGACGAGGTAGTTTATGTGAATGTGTGCAAAACAACAGGTGCACCTGGGCCTCATCCCTCATTGGCACGTATCTTTATGTCATGTGTTGCACACTACAACATGTCCCATGCTGTTTTTCCCCAAAGGACAGTGACACGGTGGGGAAAATGAAGTTCAATGAGGGCCTACACAATGATCCCCAGAGGATGTATCCGAATGGCTCCGGTGATCCGCTGACTTGTCATCCCACGCCATTTTTAGGTCAAAACTTCATTTTGTCCAATACATTAGTGAATGACCAAATACCAGAGGTAAGACCAAGTTGTTGTGCAAGTCGCAAGTAAGTCTCAAGTCAGGAAAATCTGAAGTTAAGTCTCATGTCCTAAACTCTGAGTTTCGAGTCTTAAACAACTCATAATGCACTGTTCACCAACTGCAATGCCATTTCAACAACAGACTTATCAAAAATCATGAATGCTTGTTAAAATCTGTATTCATTGTTTAGACAAATTTGTTGAAAAGTAATTTAGCTGTTAATCTAATGTTAGCTAAGCATTAGCTCGCTAGCTAGCCTTAACGTTCTGTTCTTTGTGCACCTTCAAATGTAGAATGGAGATGGAGATTTTTACGTCTCACCACACATTTTTCTTACTGCAGTTTGTTATTTGTTGACCACAGTGTGGTTTTTGTAGCAAATTTGTCTTTAGTATCACTTTTTCCAACCGGTGTTCAGAAAGGAAACTTTAATTTTCCTGGTTTTCTACTGCAACTTGATTGGATGCTGTGGGATTGGTTCAAGTGGATCTGGGTAATTACCGTAAAACTTACATATAAAAGCCTAGTCCTAATTTAACGTTCAGTCCCTTTTACTAGTCAAGTGTGGCTTCACATTTTGACAAATAAATGCCTGTCTCTATTAGAGGCCTGGTCTGGTTGTCAAGCAGTTATTTTATTTTTTTTTTTTTTTGATAAAAGTTCTTTGGATGTACAAAACCAGGTTGTTCACTACCTCAAGTTATATGTCCATATGTCAGTTACCCTGTACTTGGTTTCTATATTCAGACTCTACATTCAGTGAATGTAGAGTCTGGAGGCAAACCCCGGAGATCTTGCCTCCAAAGAAAGCGGTAGACCCTGGTTTCCAGTTGTATGCTGTTTGTAGTCCACGTGATATTGACCAGTCACGTTTGAGCCGGCTGCAGTTGTTGCCAGGTTAAATGGTCTGTGCGGTGAACTAACAAGGCGGAACATAATTGGCGTCACTGCAAACTCTGAGTCCATTGCAATGGTTCAGCATATTTACTTATATATAAACGGAAGTCGGAAACAGAAATTCGCCTCCTCCGCCCAAATCAAACCGGAATGCCCAAAAATCAGGGGTCTGCCCCCAGAGGCTGTATCGCCTTCTGCCGGAAGTCAGACGCCAAATACAGCCAATGGGTTCCGAGAATGCCCTGTACTTTGTGCATATTCTTTTAGTCCATAAGGGTCCTCAGATCAAAAGGGTTTTTAATAAAAAAAATAATCCAAGTTGTGAGTATTGTTTTACCAGGATAAAGTGGCGTTGTGTCCGTATGCCAGGTGCCATAACACTCAATCTCTGATGTCTGTCTGAGCTCGATCAAATGAATGATTCATAACTGATACACTATCTGAAATTTGATTTTTAAACAAGTAATATTCATACTGGTTTTTCATCTTAGATGAGCAACAGTTTTGTGTGATAGGAATTAAAGGCCTGTCCCAAACATAAGCCTGTTGATTTCAGTGAGCCCTGGCTGTTAATTGAAGTTTTACGGTAAGTGTTGACTTGCTGGGGAAAAATAGTGTTTACGTTAGTTGATTCAGGTAATCAAGGGAAATGAATTGATTCGTGGCACACCTTTAGATAACATACTTTGTCTTTGGGGAAGGTATATATTATTATAAAGCAAAAAGACTCAAGTCCAAGTGAAGCCACAAGTTATTGGTGTGAAAGTCCTGTTTGAGTTGCAAGTTTTTTTTTTTTTTTTGTCAATTTGGATCTAAAGTCATTAAATTTCTGACTTGAGTACAAGTCATGTGAATAGAGTCCACACCTCTGCCAAATACAAGCAAAGCTAATGGCACTCCCATCAGCCTCTGCTGTAGGCTGCTTTGTGTTAAGCTAAGATGATGAACATGGTAAATATCATACCTGCTAAACATTAGCATTGTCATTGTGAGCATGTTAGAATTCTGTTGTTTTGGCTTAAAGCACCACTGTGCCTAAATGCAGCCTCACAGAGTCACTATCAGGGCTGTACACTGTTAAGTCTTGTATGAGGTCATGAATGTAATTAAAGATTTATTACATTGTTTCTATTGTTGTTATCATTGACCAGATTTTTTTCCTTTTCAGTGTAATGATCCATGAAATAATCAGTGTGCACCATGTGTTTGGCGCGATGTCCAGGGTCTGCATGCAGAAGTTCCTTTAATTAGGGAGTTGTTTCGCTTGGCTCCATCTACACAACCACATTTTTCCTATTACCTTGCTGAAAACTCTGATCCCTCACCTAAAAAAAAAAACCTCCAACAGGTGATTCTCCGCGTGTAACCTTCGTCTGGCTCAGCTGTCTGCCAAAAGCTGCACACTGGCATCCAAAAACATCCATGAAAGATGGGAATGGCAGCTCTCCAGTGCAAGAATTAACCTCAATTAAATCATATCTTTATTAATAGTAAACATCAGGCTAATGTGTTTCGGCATAAAAGCTTTCATCGCAGCATCATGCCGATGACTGTCGGCCAGGTTTCTGTAATGCCTGTGAAAAAGAGTCTGCACGAGTGTGGGTGCTGCTGTGCATTCGAAAAAAGTCAACTAAATATAATCAGTAACATCTTTAAGAAGCTTGTGTGTATGGAGTCCAAAGTGTGCCACTTTACCAATGTCAAAATATCACCAGTTAATTAAGGCATACAATAAAAGAAGGCTTTATAAATTGAAAAACTGAATTTGCATTTAAATGATGCTTTAATAATTTGAAGTAAAATTTTGCCAGTTAATACTTTTAATCTCTTATTCTGCCTTTAAGTGATGAAGTAATAATTGAATTTCAATACGTAATTGCAAAACTAATTTTAACTGCTTCTCAATTTGCTTTTCATTTTATTCGCTAATAATGATTTGATCTAACAATTATTTTTTCTCTGTTTGTTATAGTTTCCGTTAATTTAAAGATACGCCACCTAATAATTAAATTAATTCCAACCCAAAGAGCAGCAGCAGGAGCTCTGCTTGGCCAGCTGTTATGTTGGTGGGACCAAACAGAATGCAATGATCATTTAGCTTTATATATTTTTTCTTTTAGTTTGAGGTGTTAATGCACAATCTAAATGCAAATATATTTAATCAATTCAGACTTACTTTTTAAATTTATCAGTTAATTTGATTTGAATGACACAAAACAAGTCTGAACTTCGGCGGCACACACAGAAGCTTTATACATTTGTTATGTTGTTGCTCTTCGAAATTAACCTTTTCCAAACAGCAAACACTCAGGACCTGATCTCACAAAAGCATCTTAACAACTTGCTAACAACACATTGACACACACACACAACAGGACCAGCAACATCTCGCTTATGAGGCCAGTAAACTTTACCTTCTGTATTATTTCTCATTCCCCTTTAGCAGCGCTGCAACATTTTAATGCGCTCCACGTCACCCCCGGAGCAATGTCACGGATCATTTCAACTGCAGCCCTTTCTGTCAACAGAGAGCCACAACAAGAGGCTGCTAAACCTTTTATTTTACAGCCACCGCTGCCATCCATGCACCGTGTCGCCATTAACGAAGCCTATTATTTTGTTTAATGTCACGCTCACCTCTCACAGAGGGGTGCGGTTCAGCCGTTGAGCTCACTGGGAGGTCGAATAAGCGCCTGTTCGGAGGTGACACCTGTTTCTGCTCACTTAGTGTTTTTTTTTTTCCCCTTTGACGTTCATGTCGAGGATGGAGAGCCAACAGATGACATCATCCTTCTGGAATTTGGGGAGGAAGCTGGAGAAGTTGCAAAAGCGGGGTGAAGACATGGGACCGTAAATCAAGACGGGAGACAAAGGAAACTAACTGAGGAAGTTCTCCAGATTTAACGTCCTTTCCACTTGTCGGGCATCTGGAAAGAGTTTCTTTTTACTATGGTATCATGAAAGTGTTGACCTTCTTAAAACACAAACAGACTCAACAATCTTGTGCATTTTAACATGCAGCATCAATATAACATGTGTCCATGAGTCTTAAGAACCTCTGTAAATCTTAGAAATTCAAGACAAACAGCCATTTGCAGTGAGAGGGTTCCTGGTTCGGATCTGGGATGTGGGGTTCGAACCCTTGGGTGGTAGGTTGATAGTCTTGCGATCTGTCCAGGGTGTACCCAACCTCTCAGCCAGTCTCAACTAGGCTCCAGCCCCCCTGTGACCCCTAAGAGGATAAGCGGTTACAGAAAATAAGTGAATGAATGTACTTTTGGTACAGAATGTGAGGAATGTGTTATTGCAGTGAGATTAGATCCTCCTGTCATTGCACCCTGCATCAGTATGTGTCCAAGACAAACATTTAGCAACTTTAGTTCAAGTATGTCTCACTCCTTTGTTCTTACTTTTGTAATTTTGCTTCCCAGAATTACCCTCTTCAGTTTCCTGGCAATGTTAAATAATAAAAAAAAAGGGTTAGTCTAGCAGTTATTTGGTGTTTTCATTTAGCATGTTTTAGCTGCTTTGCAGTATGAAACTAATCTTCTTTAACTGCTTTGTCTCTCCTGGTGAACATTATGCACCAAAGACGTGTATCTGCAGAGAAAGTAAAGCCAAGCTGATTTCAAACCTTCTACTCTCAGCCCAGTTACCAGATGAAAATGTCTGCATTGTACATTTCTACAAACTGCAAACATGTTACATCAACGTTTCTAAAGTGATGCAATTCAGGTTTTATATATATGAGCTGAGCTTGTCATCAGGAGGTGCAGGGGAGGGTGGATGGTGCGACACCTAAGCAAGAAAGTTGCCGCAATCTTAGACCAGACCTGGCTGGTTTTTTTTAGCAGACATTGTTGTCATTTCCTGCTGCACCACCATTGGGTATTTTAAGCAAACACTCGAGTTTTCCTAACCAGAACCATGTGGTTTTTGTGCCTCAGCATAACCACAAATTAACCACAACATAGTTGAAACATATGGGAACGTAGAATTTTAACATATCTGCTACATAATAATGTACAAATGTACATATCTGTTGTTTTGCAGAAATGCAGAAATACAATGCCATCAGTTATTCTGGCAATTTAGTTGCTACTCTAGGGCACTTCACTGCAGGAGGTACAGTATAACTCTTTTTTTTTTCTGGACATCCAGGCTGGCACATTTGTCTGCTTAAACTCAGGGGGATGTTTCAGGTAATGGTAGTATAAAGCTAAGGTGAGGAAAAGAAAGATGGACAGGAAAACAAAACAAAAAGTCTTCACAATACAAACAGAACACAGAAGAAAAGTTCAAGTTGTCAGGCTGGCCAAGCTTCCCAAAATAAAGACATAAAAAAATCCAATCTAGGCCCAAAAGAAACATTATTTATTGTAATTATACTAATAAACTCCCTGAATCCATCAACACAGACCACCATTAAGCACACTGCATCACCAGCACAGAAAGGTAAAAACAACTTCCAGGAACCTTGAATCCTTCTAGCATTGACTCCAACAGGATTCCGTCCAGCTTCCCTCTGTCAAATGCTCCATGAAATGACTCTAACACGCCCTGCTCTCCTCTGCTTAGTCCCACTTAGCCATGAAACCCCCATCCTGGATTTCATGCCTCCTGTAGCCGGACACTGAGCTGTCTGATGCTGGCAGGTTCCCAAGTCGGCCTCCAAGAGGATGAGTGGTTCATGTCTGCGGTATCCCGGAGGAACTCCAATCGGAGAGGAATGACACAAGCATGAGTCTGATAAATGTTACGCTTTCAGTAGTAGAAAGGCCACAACCCTCGGACTAGTTAAAGGAGTGGAACTGTGCTTAACTGGCACAGAGCTGCCGAGAATTACAACCATTCAGCTCACATGAGGTCAGATCTCTGATCTCTGCTGAGGAAGACAGCATTACTTCCTCAGCAGCACACTCTGAAAGTTGCTATCCACAAGTATTTTTTTCTCATTTTCTGGAGTGAGCAGGTTTTTGGGGTTTTGCCCGAAGCTAGCAGACTGAATGTTTTCAATGGCAAATGTGCAGGGAAGTTCCTCATGAACTGAAGATAGGTTGTATCAATATTGTTTTGTCAATTATTAATGGAGAGTAGCAAAGCAGCCATGAAACTGTTGCAGATCATTACTTTAAAAAAACACAGCTCATGTGGAAAGTGTGCTGTACACAAGCCAGAGACAGGGTGTTCAATGCATCTTACTTCTGCACATAATGCTGTTGCAATTTCGGCTTAGTGGAATGAATGACTGTGAAACTTTGGAACAACAGCACCGGTCCTGCACAGAACTGCACAGCTTTTCATTCAAAACGGATATATCATTTTCATGCTGGCGGTGTTTCTTGACAGATGCAGTGCTTGCTTTAATCTTTTTCCTACTTTGTTTACTGTTATACACCAAACACAAAGGCAAAACCCTACTTGTCAATAAATCTGATTCTGATAATAACTGGTTTCTTTTAGTTGGTGTCTTTGGGGGATGTATCCTTGGAAGGAGCTCGTCACCTCAAAATGGTGTCCACTGCTTTGCTACAGTTTCCAGGTTGAAAGACATGTTTCTTTGAAATGCTTTGAGGGATGTTTTTTCTTACTTGGTGGATGTGTTTCCTATGCCAATATAACCCTTTGAACTGAACTGAATGAAACCCTACCATACTAAAAGAAAGTGCACTTGCGTACACAGCAGGATGTTCAACACACTTGGTGTGTCTCAAATCACATACTTCCATTAGTACACTTCTATGTAGTATACTATGTGCACTAAGTACTCATTGGTATAGTGTAGGGTGACCATATTTTGATTTCCAAATAAGAGGACACTCAGCCCGGCCACGACATCGCCTATTTAATTGATACTCGCAGTTTACTCAAAGATGCCTTATCATTTTAATATATTTAAATTTTATATGTTTATCGATATTGATAAACATATAAATTTGTATCGATAGAAAATTCAGTTATATTACAAAATAATATCTCTCAAAGACAGAAATTCAGATAGGCCCCAACAGGGGACATATAGGCCCAATCCCAAACCACTCCCTACCCACTACCACTTCACTACCGAGTGTCACTCGAAATCAAGTTACACTCGCAGCTGTGGAGGGCACTCCTGGTTAAGGGGAAGTGTATGAAAGAGAAGCCAAACCGTGGGACGCCCTCGCCTCTCTACCGGAAGTAGGAAGCAGATGTAACCATGGATACAGACAGACGCTTTGTGAAAGCAAACTAGAGCAACAGGCTATAAAAAAAAAAATTAAATATTAATTAAATTGAGTTATAATAAAAATAAACTTGAATGAGTCAGATAAGAGATACAGTGCAGTGTAATCAAAGTAATTCACTTGTTCATATTTTCTACACAGAGTTTATGCATTTACAGCTTCATTCATCTGGGCAATCTCACCTCCATCCCTGTTTTGCAGCGTTCCTCTTTTTAGTGAAGAGACTCTCATTTTTAATACATAGATCGATTAACTGCTTTGTTTCTTCTTCTGTCCCTGTGAGCACAGAGTTGTAGATTTTTTCAAAATGGTGAGAATGGGATGAGGACTTTTTTTTAGACAGTTTTAAATAGTTCATTTGAGCATATGGACGTGTAGGTTTTCATCTTTTGACACCAAACATTCTGTGAGTTTGTTTGAGACTGTAAAGTCAGTGTGAGGAAAACAAATGTGAATAGGGCGAGGGGTTAGGGGTTGGTTTGGGATTGGGCCATACACACACTAGAGTGTGGCTACCCGATCCGAGCCCGACGGTAACTACCCGACAGGTGGGGCCGGGTTTGGTTGGTCAAATTCGGCCAATTAATTCGGTCAGCTTTCAGTGAAAATGTAGTGTAAAGATAAATAAAATCCTATTGTCTGTCCTGTTTATTGCTTGGGCACTGTTATTTACGTGACAACACCTGAACATAACACACACACACACATACATTGGCTGTTTGTTTCTACCTCTCCTCATGCTGGAAGTCTCGGACCTTCCACTGCCCGCTTCCACCTTGATTAAACCCTGAAAATAAAATAAAAGTGGGAGAAAGATTTTTCCTATTTTATCTTATTTTGTTTTATGTCTCTCTCTCCCCTCGCTGGAAGTGTCGGACTTCCCGCCTCCCGCTCCCGTCTGAGCAGCCACAGCGCACGCCCGTCCGGTTTAATACCCTGTAACCGTAACAACTGTGTGACACAAACTCAGTGCTTTGATCATTAAATAATGTCAGGCTCAGGTCGGACACGGAAAACCGGACATTATCATCAGTTTATAAAACCCCCCGGACGGAACGTGAAAAGTGGACATGTCCGGGCAAAATAGGACGTTTGGTCAGCCTAGTGTAGTGTGCAAATTCCGACAGGGTAGTGTTGTCTCAAACCAAACACGTCCGTTGTGCACTCACTGGAAATGATCGCAGATGTTAGCTAGTTGGGAAACTAGCATTAGCATTCGCGGTACCAAATCATTTCAGACTGCTAAATTAACCCAACAAACATACTGCTGGCTACCCGACAACAGTATAGTGGCGCTTAGAGCAAAAAAACACATGTATTTGTACAATGCAGCAACGTTCACGGTCACACAGTCCAGGCTATTTCCAGTTTGAGAAGTGCCCCCCTTCCACTACGTAGCCAAGATGGCGACCCTGAACGGTGAGAAGTGTCCATAGTTCCACACTTGACTTCTTGACCGTTTTCAGTGCACCATACGGGTCCTCATAGTGCACTGCATTTGTCCATACTTGTCAGTGTGAACACACTTATGCACTCAAAATATTAAGTGTAAGTACAGAAGTACGCAATTTGAAACACAGCAACCGCCATTTTTGTTTGAATAAACATTTGCCGGGTTTTGTTCTCCCAGTCATTCAATTGAGGCACAGCCGCTGTGATGTCACGCTAAATAAGGTCAAACATGTGCTTCCTGCTGTTCTCAACACAGATGAGAGGCTGCAGTTTGGCCAAACGTGGTTGCGTTTGAGTTGTTTTTAAACCTCAAAAACAAATTATAACTTCGACATCGCTCCTGCTCCTACATATGCAAATGCCTCAAGTTTGCTTTTGTACACAACCCACTCTAATCAGTCAAACTCACCACAGCTGCTGTTCTCTGCAAATGAGAACATTCTTCAAGCCTACAGGAGGTGAGTGTTTCATATTTAAATGTCAGATTTTGGGTGAAGTGTCAATGCAATTTCATGTTTTTTTTGGGAGGAGAAACTGAACTCAATATTAAGGTGTATTTGTAAAAACTAGTGAGATTGTAACTCCTGCAAAGCTTGTCTGCACTCTGATTTGAATGCTCAACAGCTACATGCAGCTCATGTGTAACGCGTGCTGCAGTAGCTCCAGACTTGACGTCTAATGATTCTTAAATGCATCTTATATTCCATTTTGTAGATAACGATGTTGTTGGTTCAGGCCTCGCAGAATGGATTGCATTGCAACTTTGCAATTACACCGTCTGAATGATGATCGCCTGGATTTGACTCAATCATTTTAATCACTAAGAACAACAAATGAATGGTTATGTGTTTGAGGCAATGGTGTGGAGAAGAAGTTAAAGCTTCCCAGCACCTTGTGGCAAAGACTACCGTTTCTTAACCTGCATATGTGTATTTGTGTGACTTATTTGGCTTTTAATGGAAAATTGTCTTTACATTTTTATATTGCTTGAGTGCTTCAGGCTCACTGATATCACAGGTGGGGGTGGATCACGTTGCTGAATGAAGTTGTTTTGTAGTTCTGTTATTTTCTGACTGGTTATTTCAGTGTCTGCTGCTCTTTTGTGTTCTCACTTTGGGGCTCGTGTGGTTGACTGACAGCTCCATCCCTCACCGCTCAGACGACCTCTTGGTCCGCTGCACTGTTGCTCCTGGAGGTTACACTGAGTCTGACCTCGTGCTGCTCAGCTGCTTTTACCTCTCCTGCTGTTTCCTGCCCTAATTTTCACCATCCAGTAAATGGGCAGAAAAATATGGCAAATAAAGGAAATGACCTCAGGGTCCAGGCAGGAGTTTTATTAGGCAGAGACAAGTATACGGTGTACGGTGGAACCAGATGTTGTGTGATCATAGGGCAGAGGAGATAGGTGAACGAAGGGGAAAGTACCACCACCTGTGGAGGGAGGCGCCGCAGTGGGTGACCATCTGGTTGAGGTGCTGAAAGTAATGATCATATGCATATAAGCTTTGTATGTGTGTGTGTGTGTGTGTGTGTGTGAGAGAGAGAGAGAGAGAGAGAGAGAGAGAGAGAGAGAGAGCGAGAGTAAGAAAGATTTATTGCTTTTTCTGGCTTATAGATTACATCAAAGAGCTACCATCAGTTAAAGGCTGGTGTTATTCAGTATTTTCTTATTGTCAACAAATGAGTCTCTCAACACTTTTTGACTTTCCTACCCTGCCTGTGGCTTCAACTCAAAGCCTGTTCACTAGCACTATAAATGTAAATCGGCAGGAAAGATTCACAAATAGGTCATGAATATCTAACTTAAGAGTCTCTGCCTGTCTTTGTACGTCTATCTTTAGATTTCTTCGACAAGCTTTCATGTGGTCGATCTCACACTTGCCGGGCGTATTGCTGAAGACCCAAGGAAGTGCAGTGTCGAGTGCGAGCTCTTGAGATCTACAGGACATATTTATTAGTGGAGAGTTAGGTACACACTTAGAAGTGTTTTGAGAGGGAACCCCTATTAACAGTTATGCCACTAAACGGCTACGTACAGCTCACTCTCTACAGTAAGGGCCCCAGGAAGTGCGCCAGGCTTTGAAG
Source organism: Epinephelus cyanopodus (assembly GCA_026686955.1). Taxonomy (NCBI): domain Eukaryota; kingdom Metazoa; phylum Chordata; class Actinopteri; order Perciformes; family Serranidae; genus Epinephelus; species Epinephelus cyanopodus. The sequence continues at coordinate 35,255,389 of CM048926.1, read as the reverse complement.
CCAGTTTTCGTAGTGGAATGATGACTTTGGAATGGCGTCACAACCCCCCCAAACTGATTCATTTTGCTATTAGAATTTGATCCATTCGGGAATATTTGGGAAGTCTAGAAGAGTCGCACAACTGAATCACTTTATCCGCATTCAAGTTGGCGAAGCGCTGAACCAGGAATTGTCCCCTCACAGCAAGAGGGCTTCTAGCTCAAACCCAGGGTGTGGGAGCCTTCTGTGCAGAGTTTGCATGTTCTCCCCGTGTCAGCGTAGGTTTTCTCTGGGTACTCCGGCTTCCTCCCCCAGTCCACACACATGCATGTCAGGTTAATTTGTGACTCTAAATTGTAGTTGTGAATGTCAGCGTACATAGTTGTCTGTTTCTATGTGTCAGCCCTGCGATAGTCTGGCAGTCTGTCCAGTGCGTACCCCACCTCTTGCCCAGTGTCAGCTTGGATAGACTCCAGCCCCCCTGCGACCCCCAACAGGATAAGCTGTTATGTAAATGAAACCAGGAGTAGCTGTTTCAGCCAGCTGAGGGCTATGGGCCCAATGGTGCGAAAGCAGTGCCAACCATCCAGGTAATTTTATATGAAGCAGTTGAACAGTAGCTTCGTTTGGCTTCATCGGTTACATGATTTCTTGCCAGTTTCATTTCAAGTGTAGAAGTGTTGGTGTTTATATTTCAGTAATTTCATCTTATGTTTTTTTTAATTATTTTTTTAAATTCCTTGGCAAGTATCTTTTACGTAGCATAAGAAACAAAGTACAAAACACTATGCCAACAATACAAAACAGTTTCATCCTTCAGAATATTGTAATAAACGACCTAAACAGACCTAACTTTCAGTAAATATACCATATGTGCTGACAGTGTGTGGGAGGATATGTTTGATCAGAGAGAGAGCATGCAAATGTGTTTTAAGGGAAATGACTGAATATATTCAGACATTTCTTTTAATGTCTGTCTGTGCATGTACCGCACGATAGTCCCCGACCACTAAAGTACCTCTGAGTTTGCACAGATCCCATTATTTCCTCTCTTCCTCCCACCTGCTGATTTGAGTTGCTGATAAAAAAGCACTGCTTGATGATTCATCTCTTTTTCTCCAACCTGCTTCTGTTCATCTTTATTTCCAGTTGAGGGGTGACCAGACAGCGAACGGCTTTATCCTTTTTTAAGTGTTAATGTCAGGAGCCGCAGTGCGACACTCACTGTCAGCAAGCCTCTTCGTGCAGGTTCACATTCCCTCTTAGAGCCAGTTCATTCCCCACAATAGACTTGTGGATCAACCCCAAGCAGAGCGTGATTAATTCTGAGCCACCGGACAAGGTGTCATCCTCTCTCTTTGCCCCATCAGTCATCTGATGCGAGCGGATGTTAATCACTTCTTACGTCTCCCTTTGACCCAGCAGATGGTCCATTTTTGGTCCAGAAGCCACACCGAAACCCAATCAGAACCCGAGCAACCGACTCTGCTTCCTTTTGTGTTATTGACAATGAGATGTGTAGATGTAGTGGAGGGTGGACAGGGAGTGAGTTCTGTGATGGTGCCAGTAGGGATGAAGATTAATGACACCGCCAGGCCTGTGTCTCCTGTTTAATAATGCTTATTCATCACTGTCGCTGCACGCCGTCGGCCCCGCACTCAGCAAACACATACACAAAAATGAGATAAACACACATAATTCCACACACACACACACGTACTTCATAACCAGAATGAGAGATTATGTTTTCGACTTCATATTTGCCACCAACAGTTTATTCAAGTGTGTGCGTGTGTTGGAGAAACCCGACATGCAAAGTCCCTAACCGTGTGTGCTCATGAAAGTATTTCTTCTCATTGCAGTGATCTGGGTTTATGTAGATTTGCATACAATTCCACAAAACAAGCTTATCACAGGGACTTGTGGAGCATGTGTAAACATCTTTTATGTGATGTGAAAGCGCGGTGCACAACCATATGCCTCGCAGAAGAGATGAAAGGAGGCGAGAAATGAAGAGAACCAACCGAATGAGGAAAAAATAAGGGACCTCTGGCCTTCCACTGCTGTGCGAATGAAAGCCATTTTGTCTTCAGCGTGTCTACTCTCCTCCTTTCCCTCGCGCTGCGTGTGTGTGTGAGAATTGCCCTCTTTCTCTATTGGCTTCCACTTTTCTTGCACAGACATTTCTCTTCCTAATGGAAAATAAAGACTGGAGAGTGGCCAAGATAGGGGCTCTGAATGAAAAACATGGAGTCAGTGACCTGAGGCCAAACCCTGTCCATCTAGGCCCCAAAGCCTGAATCAGCCCAGCTCCTCTCCTCTGCTGCCATTGATGCTGCCATGTGGTTTACAATATAGATGTTAAAAAGATGTTGGGAAAAGGAGTTTGAGAGGGCTTTTCTCAGACTGCCGAGCTAATTTTGTATTCTAAATCTAAGACGTATGCAACCCCTACTTCAATATCTGACAGGGACTTTCTATCTTGCCTCTGCATCTTTTCAGTTCTCTGTTGGGGATTGGCTCTTGTCATGTTATCTCTTGGAAAAGTAGCTTTTATCAGTTTACCCAAAGTTTTTGCCACTGTTGAAAGATAGGAGCTGAATAAAATTACTGTGGAGCCACTGAGATTTCAATCAATAAAAGTGCTCACTGTTATAAAAATGTTGTGCTGCAGAGTTGACAGCATGATCGATTCCGAGTATCCACAGCAAATCTGCAAACTTATCTTGAGTTGAGAGATGATAGCAGAGTGTGGACTTACTTTAAGCTTATTTTAATAAAAATAATTTGCAAAAGTCTTATTTGCAGTCACAGGGGGCAAAAAGCCTTGAGCTGCAGCTCACCACTGCATGTTTTCTGATAAGATCTCCCTGATTAAAGCAACTTTATCTATATAAATCTTGACCCGATTGGAATATACTCCAAATTCTTCATATTCTCTACCATCCTCCTGAACATCTTGGTCCATCCAGCCTCTAGTGTTTTAGCCGACTGCCCTTCAAACATGTGTAGCTCGCCCACCACAACCATCATTGTCCAGATTTGGCCACTGGTCACGGCATGTAATGGCTGAGAGGGTTATCCTGTGCTTAGCCCACACATCCAGCTTATCTCGGACTGCAGGGACTGAATGAAACAAAAGGCTGAATAAGGGATTTGGCGCTAGCAAGACTGCGGCTAACAATTCTCCCACTAGCATACAAGCTTTTCCGGATAGCTTTTTCAATCACATACTGTAGGCTATGCTTCAGCCACAGCAGAGTTGTCCTTATGTGGCTCCACAGATGGAAATTGTCCCAAACTTTGCAGTCTGGTTTGTAGCTTCAAGCTAAACGGTCAGACTTGAGCCTTTTCCCTCCACTGGGGTTAGAAGGCTTAAAATGTGTGCATAAGAGCAAAACATTTGGAAAAATATGCCTATTTACTGTCAGGAAGAAAAAGCTTGCTGTCTTACAGTAATACTTCAACTCCCAAATGACCTCGTGTTCTGTTGAATTCAGAGGGAAAACTCTGTTTTGCTCACATGCCTCAGTGGTGACTGAAGAATCCAAAAACAGGGAACATTCTTCATGAACTGAAGTATAAGGGGATTGTGTTTCACAACAGCAAAACTGTATCAAAACATCTGTTTGCAAACTCTCTCACAGCTTGTGCAGTATAATCCAAGTCTCATTTATCCAGTTGTATGCTCAGTACTTCTAAAGCGCATGCATTTTTCCTAAAATGAATGTCTTGGGACTTTATGTAGAAGTGTTTTAAATAGTAACGTTTGAATGAAAATGTATGTATTCATGTGTGCATGTGAGAGTTTGCAAACGGATGTTTTGACATGGGCTTGCTGTTGTTAGATGCTATGGCCATATGACTTCAATTCATTAAGAATATGTATATTTTTTTGGATTCTTCGTTCACTGCAGGCATGCCAGAAAAGTTTTCTTCACAAACTCAGTGTAACATGGGGTGAGTAATTAATGCAAATGATCATTTTGGGGTGTGAAGTATGCCTTTAAGTGAAAATGCATATAAAAGTTTTTGTTACAGGGAAAAGAACAAAATAAAACATGTCAAATATGTACCACATTTTATGTTAAAAAAAAAAAATCACAAATAAGAAAACTGAATATTTGACAAAATAATTTAAACTGAAGGTCCACTTGTTACATTTTTTAAGAGTTTACAACTATTAAAAAAAAGAATGAATGGATAAATAAACACATAATTACAAAAATATATAAATAAATAAAATTAAAAGAAACACACAAAATGATATTGAAACTTATATTTTGCTTTCTTAAATTTAAAATCTAATTAAAACTGAATAAAATGTATAATAAATATAATAACAATCAAATGCCCTCCAGCTTTACTCTGACTTTGAATTACATGTATCTTGTGTCATGGTATGTTATAGCCTATATCAAAAATGGTGGCTCCAGCCAGCTGTTAGACAAAGGTAGGAACAAAGAGCCACTGCAGATTAGATAAACCATTCCTAGTGTGGATTTTAATGGGTGTTAATGATGTTTGTGTGTGGGCTGTTGTGTATGGCAATTACGATTTACGAAGCAGTAATGGTAAAGAAAACCTGCATCAGTTAGGAGTGCACACTTTGCGCTGTTGGCCTGTAACCAATCTGTGTTTTACATATTTTAGGGAGGAGACACATAATGTGAATCGCATTTTGCATAATTGTATTGAATTACACTCTTTTAGCTGTAACGCAAATCTCTTATCACACTCATCTCATAAAGACTCTAATTATCATTTAAGGTTAAATTGCAGACATGCTGTCCCCATTTGCACGTACGTAAATCCTATGGATTTTTTTTTCTTTTGAAGAGGGTGGTAATAGCTTTTTTTTTGTTTAACCCCATGTTAATGGAGGACTGTATCAAATAGGTGTTCAGTCTTTCCCCTCGACCTGCTGTCTGTGCCGTCAGCAGAAACAATTAGGCTTCCTGTGGTCAGACATGATAGTAAAAGGGCTAATTACATTGTCTTCTTCCTCTGCCAGCATTCATCTGAGCCAATTGTTGGACAACAAAATCCATGTCACCAAAGCTGTCTTAGGGAAATGATTTTGTGGGGATGCTATATAGTGTGTGTATTTTGGACCACAAGTCAACTGTAAAGCTTCATGTTGGAGCTCTCTCATGCTGAATTTATGACAAACTAACAATTGCCAAGAAGGGAATCCCACACAGTAGATTGTGGGAAACAGACTTCAGATGTGTTTTGAATACAGACTGCGCTGTGGTGCACCTCTTTTAACTTTTTTTTTCTCTCATGTCTGGCCTAATAAACAAAACTGCCAAGTACACAACAACCTGCAGATTCTTGTGTATTTTCCTTGTATGCAACAAGCATATATTTGGATAAGTTTTTTTTTCTCAGCTTCACTCAAACTCCAGTTTTGAATTAACCAGAAAAAGTCTGTGCAAATAACCTGGTATACTTAGACAAAACATGAGAACTGTTAGCTGAATATGACAATTTCTTTAATTGCATTTTGGATTAATTTAGAATGAGATGATGAAACCACAGTAGGAGTAGGTTGGTATGTAAATATTTCATCAAAATATAAAAACATCAAAGTATAGTATGTCGTCAAAATATAAAAAACGTCATAGTATAGTATGTCATCAAAATATCATTAAAAACGTCATAGTATAGTATGTCATCAAAATATAAAAAAAGTCATAGTATAGTATGTCATCAAAATATAAAAAAATGTCATAGTATAGTATGTCATCAAAATATCATTAAAAACGTCATAATATAGTACATCATCAAAATATCATTAAAAACGTGATAGTATAGTATGTCATCAAAATATAAAAAAAGTCATAGTATAGTATGTCATCAAAATATAAAAAATGTCATAGTATAGTATGTCATCAAAATATAAAAACATCATAGTATAGTATGTCATCAAAATATAAAAAATGTCATAGTATAGTATGTCATCAAAATATAAAAAAACGTCATAGTATAGTATGTCATCAAAATATAAAAAATGTCATAGTATAGTATGTCATCAAAATATAAAAAAATGTCATAGTATAGTATGTCATCAAAATATCATTAAAAATGTCATAGTATAGTATGTCATCAAAATATCATTAAAAACATCATAGTATAGTATGTCATCAAAATATAAAAAATGTCATAGTATAGTATGTCATCAAAATATCATAAAAAAACATTGTAGTATAGTGGCCTACTAGTGCAGTGGCCGTGTGAGCATATATTTTGGTAAGGAGGCGTCAGTTGAAATTTGAAAGGCTACATGTGTCTGTGATTGATATGGATACAGATTAAGGTGTCTATGTTTAATTAGTTGTTGTTGTTTATGAAATTGTTATATTGTCTTGTGTTTGGCTTTTAGCACCGACACTGCAGGGAGTTGAACCCCATTTCACTGATGTGAAAGTGCCACCACCAGTGCCTTTTGATTTTTCCTCCTCTGCTGGTGAGAGGGAGGGAGGGGACGCAGACAGACAGACATACAGACATACAGACATATAGACGCAGACAGATATACATAAAACATAGAACACATATACATGAAAGGGCCCTCCCGCCATAAGCAGACATTATTATAGTCTACTTATGGAGGGGGGCAACAGCAGGTGTTATCTCACTCCACTTCTCAATTTGGGGTAATGGAGGTTCAGTTTTGGTGCCTTTTTTTTTTTTTTTTTTTTTTTTCTCTTCGCAGTTTTTTTTTTTTTTCAGGTTCCTTTTTTTGTTTTTTGTTTTTTGTTTTTTTTTTCTTCGCAGTTTTTTTTTTTTTTTTTTTTTTCTTATTCCTTTTTTTGTTTGGCTCGTCCTATTGTCTGGCCTTTTTCCTTGTGTGGACAGCAATCCTGATCACTCTCATCTTTGAGGGGCAGCTTGCTGAACAGGGATGACAGCTCCTCCATTTGTGCCTGGAAAGAAGCCTGATCGGCCTGGGCAGTTTGTTGGAAGACTTTGTTGTTTTTCTTCCTCTTCTGCCCCTTGGTTGTGTTGACCTGGACAGCCGTGTTGTTGGCATTGAGAGTCTGGGGTTCCGCATTTTTTTGGACCTTCTCTAACTCTCTTTTGCTCTTCTTTTCCCTGTTCATGTATTTCTTTTTCAGGGATATCTGCTTAGCCAGTTGTTGTTTGGTGTCTTCCACCTCCTGGCTAAGTTGGTTTTTCTCATCGAAAAACCCCTGTCGCTCTTTATCCAACAGGTTGCGAAGTTCTTGAACCTGCTTGCGAAGTTGATGGCACTCCTTCAATGCGGCACCCAGGGTTGGAACTCTGGGCCGCTGTTTGACGGCCCTCCTGTGTCTTTTCAAGACTCCGTCGCGTTTCATCTCGCAGAGATTTCTTCTCACAGCTATTGCTTGCTCAAAGATCTGAAGTGTCCTCACAGAGATTTCACCTACGCAAAATTCATGTTACGGGGTCCTACTTACCAACTTCTCTTCTGCTGCGCTGTGATGTCACAAAGGCAACACTCCTAAAAACATTCCGTGTGCTGATGATGTCATTGTGTTCTGACTGCATGTTTAGAATTCCAGGATTCCATTCATACTTTTTAAATTTTAGTCTTTATTAACATGACATTCACTATTGACATGATGAACAAATAAATAAATAAATTCATCTTTTTATTATAAATGAAGACATGAATAATTAAATAATTGGGTGTGAAGAGATTCCTCTGTTACCAAAATCCTTTGTTTTTCTTATTATTCTTCCGCGTCAAACTGTAACTACTGATTCATACTTTCAGCTAGAAACTCCATTCAAAATGAAAAATATTCATCATTTTGCTGACTTTTTACATATGATTCAACTTTTCAATCCCATTCAAACTTTTTAAAGTTATTCAGCGTTTTCTGAAACTTGGTTATAATGGAAGTCAATGAGAAGATCCTTCAAACTCACTCATCTTCACCCACACATCATGAATTCATACACTGACGTAGAAACTCCATTCCAACTCTCAAACGTTCACGCTGCCGTCGACTTTCAGGAACTAAATTCAAATTTTCAATATCTCTGAGAATCTCTATCTCTATCTCAGCGGTTTGGGAATGGGAAGAATTTGTTCGAGGAGTTGAATCTCCACTAAAAGAGTCTCTTCTCTGTGTTCTGTCTGTCTCTCTCTGCTCTTCTGCCAGGTGCACCTACCTATTTACCATGGCAACCGCTGTCACACACAAACTCACAGAAACATGATGTGTGTGCGGGGGCGTCGGTGGCTTGGTGGTGGAGCAGACACCCCATATACAAGGCTGTTGCCGCAGCGGCCCGGGTTCGACTCCGGCCTGTAGCCCTTTGCTGCATATCACTCCCTCTCTCTCCCCCCCTGCTATCAATTAAAGGTAAAATGGCCCAAAAAAAATAATCTTTAAAAAAAAAGAAACATGATGTGTGTGCGTGTCTACATGTTACATGCAGACATGACAGAAACATGATGTGTGTGCGTGTCTACATCTTATGTGCAGACATGACAGGGGCACAATCTCCATTTTAACCCTTTAGTTGCCAGAGTTTTTTGAGGAAAATATTCCATTTTCATTTCAACATTTCAAAAGGCTGTGGCTTGAAAGTGGTGAGAGATAAAGGCACACTGTAAATGAGAAAAACTATTCATCATGACCAAAGTTTGTGATGGGAGTAAATTAACTCATCTAATTTGCATATTGTGGCATCACTAGGTGGCGGCCATGTTGAATTTCATAAATCTCAGTAAAACATTCAAATATTCAAATCATTCAAACTTTATTTTATTAAAGCAGCTATTCAGTGTGGCGTCAGCTTTTCAACAAACTTTCACACATTCAAATCATTCAAACTTTATTGTATTCAAGGCAGCATTGCAGCATGGCTTCAGCTTGCTGCATTCACACTCGCAATTTCTTCAGAAATTGCTTCTCTAGTTAAATATATGATGCTGTGATGATGTGATTGTGCTGCTGACTCAAACTGTATTGACCACAGCTGTCCATCTCTCTGCTACGTTTTTTTTCCAAATGTTTTTAGATCTCTTTTTTTGTGTGGTGTCTTATAGAGGACAACTCAGGCCTATGTTCTAAACTTATAAGAGCCGTGAAGTGCAATGTACTTTCTGCAACCAACACGAAGCTATCATTAAAGCAGGTGAAGTTAGTGGACAGTTAGGTTCGGATGACTGAAGCTAAAAGCTTTAATGCAGGTTCCGATGACTGATGGTACAATGCTATGCGAGTGAGGGCAAGGCTCAGCAGGTTCTGTAATGCGTTGGCCTGTGGTTAATGCGAGTTACCTGGCAATGTCGCGAATCCATGATCATGATCATTCGAGTGTGCGTGGGTGTGCGTGTCCATGAGTGAATGTTCTTCCTCCCCTGCTGGTGAGAAGAGAGAACGTCACGCCCCGACCTAAAACCTGTTTTCCCTTTATTTTGAAGGGAGAGACTTAGATTTATTAGGTTTTCATGGGAAAAGCATTATAACATTTAACACTTGGATGCCAATTTTATATCTCCTAATTCATATACCTTGGGAACAAGGGGGTCATGGAATTTTAAAATATAATAGTAAAAAAAAATCCTGGCAATTTTCATACAATTAACCTTTAAACTGACAGATATACTGACAATCAAAAAAATAAAAATAAAATCAGCAGAATGGACCCTTTTGGTCCTAAGGTGCCTCGAGGTTATTTTTGCAAGGTAGACAGTGCTCGGGAGTCTCATCTACAATTTTTATTCTTCTCGTCCCTCTCCCGTGCACGTGTTTGAAAATAGATGTGCAAAGTATTCCTTCGTTCAAGGTCATTCTTTAAAATGGTGCAGTGATGGCAGTATTGGCAGATGGAATCTGGCCAGCTGATTTGGCTCGACTCTGGAGCGTCTTTCATTTTGAGTCTCCGCTGAGTCAGGCAGCCAGATGTGGCCCGACGTATTGCTTCCAGTGTGCTGAGTCTGCGGCAAAGCTGGGCCAGGTAACTTTCGGTAATGGCCCAGTGATGGCAGAGTCAGCAGCTGTAAGATGTGCTACAAACAAAATTTGACCTGGCCTCAACTTTTTCAGCACTCTAATGAGACTTTGAGGCATCATCATCATTTATTTTAGCAATGGTAGTGTGTTATTTAGCTTAGTTAGCTGACACTATGCTAGCTCTCTGTCTATTGTGGTGCATGTAGGGATGCAGTGGAGCGACAATAAGCCATAAGCATAGATATTTTATGCCCAAATACAGACTTTAGATGACATTCAGTTGAGTTTCTGGCAGGTAGCAGACACACAAGCCTGTTGTGATGTAACTATGTTAATGAGCACTTGAACAATACTTGAAGGGCGACTCAGCACTAATGTAGCTGGGCATGCTGTTGCTGTGTCGCTCGTAGTGCGAACGCAGCATAAAACAAGAAAAGTCCACGTTAAAACCAGGTAAAGTGTGGTTGAAAGGTGACATTTTTTGATTTCTAGATTACACATAACCATTGTATCATTGAAATGACTGTATTTCTACATGCAAGTCATGGATAGTTTATGTAAGCTTGTCAAACTTCAGATGAACCATCACCTCAGCGATGTAAAGCAGGAGGGCTAGATTTCCAACAGTATAGAATAAGACATCTGGCTCAAAGTAGTGAGAATGCCACGACATCAGCCTGGGCTTTAGAAGGATTCAAATCATTTGTGCCACCCCGTAAATCGCCAAACTTTGTTTTTACTCTATAGCCTCATTATACAAGCTCAGAATTGACTCAAACCTGAAATGGATGAGTAAATTCTGCATAGTTAAGAAATGTAGTCTGTGAAAGTGAAAGTGACTTAGATTATATGACTGACTATATGACTATACTGTCTAGATTTCTACATAAAATAAGTTTTAACATACATGTAACTGTAGATACATTTGTCATAGTATAGTATGTCATCAAAATATAAAAAAAAGTCATAGTATAGTATGTCATCAAAATATCATTAAAAATGTCATAGTATAGTATGTCATCAAAATATCATTAAAAACGTCATAGTATAGTATGTCATCAAAATATCATTTAAAACGTCATAGTATAGTATGTCATCAAAATATCATTAAAAACGTCATAGTATAGTATGTCATCAAAATATAAAAAAAAGTCATAGTATAGTATGTCATCAAAATATCATTAAAAATGTCATAGTATAGTATGTCATCAAAATATAAAAAATGTCATAGTATAGTATGTCATCAAAATATCATTAAAAATGTCATAGTATAGTATGTCATCAAAATATAAAAAATGTCATAGTTATAGTATGTCATCAAAATATCATTAAAAACGTGATAGTATAGGATGTCATCAAAATGTCATTACAAACGTCATAGTATAGTATGTTATCAAAATATCATTAAAAACGTCATAGTATAGTATGTCATCAAAATATAAAAAATGTCATAGTATAGTATGTCATCAAAATATCATTAAAAACGTGATAGTATAGTATGTCATCAAAATATCATTAAAAACGTCATAGTATAGTATGTCATCAAAATATAAAAAATGTCATAGTATAGTATGTCATCAAAATATCATTAAAAACGTCATAGTATAGTATGTCATCAAAATATAAAAAAAAGTCATACTATAGTATGTCATCAAAATATCATTAAAAATGTCATAGTATAGTATGTAATCAAAATATCATTTAAAACGTCATAGTATAGTATGTCATCAAAATATCATTAAAAACGTGATAGTATAGTATGTCATCAAAATATAAAAAATGTCATAGTATAGTATGTCATCAAAATATCATTAAAAATGTCATAGTATAGTATGTCATCAAAATATAAAAAAAGTCATAGTATAGTATGTCATCAAAATATCATTAAAAACGTGATAGTATAGTATGTCATCAAAATATAAAAAATGTCATAGTATAGTATGTCATCAAAATATCATTAAAAACGTGATAGAATAGTATGTCATCAAAATATAAAAAAATGTCATAGTATAGTATGTCATCAAAATATAAAAAACGTGATAGTATAGTATGTCATCAAAATATAAAAAAATGTCATAGTATAGTATGTCATCAAAATATCATTAAAAATGTCATAGTATAGTATGTCATCAAAATATCATTAAAAATGTCATAGTATAGTATGTCATCAAAATATAAAAAAAGTCATAGTATAGTATGTCATCAAAATATCATTAAAAACGTGATAGTATAGTATGTCATCAAAATATCATTAAAAACGTGATAGTATAGTATGTCATCAAAATATAAAAAATGTCATAGTATAGTATGTCATCAAAATATAAAAAAATGTCATAGTATAGTATGTCATCAAAATATAAAAAAAGTCATAGTATAGTATGTCATCAAAATATAAAAAACGTCATAGTATAGTATGTCATCACAATATAAAAAAATGTCATAGTATAGTATGTCATCAAAATATCATTAAAAATTATATAGTATGTCATCAAAATATAAAAAACGTGATAGTATAGTATGTCATCAAAATATCATTAAAAACGTCATAGTATAGTATGTCATCAAAATATAAAAAATGTCATAGTATAGTATGTCATCAAAATATAAAAAAATGTCATAGTATAGTATGTAATCAAAATATAAAAAACGTCATAGTATAGTATGTCATCAAAATATCATTAAAAATGTCATAGTATAGTATGTCATCAAAATATAAAAAATGTCATAGTATAGTATGTCATCAAAATATAAAAAAAATGTCATAGTATAGTATGTCATCAAAATATCATTAAAAACGTCATAGTATAGTATGTCATCAAAATATCATTAAAAACGTCATAGTATAGTATGTCATCAAAATATAAAAAACGTCATAGTATAGTATGTCATCAAAATATCATTAAAAATGTCATAGTATAGTATGTCATCAAAATATAAAAAATGTCATAGTATAGTATGTCATCAAAATATAAAAAACGTCATAGTATAGTATGTCATCAAAATATCATTAAAAATGTCATAGTATAGTATGTCATCAAAATATAAAAAATGTCATAGTATAGTATGTCATCAAAATATAAAAAAATGTCATAGTATAGTATGTCATCAAAATATCATTAAAAATGTCATAGTATAGTATGTCATCAAAATATAAAAAATGTCATAGTATAGTATGTCATCAAAATATAAAAAAATGTCATAGTATAGTATGTCATCAAAATATCATTAAAAATGTCATAGTATAGTATGTCATCAAAATATAAAAAATGTCATAGTATAGTATGTCATCAAAATATAAAAAAATGTCATAGTATAGTATGTCATCAAAATATCATTAAAAATGTCATAGTATAGTATGTCATCAAAATATAAAAAATGTCATAGTATAGTATGTCATCAAAATATAAAAAAATGTCATAGTATAGTATGTCATCAAAATATAAAAAATGTCATAGTATAGTATGTCATCAAAATATAAAAAATGTCATAGTATAGTATGTCATCAAAATATAAAAAACGTCATAGTATAGTATGTCATCAAAATATCATTAAAAATGTCATAGTATAGTATGTCATCAAAATATAAAAAATGTCATAGTATAGTATGTCATCAAAATATCATTAAAAATGTCATAGTATAGTATGTCATCAAAATATCATTAAAAATGTCATAGTATAGTATGTCATCAAAATATAAAAAAAGTCATAGTATAGTATGTCATCAAAATATAAAAAATGTCATAGTATAGTATGTCATCAAAATATAAAAAACGTCATAGTATAGTATGTCATCAAAATATAAAAAATGTCATAGTATAGTATGTCATCAAAATATAAAAAATGTCATAGTATAGTATGTCATCAAAATATAAAAAAATGTCATAGTATAGTATGTCATCAAAATATCATTAAAAATGTCATAGTATAGTATGTCATCAAAATATCATAAAAAAACATTGTAGTATAGTGGCCTACTAGTGCAGTGGCTGTGTGAGCATATATTTTGGTAAGGAGGCGTCAGTTGAAATTTGAAAGGCTACATGTGTCTGTGATTGATATGGATACAGATTAAGGTGTCTATGTTTAATTAGTTGTTGTTGTTTATGAAATTGTTATATTGTCTTGTGTTTGGCTTTTAGCACCGACACTGCAGGGAGTTGAACCCCATTTCACTGATGTGAAAGTGCCACCACCAGTGCCTTTTGATTTTTCCTCCTCTGCTGAGTGGAGGGAGGGGACGCAGACAGACAGACATACAGACATACAGACATATAGACGCAGACAGATACACATAAACATAGAACACATATACATGAAAGGGCCCTCCCGCCATAAGCAGACATTATTATAGTCTACTTACGGAGGGGGGCAACAGCAGGTGTTATCTCACTCCACTTCTCAATTTGGGGTAATGGAGGTTCAGTTTTGGTGCCTTTTTTTTTTTTTTTTTTTTTCTCTTCGCAGTTTTTTTTTTTTTTTTTCAGGTTCCTTTTTTTGTTTTTTGTTTTTTGTTTTTTTTTTTCTTCGCAGTTTTTTTTTTTTTCTTATTCCTTTTTTTGTTTGGCTCGTCCTATTGTCTGGCCTTTTTCCTTGGTGGACAGCAATCCTGATCACTCTCATCTTTGTGGGACAGCTTGCTGAACAGGGATGACAGCTCCTCCATTTGTGCCTGGAAAGAAGCCTGATCGGCCTGGGCAGTTTGTTGGAAGACTTTGTTGTTTTTCTTCCTCTTCTGCCCCTTGGTTGTGTTGACCTGGACAGCTGTGTTGTTGGCATTGAGAGTCTGGGGTTCCGCATTTTTTTGGACCTTCTCTAACTCTCTTTTGCTCTTCTTTTCCCTGTTCATGTATTTCTTTTTCAGGGATATCTGCTTAGCCAGTTGTTGTTTGGTGTCTTCACCTCCTGGCTAAGTTGGTTTTTCTCATCGAAAAACCCTGTCGCTCTTTATCCAACAGGTTGCGAAGTTCTTGAACCTGCTTGCGAAGTTGATGGCACTCCTTCAATGCGGCACCCAGGGTTGGAACTCTGGGCCGCTGTTTGACGGCCCTCCTGTGTCTTTTCAAGACTCCGTCGCGTTTCATTTCGCAGAGATTTCTTCTCACAGCTATTGCTTGCTCAAAGATCTGAAGTGTCTTCACAGAGATTTCACCTACGCAAAATTCATGTTACGGGGTCCTACTTACCAACTTCTCTTCTGCTGCGCTGTGATGTCACAAAGGCAACACTCCTAAAAACATTCCGTGTGCTGATGATGTCATTGTGTTCTGACTGCATGTTTAGAATTCCAGGATTCCATTCATATTTTTTAAATTTTAGTCTTTATTAACATGACATTCACTATTGACATGATGAACAAATAAATAAATAAATTCATCATTTATTATAAATGAAGACATGAATAATTAAATAATTGGGTGTGAAGAGATTCCTCTGTTACCAAAATCCTTTGTTTTTCTTATTATTCTTCCGCGTCAAACTGTAACTACTGATTCATACTTTCAGCTAGAAACTCCATTCAAAATGAAAAATATTCATCATTTTGCTGACTTTTTACATATGATTCAACTTTTCAATCCCATTCAAACTTTTTAAAGTTATTCAGCGTTTTCTGAAACTTGGTTATAATGGAAGTCAATGAGAAGATCCTTCAAACTCACTCATCTTCACCCACACATCATGAATTCATACACTGACGTAGAAACTCCATTCCAACTCTCAAACGTTCACGCTGCCGTCGACTTTCAGGAACTAATTCAAATTTTCAATATCTCTGAGAATCTCTATCTCTATCTCAGCGGTTTGGGAATGGGAAGAATTTGTTCGAGGAGTTGAATCTCCACTAAAAGAGTCTCTTCTCTGTGTTCTGTCTGTCTCTCTCTGCTCTTCTGCCAGGTGCACCTACCTATTTACCATGGCAACCGCTGTCACACACAAACTCACAGAAACATGATGTGTGTGCGGGGGCGTCGGTGGCTTGGTGGTGGAGCAGACACCCCATATACAAGGCTGTTGCCGCAGCGGCCCGGGTTCAACTCCGGCCTGTAGCCCTTTGCTGCATATCACTCCCTCTCTCTCCCCCCCTGCTATCAATTAAAGGTAAAATGGCCCAAAAAAAATAATCTTTAAAAAAAAAAGAAACATGATGTGTGTGCGTGTCTACATGTTACATGCAGACATGACAGAAACATGATGTGTGTGCGTGTCTACATCTTATGTGCAGACATGACAGGGGCACAATCTCCATTTTAACCCTTTAGTTGCCAGAGTTTTTTGAGGAAAATATTCCATTTTCATTTCAACATTTCAAAAGGCTGTGGCTTGAAAGTGGTGAGAGATAAAGGCACACTGTAAATGAGAAAACTATTCATCATGACCCAAAGTTTGTGATGGGAGTAAATTAACTCATCTAATTTGCATATTGTGGCGGCCATGTTGAATTTCATAAATGTTGAATTTCATAAATCTCAGTAAAACATTCAAATATTCAAATCATTCAAACTTTATTGTATTCAAGGCAGCATTGCAGCGTGGCTTCAGCTTGCTGCATTCACACTCGCAATTTCTTCAGAAATTGCTTCTCTAGTTAAATATATGATGCTGTGATGATGTGATTGTGCTGCTGACTCAAACTGTATTGACCACAGCTGTCCATCTCTCTGCTACGTTTTTTTTCCAAATGTTTTTAGATCTCTTTTATTTGTCTGTGTCTTATAGAGGACAACTCAGGCCTATGTTCTCAACTTATAAGAGCCGTGAAGTGCAATGTACTTTCTGCAACCAACACGAAGCTATCATTAAAGCAGGTGAAGTTAGTGGACAGTTAGGTTCGGATGACTGAAGCTAAAAGCTTTAATGCAGGTTCCGATGACTGATGGTACAATGCTATGCGAGTGAGGGCAAGGCTCAGCAGGTTCTGTAATGCGTTGGCCTGTGGTTAATGCGATTTACCTGGCAATGTCGCAAATCCATGATCATGATCATTCGAGTGTGCGTGGGTGTGCGTGTCCATGAGTGAGAATGTTCTTCCTCCCCTGCTGGTGAGAAGAGAGAACGTCACGCCCCGACCTAAAACCTGTTTTCCCTTTATTTTGAAGGGAGAGACTTAGATTTATTAGGTTTTCATGGGAAAAGCATTATAACATTTAACACTTGGATGCCAATTTTATATCTCCTAATTCATATACCTTGGGAACAAGGGGGTCATGGAATTTTAAAATATAATAGTAAAAAAAAATCCTGGCAATTTTCATACAATTAACCTTTAAACTGACAGATATACTGACAATCAAAAAAATAAAAATAAAATCAGCAGAATGGACCCTTTTGGTCCTAAGGTGCCTCGAGGTTATTTTTGCAAGGTAGACAGTGCTCGGGAGTCTCATCTACAATTTTTATTCTTCTCGTCCCTCTCCCGTGCACATGTTTGAAAATAGATGTGCAAAGTATTCCTTCGTTCAAGGTCATTCTTTAAAATGGTGCAGCGATGGCAGTATTGGCAGATGGAATCTGGCCAGCTGATTTGGCTCGACTCTGGAGCGTCTTTCATGTTGAGTCTCTGCCGAGTCAGGCAGCCAGATGTGGCCCGACGTATTGCTTCCAGTGTGCTGAGTCTGCGGCAAAGCTGGGCCAGGTAACTTTCGGTAATGGCCCAGTGATGGCAGAGTCAGCAGCTGTAAGATGTGCTACAAACAAAATTTGACCTGGCCTCAACTTTTTCAGCACTCTAATGACACTGTGAGGCATCATCATCATCATTTATTTTAGCAATGGTAGTGTGTTATTTAGCTTAGTTAGCTGACACTATGCTAGCTCTCTGTCTATTGTGGTGCATGTAGGGATGCAGTGGAGCGACAATAAGCCATAAGTATAGATATTTTATGCCCAAATACAGACTTTAGATGACATTCAGTTGAGTTTCTGGCAGGTAGCAGACACACACAAGCCTGTTGTGATGTAACTATGTTAATGAGCACTTGAACAATACTTGAAGGGCGACTCAGCACTAATGTAGCTGGGCATGCTGTTGCTGTGTCGCTCGTAGTGCGAACGCAGCATAAAACAAGAAAAGTCCACGTTAAAACCAGGTAAAGTGTAGTTGAAAGGTGACATTTTTTGATTTCTAGATTACACATAACCATTGTATCATTGAAATGACTGTATTTCTACATGCAAGTCATGGATAGTTTATGTAAGCTTGTCAAACTTCAGATGAACCATCACCTCAGCGATGTAAAGCAGGAGGGCTAGATTTCCAACAGTATAGAATAAGACATCTGGCTCAAAGTAGTGAGAATGCCACGACATCAGCCTGGGCTTTAGAAGGATTCAAATCATTTGTGCCACACCGTAAATCGCCAAACTTTGTTTTTGCTCTATAGCCTCATTATACAAGCTCAGAATTGACTCAAACCTGAAATGGATGAGTAAATTCTGCATAGTTAAGAAATGTAGTCTGTGAAAGTGAAAGTGACTTAGATTATATGACTGACTATATGACTATACTGTCTAGATTTCTACATAAAATAAGTTTTAACATACATGTAACTGTAGATACATTTGTCATAGTATAGTATGTCATCAAAATATATAAAAAAGTCATAGTATAGTATGTCATCAAAATATCATTAAAAATGTCATAGTATAGTATGTCATCAAAATATCATTAAAAATGTCATAGTATAGTATGTCATCAAAATATCATTTAAAACGTCATAGTATAGTATGTCATCAAAATATAAAAAAAAGTCATAGTATAGTATGTCATCAAAATATCATTAAAAATGTCATAGTATAGTATGTCATCAAAATATAAAAAAAGTCATAGTATAGTATGTCATCAAAATATCATTAAAAATGTCATAGTATAGTATGTCATCAAAATATAAAAAAATGTCATAGTATAGTATTTCATCAAAATATCATTAAAAACGTCATAGTATAGTATGTCATCAAAATATCATTAAAAATGTGATAGTATAGTATGTCAGCAAAATATAAAAAATGTCATAGTATAGTATGTCATCAAAATATAAAAAATGTCATAGTATAGTATGTCATCAAAATATAAAAAATGTCATAGTATAGTAGTATGTCATCAAAATATAAAAAAATGTCATAGTATAGTATGTCATCAAAATATCATTAAAAATGTCATAGTATAGTATGTCATCAAAATATAAAAACATCATAATATAGTATGTCATCAAAATATAAAAAATGTCATAGTATAGTATGTCATCAAAATATCATTAAAAATGTGATAGTATAGTATGTCATCAAAATATAAAAAATGTCATGGTATATTATGTCATCAAAATATCATTAAAAACGTGATAGTATAGTATGTCATCAAAATATAAAAAATGTCATAGTATAGTATGTCATCAAAATATAAAAAATGTCATAGTATAGTATGTCATCAAAATATCATTAAAAATGTGATAGTATAGTATGTCATCAAATATCATTAAAAATGTCATAGTATAGTATGTCATCAAAATATAAAAAAATGTCATAGTATAGTATTTCATCAAAATATCATTAAAAACGTCATAGTATAGTATGTCATCAAAATATCATTAAAAATGTCATAGTATAGTATGTCATCAAATATAAAAAATGTCATGGTATAGTATGTCAGCAAAATAAAAAATGTCATAGTATAGTATGTCATCAAAATATAAAAAATGTCATAGTATAGTATGTCATCAAAATATAAAAAATGTCATAGTAGTATAGTATGTCATCAAAATATTAAAAAAATGTCATAGTATTATGTCATCAAAATATCATTAAAAATGTCATAGTATAGTATGTCATCAAAATATAAAAACATCATAATATAGTATGTCATCAAAATATAAAAAATGTCATAGTATAGTATGTCATCAAAATATCATTAAAAATGTGATAGTATAGTATGTCATCAAAATATCATTAAAAATGTCATAGTATAGTATGTCATCAAAATATAAAAAAATGTCATAGTATAGTATTTCATCAAAATATCATTAAAAACGTCATAGTATAGTATGTCATCAAAATATCATTAAAAATGTGATAGTATAGTATGTCAGCAAAATATAAAAAATGTCATAGTATAGTATGTCATCAAAATATAAAAAATGTCATAGTATAGTATGTCATCAAAATATAAAAAATGTCATAGTATAGTATAGTATGTCATCAAAATATAAAAAAATGTCATAGTATAGTATGTCATCAAAATATCATTAAAAATGTCATAGTATAGTATGTCATCAAAATATCATTAAAAATGTCATAGTATAGTATGTCATCAAAATATAAAAAAATGTCATAGTATAGTATTTCATCAAAATATCATTAAAAACGTCATAGTATAGTATGTCATCAAAATATCATTAAAAATGTGATAGTATAGTATGTCAGCAAAATAAAAAATGTCATAGTATAGTATGTCATCAAAATATAAAAAATGTCATAGTATAGTATGTCATCAAAATATAAAAAATGTCATAGTATAGTATAGTATGTCATCAAAATATAAAAAAATGTCATAGTATAGTATGTCATCAAAATATCATTAAAAATGTCATAGTATAGTATGTCATCAAAATATAAAAACATCATAATATAGTATGTCATCAAAATATAAAAAATGTCATAGTATAGTATGTCATCAAAATATCATTAAAAATGTGATAGTATAGTATGTCATCAAAATATAAAAAATGTCATGGTATATTATGTCATCAAAATATCATTAAAAACGTGATAGTATAGTATGTCATCAAAATATAAAAAATGTCATAGTATAGTATGTCATCAAAATATCATTAAAAATGTGATAGTATAGTATGTCATCAAAATATCATTAAAAATGTCATAGTATAGTATGTCATCAAAATATAAAAAAATGTCATAGTATAGTATGTCATCAAAATATCATTAAAAACGTCATAGTATAGTATGTCATCAAAATATCATTAAAAATGTCATAGTATAGTATGTCATCAAAATATAAAAAATGTCATGGTATAGTATGTCAGCAAAATATAAAAAATGTCATAGTATAGTATGTCATCAAAATATAAAAAATGTCATAGTATAGTATGTCATCAAAATATAAAAAATGTCATAGTATAGTATAGTATGTCATCAAAATATTAAAAAAATGTCATAGTATAGTATGTCATCAAAATATCATTAAAAATGTCATAGTATAGTATGTCATCAAAATATAAAAACATCATAATATAGTATGTCATCAAAATATAAAAAATGTCATAGTATAGTATGTCATCAAAATATCATTAAAAATGTGATAGTATAGTATGTCATCAAAATATCATTAAAAATGTCATAGTATAGTATGTCATCAAAATATAAAAAAATGTCATAGTATAGTATTTCATCAAAATATCATTAAAAACGTCATAGTATAGTATGTCATCAAAATATCATTAAAAATGTGATAGTATAGTATGTCAGCAAAATATAAAAAATGTCATAGTATAGTATGTCATCAAAATATAAAAAATGTCATAGTATAGTATGTCATCAAAATATAAAAAATGTCATAGTATAGTTTGTATGTCATCAAAATATAAAAATGTCATAGTATAGTATGTCATTCAAAATATCATTAAAAATGTCATAGTATAGTATGTCATCAAAATATAAAAACATCATAATATAGTATGTCATCAAAATATAAAAAATGTCATAGTATAGTATGTCATCAAATATCATTAAAATGTGATAGTATAGTATGTCATCAAATATATTAAAAATGTCATGGTATATTATGTCATCAAAATATCATTAAAAACGTGATAGTATAGTATGTCATCAAAATAAAAAATGTATAGTATAGTATGTCATCAAAATATAAAAATGTCATAGTATAGTATGTCATCAAAATATCATTAAAAATGTGATAGTATAGTATGTCATCAAAATATCATTAAAAATGTCATAGTATAGTATGTCATCAAAATATAAAAAATGTCATAGTAGTATTTCATCAAAATATCATTAAAAATCGTCATAGTATAGTATGTCATCAAAATATCATTAAAAATGTCATAGTATAGTATGTCATCAAATATAAAAAATGTCATAGTATAGTATGTCATCAAAATATAAAAAATGTCATAGTATAGTATGTCATCAAAATATAAAAAATGTCATAGTATAGTATAGTATGTCATCAAAATATTAAAAAATGTCATAGTATAGTATGTCATCAAAATATCATTAAAATGTCATAGTATAGTATGTCAGCAAAATATAAAAAATGTCATAGTATAGTATGTCATCAAAATATAAAAAATGTCATAGTATAGTATGTCATCAAAATATAAAAATGTCATAGTATAGTATAGTATGTCATCAAAATATTAAAAAAAATGTCATAGTATAGTATGTCATCAAAATATCATTAAAAATGTCATAGTATAGTATGTCATCAAAATATAAAAAACATCATAATATAGTATGTCATCAAAATATAAAAAATGTCATAGTATAGTATGTCATCAAATATCATTAAAATGTGATAGTATAGTATGTCATCAAAATATAAAAATGTCATGGTATAGTATGTCATCAAAATATCATTAAAAACGTGATAGTATAGTATGTCATCAAAATATAAAAAATGTCATAGTATAGTATGTCATCAAAATATAAAAAACGTCATAGTATAGTATGTCATCAAAATATCATTAAAAACGTCATAGTATAGTATGTCATCAAAATATAAAAAATGTCATAGTATAGTATGTCATCAAAATATAAAAAAATGTCATAGTATAGTATGTCATCAAAATATAAAAAACGTGATAGTATAGTATGTCATCAAAATATAAAAAATGTCATAGTATAGTATGTCATCAAAATATAAAAAAATGTCATAGTATAGTATGTCATCAAAATATAAAAAACGTCATAGTATAGTATGCCATCAAAATATAAAAAACGTCATATTATAGTATGTCATCAAAATATAAAAAAATGTCATAGTATAGTATGTCATCAAAATATAAAAAAACATAGTATAGTATGTCATCAAAATATAAAAAACGTGATAGTATAGTATGTCATCAAAATATAAAAAAATGTCATAGTATAGTATGTCATCAAATATAAAAAAATGTCATAGTATAGTATGTCATCAAAATATAAAAAATGTCATAGTATAGTATGTCATCAAAATATCATTAAAAATGTCATAGTATAGTATGTCATCAAAATATCATTAAAAACGTCATAGTATAGTATGTCATCAAAATATCATAAAAAAACATTGTAGTATAGTGGCCTACTAGTGCAGTGGCTGTGTGAGCATATATTTTGGTAAGGAGGCGTCAGTTGAAAGTTGAAAGGCTACATGTGTCTGTGATTGATATGGATACAGATTAAGGTGTCTATGTTTAATTAGTTGTTGTTGTTTATGGAATTGTTATATTGTCTTGTGTTTGGCTTTTAGCACCGACACTGCAGGGAGTTGAACCCCATTTCACTGATGTGAAAGTGCCACCACCAGTGCCTTTTGATTTTTCCTCCTCTGCTGGTGAGAGGGAGGGAGGGGACGCAGACAGACAGACATACAGACATACAGACATATAGACGCAGACAGATACACATAAACATAGAACACATTACATGAAAGGGCCCTCCCGCCATAAGCAGACATTATTATAGTCTACTTATGGAGGGGGGCAACAGCAGGTGTTATCTCACTCCACTTCTCAATTTGGGGTAATGGAGGTTCAGTTTTGGTGCCTTTTTTTTTTTTTTTTTTTTTTTTCTTGCAGTTTTTTTTTTTTTTTTTTTTTTTTCAGGTTCCTTTTTTTGTTTTTTTGTTTTTTGTTTTTTTTTTCTTCGCAGTTTTTTTTTTTTTTTTTTCTTATTCCTTTTTTTGTTTGGCTCGTCCTATTGTCTGGCCTTTTTCCTTGGTGGACAGCAATCCTGATCACTCTCATCTTTGAGGGGCAGCTTGCTGAACAGGGATGACAGCTCCTCCATTTGTGCCTGGAAAGAAGCCTGATCGGCCTGGGCAGTTTGTTGGAAGACTTTGCTGTTTTTCTTCCTCTTCTGCCCCTTGGTTGTGTTGACCTGGACAGCCGTGTTGTTGGCATTGAGAGTCTGGGGTTCCGCATTTTTTTGGACCTTCTCTAACTCTCTTTTGCTCTTCTTTTCCCTGTTCATGTATTTCTTTTTCAGGGATATCTGCTTAGCCAGTTGTTGTTTGGTGTCTTCCACCTCCTGACTAAGTTGGTTTTTCTCATCGAAAAACCCCTGTCGCTCTTTATCCAACAGGTTGCGAAGTTCTTGAACCTGCTTGCGAAGTTGATGGCACTCCTTCAATGCGGCACCCAGGGTTGGAACTCTGGGCCGCTGTTTGACGGCCCTCCTGTGTCTTTTCAAGACTCCGTCGCGTTTCATCTCGCAGAGATTTCTTCTCACAGCTATTGCTTGCTCAAAGATCTGAAGTGTCCTCACAGAGATTTCACCTACGCAAAATTCATGTTACGGGGTCCTACTTACCAACTTCTCTTCTGCTGCGCTGTGATGTCACAAAGGCAACACTCCTAAAAACATTCCGTGTGCTGATGATGTCATTGTGTTCTGACTGCATGTTTAGAATTCCAGGATTTCATTTTTTTAAATTTTAGTCTTTATTAACATGACATTCACTATTGACATGATAAACAAATAAAGAAATAAATTCATTATTTATTATAAATGAAGACATGAATAATTAAATAATTGGGGTGAATAGATTCCTCTGTTACCAAAATCCTTTGTTTTTCTTATTATTCTTCCGCGTCAAACTGTAACTACTGATTCATACTTTCAGCTAGAAACTCCATTCAAAATGAAAAATATTCATCATTTTGCTGACTTTTTACATATGATTCAACTTTTCAATCCCATTCAAACTTTTTAAAGTTATTCAGCGTTTTCTGAAACTTGGTTATATTGGAAGTCAATGAGAAGATCCTTCAAACTCACTCATCTTCACCCACACATCATGAATTCATAGTTCATAGAATTCATAATTCATGGAGTTGAATCTCCACTAAAAGAGTCTCTTCTCTGTGTTCTGTCTGTCTCTCTCTGCTCTTCTGCCAGGTGCACCTACCTATTTACCATGGCAACCGCTGTCACACACAAACTCACAGAAACATGATGTGTGTGCGGGGGCGTCGGTGGCTTGGTGGTGGAGCAGACACCCCATATACAAGGCTGTTGCCGCAGCGGCCCGGGTTCAACTCCGGCCTGTAGCCCTTTGCTGCATATCACTCCCTCTCTCTCTCCCCCTTTCACGCTTAACTGTGCTATCAATTAAAGGTAAAATGGCCCAAAAAAAAAATCTTTAAAAAAAAAAAGAAACATGATGTGTGTGCGTGCCTACATGTTACATGCAGACATGACAGAAACATGATGTGTGTGCGTGTCTACATCTTATGTGCAGACATGACAGGGG
Source organism: Epinephelus cyanopodus (assembly GCA_026686955.1). Classification (NCBI taxonomy): domain Eukaryota; kingdom Metazoa; phylum Chordata; class Actinopteri; order Perciformes; family Serranidae; genus Epinephelus; species Epinephelus cyanopodus. The sequence continues at coordinate 35,229,970 of CM048926.1, read as the reverse complement.
CACAATCTCCATTTTAACCCTTTAGTTGCCAGAGTTTTTTGAGGAAAATATTCCATTTTCATTTCAACATTTCAAAAGGCTGTCGCTTGAAAGTGGTGAGAGATAAAGGCACACTGTAAATGAGAAAACTATTCATCATGACCCAAAGTTTGTGATGGGAGTAAATTAACTCATCTAATTTGCATATTGTGGCATCACTAGGTGGCGGCCATGTTGAATTTCATAAATCTCAGTAAAACATTCAAATATTCAAATCATTCAAACTTTATTGTATTCAAGGCAGCATTGCAGCGTGGCTTCAGCTTGCTGCATTCACACTCGCAATTTCTTCAGAAATTGCTTCTCTAGTTAAATATATGATGCTGTGATGATGTGATTGTGCTGCTGACTCAAACTGTATTGACCACAGCTGTCCATCTCTCTGCTATGTTTTTTTCCCAAATGTTTTTAGATCTCTTTTATTTGTGTGTGTCTTATAGAGGACAACTCAGGCCTATGTTCTAAACTTATAAGAGCCGTGAAGTGCAATGTACTTTCTGCAACCAACACGAAGCTATCATTAAAGCAGGTGAAGTTAGCGGACAGTTAGGTTCGGATGACTGAAGCTAAAAGCTTTAATGCAGGTTCGATAACTGATGGTACAATGCTATGCGAGTGAGGGCAAGGCTCAGCAGGTTCTGTAATGCGTTGGCCTGTGGTTAATGCGAGTTACATGGCAATGTCGCGAATCCATGATCATGATCATTCGAGTGTGCGTGGGTGTGCGTGTCCATGAGTGAGAATGTTCTTCCTCCCCTGCTGGTGAGAAGAGAGAACGTCACGCCCCGACCTAAAACCTGTTTTCCTTTATTTTGAAGGGAGAGACTTAGATTTATTAGGTTTTCATGGGAAAAGCATTATAACATTTAACACTTGGATGCCAATTTTATATCTCCTAATTCATATACCTTGGGAACAAGGGGGTCATGGAATTTTAAAATATAATAGTAAAAAAAAATCCTGGCAATTTTCATACAATTAACCTTTAAACTGACAGATATACTGACAATCAAAAAAATAAAAATAAAATCAGCAGAATGGACCCTTTTGGTCCTAAGGTGCCTCGAGGTTATTTTTGCAAGGTAGGCAGTGCTCGGGAGTCTCATCTACAATTTTTATTCTTCTCGTCCCTCTCCCGTGCACGTGTTTGAAAATAGATGTGCAAAGTATTCCTTCGTTCAAGGTCATTCTTTAAAATGGTGCAGTGATGGCAGTATTGGCAGATGGAATCTGGCCAGCTGATTTGACTCGACTCTGGAGCGTCTTTCATGTTGAGTCTCCGCTGAGTCAGGCAGCCAGATGTGGCCCGACGTATTGCTTCCAGTGTGCTGAGTCTGCGGCAAAGCTGGGCCAGGTAACTTTCGGTAATGGCCCAGTGATGGCAGAGTCAGCAGCTGTAAGAAGTGCTACAAACAAAATTTGACCTGGCCTCAACTTTTTCAGCACTCTAATGACACTGTGAGGCATCATCATCATCATTTATTTTAGCAATGGTAGTGTGTTATTTAGCTTAGTTAGCTGACACTATGCTAGCTCTCTGTCTATTGTGGTGCATGTAGGGATGCAGTGGAGCGACAATAAGCCATAAGCATAGATATTTTATGCCCAAATACAGACTTTAGATGACATTCAGTTGAGTTTCTGGCAGGTAGCAGACACACACAAGCCTGTTGTGATGTAACTATGTTAATGAGCACTTGAACAATACTTGAAGGGCGACTCAGCACTAATGTAGCTGGGCATGCTGTTGCTGTGTCGCTCGTAGTGCGAACGCAGCATAAAACAAGAAAAGTCCACGTTAAAACCAGGTAAAATGTGGTTGAAAGGTGACATTTTTTGATTTTTAGATTACACATAACCATTGTATCATTGAAATGACTGTATTTGCAAGTCATGGATAGTTTATGTAAGCTTGTCAAACTTCAGATGAACCATCACCTCAGCGATGTAAAGCAGGAGGGCTAGATTTCCAACAGTATAGAATAAGACATCTGGCTCAAAGTAGTGAGAATGCCACGACATCAGCCTGGGCTTTAGAAGGATTCAAATCATTTGTGCCACCCCGTAAATCGCCAAACTTTGTTTTTGCTCTATAGCCTCATTATACAAGCTCAGAATTGACTCAAACCTGAAATGGATGAGTAAATTCTGCATAGTTAAGAAATGTAGTCTGTGAAAGTGAAAGTGACTTAGATTATATGACTGACTATATGACTATACTGTCTAGATTTCTACATAAAATAAGTTTTAACATACATGTCTACTGTAGATACATTTGGATCTAGAAATCCCCAATTCAGTGTTTATTAATGAGAGCTCCCTTTTCCCTAGGTGTCTTTGAAGATGAGAGCCTCTGCTAAATGTCTTACATTGATTGATACCGTAGTGGTAAAGACAGTGTACGCTTGATCCAATCTGATGGGCTGTTCCAGCTCGAAACTACTCTGATTGTGACTCTTTGTTTTCCTCTGACCTTTCTGGAAGCTCTATCTAATGACACAGAGCTCATATCCTGCTGCGAATGCTTCTCCCTCAACCAGGGAATGTTTTGCAGTCTTTGACATTTAACCTTTGCTTACATCTGCTCTGGTCCATCGCCTGCCAAATCTGCTGATATCATTGATTTTTGTGTCACCCGCAAGCTGGGTATTTTGCGCTCCTGGTCACTTAGATGTCCCTCTCAAAAGATCTCATTTAGCACCTTCTCCTGACATATAAAGTGGCTCCTGAACTCTGTGCCTTTTCTGTTCTTCTCTTTTCTGTCTAAACTTTGCTGAGTGTGCTGGTATGATTATCTCTAAAGGTAAAGTGAAAAGGATGCAGTTGTGTTTGCTGCGTCAGTCGATAAAGCAAGCTGCTCAAAACAAACTCGGGGTGTTCAGAGTGCCACAATTCCCTATACAGTAGGATAAAATACGAATATTTGAAAATCTTATATACAGTTTATGGAGTATGTCTGTATGTGTGTGGTGAAATATATATATCTATAGCCTTCTGATTTGTAGTAAAACTTCTTCACTAAACTTTCATTGAACTGAATTTGACACAGAGCACATTTTTCAGGCAGCTATGGAAGAACAAGAAAGGAACCATTTCAAGTTCACCTGAAAATACAAAAGTTATCTTTTACAGTATAAATCTTTAGCAAGTGGATTTTCCATTATATTACTGAAAGGGGAAAAAAGCCTTGGATGGATAAAAACGCTCTTTTAGCCTCCCAGCCATTGTAAGGTCAGGCCAGTGTGTTAATCATCAGCTTACCTGGCTGAGGCACCAACACATTATGACTAACTTGCTAACTTACAAGGCCAGGACAGAAGACATTTGTTAGCAGAGGTATAGAGAAATGACATCATCAAGCATCTAACATGACTGAGGACATCTGCTGATACACTTTTAAGCTATTCAGTTTGTTAAAGCTGACAAACTAATAAGGTATCTAGTGTGCATGTACGTTAGATGCATGGATGGTGTCATATGTACCAGATTTAGGGTGTGCACAGGGAATGCTATATGACCAAATTCCCTATGCACACCTTAAAGGTCCAGTATATTTAATTAAGTGGTGAGGTTGCAGAACTGAAAGTTATTTATATCTCTCACTTATCAGTCGCTCTGTAAAATTCAGTCCCGACTAAATTTTGAAGTTTTGAACGCTGCTCAGACAAAGACGGACAGTATTTTGTGATGGCACCTTATTGTATCATACTGGCAACAGGCCAACGACTGGCAGTTATGTTTCCATTACCGCCAATCTTTGCCAATCGGAGCTGGAGCTGATAAATACCTGTGACTATTGCAGTCATTTGTCTTGGGAATACATACACATTGTAAGCTTTCCTATTAAATACCAAGGCCGGATGTTTGCAGGTGTCTGTGAGTTCAATGTCCAGTGGGAAAGTGTCTTTAGCTAGTAGCAGCATGCTACATATGTCTTCATTTCCCCAAAATACCTTGGTTACAAGCCCTCTGGCTACAATTCATTCACTTTGAGGAAAGTGGTATCTCTAGCCCTTTTTACACAGAGATCACACTAAAGGGCCACACAGTCTCTTCTTTACACTGCCTTTGCAGTTTTATACAGAACAAAACAACGACGTCATCATGTCACTACAGTGTGTGATTTTAGATCATATTCCGGCATCCCAGAAGCAAAAAAAAGGTATGATCAGCATAACAATTAACACAACAGCGTTGGTCTCTAATGACATATAACACATCTGTAGTATTTTATAAACATCAACAATGGCATAACAGAGCAATAGCAATCATTTACCGTCTCTGTTTTATGGCAGCTGATCTCCTCTTTTTCCAATATTTCTGGCTGCTGTCCTTTTTTTTTTTTTTGAGTCAGCTGCTAACTGCTACTATCTAGCTTTTAGAAGCTCCCAACAGTGTGTCAAACACATAACAAGTCATCAAAACGTCAAACCACTCCTGTCCATGGTTCCGTCCTGCTGGCTGTCCCTTATACGCAGATGTCCATTCGGCGCTGTTACTACCTCCAGTGCTGGCTTAAAGGCGAGACAACTTTGTCCCCCATTCTGTGATTGTGCTTTTTATAAGGAACGGCGAGGCTGGATAAATTTCCCCCTTGAACAGGAAGTGTAAAGAGGGCTCGTGACAGCTCCAGATTATGCAGTCCATTTGACACTGGACCGTCTCTTTCTCCCTGATGGATACCACCATCCCATTGACGTTACACTGTTGGGGCCTCACTGTTATGACACACCCACTTCTCAACAATTAAGTCCAGTTCCTCCCAACATCATATCCCACCTGCCTATTTTGTTTCACTTACAAATATGTTGCAACACTGAAGCTAGATGCTCTCAAAATGCCATTTCATCTGCTTTTACCCAGCAGTGGGTTGACAGACATCTACGGTCTGCCCAGAGTAGTGATATATTTGTCTGGGACAAAACTGACATTTAAATCTAATATTTTTCACAGACTGCACAATCTAAGCCCTGACTTGCCTTAGGCTAGTGAAAAAGAGGAGCAGACCACAGTTGGAGAAAATGGTGAATTGGTTTTTGCCACAGCCAAACATTTGAGGCAGATGGTAGATGTAAGTTATATTATGAAGCATCTTTCATTTTGACTGCCTTAAAGGTTTGCATTAGGAACACTACGTGACCTAATCAAAGCAAAGCAAGGTCAGCCACTGACAACTACATTGTTACTGCTTTATGCAAATACATTTAAAATTCAGTGAATGGATAGTATGTAAATACAGAGGATCAGCAACACTGAATAAATGACTGTTGTTTCTTTTGGTTACTTTTGTTTCTTTTGGAGCACATGAAAGTCCTATGTTTGCGCAGACAGTTAAAGCACTTCATGTCTTTCAAGCATAATGTTAGGCATTATGCATTTCTGTGAATGTATGCCCTGATGAACCTGGATAAACTCAGACTGAAAGCTAATGAAATGTACATTTTTGTCTACAGTCTTTATTGTGCTACAGGCATCATGTCTCCTGTAGAAACTCATGTTCACTTCTGCTCACATCCTTTTTATTCCACGTTCGCTATCATGTTTTGAAGCGAGGCTGTTTGACATGCATTAGATGGTTCTGTCCATTTACACTCTATCAAAATAAAATCCCAGGCCCATCTATCCACAAATGCTGCTGTTATGAATATAATATAGATAGATCTGTCTCCTTCACTTGCCATGAATTGAAGCAATTTTCTGATCACGTCATGCCAAAGGCTTACAGCATATAGAAGTGTTTTTTTTCCTGTCTGGAAAAAGTTTACTGCAATTTCTTGCCACAAAGATTAAATAGACATATATGGAGATATAAGAGGGGAAAAACACATAAAAGGAGGGGATATCTGTTTCCTGCATACAGATTTGTACTAAATATAAATGGGTTTACATAATGATATGACCCACAACTCCAGGGGAAAGGCAAACAACATAATGAAGATGTAAATTGGTAAAATAATTAACATTGGTGATGATTGGGGCTTTACTTTCAAAATTGAATAAACATCATGCAGACAAACCTGGAGCAAAACAGAGAGCACTAAAGGGACAAGAAGTTCAGTCAGGAACACTTTAGTCAAAGATTTTAATTTACAGTATAATATTTGGCAGTATGGCTCTGTTCTGGGGTTTCCTCTGGGGTAAGCCTCTTTCACATGCCTACGTGGAGAGCCTAAGTCGGAGAGAGCACACCTCTCAGCCCTTCCACTTGCACATGAGGAAAGCCTGAGGCAGAGAGGCAAACCTCCCTGCCCCTCCATGCGCCTACATGGAAATCCTAAAGCAGGCAGAGCAGCAGCAGAGACAAAAATTATCTGACCTAGTTTGACTTTTGATCAATGTCGCAGCATTCAGAGATCTCGGTGCTTAACTTGGTGGGTACTGTTTTATCATTACCACGAGGAATGGTGGCCAAAACTAAGAAAGTAAGACCCCAAGTTGTAATAAACCAGTCTTGCCAGGTAAGTAATCATCTAGATAACTGAATTATTTATCTACTCTTTCTGTTCTCTACATTATAGTTATGAATTATTACAGTCCTGCAGTGTGTAAACAGTCACAAATAAGTCTTTCACCATTATCACAGCACTAGGCCCCGTGAGATTACAGATGGCCCCGGTGGATCCATCACCGCAGTGTTCTCAATCTTCCTGCCCCTGTGTCGAGCCTTCTCTTATTTCTATTAAATGCTTCGATGGGAGTTACAAGCCACTCAATCATTTCCTTCCCCTTTGATCGAAGCTGGTGGAGGAGGGAAAAAAAAAGAGCTCTTATTGTGCCGGGACTATGGGGTGAAGAGGCTGGACCCTTGGGGGTCAGCTGCTAGCTCACACAGATATTACATCATGTTTATCTAGGAGGGGGTACAGGCACGTTCCCGGCCATATGTGCCAGTGTCCTGCAGGACGACTTTGATCTTGACTACCTACTGCCCTGCTGCTTCCCCAGGGTCAGATACAAGTGAAGGCCATAACTTCTCACAGATTAAAGCTGCTAAACCCCCTTCACCAAGGGCCAGAGATGCTATTGGCTGCCCTTTGACCTTTGACCTGTCCCATGAGGGCTGAAAAGAAAAAAATAAAACCCCTGTTAACCGTAGCCGTGGAGGGACAAGCAGCTGCATGGCTTTGAAGCAAAGGGTGATATGAAAGTATCAAGTCAGCGTGAGACCTGTTTCTGTTTTTCATCCCTCTCTTTCCGACCATTCCTCGCTGTCAAGGTGATGTTGCCGGGCAACAGCCAAAAGGAAATAGGATTCGGCATGGCAAGGTCAAGACTGAATGCCTCACATCTTTCTTTCTCTCTCTCACACACACACACACACACACACACACACACACACACACACACACACACACACACACACACACAACTCTGGCAGCGAACCTTGAGCTAGATGCTGCAAATCCCCTGAAATCCTCCTTGACTTTTTATTTTCATTTGATTCCGAGCCTCCTGACTCTTTGCCCTGCCTTTATCCGTCTCAGACATTGCATTTCTCCAGCCACTTGTAATAAAGCTGGGGGATGGGAGGAGGTAGCCGTCTTGATGTGCCAGGAGACCATCTAGCTTTCACCTTGCGGAGGTGTGGAGGGATTGCTGTGCTGACCTTGAGTGGACATGGGTCACATAGACGATCACGCTTTCGTTTGGTAATTACTCAGTCAAGCTTTGATAGTGGTGTTTGTTAAAAGCTAAGGTGCAAAGATAGTTTATGGGGGTCACCGAGAGGGAGCCTGGGGAGTATGTGTCTGGTATTTGGTTATGAAATTGCTTGTGGATGTTGGTGGAGTCATTTGAATACACTGTCGGTTTAATTCTTTGTGCATATACTGTGATTGGTGTACATCTCATACATGCATGCATACTGTCACCATGGTACATTTTTATGTATGCATTCACACAGAACATAACGCCACACTACCACAAGTGTTTCTGTCAGCCCAAAACTCAAACAGTACAATACATCTTCCCTCTATAGCTGATCACATCAGTTTAAGGAGTTGTATTCTCCCTGTTACACTTTGCTTGATATCCTATCAATAATTTAAGCTGAATGATTCAATAGTTTTGAACCAGGACCTTAAAAAATGCATCAAGTATCCCAGCTTATAAAATAAAGCTGTTATTTCAATGTGCCATATACATAATCAACATTTAGGTAAATATAAGTACTGGACTGAGTTAAGATAGCTAATATTAAAGGACTTGGATTGGGGCTAAAAAACTTGATCAGGACGTCAACGCAGTTGGAATCCTGCAATGTATGCATTCTGCAGTTTTTCTACCATCTTTGTTACCGTTACATTTTGTGTCTCACTTACGTTTTCATATTTGAATCTTTTTGTCACAAACTCAACATGCTGTAAACTAGAGGTCTTCATGGGGCTGTAGGGTTCCTGGGATCGGAGACCCAACCCAGGTCGACTGGGTCCGGGTCGGGACCCATACTTAACAAGGTCCTAAGTCTGTTCATCATTATGTGCAATACCCGAATGGACCTGAAAGAAACCGCACCTATCCCAACAGAAAAGCATAAACACTGTGTGTTTAACTTGAGTGATGATTAGGCCGACTTGGAATCAGATTACATCAGAGAAAGTGAAGTGAACTGCCGAGCTGAGGAAGGATGGATGGTGAGCGCAACAAAATGAACAATAGAAGAGGATAAAATAAAAAGGACATCTGAAACAGTATTAAACATACAGTATAAAGATTAGTATGTTGCATCTAAAATAAAATAACAAATTGGCAGTAGAGCCGCATTTTAGTAACAATTTTGATTATTAAGTTTGTAGGCTCCTCTTGGACTTGCACCAGGCTGGGTCTGTAATTTTTATTTTTAATTATCAGGTCCAACTGAATCTATGAACTAATTTCCCAGATCTATTAGGGTTCGGATAAATCATCCTGGACTTGTGGAGACCTCTGCTGCAAACATAATATACGTCTTGTCGCTAGAGTGACCAGTGTGCAGGAGGACTCATTGGCAGCAGATGTTCAGGTGTCATGACCTCATCTTCCACATCAGGTTTGGTTGGCTCATGAACATCTCTGATCTTAGCACCCTGCAAGTTAAGAAGCAACACTCTGTACCTATCTTCACTTAGTACAGCTAAATACTGTATACAAGATGGGGCAAAGATACTTGAAACAACACCTGCCACCCACTTTGCTTTATATAACAAACCTTTGCAAACATATCAACAGCTAGTTTCAGTGTCTGTGCTTACAACTGCTCTTTCTTTTTAGTAGATCCAAACATTGCAAGCAACCAAATTTTGTTCGTTCAACAACCAATGTCTTGGTTTGTGGTGTCAGCTTTGATGTTGCTGCAAAACAGCACCTGTTATCTTTTGATGTCACCCCCAAAAGCGATCCGCAGAAATGTAAAATTCATTCCAGATGGGCGTGAGCTCGGAGCAGCTTGTCCTTTTCTTACAAATAAACTAACCATTGCCATTTCATTCTTTAATCAGCCACAGTAAGTTGCTGCGTGTGAGCAGATAGGGAGTTCAATTTTGCGCAAAGAAAGATCAAAAAGATGCAAGGCTGTTGATGAGGAACAAGCCTGTGACATTTCAGCCTTCACAAGCCAGCTCTTTCAACTTGATGCTGTTGTGATTTTTTTCCCGACGCAGGTATTTAATTTTTCTGGCAGGTATGCAGGGAGAGGAGCGGAGCAGGAGGGGGAGCAGGGAGGCCTCATGGGCATCAGGCGGGAGGGTAAACAAGCTTCAAAGCCCCAGCAGAAGCCTCAGACTTGACCTGGGGTGAAGCACGACTCATTAGTTACACGCCAGGCAGCATCTGGAGTAATCACACCAAACACCATGGACTACATCACTCTGAACTCCACACACGAAAGCGACATGCTAACAGGGCGTAACGTTTAGGGATAATGTGCTTTTTAAAAGGATAAAAAACACCTCCATAAAACCATCTATTTGCTGAAGAGGTAATCCATGAAAACAGAATTATTTGATTTAAACTTTTAAGTTCAGAAACTTTTCTCATGTTTAAATCCTCCTAGTCTCTCAGTTCTCAGCAGTGTGAATCACATGGTGCAACAAAATACATCAATTTCTCTGTATTTTTTCCTCTCGGCTAGATTTCACCTTATTGAACGAGGTTACATGGAATTTCTTTGCTGATACATGCAACTAAAAGCACTTCTCCAGCAAGATGACAACACAGCATTTCTCCAAATTCATTTTTCATATTTTAAATAAGATTTTTGTCGGCGGGGTGATACGATACATTTCAGCTTTATTGAGGACGTTTGCTTCCCGGGAACAACCTCCATACCACATAGATCAGATAAACCTGGTTGTACAGTATACCCGCGGCACTTGCACAGAAATCCATCAGCGCATTCTCTAATCTTCAGAGGAAATCATTGATTTATTACAGGCGGAGAATACTGTCCTTGTCAAAGCGCACTAACCTGTCCTGCTATCACTTTGATCATGTAATGACAAAATACAGTGATGAAAACCTCAAAAGGTGTTGTCGCGTGTCCGCCTCCTGCCAGAGACCTCATGGCTGAGACCATCATTCCATCCGACGGCTTCTCTGGTCATCCGATGATGGATAACCAGGTGGCAGATGTTTCAGGAAGTAGCCCATTGATAACAGTCCCAGAGGAGCCCCCCTGATTGGAGTTCATCGTCCCCTCCCCCTGTTCCACCAGCCCATCCATCACTGGCTGAAATTGGAAGCTGCCCTTGAGTGTCAGTGACCAAGTGTTGATGGAATAGGTGCTGATGAGATGCACTGATTTGAGTGCTGCGCGGTATCCTAAGAGGGCACACGAATGCACACAGTTTAGATTTGGGGTGTTTAGCTGATGCTCTGAGTCAAAGCAGCCCCTCAGATACTCCGACACAGTGTCATCGTGTGCGTAAAGCTGGATTTGGCAGCCAGATGCATCATGTGGTGCCTCTTCATGTGCACCGGATGTGTCGTACATTAAAAAGGCAAGTCAAGCAGCTGACTCAAGTGACTGCTTTTCTGGAGTTGCAATCAGTGCAGCCATTTAGGAATGCAGACAGTGGAGGATCCTGATGTGGTGCACTGTGTGTCACCACTACCAGTGTGTGGAGGAGCATAGAAAACAATAGAGTTGGTTGTTTGATGGATTGCTCCAGTGTCCAGACTGTTGTGGTGAAGTGGGATTAACCCTAAGGCAAAGCTCTAAATTTAACAATCATGTGCAGTATGTCCCAACCCTCACCTGGGACATGGTCATGAGTTTGAGTAATGGCTGAAAAAATAAGATCGCAGATGCAAGTTGCCAAACTGATGCTCCTTTACAGGTTAGCTGGGCTCAACAGAATGTCCAGGGGCTTTGAGTAGAGCTGCTGTTCCGACACGTTAAAGGAAGTCAGTTGAGGTGTTTTGGACGTCTGATTAAGATGCCTCACTTGGGAAGATTTCCCGCTACTTGATTTGATACATCAGGTGTTATTGGACCAAACAGTTCTGGCAACTCCTGAGAGTAACTACCAATAGGGGAGTTCCTCCGTGAACCAAATGCCTTCAAGGGCTTTTTTTTTACTGTTTGCATGCGAACTGCCAGTGGCAATGCTAATGTGAGTGTGATGAGTCGAAATCGTGCTGTGTTTCCCTCATCGTAGCTTTGCCCAGTAAGGCCTGGACTTCACTGTCGGCCTATTTTTCTGTGTTATATTTCATTTTTTTCACGAGTTATTTGTGTTTCGTGTTGTTAAAAATATGGCTGTTGCTGGTGCTGCATTGCCACATGCATTTGACCAATCACCACGTACTTGTATCACTTGAGGTTCCTCTTATGCTGGGAGATTATCCTAGTTCTTGCAGTGGGAGCACAATACAAACGGTGTTTCTCAGAACTATAAGAAAGTTCCTGTGGTCAGAAAACACCTATTGTGTTGACAAAGAGGTAACCATTATCAGTATTAGGATTTCATATGGACAGCAGAGTTACGGTGAGATAAGATATGTTTATCAACTTAAGCTCTATATTTTAATTTGTCAAATGAAACGGTATTGCCCAAACATCTCTCATTTGGCCCCCTCTTTCACCTCAGTGTATTTGTGGTTATCAAAGTGTCCCTTTGGTTAGGTCAAGAGCCCCACTTGTGCGAGTCTAGGGCAAATATAAAACCTGATCATAATGCTGCGGTGGCTGTGGTCTCTGATAAATTTGCTCCTTCCCCCTTGAGATAGTTTTATGACACCACTGCACTGAATTACCAGTGGACAGTGTTACCAATGGCTTGAAACCCTTTTTAGCCTTGCAATACCTCCACTCATCACAGATTGCACATGTCTCTAAACTGTGATCAACCAAAGAGTGATCCTCCCCTTTACAGAGTAAAGTTCCATTTTTTTTATAGTGTCTAGAATTGACCACTAAGATTTATCTTGGGGCCCCTTGGGAGGATCCAGACAAACCACTTGTCGAACACAAAAAAAAAAACATGCAACAAATTCTTTGTAAAGCCGATTATGTTTTTGTCTGAGAGGTGCTGATTTAATTGAGGTCATTTTTGAAGCCCTACGTAGTGGCAGTGGTGCATTTTTCACATCCATTTCTATGAATGGGCTGATGTTATTGTACGACTGTAACAACTAAAATGTGACCTTTCTGGCATTATATACAAAAACACCCCACACTGAAGTGCTTATTGTTGAGAATGTCATGAAAATAAGGAACAAAAACTGAGACAGTCCAGGATTACCAGTGTCTTGCCAGGTAGATAATGTTGCCTTTCTAAGCAGACAAAGAGATCTGCCCTTGGTGTGCTGCTGTTGTTCGTATTTTCAGCCCCAGTGTTACTCTTCCGAGCCTGTCGGCGGGGTGCAAAAAGCATTCAGCTCTGAAGGATTTGAGAAACAGTGCAATCGTCCTGAATTTAAATGGGTTCAGGGCCCAGCGTACAGATGGCTGCGTCACAGCCAGATACGGCGTTCAATAGTTCAGAACCTGCTCTTTTCTCTCTCTAATCGCACCCTCTCTTTTTCTCATTGCTGTCTTTTGCAGCCTCTTTATCACTCTGCTTCTTTACGCACCTTGTGCATGTACACTCTTAAACACACATCCAGAAGCACACACTGTTTTACTCTTTTTCATTCTCTCGCTGTCTCTCTCACCCTCACCCAGCGTCGCCGCTCTTTCTCCGTCTAACATCCCCCGTTTTTTCCTCTCCCCCCTTCCTATTTCCCAGTACTGAGGAACGAGATAAAGAAATCGTTTTTCTTTCACCGCCAATCAGGTCAGCACAATTACACAAACCAGCAAACACGCTCTTCTCTTTGTGTCTCTCTAACATGCCCCCTCTTTTCCTCCCCTCCTCCTTTTCCAAGTTTCCACACTCTGAGAAATGAGATAAAGAAATCACTTTTCGAGGTAGGTGCAATGGCACAAACTAGCGAGCATACACCTCGAACTCTGACTCAATCCACCATTTTCCCTGTCTGTCACCCTCAGCCTTTCGTTTGTTCTTCTTTCTCAAACACACACACATTCCTGCATACATTACCTCAAACAATTATTTTCTTTGCTTGTCTTTGTGGCACGAACTCAAACTGTAGAGATGAACCAGTCCAGACTTTCACGTTTCACCTAACAAAGTCTGACACAATGTGCCGCAGCTGCAGTGCAACAGAGTGATAGATTAACACCAAAGTAGCAGATTAAAACAAAGGGGGACCAGTAAAGGCTTCCAGACATCTTAGATCTCATCTGATGTAACAGGCCACCCGGGGAACCAGATGCTGGGAATATGAAATGTGCTCGGAGAGGGCATTTCCAAAATTGCACTGCACATTTTTCAAGGCCAGCGTCATGCATGCTGGTGTTACTTTGTGTCACCTTGATGTCTTCAGAACGTGCCATAATCTGGCACTCAAGGGTAGCACTGGCTTCGCTCTTGTAACTTGCAGCTGTAATAAAGAACCAGAGATTTGAATCAGTTCTCCAAAATGGATAAATTTGCTGCGGCATCTTTTGACTCCCTGTTTTGATCGTTGACTTTCATCACTTTAGTTACAGTAAAATAACACCCATGCAAAGCAATAATCTCATACTTTATTAGCCTTTCCTACAGCAGCATTCATGATGGCCCATGCATTTGTTTGTTTCTTGCCTGGCATGAAGGGGTAGACATTTAATCCAAACAAGTTAATTAGCGGGGAGATAGCATCGGCGCAAACGAGGCTAATGAAATAAACACTGTCCTAAAAGAAGAGATTAGCAATTAAGCTATTGGAGCGCAGAGTCATTTATGTTCCTTTGTGCTGTCTTTTAATGTGGCACGGTAATGAATACTGCTCCTGCCTTTATATCTGTGTGTGTACGTGTGTGTGTGTGTGTGTGTGTGTGTGTGTGTAGGTGTGTGTGTGTGTGTGTGTGTGTGTAGGTGTGTGTGTGTGTGTGTGTGAAGCAATAATAACCCACTCTCGCCTATTTGTTTACCAGCCTTTGTTTACTGAAGGACAGTATGGCTGTCTTCTGTTTAACAGCTACAATACTGACACTCGGTGTACAAACTATCGTACACTTCCTGTATATGAGATGATGTGTTTATATTGGACAGGGAGAGTTATAGATGATCTTATTGAGTTTGTTGTGCCACTCAGTACACTGTTGTGAAATGTGGCTGATTTAAATAAATGGTAGTTTGAGAGGTGGTATGTGCCTGTGTTTATTTGACTGATTGAAGGCAGAAATGTTGTGTGTGCGTGTATATACATCCATTTGTGTCTGCACACAAATATGTCATATGTGTGTGTTTGAAATTCCTCTAAGTGATCTGTATATACAAACCTCTTTTGCGAAACCGAGACAAAGTTCAAGTGTTCTTCATCCTCCATGTGTCTTGCATCTGCCTGTGTGTACAGTATATTACATTCATGCACACACACAGGAAACACACACTGCTCTTGAGTGTGTATATGTGTGTGTGTGTGTGTGTGTGTGTGTGTGTGTGTGTGTGTGTGTGTGTTTGTGTGTGTGATCCATCTGGTCTGGTCTAGTTTTCTCATCGAGCGGCTGATGAATGGAGAGCAGAGGGCTCTACAGCGACCAGGACACATGGCAACTCCCCCTCGACTTTATCAGCCACAACACTGTTCATTCCATGCATCTATCTCTCTGTCCAGCAGCAGCCAGGGAAGCCATTAACCCGCAGGCCCTCTGAGTTCCTGAACGCCACTGACCACTGAGAGAGTGAGAGCGAGATTATTTGTGTGCTTTTGCTGGAATTTTGAAAGAACAAGCTCTGCATCTGTAACGATATCTCTTGCAAAATGAAATATGTTGGTCTTTGCCAAATACATTTTTGGAGGGAATACAAATCGGATTATGTTCAAGTTGATACCAAAGACTGGTGCTTACATCCTGTTACTAATATATTAAAAGGTCCCTTAACAAAAGTCATGTTTACATTCAGAGTTACTAACCAAAAAGCATTGTGTGTATCTTTGAGGTCCAATTAAAATCCTGTATTGTTTACATGCATGTTTACTTGCTAGCAGTCTTCTTCCTCCCTGTCCTTGCTGGCCTGTGAATGTTTCACGTAATATAGAAGTGCTTTGAGTGGTCGGAAGACTAGAAAAGCGCTATACAAGTGCAGTCTGTTCACCTTCATGGTCTCAATGCAACACTGTCCTTTGGGCAGCAGAGATAAGGGGAGCTGTACTCAACAGTGTTGATAAGTTTTTGAAAACCGACATGTGCCAAGGTGTGCAAAAGTACGTATATGAGGGTAGGAGGGGCTTGAAGTTCTCTCTCATGCTTTATTTTCAATCTCGAAAGGACGGCAGAGAAAATACCTGCACGCCAATGCACCTGGGCCGGACAGCCACAAAAAGGTCCACAGGTTGAGATCAATGCAAAAATTGTTAATTTATTTAAGACACCCATACACAAAAAGAAATGTGCTCAAAGTGCAGAAAATAATGAAAAATGAATAAAAAACAGCAGCAAATGATCGAGCTTACATATTGCCTTCTTGATGAAAGCATGTGTAGCCTTTGAGAGTGGCCATTTGGTTTAAATACTTTTGCTGGCTATTATCTGATGACAGGTTGTACAAACTAGTATGAAATATACAGAGACATTTGGGCTACTAAAACATTAAAGGCGAGGAAGACATAATTGCTTTGGTTTAGATACTGTAAAAGCCAACATGTTAAGTACTTCAAGTCGGTGTTGATGAGTGCTTTGTGTTGCGTTAACATCCCTATAAAAATATTAATCACACTTCAGCTGCCAGGAGTAGAAATGTAAGTAGAATCAAACAAAATAAACTGAAGAATGTTTTGCATGAATATGAGCATGAATACTTTGTATTAACAGGTATGTTCAGTATGTTATTTATTTAGAAAAAAAAAATGTAATTCAACTAGCATAATGTTTCCTAAAAACATATCTACTGATAAGTTGTGCATCAACATATTTTTAAGAAAACAGGGTTGGCATTCTGTGGGTTAACAGAATTTTGCATTCATGCTGTGTGCAGGTGTGTGTGTGTTTTGCACTGGCTGTGTCTGCATGCTTATCTTTCAGTGACTTATTTTAGAATATTTTTACTGTACCTGCGAGTGAGTGCATGTCGGAATTCTTGCCGTGTATTAGTGTGCTTCTGCATAAATTTAGGATTTGAGGTATTGTCTGTATCATATGCATATATTTGTAGCAACACATTCTCACTCCGACCTCGTCACATATTGACGCTTGGTCATGGACACTCTACATCCACATACAATGTGCAAGACACCCTGGGTGTGTTGGCTCGTGACGTTCTGGGACACCGTGTCAAGTTCTGCCTGTTACATGCATTGTCTTCTTTCAAGATACACTTCTATTTCCACAAGAAATTTAACGTTTACGATGCACTACATTGGTACAACACTGCAAATTGATGTTTTTTCCCTTCAACAACAAGCACACATGGTTTGGTTTAGGCAACAAAAACACGTGGGTAGGTTTAGGAAAAAAGAACAGGGTTTGGCGTTAGAATCTCATGGGATGCAAACGCCACTGTCATGGGTCAAGGTTGGTGTTTGTTGGACGGCAACCGGCTGTGTATCATGCCGACGTTAGGGTGCGTTTTTTTTTCGTTGGTTTCAGACGCTGCAAGTCACTGCTCAAGCACCAGGCTCTTTGTGGATGTAAATATGTCTTTGTCTCTGTGTCTCCTGTGTTTTGTTGTCTGTGTTTTTTTCCAATTCACATTAATAAACATTCACTTTTAAAAAATATCTCTGGTAAAGTGGAGCTAAACATCCAGATTTTTACCTATCATCCATAAAAAGATTTCTCTGTTTGCGTTTCTGCAGATTGACAACACTGTTTGTGTGTGTGTACATCACAGTATGTGTATTTCATCATGAAAATATGGCTTCATGTTGCGTGCGTGCGTGCACATATATGAGTCAGTGTTTCTGCACCCACACACTCAAGTTGTTTATGTGTGTGTATTCAGGTGTATGTGATCATAAGAGACAGTTTTCCCGGCAGAAGTCATCTCTCATGGTCCCCTCCTAAACAATAGCCTATTGTGGCACACAGGCAGACTGACAGATTCAATATAGCCCCCGCAATGGAAAGCAGATTAAGTCACTGCATCATTGCTTATGGCTCCTTTTAGACGCCATTAATTGCCTTCATCATTGGCAGCCATTCTTTAGCTTGAAGTAAAGAGGTTTAAGAAAAATGAGTGCTTTAGTGAAAATGGATCTCACCATTTCAGAAGCAGAGGCTGAACTCATTTACTGTCAGTCTATAAGGAACTTGTATTGTTTGGGGTTATTATTTTATCATTGTGGTAAAAACAAAGTGATAAAGTAGCACATTGTGAAATATATCACTTCATAATATAAAGTGATAGGACTTGGAAAGCAAGCACAGAGGAAAAAGAATACACAAGTGCAGGTGAGGCAAAAGTTACAACACTTATCAAACTTTCAAAACAAACACATCAAGATGGCAGCCAGAGATGGTGAGGTTTTATTGTGACACATTATAAATGTTAAACTTGCTTCTTGTCTTTAGCTTTAAGGCAAACTCCCACCATAAAACCCTCTTTGTTTATATTCCCTGATGGATGAAATGCATACTGCTCTGTCTTCATAACAGAAAAAAAAGCAGCTCTTGGGAGAGATTGAAATACCCTCTGCTCACAACTTCTCTTGAGTCACTTGACTGATTCAGTGCTGTGACAGTTTTTGGCTGTTGGTCCCGTTGTGATATCATTGCTCTGGGATTCAGTGTCATTCCTGGCGAGCTTCGTCAACTGTACTCCAGAACACAAGGGCATAAAGGGGCCATCATCCTGCCTGACTTTGACTCATAGCATGCCAGAGTTCATCCAGTGCCATGAACATTGAGTGTTTATAAGAGGAGACTGTGTTAAGGACGTAATGTGTGAGATATTAACAGCATTTTATTGGAAAACATTGAAAAATAAACTGACATTATCAACAGAAATGAAGTAACAGTGTCTATGTATTGTTTTGCAGAGATATACACTAAAATGAGCATGCTGACCAACTACCCTCGCTCCTTCCTGTCTTGTCATTCATTCGTTCATTCATTAGCCCCTTTTACACTGCCAGATATTCCGCAAATGTTGGGCCGTTTTGTCAGCAAACTGCGAGCGTTTAGACACACAGAGCCGGATTGTCGAGTTGATCAGAGATGCCCAATTTTCCAGCTTGTAGAGTAGTCATATTGGCGGAATCCTTTTAGTTTAAACACATCGAGGTGGCCTTCTGCAATGGGAGGGGCTGATGAAGACTGTGGGAGGAGCTGTTGACGACGCTGCACGTGCGACCGGATAAATGAGACTTGGATTATACTGCATGACCTGTGTGAGAGTTTGTAAATGGATGTTTTGATGTAGTTTTGCTATTGTCAAACCCGTACCCCTGTGACTTAAATTCATCAAGAATTTTCCCAGTTTTTTGGATTCTTCGTTCACCAGAGGTATGCAAGAGAAACAAAGTTTTCTTCACCAATTCAGCGTAACAAGGGGTGAGTTATTGAAATACAAATGGTCATCTGGGGAGTGAAGTAAGCTCTGATCTCTAGATTGAGATATAAATACTGGTATGTCTGTCTCTCTTTGTATCTGGTGAACATTGCAGGACTCACAGTGATTTTTATACATAGTTCTTCAGTTTGGTCGTTCGTTACCTGACCTCAATCCAACTGAATGTTATTAATTCAACTGACACATAACCGAAACTACACTTATTAAACCAAACAGCACAGTGACTTGTCTGATTAGGAGAAATGGCCCAGTTTGTCTGTAACCAGTGCATTGAACAATATGCTAGATCCGAGGCACTGACCCAGGTGGTTATTGCTCTAGAGCTGGACTGTAGCAGAATGGCTGCATGTTCCTTTCATATTTTCTATAGACTTCTATATATTTGTAGTAGATGATATGTATTGAAAAAGCATAATCTTGCAAACACTCAGTTATAATCTATTCAAACAGCTGAAAGTTGGCACCATTATTAAAAGAATGTGTCACTGTCATGTTGCTTAGACTGCACTGTACAGTTTCTTGTATCGCTGCCTCTGTCAGTCTAGTAGCACATATCCACTGTGTATACCAAGCTCACACTCAGCCATTTCCAAGCTGAGGAGCAGGATGATTGCACCAGATGAATATTTTTCAGCAAACTTTTTCTCCAAAGAGTAAATTGGAAGACTTGGGCATCAGGCTGAGCTGCACTTTTATGATTAATGGCACTACTTTTCGAAGCACTCCATGGAGCAAATAACCACAATGGGAAAAACGAGGGCTCAAAATACTGCGGACTGCACTGCAGGAGCACAAGAACTGCAACACTTCTAACTGTAAAACTGGATGGAAGGGGTTGGAGGTAGAAGAAAAATATCCCCATATCATTATATTATTCATTGTAGAGATGGAGGGACAGATTCATGTAACATCCCGAAGCCATTGGCTGTGAGCTGAAAGGGAACTCAGGAATTTGAACTCTGGAGTGCCAAGAAGCTCCTTTTCCCTCCACTGGCATCCAGCAAGCTCATTTTTATTCCATTCCTCCGTCTACATTTAATGTGCTTGGCATAGATTTGTTTTGTTCCAAGGCTTCAACCAAATTCAATTTACAGAAGGCCACATGAGCGCCTACAAAGTTCATTCAAATTTAACAGATGGAATTTAATCATAGCACTATGGTTTTTATATAAGACACCCGTCTTATCAGGTCAAATTCCAAAGCTGGGGAAACAGCAGTGAACACTGCATCCAGGAAATTTTGGACTCACTAATGATGTGTGAACTCTGTGAAAACAGAGTTCACTAATGTGCCAGATGAACAACAACAGCTTCACGATCTCTTTAAAGGGAAACTTGGACTAATTTTCCATGTTTTTGTGTCTAAATGGTCAATGGACCATCAGTTTACATTCACTAAAAGTGTTTGGTTTTGCCATTGACAGGCTCAGATCTGTTTGTTAGTGTGTGTAACCGTGTCTCTTTCAAGAGGAAATCTCAATCAGAAATCTCATGGGTTCTCCTGTCATGATATCGAAAGTCTTTTAGATAACACTATGCTATGCTCCTCTCTCTTCTCTTCTCCCGGCACTTCTCTCTCCAAAGGTGTTTTCCTGCAACAAGTCCCCTATCGCAGGATTTCAGAACCAGACTTCTCCTTTAGCGACACTTGGGCCAAAAGGCTTCGCTAAAGGTGCACTAAAAGCTCGCCAGCTGAAACCAGGTCTACTGTCAGCGCAGGCGGAACGCAGCCGGTGTAAGCCGAAGTTTGGCTGACCGGCGGACAGTGCGCATGTCACCAAATCCTCACAGGCAGGTTTCCAGAATGTCAGGCACATTAACAATAAAATAAATAGCCACAAACACCACTATTCAATGCAACTATCTGCAATCAGCACATAACTGTATCTCTATATCAACTGTCCCATCACATCTGATGTCAGATCAAAGGGAATTGGCACCGTTCGGCACGTTTGGCACGCGTAATGGAAACCCAACCTGATTTGATTAACACAGCTGCTCGCAGTTCCATATATTCAGACACTGCAAGCTTGGACCTTCCGAACCAAAACATCAGTTTCCTCCTGGGAGAAGTTTGGCCGTCTGACGCTGCTGCTCTCTTCTGCCATGGCAAATGGAGTAAACTCTCATTACGGCTTCGCGTGGCGCATTTAAGGGTGAGGAGAGGGGCTCATTTGATCGGTGTGATGTGTGTAAAACCCACTCCACGCCTTCTCTCCTCCCTCTTTCCGATTTGCGCAGGTAGGAGGGATGGAGGTGGGAAAGAGGAGTAGCTGTGCCAGCGTGCACGGTGTGCCAAACTTGCAAAATCCGTCTAGCCACACCCAGGTGGCGAATCTTTACCGGCCTGCAAAACTAGAGGCCTTGGTCATAATAACAAACAGATCAATGAACAGTAAAGAAAAATATGTCATTTCTGTAATGTCCGATACTTCTAATGAAAATCTGAGCTTGTGAGTGGCAAAAACAAGCACTTTTAATGGGCACGTATTGTTGTTGCACAATTGCAATCACAGCCTGTTACACCGCTCCAAGCTGCAGCCCACTCTGTCAATACTGGACCAAAATTAAAAAAGACTGTTGTCTTTATTAGTTACTAATAAAGTTACTACTGTTAGACATAAAACATGGAAAAACAGGGTCCAGGTTGAAAAATACCAAAGTTCCCTTGAAGTTTGTCCTTGTTTAGCAACTCTGTCCTTGGAACCAGATGAATCTGTGAGCTCTGTGTTATTTTCTCTGGCGGATACCTCTGGTCCCATTCAGACAGGGGTGAGACTTCACACCTTATGCAAAATACATGATGACGCCATTTTTGGCTTGTGCACCCTTGTGTTTTGGATACTACGGAGAGCATAAACCTAACCATAGTAAAGATGAGGTCTCTTTCCAAAACAATCTTATTACCTTTTTATTTTAGAATCTTTTGGGGCTTTTGCCTTTATTGGACAGGACAGGTTAAGTGTGAAGGGTGGAGAAAGGGATGACATGCAGCACAAGGTTGTGAGCTGAAATTGAGCCTCTGGCCGCTGCAGCAGGGACATTGCCTTCGTACATGGGATGCCCACTCTACTCTCTGAACCACTGGGTGCTCTCTGAGATGGCTTATGTGGAACTTTTCGGTCTGGTTCTGGTTCTGGAAGTTCTGGCAAAAACAACAGCACTTATTAATGCTACACCATCACAGCTCAGCTCTGCATGCTGTAGTCTGTTTTCATTAGTCCGTCACTCAGTGCTGTCACATGGTTCATTGCTCTGACTGGTTTTAGGTCTATTTAACTGCATCCAGAGGCATTTGGGTCTGTGGCTGTTGTTAACACCCCGTGGAAATCAAAGATGAACTGAGAAGTCTAGCTATGTATTGTAACTCACTTCATCTTTTCAATGTCTACCTTGATAGTTTTTGTATTATAATAGAAGGCATAGTTCAACATTTTGAAACTTTGTTCTTTCTATCAGAGAATTAGATGAGAAGATACCACTGATACATCTGCCAGTTAAAAATGAAGCTACAACTAACAGCCACTAACATTTAATTAAGCATTTAAGTCATTAGGTCAGTTTTATTGGCTTTAATTTTCATTTATGGCTTATTGTTAGTTGTTTTTATGTCCTCTCCTGTCTTTGTTTTTGTTCATTATTTCCTCTGATTTGTTCTCTATCTCGTCCTTACACACAGTGCATCATGCAGGCTGTACACAGTCAGTCAGTATTAAGATTAATTTGATAGTAATCTGGATCAGACTCCTTTGCTGGTAGTGCAAAAAATCCATTTGGCAATAACAGTAAGGATTTTGGAAGTCGTGCTGCTGAGATTCTTCTGTTGATAGCAGAGCCAAGATACCTCTGTGAAACTCAGTCCAGGTTGTCTCCTCTGCAGAAAATCATCATCTTTTCCCCTCCAGATGGAATAGAGCAAGAGATATCGAGGGACTTAAAACCTGTCATCTCCCTTACTTCTCAAACATGCCTGTTGAATTACAAAGAGGGCATTTTTGGCTGCGCACAAACCGAAGCGCGGTTCAGAATGATGTTGAGTAAAGTGAAAACCAGCGGGCAGCCCTTCCCTTCTTCTATTTCATCCATATTAAACGAAATGGGAGCAGAGAAACCACTGCGTAAGAGGTGGATGGATATTCTTTCCACCTGCAGCGCAGAACATGTCGACCGTTGAAAATAACTATTTACAAAAAGCCATTTGGTTTCAGCCTCAGACTCTGTAGTCTATTTGATGAGACGCTGACCCCCCCGGTGACATGAGAACATCATTTTATGTTGCTTCTCTCATTTCAGTCTCTTTACTGCAGAACACACAGTCTGGGGTCTGATGGAATCTGTAATGCACTGTGTGTATTTTTCCGTGAATATGTGTGTGTATTTTTTCCAGTTTGTGCTCTTTTTAAAATGGAAGCCCTTAATATATCTTCACATTCAATTAATTTAGCCATTTATAACTTCGTTATTGAGGTTTTTTTTTCAGTGATAGTCTTAATTTACAACATAAGTACTCCTTAATTTCTATGTTAATAGGATACTAATTTTTCAATTAATATACAAATGTAGGAGGATTATAATAAATGGTTTTTATCCCTTAAAATGTACCAAATAGCACGAAAGCCATCCCTGATTTATTTCTTCATCTTAAATTAGCCTTAAGGCCCTTGAACCTTAAAGTATAAATTAAGGGAATCCTTTCATCTTATTTGGTCAATTTTAAGGAACATTTGAAAAGTCCTTAAACCATGTAGATAATGTATCATAAAAATGCCAACATATTACAAAACTTTATTGAAGAAACATAATGTGTAAATGTTTAACCGTTCAAATCTGGGTTATTAAATTTGAGATATTTATAAGTCTTTTTTTTTTTTTTACTCTTTTTAATTAAAGGGTAAATTGATCCATTGAAGGTTTTTTCAGGCACTGTTTTTTTTTTTTTATTTACACAAACATGTCATAGTGTGTGTGTGTGTGTGTGTGTGTGTGTGTGTGTGTGTGTGTGTGTGTGTGTATACGTGCATGCTTAGTAACAGTACGAATGATAAAAAAGGATGTCGCTAAAACACTCTGAAGTAGCTCCATCTCCAGTGTGGCAGCCCGAGCTCTATAATATAAAAGCCGGGTGATTTCATGCACCTTGATTAAATTTAGTTGCAGATCACATATTGCGAGCAAACGTGTGTTACCTTGGCAACTGTTGATCACACTTCATCCCCTTATTATTCACATAGAAAGGCTGGCATGTGTTAAAGGCATATTATCTACAATATTCTGGGTTCCTGTGAGAATTTCTACAATATTACAGAGATCATTGTTTATTCCAGACAAATGGATGCAAAGGCTTTTGGTGAGTATTCAGTATGGCCGTCTGTTGTCTTGAATCTGTATGATTATTTCCCTTGTAATACTGGCTTCACACTCAATGTGGCTTTTGTCATTTTGTTTTGGAAAATGATGTCATTTATCCCTACTGAGGATGAGGTATCAAAGTGGAAAGTAGAGCTTTGGATGAGAGTATAATGCTTGTCAGAATCTACATATCACTGAAATTGTTGTTTTCATCAGCTCCCTGTTGAACAGTGGAAAGTACATCCACTGTGAATGCTACAATAGTTTTTCCATTTTTGCCCTGCTACTACTTAACAAATTGTCACAATAATTAACTCATTTCTCAGAGAGCTCATAACTGCCGATCACGTGCTTGGCATTTGATTTGCATTTTAGTCTTTGAGTCAGGAAAGTATGAAAACTCATGTGTTCTATATATATTATGCAAAGATTTCCTTTATCAAATCAGTTTTATTTAGCTGCACCTCTCTCAAATGTCTTAGTTCAGGATTTTAGTCTCATTTTTTGTGTGAAATGTATTCGTTATAATCATTGAAATTGTTGGCATTTAGCTTTAGACCCCAAGGAACCTCTGGGATGCCAAGGTCAGACTGTAAAACTCATCAGTCTTTCAGAATGGCCTCTATGTCAGATCAGATCAATGGTTCAAGGGGCAACCTGACAGAAAGAGTTTGGGAACCACTGGATTAGATGACTGTGGTCCTCCCTGACTTTACTAAAAGACATGTCAGACTACACATTGAAACATGGCCAGTGTAAAGGTTGCAGTCTTTCAAGATGATCAATCAGGAGATTTCAGAGACCGAGACTTCTGGGATGAGGAATCCAGGAACTATGGCTACGTTCACATTACAAGGCTCAATGCTCAATTCTGCTTATTTCCCCAGATGCAATCTTTCTGCCTAGACTACACAATCATGTTTGAAGTGACTCATATCTGACACCATCTGAAATGTCTCACATGCATCCAATAATGTTACACACACTGAAGCAAACAACCAAAGATGCAAGCTTCAACTTCTGAATAATCGCCATAGTAGAAAGGTCTGATGACATTGTACATAATAAATAGCAATGTGTTTCTGTTTGAGAAAATGAGTAGCATATTTTTGGAGAGATGGCCCTTCAGAGCAATGGGCGTTTATTTTTGGGATAACAGGCTGTTGTAAAAATGGGCTTTGCCCACTCGCTCTATCAGCAGCTATTGCTGGTGGTTCTGCAGAAAGAGACATGTGGGTGCGGCCCTAGAGGAGTCAGGAGTGGGGAGGCTGTGATGTGGAGGGTTTTCAGGGAGGAACAGTTCCTCCAAACCTTAGGATGTCAAGGGCTACATTCCAATATCTCTGTTGGCACCCCACGACAACACTGTCACGGCATGTAGGCAAGCTGTCCCCTACAGAAAGCGTCTGGCAGTCGGGCTATATTTGCTGGCGACTGGGGTAGCCTCCTGCTACAGTGGCACAGCTTCTACGGCAGAGTTCTGTAATTTTAGCAGACCTCTCTGACACTGTAGGATGAGTGATCTGCTCCTGTGCAGTGAAGTATGACATGGTAAATTCATGGGTGTATGAGAAAAAACATGTGAATGTTGATATGACTGTCTCACGTGGCCAGTCATTGGATCGGCTGTATCAGTTTTAGGAACACATATGAAAATGGCCCAGATCTGACTGTGAAAAATCTGATTTTGTTTCACACGAGAGGGGGAAAAAAAGGATTGTGGCCACATTTGCTTGTAATGTGAACGTAGCATATGAGTTCCTAGAGCACAAAGACATTGTCTAAAAAGGCAAGAAAAAATAACACGCTACTGTAGTTTTTCGGTTGGGTTCTGGACACAGAATCTGTTATTTTTCACTGTTACACAATATTCAGGACAAAATGACAAAGCATCGTACCTGAAACTCATTTGTGGGGCACTGGGCCATTTTTGTGCTGACATTGTTTAATTTGATGCCGACTTTGCAGACTCCTAAGTATTGTTGGATATCAGTTTAGGCACTGCTCCTTCAGCATGTGTTGTCTTTACTTTACAGCGTGTTTCTGCTTTATGAGATGAGAAAGGAACTGAGGATCAAAAGTCTGTTAATTGACGCTCTTCTTCCTGATCTCAGCATATGGAGTGCTGATGCACTGCTTAATGTTGATTCCCAGGCGAGCGATGCCTAGTGAATCACACACAAGCACACACACACACAAGCTAATGAACATGTCCAATGATAGATTACAGAGAGGAAAGTCTCCAGAGACAGATCAAGAGAGACTTTCTTAAATAGAACACAAGGAACACATGCATGTGCACGCATGCATACTGGTTTGATCCTCTTTTGTTCCTGCACACATACACACGCACGTATGCGCACGACATATGCACACAAACACCTTCACACACGCCAGATATCATCAAGCTATCTCATCTAGGACAAGTGTGCTGCGCTTTGTTCTGCCTGGTGTTTGTTCCCAAAGAGAGCCGAGGTAAATTCGGGACTAAAGCGATGTGTGTTCATGCATTAGCATAAAAGACGGAAGCAGCACCGGGGATAAAGCAGACAGGAGACAGATACAGTCTTTCTGGTGTTTAAATGAGGTATCTGATGGTTCAGCACGGGAAACGGCACTGCCAAATCAAAGCATG
This sequence comes from Epinephelus cyanopodus, assembly GCA_026686955.1. Lineage (NCBI taxonomy): Eukaryota > Metazoa > Chordata > Actinopteri > Perciformes > Serranidae > Epinephelus > Epinephelus cyanopodus. The sequence continues at coordinate 35,202,907 of CM048926.1, read as the reverse complement.
TGTGTGCATTTTAAGCAACAAGTGAGTGTGTGTGTGTGTGTGTGTGTGTGTGTATGCGCAAGAGAGGAAGATGTTTACCAGGCTGCACAACAGAAAATCTCAATCTGAAGTTCAGTGTGCTGTGTGATTTCTGCTCCTCTGTTTTTTGATCAGAAACATTTGAAGCTGCTCAACCTTTCATGCTTGACCTCTGCAGCATGGCTAGCTCTTCTAACGGAACACATGGGATCGGAGCAGGGCCCCCTCTGCTTCAGTAAACAAGCTTTGCTATTGTTTAGTGAGAAAGGTGTCGCCATCCAAAGTTGCAGAGCAACGCTGACTCAGAAAGACAAGCTGTTTGCTTTCATTTTTCGAACTTCCCACACAAAGCCAATGACTTTTCTTACTTGATTCCTTATGGCAAGACAGCAAGCCGAAACATTAGCCAAGTGACAAATACAATTCCCTGCTGAACCTCCTCAGTGAGGGGAGGCTGCGTGGAGCCGTGTGACATCTCGCTGAGCCGATTTCGGCCAATAAATGCACATCTGGGGAGGGCAACAGACAGTTAACAAGTAGTGATCGAGGGCTGTGGTCGGTCGGCCATGGTGGTGCTTTTCAGCTGGGCCAAGTGGGCGTTTGGTCAGGGAGAGTGGCTCCTAAGCAATGTGATCACACAGGCATTGCATATCCTGAGACTGCAGTATTTTAATGTAGGGCACAGAACTGGACGCCCTGCAGAGTGTTAAATATTAAGACAGAATCAGTTACTAAATCTTATTTTTTGAAATGTCTATTTTTAAATTTTTCACAAGACTCTCCTTCTAAGAAAATGATGGCATCTGTTATTTCAGCAAGAATCACAAGGGGCTAAGGGTGGTGCGGCACGCAAAACTTTTGAAGACTGACATCATATTTTACATAGAGAATTTATGAATATATATGTGTTTTTTGTCTCAAAACTTGTACTTTAAATGAGCCAAACGATACTGGTCACTGTCTTCCACTCCCATGTCAGTGGTGTGATGCAGTCTGACCATGCGTTTTTCAATATGTGTGTGATGCATGGAGATGTGGCAGTGTGTGGTGTCAGACTAACAGTGTTCTGTAATGTTTCTCAGTACTCCCACATCAGTAAAATAAGCCCATGTCTGTTTCAGTGCATATGCTCCCTACCCCTTCCATGTGCCTTAGCATCATGCCCTCCCCCCTGTTTCAGATGCGTTCCATGGTCCATGCTGTGTTACAGTTCAAGCTGACCACACTGGTTTGGTTGTAAAAGTTGCCTTTAACATTGGTAAGACCACCATAACTTTTAATGGGAGAGTAAAAAACTAAAGGTGTAATATGATATCTAAACCTGGTCTAACTTCCAACAGGTCAAATGCTGACACTCGGTCAGTGGCGCTCGGTGTCAGATTCAGACACGCAAAGATACCCTTTAGCGGCAGTATGAGACTTATTGGCCACTCTGGACTTTCACCTGGGAGATCGCTGTTTGTGTCCCTCGTGAAACTAAAAGTCAATCAAGTTATTTTTAATAACAACGTAGTGCAAGTAGTGGCGCTTTGGCAGTGACTTCTGGCATCAGACACAGAGGAAAAAAGCTGTCCTCTCACGTCGGCGTGATATGTGTCTGCTCTGCGTTATTGTTTAAAGGTATCCAGTAGGGGTGGGCTATATATATTGTTAACGATAATATCGTCATTGTTGTTTTAACGATGCGCAGATTTACGTTATTGAGTATGCAAATGACTTCACAAAACCAGCTGAAAACACGGGTTGAAACCAGGTTCAAACCCCAAACATTCACTGAACAAGAGTTACGTAACCTGTGTGCAGCAGCACGCCACAGTACGCCTAGGTGGTCACATGATCTCTCACTGTCACCTGCTCCAGCAGCTTCGGAAGAAGTGGGTCAACTGTAGTGATAGGTCCCAGCCTGTAAGGTGGGAACTCATGCTGTATTGTGTTGCAGGGGAACAATTAACGGGTTGCTCAAGAACCTGAAGCCTGCGTGGTTCATGAGTGGTGCGGTTATAACGTTACCAATAAATAACTGAACATGGTGTCAGAAGTAAAGTCAAATGCGAACGACAGTACTAGTGACTTAGTTTGCATATAGCGACATGCAAAAGTGTCTAGTTGTAGGTCGGAAAAGTTCACACTACTGGAAGACCATCTACGGAGCTACCTAGCCTAGCCACAGTTAGCTAAATGAAGCGGCAACATGGCACAGTTTCAAGTCTCCCCGCCGGAACAGTTCACCTTCAAGGCTGAAGACTGGCCTAAATGGATTAAACACTTCGACAGATTCCGTGTTGCTTCTGGATTGGAGACGCAAGCAGAAGAGAATCGCAGGAATGTGATCTTTGAGAGAGCGAAGTTTAATCAAGAAACGGGCGAGACGGCCGACAGTTTCATCATGGCGCTGCACCGCCTGACGGATGATGAGATGGTGAGGGACAGGCTTGTGGTGAGTCGGCGGGACAAAAGCCAATCTGATCAGTTGCAAATGGACCCGGAATTGACGCTACAAATGCCGTCACCAGAATCAAACAGAGGGGAGCAGGTAAAAAAGCAGCAAGAAATGTTGAGAACATTTTTCCTTAAAACATTGTGTCCATTAATATCATCCATGAGAAACAATTAATGAGCTATAACTCAGGCTGTTAAAAACACATCTTTAAAAGAATATCGTCTAATTATCGTTATCGTCAAAATCCCCCAAAATATCGAGATATTATTTTTTGTCCATATCGCACACCCCGAGTGCCCAGCCGCATCAGGGGGATACGTGGCCAAACACCAATGTAAGTTAAGGGGACAAAACATCCAAGTTGGGTGGGCAGGAGAGATGGTGAATGGGTTCCAACAACCACTAACTTACACCTTGGAGGACGGAGTTTGCTTCCAGTAAAGCCAAACCCCGTATTGTTATTTTAACCTAACCACATGCTTTTGTTGCCTAAACCTAAACCGTGTGTATGTGTGTTCTCTAAACATAACCACATGCATTTGCTGTTAAAGGGAAGAAAAAGTCCATTTGTGGTTGTACTAATGTAGTGGCTTTATTTTTCAATCTTCTAAGTGTAATTTGAAAACTTCATCACTTGACATGGTGTCCCTGAATGTCTCAAACTGATGCAGGAGGGGTGACCAGTTGGGAGTGAGAGTGTGTTGGCGGAGCTGAGCTTCGGCAGGGTGCGATTTGGATGTGAGGAGGCACAGCGAAGCCCCAGCTGGCTCACTTCCAATTAAACCCCTGATTAGAATATCAATTATATCCGCTCATAAAGTGGATAAAGGTTTCAACTTTTGAACCTGAATTATTAAGATTTTGTATGATTGCCCTGAAAGCAAATGTATCTGTATGATCAGTGTGTTGTAAGCTCCACACACCTCTACGTGATTTTAGATGCAGGTTCGCACTTGACACATCTTTTGACACACTGTTGTGAAGTCAATAGATGGTGATTTATTGACTCATATCCAGCAGGTTGGAATGTGTGTACATTAGCCTTTGTGGGTTGTTCCTGTCTTCTTTCCCATAATGCCCTGCTGTGCAATCAATAAGACCGCAGACACATGACATTTGATGTTTTTTACAGTGAGTATGTGTGTGTGTTTGTGTGTGTGTGCCACTACAATCTAGATCAACGCTGTTCCATTATTCTTGTAAATGGGTTGCTTCATATTTGGAATAGACGTTTGCCATCCAGCAGCTTGGCACGGCTCGGCAGTTTATGCAAATATGTTGTAACTTAAAAGCAGTGAGTTCAATGAGCAGCTGTTGTTTCAAGGTCAGAGAGCGTTCAGGCTTAATTTACAGAGCAATAGAAAATACCATTTTTTTTTAACAGGCGCATTCTGCAGAGTGGGTGCATCTGCCTCTGCTTACATGATGTAATGATTTGTTATGTGAGTTTCATTGTCTGATATAAAGGAGCGGGAATTGTCTGACAGCTCAACATAAGCTTCAGATGTAGTCTGCGCCTGCAAATGTTTGTTTTTATTAGAAATATTCCTAAACACACAGCGTGGCTCTGTGTAACTATTTGACATAAATCTTTGACATAAATCTTTTTTTTTTCCCTTTACACCACCAATGAGATGAACCCAACTGGGTGACATGGAGTTAATGGATGGCTTCAGGCTGCGTGGAGCCTCTTCCTCGTCGTGACTAATCCTAATGACTAATCCGGTTGTAAACGATAGACCCGTCACTCTTTTCTTTACAATGTGCCTCACACGGCCTATTTCTGTACAGTAACATTCACACGGCTGCTTGGTGGAGATATCAAGAGTTTATTTTCTAACTGTTGAGAATAGAAACAAGTTGTACTAAGAAAAACAACATTACATAAATTTGTGTTGCCACAGATGTCATTTATAGCTAAATGTATTTTACTGCTGTAGGCAGGGACGTTGTTTGTTTGACGTATAATGCCAGCAGTGTTTGGCAGGTTGCTTCTAAAATGTAAGCAACAGATTGCTAGTAACCCTGTTAAAATGTAAAGTAATGTTACTATTGAGACTATTTCAACAAGGTAATCCATCTTATTACATTTGATTACTTTTAATAACTTTTCTACCAAATACTGGCTGAAAGACCTCCTTGTGTTTTTGTGTTTCTTCCCACTTAAAGAGATGAAATAACACGTTTTCTCTGCCCATCCACTGCATCACAGAACTCCATATATGCGCCCCAGTGGCACAGCACAGAATACCTGCCAGTCTTTGTGAGGGGATGAACACTGGGAGCAATAAAGCCTACCACTGTGTGAAAGTGGGAGGAAGGTTATGCACTGCTACAGTCCAGTGAGGAGCAGAGTATGGAAAGGGCAGCGCTACATGCTGACAGGCAGGAGGAAGAGCGCACAATCAAGTCATGTGATATCAGTCACATGCTGTGTTTCTTTTAAGTGGCAATGCCCAAGGGTGGAAAATTAAGCCAATTCAGACGTGACAAAATCCGCAATTCTCAGAATAGCCACTTGAGGCTGGCTCCAAAAGAGGGTCAATCTCCATACACCCCTATGTTAAAATGCCTGACTTTACAGCATAAGTAACATGTTTACAGCCTGATGCAAAAAATAATTTTGGTCTCCATAGCTAATTTTAACATTCATGACAACTGAACAAGGGGTGAATTTTTATATAACTCACTTGTTCACATTTTATCAAGGCCCAAAAACAGGCATTTTTAAGGGTGGGGCACTTGACTGGCAGGCTGTTGGCAAGACGTCACCACAGTCAGTGAGTAGGATCCACCCCTCACTCCTTCACAGCTCCACCATCTCATCCAAATATGGTCACTTCTGGCTCCAAAAACCCAAAATGGCGACGAAATTCCGAGCTTCAAAACAACATTCCAAAAATCAATGGGTTTTTGGTGGACAGTTGTGAGGCGGTACAGGAGAACCAATCCAAAACAATGCACAAAATTTGAGCACATACTGCCACATGAATGGAGCCAGCCTGAATGCAAGCCCAGCTCTTTGTAAGCCATGCCACTCTTGATAATGTTGCACTCAAATTTGTCTCCTTGCCTTTGTTGACCCACGACATATGCCAAAAGAAGGCATACCTAGATGGTGAAAAGATGCAAAGCAACAGAATGAATGTTTTATTCTACATATCTTACTATACAATGATGAAAACTCTGTCTGTGTGTGTGTCTGTTCCATGTTTTTCTCCTCACTGACTCGGTCAAGCCATGTGAAATTTGGCACAGTGGTAGAGGGTCATGGGAGGATGTGAATGAAGCAATATTACATCAATTGGCCAAAGGGGGGCGCTATAGCAACAGTTGGAAATTTCAAACTTTGAATGGGCATATCTCATGCCCCTTATGTTGTAGAGACATGAAACTTTGCACAGAGATGACTCTCCTCATGAGGAACACATTTGTATCGGAACCCAGAACTTCCGGTTATATAGATTTTCCACCATTTTGAATTTTTTGAAAAACACTTAAAATCAATCTCTTCCAAGGAAGTTTAACCGATCTGCATGAAACTCAGTAAACATAATCTAGGGACCAATATCTAAAGTTCCCTCTTGGCAAAAGTTGGAAAACTTACTAAAACTGAGCTTCTATAAGGCAATGAATATTGCAGAGGGCGTGGCTCATCACATAAAGGTGTATAACATCTCAAGGGTTTCACCGATCACCACGCAACTTTGTAGGCATATGACCACACATAATCTGAGGGGACCCCTCCATTATTGACCCCATCAAACAAAATGGGGGCTTATCTAGGCTTATCTAGGTGTAACCGCCATATCGATTTTTTTCTAAAATTGGTAGATATGTAGAACAGGATGCCTCAAGGTGACTAGAGAAATTTAACTCTAGTTGGCAACTGGGTGGCGCTATAACAACAGAAAAATGCTTAAAAACGGCTAAAATGCGTCCGTTCGCTGCGGCTCCCCCTGTGGCCGAATGTTGTTGCTTTTTTCTAAAAAATTTTTCTAAGTCATGGTATGGTATGCTGTACTCAATGGGTATGGACTAGTAAACTTTTAAGAGAAAAAAAACCCACATAAGCCCTTTATAATCACCACGTTTTGTCGGTAACTGTAATGGATTGCAATTACATTTATTTTGTAATTTGTAATTACATGTAGCGAGTTACTCCCCAACACTGAATGTCAGTAATGGAGGTTTCTCTAAGTGCAGTTTCAATCCTCTTTACTCATGGCCCTTTGCTTCTGGCTCTCCACTCCTGCCCATTTTCATGTTCAAGTTCAAAGTGTCATTCAGTTCAATTTACAGTACTTTGATTTGCCAGATCCACTTTGCAGGAAACATAATGGCTGCTTGGATTACGTTCAAAGGCTTTTTTTTTTCATACAAGGAAATGTGACATCTTCATACCACACAGATGCGGAGGAGGTTGGAGTAGATCATTAGGTAAACAAAGCACAGGGTGATTTTTACATCCTGCATCCCACATGTTGATATACGATAGTTAGGCATTTTGGGAAATATGCTTATTTGAGAGAGTTAGAGGAGGAAACTGACACCACTTCCATGTCTGTCCAGTAAAGATATGGCCACATCCAGCAGCTGGTTAGCTTAGCTTAGCATAAGGACAATAAACAGGGGGAAATGGCTGGCTTGGTTCTGTCCAAAGCTAACAAAATCACTAATTAATCACTAAAGCTCATGTGTTTAATTCATCCAATGTGTAGAAATAACATCTTTTTACAGAGGGTTATATGCTGGACTTTCTTGCCTGGTCAGTGGGACCAGTGACATCCTTGAGTCTTTTAAGTGTGGAGTTGCCAGGCAACCAGCTATTGCTAATGCAAATTAGTCGTATATGAAGATAACACTGAGGAGAGTTGTAGCATGGCGATAAATGGCACTCCTCTGCATAATACAAATCTATGGCCAAAGATCATCAAGCTCACTAAAGCGTTCTCTTTTTCACCACTACAACTGTCTCACTGCCTCTGGGGCCTTTTTTAAGCCTTTATGACAGATGTTTGTTCCCCAACTGATTCAGTAGAGTAATGAATTTAATAACTTGGCCCCCCTCCCTGGCTGACTGCTGGCTCAAACCCCTGGAAACCCCACGTTAATGAAGGTTTATGTGACGCGCTAAATGCCATAAGCTTGGTCTGTTCCCATTATGGGGGCTTTCACAGCCAGTTAGCGGCTCCTCCGTCAAGCTTAGATATGAGAAAACTGTTCATCGGACACAATGAAAAAAGGGGTTTTGCAGTGTTAATCAGTGTTGCCAAGTGAAAATGAAGGACAGAGGAAAGACAGGAAGTCATTTTTATTTCTGAAAAGGAGTACATAGACTCTTTTAAGGGTCTGAGGCTATTATTGAATCAAAGATAAACAAATTTTTCCGTGTGCTGCCAGATCCATCAGAGAAAGGTGTCATATTGTAATAATAGCGTCTTCTGAATGTATCGATGTCATCACAGTATTGTTCAGATCTTTTTTAGATCACATTCATATCACTTCCGGTTGTGTTCTTTCTCTCATATCACTGCCAGTATTCTAGTGAAAAGCAATTTCATGGCAGGTTGGTGAGGCTCCATTGTGTCTGAAGATGAATGTTGTGTTTGTACGTGACTTTGGCGAGTAGGCAGATCCTCTCGGTAGAAATACGCCGCCGTCCACCCTGAGTATGTGAGAGAAACAGGGACGATTAGTGCTGTAGAGGCTTGACGTCCACTCATGGCCCATTTCAATCCTTCTCACTAGATTGCATTTCTGCTATTTCAGCTTGTTCCTCTCCACTGAAGTGGTACGACATGCAACAACAAACTGTTCATCTTTTTGGAGAAAAACAGCAGAATTTCATACAAAATATGCTTTTTTTAAAGGAAGGGGAGGGCAGAATTTAAATTTGAGATGAGATGCTAATCGACCAGACCATACATAAAATGTGTCCTTTTGGGCTCTTACATATGCATGCAGACCTCAAAAGGGACATTATATTTCGCCATTAAGCTCTCATCATGAGTGAGTATATTTCAGGGACTTGTTGCCTTTTTTGTTGATTACAAGTCAGACTTTGTAAATGTTGCATCACCCTGGTGCCTGGAGGGAAAGTATTTAGAAATGTGTCTAAATTATGGAGAGCATAACTGATATTTCAGGTTAAAACAAATTTCTTTCAATTAGACTCTGTGTGATGTGAATCTTAGCAGAGGCACAACAGCAAACAAAGCTGATGAAATAACATAAACAGATGAATTGAGGCATGCTCTCAGGGTCAAATATTTCAGCTTGTCTGAAAAGTTTTTGCTTTGTGTGACTCTACTTTCCAGAGTTCTAGTTCTGAAGTGACATGCCAACCCTGTCTCCTAGAAGTAACATTGGTATGTTACAAGACTGCTTTCCTAATTATGTTGTTGTGGCAACGTAATTGTTGCCTGGCTTATGTTCAGAGATGTTTCTTTGGATAATGAAACACTACATTCATGTACTGCGTAGGCCTCAGAAGGAAGATGGCGGGTGTTCAAAGTGCAGATCACTGACACCAGAATGCAGGTTCGCATAGAGACTCCTGCCTTAGGTTTAGGCAACAAAAGCACTTAAACTTAGGTAAGGGAAAGATCGTGATTTCAGATAACTGTGAATAAAAAAGGTCATAAAAAATAATGCTGTAGTCATTATGATTGAATAATGTATTGTAATATTGCCTGATTTGGCAGAAAACAACTAAAATATCTCGTCCGTGAACATTTAATGATGCGTTCAGTATAGACATTTCTGCGACTTGCCAAGTACGTTAATTAGCAGCATTTCCTCATTAGGTTAATAGAGAAAGTAGTTTGCTCAGCATTATGTTTCCCCTTAAAACCTATTTGCTGTTTCAAATTAGATGTATACAGATATACTTTCTAGGGGACAGGACTGCACATACAGATGTATACATATATGATATGTATACATATATGATATGTAGAAATGTGGGTAATCGGATTAGTATGTGAACAATTAATATAACGAAGAATGAATGAAGCACAGTTAAGAAATGGAAACACTTATTCTGTTTTTGTTTTGTTAGGTTAAGCATATCGCTCACTTGTTTGTTTTGTTTTAAATTTTTATAATGTTTATGTTTTGTTTTTCAATATTATATTTGATATATAATATAATATTATATATATATATATGATATTATATTTGTATATTTGATACTGTTGGACCCCAGGAAGAATAGCTGTGGCGTTGCTGCAGCTAATGGGGATCTTAATAAACAAATAAACAAATAAACAAATAAACAATGTAAGGGGGGATTTTTCCCCTTGTTCAGTCTAAACAAACCATTAAACTCTCAAGTACCCACAACTGGGTTCAGCTCCACAAAAACATAATCATTTTTTTTAATAGTTATGTTTTATTTTTCTCTTTAATTCTTGTGGAGATTTGAAAGTTTCCAGTGATGTCAAATATGTCCAGCTGAATTCTGGGGAAGTGTTTGTAAAACATAATGATGAACAAAATAGATGCATAATTCATTAGAGGTTTGACTGGTGATGACTTCGATGGTCTGGTGAATAAGCATTAGACAAAATGATTTGTGGGGACTGTTTCTTTTGTAGAGAGTAGTTCTGATGAAAACTTTTAACTAAAATCTGTGGATGTCCACGCATTTTTCTTGGAAAGGTGTGCCACTGCTTTTTCAAGCACAACTTTTCATTTCAGCAAACACCAAAGACATCATAAATAAGGATAATTAAAAAGCAAATAAAGCTAAAACAGTTTCCCTGGATGGACAAAACTAGACTAACGGGAAGAAAATGTATTTTGGGTGAACAGAACCTTTGGAGAAATAAGGGACAAAATCAAGGCTTTTATTGACTGCTATCTTTTTCCAGAACAAACATTTTCTTATTCATTCATTCATTCTTCCTTTCTTTCTTTGTTCCCCTATTCATTCATTCAGTATAAAACAGGAGGTGCATGATTGCCTCCAATAATTGAAAATAGAAAAGCAACAAAATGTCCCAGTTTTGACCTTTGAAGCACCGGGGTGATGGACCAGCCACATCCAGCCGGCCCACCCTGTCGACCCTCTTTTTCCATGCACTAACTGCAAGGAGGTACAGACACACACACTATTACCTCTGGAATGGCAGTGGAATTGAATTAGCCCAGGGTGGCTTAAGCATGTGGGCTTGTGTGAACCTGTTAGCGGGGTGCGAGTGCATCATCTTTCACAATCAGCCGGCTGTGTGATGTACCCGGGAAAATGAGGCTGCTGTGGCTCTGCAGATGGAGCGGCGCCTCGCCGGTGAAAATGTATTCGCTGTTTTTTTTTTTTTTTTTTTTTGTGGCGAGAGACAGCAGAGACTGAAGGACAAAGGGGGAAAATGAAAGAGGAAGACGGAGGCTGGTATGACTTTATCTGTGCGTCAATGTTAAAAACCGACATTTAATTGCAGTAGTAATTGTAGTTATTAGCAATCACATTTTTTGGTGGGTTGTGAGCTGTGACTGCAGGAAGTAATAAAGCAGTTAAACATTGTGTTGCCAGTAGCAACCGCTAATAGCAGTTGTAGTTTTGCTGTTAAGTCTAACTTATCTCACAATTACACTGCCTGACGCTTGCATATAAAGTAAACTAAAAGGTGCACGGGAGGCAAGAGACAAAATCAGTCCCAGTCCAGTCTAATCTGGTGAAATAATGTGAGACAAAACATTATTTGCTTTCTGTCTAAAGCATATTGAAGATTTGTTGATAATACAACATTTTAGTTTAAGTGTAGCTCAGTTATTTTTAAGAATTTTACTCATGTGGGCTCGACTGTATGTCCATGCTTACATGATAATTCCTGTCTTGTTGGTACTTTCAAAAGGGACTTTTCTCTCTGGCATGAGGGACAATGTTACTAATTTGCCCAACCCATTACCAGAATAAATGTTGGCATTGAACGTTTCTGCAAACAATGGATACATTACATTTGTACGTTATTATATAGTGATGTGTTGGAACTTAACATTTAAACAGCACCGTGGTTAGTGTGTGGCAAATTCAACTTATGTTTAGGAAAATATGTTTTGGCAACCTTGGTTTGAAACGCAGATAACACTCGCTTTTGGTGGCTACAAAGCTGCTGAAAACTCAGTGATGACTTGCTAAAAACCAGCCAGTATCATTGTTTGAGTTTGTCCTTCAACTGGTCTGAATGCAGGAAAAATCACAAAACTGACATAAAAAGGTTTTTTGTTTAATGGAAAACCTTAAATCTTCTCTTATTAAATCATTAATGAATTCAAATGTATGGATTTACAAAGCAATACTGCACAAATACTTTTGAACTACATTTCATAGTGCCAATTCTTGTTTACCTCTGCTTACCTCAAAGAAATGTTTTGAATGCAGCTCTTTTACCTATATTGTATGATATGACTGCTAGGTAAAGAAAGTAAGGATTTCTTCCTAGGAATAAGTCTTAAGTGAGTCAATAGTGATAAATGTGTTGTATCAGCTGCAGTCTTGCATGCATGTTAGCTGAGGTCCCCTCTGCTTCCTGTCTGTGTGATTTCATTTACTTGCGTGCCTCCTTTGAAAGCACTTCAAGGAAGGAAGCGTAGTATTCATTGGCCCAATGAGACTATGTGGTTGTTTTCTGGGCTTTTACCTCCATTTTATATAGACTATTGTGTCTGACATTTTTTACAAACGGCCTTGACAAACCATTCATCCGACATGTATCTCTGTGTGTTTTCTTTACTAAAATTACCGCAGAGTTTCAAGGCAGTTTTCTACAGAGGAAGCGCTCATGCGGCTTGGTGACAATGTTATCACATGGCAATCCAGGAAATGTCACCCTTAAGTTTGAGCAGTAAACAGTTCTGCGACTGTGCTATCCCTCTGTTCCCATACCACCATGTCTACACCAGACTTTGGTGGTGAAGTTGTTGCTGATAAATCTCTGAGTTTGCTTTAATCAGCGATGGGTGCCAAGTAGGAGTGGTTTGAGACAGATTTTCTGATCATGCATAGATTCTTTTTTTTTTGTCAGAAGAAAGTAACAGATTGGCAGGCAGACTGCCTGAAATCTGTGGTATGATGAAGCATTAGGGTCACTGTTGGGGATTTATTTTCCCCGAGATTTTGAGAATAAAGTTTTATTAAAAGTAAAAGTAATGATATGAAAATGAAGTTGCAATTGTATGAATAAAAAGTAACAGTATTATGAGACTGGTTTTATTTCAAGGACAAAATGTCTTATATTATGACTAAATTAGAAAGATTGGATCACATGCATGTTTTAGCAACTTTATTCTCTTAAAATTACAACCTTATTTTCAAAACATCTAATTTTTCAGTTACAGCAGCCCCAATACTCAGTTGTAATCTGAATTTTACTGTAGTGTAACCAAGCGGCAGCCTGTGGGGCTGGAAAATGAAGCCAATATGGACGTGCCAAAAAACTGCAGTTCTTTGACTGGCCACTCGAGGCTGGCTCCAGAAGCCATTCAATCCCCAGAGACCCCCATGTTAAAATGCCTGACTTGACAGCAGAAATAGAAACAGAAACAGGTTTACAGCCTTGTACAAAAAAATAATGATTTTAGTCTCTATTAGTGTTGTCATGATACCAAAATCTTTGTTTCGGTACCCATACCAATATTAATTTCAATACTTTTCTATACTTTTCAGTATATATTCCTAAGGAAAAGTCCTTTTGGCTACAAACCTTTAGAACAATAAATAGTAGGGGTGTAACGGTACCACAAAATTGTGGTTCGAAAGTACCTCGGTACGGATGTCACGGTTTGGAATTTCAAATTATTTTCCAAATGCAGTATAGTACCGTTTGGAATACTCTAGTACCGCGGTACTATTTTAGTACCAGTATACCGTGCAACACTAGTCTCTATAGCTAATTTCCCCCTCCATGACAACTGTACGGGGGAGATTTTTTATGTAACTCACCCATTTACATTTAATGTCGAACTCGAGGCTTCAAAATGGGAGTCTGGAAAACAGTGGGTGATATCATGGTAGCTACATCCATCATTTTTACAGTCAATGTGTGTATTATGCAAAATCTACACATCTACTATTTTATCAGGCTAAAACACACTATATTATAAAAAGTGTGTATTATCTGAACCGGTCCTACACATAATTTAAAACGTGAGAAAGAAAATCTCTCTCTTTCCTAAAATATAAATCTTAGTTGAGCAGCCAAATGCCATGTACTGATGACAGATTAATATCAAACTTTCAGCACTATACAGACTGTGTTTATTGAGCTTCATTTATAGGCTTTCAGCAAAGTCAGTGAGGACCTCCTCAGCCTGCATTAGGTCCTCATCGACTTTCCATGCCGCTGCATGTAAACAAAGCAGAACTGTGTTTCAGACTGTGGAAAACTCCATGCATCGTTGCCCCATCAACCCAACAGGAGCTGCTCCGGAGAGCAATCAGTGCTGACTAAACCCGTCATATTGATGAATCTATCAGCCACTGGCTGAGGTCCCAGAAGCCCCTGGCTTTGTGGTTGGGCCATATTGTCAGCTCAGTTTGAGATCCAACACCAGGAATCCTAATCCTTCGCTAGCGCCGAACCACCTACTGACAACTTTAATTACTACCTCAAGACTCCAAAAGAAAGGTTTCCGAGGCTCTTTCATACCAGGGTCAGCCAGGTCAATGGAATTACGTTTTACTGTTGAGTTAGAAATATTTTGATTAAGCAGGAGTTAATACTGGTGAAAACTGACACTTTATTTGAGTTGAATCCAAGTCAATAATTACATTCTCATACTTCAACAACCATAACCTCAGCACTGTTAACCACTACCTTTATCCTTAAATATTCACTCTGTTTTGACAGGAAACTGATTGACAATATTTAAGAAAATCAGTTTATTGCCTCTGTTTCTAAAATGTGAGGATGATAGTCACAATAAGACAGAATATGTAACCTTGGAATCAAAATTTGTGATGCACATGCTTTTTATTTTATTGCATTTTATAGACTTTAAAGATTAATCTATTGATATCTAGTGGCTATGTTGTTGATTTATTACAAAAGTAATTGATAGTTTCAGCCCTACCATATACCTCCTTGGTAATTCCAGTCTATGGCAAGCAAACAGATGCTCTTCAGCACAACACTTAAAGGAATATATCACCCACAAAATAGCCATTTATATATCAATTAGTCACCCTGTGCTACATTGAATTCACGAAGAAAACACATGATGATTTGGAATTGGGGGTTGCGTTTAACAACGACAAAACTATATCAAAACATTTATGGACAAACTCTCACTCTCACTACTTCTAAACAGTAAGGTTTTTGCAAAAGTGCTGCATGAGTTGTGTAAGAGTTGTTAACAGATGTTTTGATATAGTTTTGCTGTTAAACGCAGACCCCCTTTTACTCCAATTCATCAAGCATTTTCTTTTTGGATTCTTCGTTCACTGTAGAGGCAGGTGAGGAAAAACAAACATTTCTTCAAAAATTCAAAGTAACACAGGGTGAGTAAATTAAATTTAAATGATCATTTTGTGGATGAACTATTCCTTTAAATGAAAAATAAAGGATAAACCAAGGCATTCTTCTTGAAGTAAAATATAGACGATTTGTTTTTCCTTTAGTTCCCTATTGAGCTCTAAATACAAATTGAAAAGAAACAGAGGCGCAAAATAAGATGTGACAATGCATTAGTGTTTTGAATCTTACGTTGCATTCAGTTCTGGCCAATAAGACAAATTATATTTTTTAAACTTGCACAATGAAAGCCCAACATGTACTGAGTTGTCACTTCCTGTTTTAGCTTGAGCACAAACTGTGCTTCAATTAAAGAGAATGGCTTGCTCTTCTTTGTTGCAGCCCCACTTAGGCTGATAAAGCTGACAGGTGGACTTTTACCCGTACTTAGTGCCACTGCGGCAGAAATTATGACATTATTGTCCCATTAATTTGAGGAAACTGTCAAACAAACAAGAACTGTTTCTCTGACAGTTATTGTTTATTGAACAAGAACTGTCAAACCGGTCCCAACAAACCTCGTCTGGTTTAGTTTCCTCCTGTCAACAGGTAAACTTCAGTTATAATTCTGTATTTGAAAAGCTTCAGCAGTCAGACTGAGGTCTCAGAGCTTGTTGTAATCTTCATTCAGGAAACACTTCTCCATCTGATGTCCCCAGACACCACCAGCTCCTCTTATTTCTGCTACAACTATTGTAGCCATATATAAATTCTCTGCTTTCCTTTTTTTTGCTACTTGTTTAAATAAACATTTTTCCTTCACTATAAGTAGTTTTGTCCAACAGACCTTGATAAGGGATGACTGCAGGTCTTTGATCTCAAAGTCCAGACTGTTTCCTGCCCCAAGAAGGCAAACACAGGAAGTGTTGGATTTGTGGCTGTTACTCTGTGGTAACAATGAAGGCAGAGTAAATCAGTGCTTAGTGACAGCAGCTCCCAGAAGGCCCATGGGAAACTTCCAAATCTGTAAAAGGGAAACAATGAAGTACATGTAAATATAAACACTGAAATTAAGGATGCAAAATTACCAAAGTAATAGATCAGATTAAACATTTTACCACCCAAGGAAGCACATGTAATAAGCAAGCACATCCAGACATTAGAGCTGGTATTTGTGATTATGTTGGAGACAATAAAAATAATAAATACTTGCTAATATACCTACATCTTGTAGTGCATATTTGTTTAACACCTGAATACTATTGGCTTTGCTGAAGAGAAATGTTGATTGACTTATCATGGCTAGTCGGATCACACCTTTTATTAGCTGACAGTACCCATAAAGTCCATCTGGAACTGAGTCAGAGCACTACAACAAACACATTTCACAACACATTTGAAAGCATCAAAATTAAGTAAAAGATACTTAACTAGCTGGAGCATTTTCCACATTTTGCAACAAATGCTTTCACGAAACTCCGTCACCGTTGCCTCACAGAAGGTGACAATGAGCCTGAATGGTTATCATTATTATTATTAGCATATAATGGAATCAGCTTTGAATGCTTAAGGAATTTTTAAATCCCCGTTTAATATGGCAAGTATTCTAACAGCTGCCACTCCATGCCCACTCATTAACAGCTCAGCCGATGTCACTGTGTAATCTGGAAGCACACCTGCTGTATGTTATGTGTACAGTATATTGATTTAACATCTGTTTCCTTCCCCTGACAATGGCTTTGAATTCAAACTGACAGCTTGAGCACTGAACATGGCTCCCTTATTGTTTGAAGTGTCTTTTCTTTTCTTTGTGTGTGTGTGTTTTTTTTTCAATCTTTAATAAAATAGTAGACTCCTGTTTTGTCCTTTTACACACTGGTGTCATTCGTATATGATGGTGGCATGGTGTTGTGGTGGTTAGCACTGTCGCCTCAGAGCAAGAAAGGGTTCGAACCCTGCAGTGGGAGTTTGCACGTTCTCCCTGTGTCAGTGTGGGTTTTCTCTGGGTACTCCGGCTTCCTCCCACAGTCCAAAGACATGCAGATTAGGTTATTTGGTGACTCTAAATTGTCCGTGGGTGTGAATGTAAGTGTGAATGAT
This sequence comes from Epinephelus cyanopodus, assembly GCA_026686955.1. Taxonomy (NCBI): domain Eukaryota; kingdom Metazoa; phylum Chordata; class Actinopteri; order Perciformes; family Serranidae; genus Epinephelus; species Epinephelus cyanopodus. Next base: position 35,185,894 of record CM048926.1, on the reverse strand, counting down.
TGTCTGTCTCTATGTGTCAGCCCTGTGATAGTCTAGCAGTCTTCTGGACAGAGACCTCAGATGTACCTGGAATCTGCTGGAGCCACTCTCCCAGTATGGGGGTCCAATTACCACTGGCACCACTGTTGCCTTCACTCCCCACATAGAGATAGAGATAGCATGCACCTTGCACACAAATCAAAAAAATAAAACATATGCAGTACATTGTTTTGCAGTTTTTATCCAGTTTAATGGCCCTATGCATATTATAATCAAATAGATTATGGGACATTTTGAAAACTGAATGCTGAACATCAGTTTGATTATTATTATTATTTCTACAGGCATTTGCTGTATCATGCTGTAAACCATAGCCAGAGAATTGCTCTTGTTGGCGTATTGAGATTGATTTTAGCTCAGTATGTAGTATGTGTGTGTGCTTGAACCAGCCTTTGGATATGTCTGTATTGATATATTGATCTATAATGATGAATAAGAATGCAACAAACTCAAAAATACATTAACTGTATCATTGTTTTGTGTTCATTTTGTATACATTGTGGTAAGTTTAAGTTCAGTGACCCGTGACAGAGTCAAACCCTTAACCCTGCCAGTGTGGGTGTCAGGCTGCATCCATTTAGCTCCATAACACTAGAGGGATGACCTCCACTGTCGACATAACCTTTTCACTTTTTTTTTTGTTTTTTGTTCAGTTGACAGATTATTAAAATGGTGAGGGCAAGTGCATGCAAACAGGCCCTTGCTCTCAGGGTCACACACCGGTCGTGTAAATGAAGTGTCTCTGCACAATGTATAGATTATATACATGATGTATACAGGGAGTGTGTGGATTTTGTGAAGTGACGAAAGATCCATTTCACTGGTCAGTGTCATGCAGGGTTGTGTTTAAACTAATCTTTTCCTACCATAAAACATTCTGTACAGGATTTACACAAAAGTGTCAGAAGAACCACCATGAAACTTTAATTAAAGGTCTTACATTCACAGGGTCTCATATGATTTGATTCCTTAGCGCAGGACTTTGCACTGATGTGACCACACAAACAGAGAAAGTGAGGACTTCAGTTTGTACATGAGCCGTTTTAAATCTAAGATTACGATCAAAGCTCTTAAAGACAGAAGGGTGCATTCAAAAAAAACCCACTAACCACATGCAAGCAACTCTTCTGCTTTCCTTGTGACTCAAATGGGTAAAAAGAGTAAAGAGAGGTCTTGTTTGTGAGAGCCCCATCATGACACACACACACACACACACACACACACACACACACACACACACACGCACAGTGCTGCCCAACTCCCATGGCTGCGTGAGCCGAGGCTGACAGGCAACTAATGACTCTCGACGAGGGTTCCTTGCAAACAGCCTCATGAATTAGTCATCACCTTCCCTTGACCTGTGCATTGATACAATCTCAGGCAGCCTCGGCAGGCTCCCGAGGACCACGGAGGTTATGTAAGTTTAGAGATAGCGGACCAATGCGGAGACGTCTTGCAGTCAAGAGCTACAGAATGGTGATTGATGGTGGCAATCTGTCGTTAATGTGCGGGTTGTGTTGCTGTGTAAATATATTTGATGCACTGGAATTAAGTAACACACTGCAGAGCTTGTATTTGCTGGATTTGCCATTGAACTCTATTCACACTTCCTGCATGTGCCACAGATTATTTACCACAAACACACACCAGCTCCACCATGAAAACATGGTTTATATGCAGGGGTCCAGATAAATGTTGAGGTATTGAATTTATTAGCATGTTACCCCTAAATTATTGCAAGATTAAATGGTTTTGAGGAAGTGTAAAGGAAGAATTAGGTATACTGTATGTAGGATGGAATAAAATGATCATTTAAAATTTGCATTTTTGCTTTTGCAGGATAGCATACCTGGCCGTCATCACTAAAAGCCTTGCGATGCTGAATACAAATCTTTACAAAGTCTTACAATTTGCTTTAATTCGATGCCATCAATCTTACACGTATAGCATTTATTCATTTTTTGGCATCTTGTGTTCATGATTAGATTTACTTCATCACTTGCCTTATAAATATAAGAGGTCTTCCACATATTTAAACTCAATTACTGAAACAATATGCCATGCTAATGGAAAAATACTCACTAATTCATTACCCACATGTGTTTTATGATGCCTGCAATAATGACTGCACATTATAATGTTACCAAAGGCCCTTAATGAACAGAATCTAATGTAAAGGGGTCCGCAGAGCACAACATGAAGTGTAATTACTATGTCCTACAATGAAAAATGATGCTCATGAAAACAAAATGGCAAACTGGGTCAGTTTTTTTTTTTGCCACACAAAGCACAATATGATTTCAGATCAATGAAGTTATTTCCCCAGTGCTTTTAAAATAATAATCAGGATATGTTCATAAATACAAATGCCTGCATTGCTGATTACTATAACACACTAGTGCTTAGAGCATACAGTGAAATAATGGCTTTCTCATTTGTTGACGGTGGAAAGAAGTGCCATCTACAAAAATGAAAGAAAGCCATGGAGCTATAGCTGTCCATTAATAATGATGAATCAAATGCATATGTGTAATGTGAAAAGGGTTCCCTCATGGCGTCAAGATTAGAGGAAACATTACTCAACTCTGCGACTGTAAGAAGCGCTAACATTCATCAGGTGAACAAAAACAAGACTTCAAATGAAAGCTAATGTTGATAAGGTGATGTGTCAGTGTTATGTTTCTGTTGTCTCATTTTGGATATCCTTTATCCCTAGCTGCCAAAAATGTATTATTGTACCTTTTAGTTATTGCTAATGCAACCTAGCTAACCATGCTAACTTGTGTTGTTAGCCTATATGTTTGTTAGTAGTTGTTGTGTTGGACTTGCAGATTTATATTTTATCAGCCTATTACGTACAGTTCGCAAATTTGAGTATCCTAGGACAGCGAACACATGACCTGCCCTACTCTCCCTCTGATTGGCTAGTACTTGTTGCCTTTGTTGGTTGGATCGGTTAGGTTTAGGCAAGAGGAGTGGTATTGGTTTGGATTAGCGTAAGAATCTCAGGGTAAGCCAATCAGAGGCAGCGTAAGGCAGAGTAGAGCGGATCATGCCTTCGTTATCCAAAAGAACGTAAATTTGCGTATGATTCAGAAGTTATTTCATATTTTTCAGTCACATTGATACATATTTATGTTTGCACAGTTCATTATTTAAATATTTAATGTTTAATTAATTTTGTTGGTGGTGTTAAAACAGTTACAATTATCTGCTGAATCTACCTCTGTGATTTTCTACACGTTTACCTCAACTTAAAGGGGAACTAACGTTTTTTTTTCAACCTGGGCCCTATTTTCCAGTCTACTTTTGTTTAAATGAGTGATAGGATGTTCAGTATTTGACATTTCTGCAGTACGACGCTAGGACTGACCTGCCTGCAGCCCATGAGTGCGCGTTATATGCAATAATAGGGCACTGGGACAGCATTAAACAACATCAAAATACGTCCACTAAAAGTGCATTTTTTTCCACACAGATAGGCTCGGATTGTTAGTATAATTATCCGACAACATAATGGAAAGGAGAAATGAACATCTGTGTTTACCTTTAGCTGGATTCAGACATGTTCCTCTGCCTGTTGCTGCTCCCTCTCTCTCCTCGTCCGCTCTTCAGTCTCTATGAGTTCTGCGTCCGTGTACGTTCGTGTACTCCGTGTTCAAATAAATACGGGTGGTAATCAAATTCAAATGGCTCATCCAGATCCAGTTGGTCAAAAAAACATTAGTTCCCCTTTAAGTCCGCCAAGCTTTTGATTGGTTAGTTCAGTGACATACTAGTCTGGAACAAGGAAGCGTTGTTGTTGTGGGGAACTTACATCCATGGTGGAGAACAGTAAAGTGCTGCTAAAGAAAATGTTCCATCTCCAGCCTTGTACTTTTTTTGCAAACCACAGATTTGTTAAATTTGTATTATTTTGTTACTGATATGTTGAAACTTCACGTTTCTCAATAATACTTCTGTGAAGTTGTGGATAGGTGGGAAACACTGTGATGTGTTGGTGAAAAACACCCAGGTTTGGTGCCAAAAAGGCTGCTGTGAAACGTTGTGATGTACCATTAGAAACACCTGGGTTTAAACACTGGTGGAAACACCATAAAGGTCACCAATGACAACCGGTATTGTTGTTTCTTGGTGTCAAACGGTGGCAAAATCAGCTCATATACTATTCGGAAACTTTACAAATGTCTCATATCCAAGGTTTGTAGAAACACAAAAGGCCAGCAATTTCTTTGGCAACTGGACCAAGAAAGTAGGGTTACACAAGCACTGTTTGATAGATACATAATGTCTTGGAAGTCTAGCGCCGAAACTCCATCAATGCAGTCTTTATCATCAGAGATGTTACAAAAAAATAAAAGTGAGCGTCATGATGGTGGATCTGTCACACTATGCACAAGCCATGTTACAATTTCATATCAAAGAGTGAAATCATGTTTTGACTGCAAAGTGGGTACAATGATGACACATTTATCACAGATTGTGAGATACCCAACTGAGCATTCGCACAATCGTCGTATTCTCACATCCAGAAAGGGTCATATGGGACATACTGTAGGACCGCTGAGGCTTGAGAAAGCATCACGACCCGCTGTGCCTGCGAAGTCACATAAGAGTCACAATCTGTGCTGCTTCTGCTTCGCGAGGCGACGGTAGGCTTGGACAGATGGGAGGGAGAGCGGTGTCATCTGGACACGCCGTGGCAAGAAGGGCGTCAGGGCAACCTTTGTGTAATTGGATAGATGGTCTCTGCGGGTTAGTTGGTGAGTTGACACTGAAACCTGTAGCTGTGGGCCAATGATACTAAGCTCTGCATTAAAGCACCAGACAGAGAGTTTGGGTGTTAACCTAATCTTTCACCTGCTCCACTGAAGTCGACACGCACAGTTACATATGAATACACACACTTCAGACTAGATACATGTGTACACTTGTTTTAATGCTGGACACTCGGCATCCAAAATTCAGAGTGATTTTATCAATGTCCAAACTTGCCTTTTTGCTCAACTGATATACCTTGTTTTATTACACACCAAAGACAAATTTTACCAGCAGTTGCAGCAGGTTTCATATCAACTTGCATTACGAATAAATATTAACTTTTCTCTTTTTCTGAAGTCAGTCACAGAGCCCCAGAATACCCTGGAAAAACTAAAAACCCATCTTTTTTGGATGGGTTTTTGGCAAGATGTCTGAAATAAGGTCTGTGGTTTACACAAGCTTAATAGACTTTCATGTGTTGTTCTACCACATACAATTAAAATTCTAAAGCCTTTACTTGTCTTAAAAAAGACGATTGCTAACAAAAGGTTAATTGAGACTAAGGAACGCGTTGTGGTGATGAAGTTGAAATGATGCGACCATGGTGTAGTTTGGTTATAGCCTAATGTTAGCTTTTTACCTCTCGCAATTGCATTTATGCTTTGAAATCACCAAAGTGGTGCTAACCTGTGAAGATTACCTTGCTCAGCAAAACATCTAAGTCACAAACGTTTGTTGCCACAGAGCTTATTTTCTGCAATAATCCAAATATCCAGGGAAAAAATCCTGTTGGCTTTTTGTCAAAGGTACTAGAATGACCCCTATTTCCGGGTTGGCCTACAAGAAAGTCATCTTTTCAGTGCTCTGTTACTGTCTTAAAGATTTACATACCTGATGAGCTGAATTATCCACCAGACACACATTTTTAGCGGTAGTTGTTGCTTGGCTGGTTTTCATTTTGGACCCTGGATTGCATCCATATTAATTTCAGACTTGACAACCTACATTTTTCATTTCCAATTACACTGTGACCAAACATGAACTTTCACTTTTACTTAGGCTTTTTTTAAAAAGCTTCTTCTTATGCCCCTCTTCTGTCTCTTTGTCTAATTTCGGATAAAGACAGTTAAGGATGGGAAAAGAGGGGCCCCCAAAAGATGTGGTTTAACCAGATTGAATGGATGACTGGGGAAAATGGGGGTTGAAGAGAGTGAGAGATGGAAGGAGGAATAGACAGACAGACAGAGAGAGGGAGACGGCTGGATGAGGGTTATGGCACTGCATTATGCATCGCAGATCATCAGCCCGGGTGGCTTGTTTTATGGGTTGGTGTCAGGGGTGCCACTCCTGCTTCACACTCTGTTGCGATGGGCCTGTTGCCATGGCAGCAGCAAAGCAACTCATTAGAAATACTTTGGCTAATTTTGACATCAATAATAGGTTTAATATTGACAGAGAGGGGGGCACTAACGTGAAAAACTCTGCAGTAATGAGAAGATGGTATGGGACATGCGCATGTGAAGTGATTTGAATTCATTTTGGAGGATCCAGCCACTTTACATTTATAGGGTCTCTTGTGGGAGGAAATATTTGGTATCCAGATTTTGTATTGGAAAAAAAGAAATGCCTCATAATTAGTATGTGGGTGCGCAGTGATTTATTTCTTCATCTAATTTAAAGCACCAGGCTGGCTTTATTCTGTATTTTTTATTGTCACAAATCTCATGATGAGACCAAAATCAACGATGTTTTATGTCTGGAGTATGCTTGAAAGCACTGTGCTTTTTAACAAGCGTCACACAAACAGAAATTAATGGTGCAATTGTTCGGAACTATTTTCAGCTGTGGATTAACACACATTTGATGCGCTAGTAAAAATTTCCAGTAGCAGAACAGTTTATGTATGAGTCAAAATAAATAACAGTGTGTGTGCTCATGTTAATGAAGGAACATGCCATCCGTAGCAACATTGTGGCTCAGTGAGTGCAAGTTTTCAGACAACAATGGAGCTCTACGGCACAGACAAACAAGATCTATCAGGCATTAAAATACAAATTTTAAGCTTGTGTGACCAACCAGGAGGTAAGTTGATTGGACACTGATATTAATTTTCCTTTTGTCCACACAATATATTGCATGAATTTGAGTTTTAAACAGAACTATTACACTTTTTCTTAGTTTTTATTATATGTTTCAGATAATGAGGTAAACATATGTAAAAGTAACCCATGTAGGCAAAGACCTCAGGCTTCAGACTGTTATGGATACTCTGTATTCAACTGTTTTTCTGCTTTGGAGATACATCTGATGTCGGCTCTGGTCAGATTTCTTTATATGGTCATCTGCTACAGGCACACTTGTGCCAGTATTTAAATAATATAGCCTGTGCTGCTACATGTAGCCACATGCTAACATCAGGAAAAGGTAATCTTGTATGCCAATGTTACTAATTTATCATCGATTTTGGATCGATGTTAAGTTGTGTTGAGAAGTCTTAAATGGTGATTTTACACAATGTCACAGTCATTCCCCCCAGCAGTAAGAACACTGCTACATAAAGCTACATGCTAATGTCAGGAAAACATGTAATCTTGGCCACTAGTGTTGCTAAATTTTGGATTGTAAGTCTTCTCAAACATGTCCCTTTATGGAGATTTTGGTTTAGAGGCTTTTGTTGGTGTTTTTTCATGGTACAGTCATTCCCACTGCTGCAATGACTACAGAGCAGCTGAGATACATACAATCCGGAGACGGTGACCAATCAGAGCAGACTGGAATTTTTCGGGAGGCGATCCTTAAGAGAGAACCACTATACTGAAGTGTCTCGGATAGAGGGTGTATACAGGTGTTAGAAAAATTAGATGTATTTTGAACATTAAAGCATTTAAATATATTCTCACGCAAACCCAAAATACAAGAACCTGAAATTGAGAAGCCAATTTAACATTATTAAACTCATTGTGATATAAATTATGAAGTATACATGCTATGATTCTATGTAATCTACATTGTACTTTAGTATTTTGTGTGTTGGCAGAGATTGACAACAGCCTTTCACTGTTTTTGACTCAAACACATTTTCCAGGAAGGAAGATAAATAAAAATACCAATTTCCTAAATGCTTGAAACAGATTTCAAATATCAAGAGGCCTCTGATGTCAACGAACACACACTGTAACCTTCAAAACTTTCACTTAAAGGACGCAAAACCACCAAAATTGCAGCTTTCTTCTTCCCCTACAGACGTGATTGACAGTGTGCACGGCCCCCCACTTCTCTGTAGCAGTGCAGCGTGGGAAACAGCAGAGGATCTTCAATAACAGGTGATCACGGCTGAGCAAACAACATCAAACCATAACACCCGAGCGCCAGAACATCCAGAACAGCCGTCCCTTCAGTCTCACAATCACACTTCAGTACGTACAGCTCGGAAAGAGCCTCTCCCTGGGTGTGTGATCCCTCTAATGGAAAATGGTGTATAATCGAGAAGAGAGCTGGTGAGCTAATGAAAAGGGTAGCGAGGTGACATTTTCAGAGTGACGTCTGAAGTAGGATGACATTTACAGAGAAGAAGCCCCAAAGACAGTCTTTTAGAAAGGGCCTCTGTATATTATATAGGAGCAGCACAGGACGATGTGGAATGTGAGCCTGATTTCAACATGACTCAGGCTTGCTGGCATAGCTATCAATTTTGTCTCCAGGTAGGTAGTATCACTTGGCCGGGTAGTGTTGCACAGATGGAGGATGTTTTTTTTTATATGTTTGCTGTCAAATGTGAAAGATTCTTCCTCAGAAAAATCATACGTTATATTTAAGAAAAAACTGATATTCATTGCACAGTATCTAGTCCGTATTTTTCAAGAGTGAATTTAGAAATGCTCACTGTTTTACCTACCTTTAAGGCCTGCCATCAGTTAATGATTCAGACAACTGTATGTCATTTTGTGTCCAGGTATGCAAAGGAGATGGCCTTCTGTAATAGTAGCCAGTGCATCAGCTCGAACAGACCAACTGAATCCAGGTGAGGCTGCGGCAAATTATTTTCTCTGTGAAATCTAAACGAATCATAAAAGGATTGGAGATGAATATGCAGTGTGTTCTCACTTCCATCTCATCAAATACTGACATTTAGTCCCCCCTCAGCTTCTGATACCAACACAGCAGGGCAACTTTTAGCATCTGTATGAGATGCACCCTGCAGCACCATTATTAAATGCTCCCAGCAACTGAGGGTGGGTAGGACGGTAACAAATACAGGACTTTCAGCAGTGAAACTGCTGTTTGTGTCCGCTGTGAAACTGAAAGTAAAAGTTTTTCAGCTTTATCAGTTACGTAGTGACATATTCCATATTATGTTATAAAAGACATACTTATTTTAACCCACACATGATCTTTTTTCTAATCCTGGCCAAACTTTCGTAGCCTAAACCTATAAATGAAGTAAATCTATATTGGGTGTCCAAAAGTGATACTAGAGGGGTACCCAGAACATCATAGTTTGACACGAAGGGCAACTGACCAAGCTATTGCATTTGATGAGTTGTGCGTGAGAACATGTTGGAATATGGAACGTATTTTTTTATTTTTTTTATTTTTTTTCCCACCGTTTTCAAGTTTTCAATGTTAATGATGTCACCCAGTGCACAACAACAAATGATCTTCAAAGCATCTATGGGAACTAATAAGACACAAATGAGTAATTAATTATTATTAAGAGATCAGTTCTTGAGTAACTCCCAATCAAATGCCATATAGTAACTAGTAATTAGCTAGGGAACTGATGAGAAGCAACTGGGAACCACTAGTTAATGATCGGGTCTGAAGTAACGCTAAATCAAATGTCATAGAGTAGCTAATTATTAGTTGATAATGAGTTAATTAATAATGACTGAGAAAACTTTTACTTAATTACTTAATGAAGAATTGGTCCCAAATATAGCCGCTAACAGTTCCTCACTCCTTCATCATCACCTCCGTGATTCCTTATCAATTGACTAATTATTAACTAATGATGAGTTACTGTTCTACATTTGATTATGAGTCACTCGAGTACAGACCTCTACCTAATAATTAGTTCCTCATTTGTTGAATGAAGTAATGATTAGCTAATGTACGACTTTTGATTTGGAGTTCCTTAAGAACTGGCCAATAACTAATAGTTAGTTCCTTATTTGTTCCTCATCAATTCCCTCAATCAGTAATAATAACAACAAATTATTGACTAATGATTAGCTACTGTATGACATTTGATTTGGAGTTACTCAAGAACTGACCATTATCAATAGATAGTTACTCATTTGTTTCTCATTGCTTCCTAAGTAACTACTAGTATTTTGTGCACCCTACTGTAAAGTGTTACCCTGCCTTTTATTGACCGTTGTGTTAAATGATTATATAGTTATATTTAAAAGAAAATGCTCACATGAACAGGGGGTTGGGGTGGTGGAGGACAGATACAGCAGCAAATTGTGTTTTGCAATGAGCATATCAAGTGCAGCAACAGTAGGAAGGGTCATGCCATATGTGGCAGCTTTGTACACCTACACAAATATAATTAGATGTTCCCAATTAGCTGGTAGCCAGGCAGCTGAATGAGCCAGTGATTATGAAACATTAATGAAACACCTGATGCCAATCAGCTTATGCAAGCATAGGTGAAAGCCATGCTCCATTTGTGGACCAATCTCGAACCATCTAAAGGTATGTTTTTCCCAGATTTCTCTAAAATGCCTCAACATTGTGGAATCGCTTCTGTTCTTCTGCTGTAGACAAAACATTCACGTCACGCTGCCACTAATTGTCACGTGAATGCAGTACAGTAGAAAAGAGTTATAGGAGTCTATGGCATGATGTATAAGAATTACTAATACTTGATTAATTGAGTATGTTTTTGGAAAATGTTTTGATTACCTTTTTTTAAAAAAAATCCAATTTTAATGGAATAGTCAGTTTGTTCTTGAAATATATTTCTGTGTATATCTGCATGAAGAGTCTACAATGGAACTGTACAGTTTTTCAATAGACACCGAAACTATGACCTTATAAGTGAAAGGTATTGAAACACACATACAACCACACCTTTCACATATAAAGGTCATACACTTTTATCGTCTCCCTCATGAATGTCCTTTACTGCGAAACCTTTATCCAGCACGTTTCCTGTCAGAAATTTGACATTTCTTCTACATCAAAAACTGAATATATTCATAGTGATCTAACTTCTTTACTTTTCCAACTTATAAGGTCACACCAAGAGCACCACGTACTGTAAAAACTTTGTGAAACAGAGGCATTAAACGTCCAACAACCTCCGATCTGGCATGACATTTTACTGAAACACATCATCAAATGTGACTAAATTGCATGAAATCTTCGCAGAGGAGCACGAGCCATTTTCTCACAGAGGACATGTCCACGGGGGAAGGAATCGGGTCATTTGAGAGACACAGATCAAGGACGGGAACATTTCCCTGTCACATGGGGGACTTAATCAGGACAGCTTTTTGAGACTGTGATCCATCTCTAGAGAATGGAGGATAGCAGGGTTTGAATCTTTGATGTCCCTGCCAATGGACCAGCCGTGTGTTTTCCTTAGTGATAAATGAACTAATATGCATGTACTGACACTGGCCTGAGCAGGATATGCGACAGATGTTTTTTTAATTCTTTATTTGCTTTAGTCGGATGATTGGTGATGCAGGCCAAGAACATGGAAATTGGCTGGTAAAACGTGGAGAAGCATTTCTTACAGGGTGAAGGGGTTGTAATCACTTTATCTTGAGCAGACAAATTGAATTTTCAACAGTGAGGCATGCTCCTGAAATTCATGGCAACTGTCTCTGAAACACTTCAGTCTAAATCACCATATTTAGTATTTACAGGTACTATATGAACTTTTACGAATGGTTTCGAATACAATATAATATAGATGAAAGACCTAAGTGACAACAACTATAACTCCTGTGGGCAGATGTGATACCGGTGTCAACAAATTATGAATGAGTAAAGTAAAACACAGTTGTATTAAATTCAATTTGTCTTCACAGGAGAAGTTATAATTGCTGTTAAATACTGTATAATAACAAACACTTAAAAATGCTACCATACACTAGGGGACTTAAAAAAAGACTTAAGTCTGACACCTTCTCACATCTAAGGACAGAGTGAGCTGTTAGTCACAGACTACAAGATTTAAGCCTGGTGAAACCATCCTAATCTCACAAGCTCATATTCTATTTCGCTCCGCAGATCAGTCTGGCCACGCAACCATAAAGGTGCATTCTGGCATCGGGCGGGCCCGTCATCAGAATAGGAGGGACAAGGAGCGGAGTGAATGCATTTTGTAAACAACCAACATGGCTACTGATTTTGAAACTGCTATGGTAAATGTGTTGAATGAACTGGAATGTACATTTTCTTTAAAAGCTGAACTGCACTGAAAGCTTTTATTGAAAAAAAGGATGTGTTTGCCATCCTTCTTATGGGGTTTGGTAAAAGTTTAATTTTTAACCAACTGGCTCCATTGATAGGCGGCACAGTGGTGTGGTGGTTAGCACTGTCGCCTCACAGCAAGAGGGTTGTGGTTCAATCCTGGGTGTGGGAGCCGTGTTCTCCTCGTGTCAGCGTGGGTTTTCTCCGGGTACTCTGGCTTCCTCCTACAGTCCAAAGACATGCAGATTAGATCTTGATAATTGTCTGTAGGTGTGAATATGAGTGTGAATGGTTGTCTGTCTCTATGTGGCGACCTGTCCAGGGTGTCAGCTAGGATAAGCTCCAGCCCCTCCGCGACCCTCAAGAGGATGAAGTGGTTAGAAAATGGATGGATGGATGGGCTCCGTTGATCGGGAAAAAGATGGGACTCAGTCAAAACCCAGTGGCTATTGTTGTTTGTCCGCTAGGCTCTCTTAGAGGAGCAGATCAGGGGAGCGACCAAGCTGGGAATCACAGCCATGTAACTTGGAGTCCACAGTGAGGGAGAAATCCGCAAATACTAGAACATTGTTTGCGATAACACCTTTTACTAGCATTTTTTTTTTTGGCAAAGACGGCAACACTCTTTCCCAGACATCATCACAGCTCATCTCTGCTGCTCGCTGCACTTGCTTGCCGGTCTGTTTACAGTGGCGTTGTGCGAGCCAACGTCACACGTTTCGTTTACTCAGATTGGTTTTCTGTCTTTCCAATTACGTGAAGGGGCACTTTGAGTGACAGCTGTTGATACCGCCCCTCAGGAATAGAGGAAATGTACACTCCGTGTCCAGACCCATTCACATTTTACAATTTGGGTCTGGCAACGCCAGGCTAACAAGATTTATCAAAGGCTGAGAATCTTGCAGGGTCACTATTTGCAAGACTACAACTGGGGGAAAATATTACGCCAAACTCCCTTTGAAAAATATATTAATAAATTATATGAATTACATATTAATTATTACTTAAGTGTCCACAAAAACACATTATTCTAAAAACCCAAGATAAAAGACGTCATATGTCAACAGTGTCAATACGTCATCAACATTAATTACAAAGATAAACTGAATTTCCCAACAAACTTCCCAGTTTGGATTTTGTCGCCTCAACTCCTCACCACCCGCAGTTTGTTAGCTTCACTTTTTTAGTGGGAAGAGACCTAGGAATAAGAGGCGAACTGATTAAATAAAATAAGATTTCTCACTAAAGTAAGTGCTGCTTGTTGGATGACAAACACAAACAAATAAACAGACTCTTGTCTACTCTACAGCTCTACCAGTTGTCCACAGTACAAGAGAAACATGACTTGTTCACATTCTTGTATACTTGTTTACTGTCTTGTTTACTGTCTACCCTATTTACTGGTTCCTGTCTGGTGCTGGAGTGATCAGCTATTGATTGCTGACAATGTTCAAGTCATCGAATTTAACCATTTACATGAGCCAAGTCAGTATTAACCATTCTCAATTTTGTTAGAACATCTAACTGAGGTCGAAGTAAGACAACTCGGACTGAGTTTAATCGCCACCATAGAACACAGTAGCACGCACTACCCAGAGTAAAACTTTACTCCGACAATGGAATTTTTTTTAAATGGACATGCTTCCCTTTTTATCAAATCACAAATCTGGCTGTGTCATTCTTTGATGGCCTAAGCTATGTGCAAGTCAGTAAAGGCCGTATTCCAGTCCAGAGCATGGTGGTTATCCATCTGAAACTATTTGGGAATTGCCAAAAAAACAAGCAAGACAAAAGTAGTATTCATGATATGAGTGTCACAAATTAGGCGATGACTTCACTGATCCAGAAAATAAAGATATTTTGTTGTTTGTGTAATTGGATCTGTGGAAATCTCTGGAGCCGCATTCTCTCCGTCACTTTAATGCGAAACAAAGAAATATGGCTAATTTCTAATTGCTAATAAGAACCCGTAGAGACTCAGAGTGCACACTCTTGAGAGTAGTAGCTAAAGATTACACATCCATCTTGAAGAGATGGACTTATTAAGACATTTTCAACATGTGGTAGAAATCTTGAATGCATCCTTTGTGAGCCATCATGGTGTGAGCAATCTCATACAAATGTGTTTACTGCCTCTTGGTTGCATTTAAACCTTTTTGATATTGGATAGCTATCTTATCTACCCAATATACACAAGGTGGCAAAGTGTAAATGGATATTAATGTCATAGTAATGGTTCCCAATATGTTAGAAACTGGGAGAGAAGAGGCAAAATACTTTAAATGTCAAGCTTTGGATTTTCGAGACTAAGTGCTTGTATGCTGCTGTTCAGGAGATCTTGTTTATTATCTGTGTGTGTGTGTGTGTGTGTCCACACTTTCACCAGGTGAGTCTACAGGGTCTCAATTAGAGACAAAAGGATGCTATTTTCCCCTATTGCAGCTCCTCTTTGTTATTCAGTCTGAGAAAACAGGTGGATTTTAAAAGTAAAATATTCCACAGTTAATTAAAGATATCACAGTTTGTGTAGTGTGTGTTTTTTCTTTCTTTCTGACAATCAGAATTTGTACAGCCGAGGTTTCTCTTGACCCAACAAAAGACAAAGACCCAAACATTTAAAAGCACTCCTTTGTACACAGTCAATGTTTCATCCATCTCGAGTCTTTTCTCATGCAGTCAATGCACTGTCATGTGTCTTCCCATCAATAATCTGACAATAGGCTCATGCTATTGCTTCTGCAGAAACTGACAACATGACATTTACTTGAACGATGACACTTAATGGTTTATGTCTCCCTGTGCTATTTTGATGGATGAGACACATGCTGGCGTCTCCAGCTCTGCGGTTATGGCATCTCTACATCTTATTGTCTCATAAGTCATCAAGCTTTTGAAGGACCTGCTCTGATGCTTCTGTGACTCTGCTGTATTTATGCTACCTTTTAACAACATTAATAAACAGTCGGATCAAAACCTTTCTATAAAAAGCCCTCTCAATCCTTGATTGAGCTTTCTTTCCTCTATCTCGATTTGTCTATCTGTCTCTGTCTGGCACATGCAAACATGCAAGCTGACATGAATGCACACCCACATATTCATGCTGCTTTCATGGGCACATACATGCACACATAGCTGTGCTCTTTCACTCCATCCCTGTATTTATCTTTTTCATTTTATTTGACACTGTATTTCCCTCTTACTTCTGTCTTTTTGTTCACCCTCCCACACCCTTTGTGTCTGTCTTTTACACTCTCCTTCACCGTGTCACTCTTTCTTTCACTGCCACTCACTCGCTGTCTTTCAGTGAAACCATTTCAAGGTCCTTTGGTCTTTGAACACCAGTAGCTGTCATGTCAGATGCACCGAGGTAGAGAAGAGAGGATCTTGTTTACTGCAGACCAAAAGATAAAGGCGTATGGACACGTACACATGAATTTATGTGCACACACACACACACACACACACACACACACACACACACACACACACACACACACACACAGTTAGTTATGTCAACATGCATGCTCTTGACATACAGAGGCATTTGCAGAGACACATACATGTATGTTGCCAAAATGCACAGCACATTTTCACAAAATGAACATAAATATGTCCATGCTACATATCACTAACCTGTGTGGCACTGTGGACATGCTCATAAACATGCCCCCACACAGACACATAATTCTGTCCAAATGATTTTATGCAGCTAACATAATCTTAAAAGTATACTATGCAGGAATTGTCTGTGACTGTTTGTAAACAGTATTGCCAGCGAAAGTGAAAGCCAACCTCAGATTTAGTCTCATTTTGGAACAAACCTTGTCTGCTTGGCGTTTCGCCTCGCTATATTTGACGTTTTGTTTTTTGGCACTGTTTTGGCAATTTTTGTAGCTGCCTCTTGGATGCGTGCTCCTTATGGTCTGGCACCTGGTTGGCCTGTATTGGCCTGAACAATCTGTCGTTGCTCCAATACACCAGAAGTAATGTTATTTTATTTGCAGTTTTGGAAAACTTAAAAGCAACTTGGCTTAGTTACTTTGGAACTACTTTGTAGCAAAGAAATAGTGAAAATGGTAAAAACTATTCAGTGAGGTGTATGGATTAAACTAAATAAAAAAAGGGGAGAGGGGTCCATTGAGGTGGTTCGGGCATCTGATCAGGATGCCTCCTGGGCGCAACACCCAGAGCATTAATATAGCAGCAAAATACTATTTGCTATGTAAAAATATGGTGAAGAAATGGATTTCTGAGCAGGCTGCCTCTGTGTGTTGTAATCCAAACTTCTCTGGGATAGTAAGCTGGTTCGGCTGTGCGTGTATGTTAGTGAACGCTAGCTCATCTGTGTTGCTTTGCACTGTGCTTACATGGCAGTTGCCTGTGATATTGGGACAGGATCGTCGCGAAAGCGTAGTGGCCATCTTCCGTTTTCCTCCTGGCTAACACCTTTAGTTTTTTCAGCACTGTTAGCTGTTAGCTGCTAGCTGCTGGCTCAGCCACCTCCATGTTGAGAACCATACAGAAAAACTTATATGCTCTGAAATTTGCAAATAGCTTTAATATATCTACATAGTGGATGGCGGTGGAAACGAAGTGAAGACAACTCGAAAATGACTCGAGTTGACGGCAGCAACACTCGTTACTGTAAGTGACACTAACCCTTAAGGATTAAGAAGCAAGCTGGCGGAGCCAAATACAGGACACAAGCCGAATCATCTAAGTCATCACGCTAATTTAAATACATTTTCCCGAACTTTGAGGTGCAGTGGAAACGCAAACCACA
Organism: Epinephelus cyanopodus; assembly: GCA_026686955.1. Lineage (NCBI taxonomy): Eukaryota > Metazoa > Chordata > Actinopteri > Perciformes > Serranidae > Epinephelus > Epinephelus cyanopodus. The sequence continues at coordinate 35,168,880 of CM048926.1, read as the reverse complement.
CAGATTACCAGGAATTCTTTTACCCAGGTAAACAAATACCCAGTAATAAAAGATCCTAGAAATGTTGGTGGAAAAGGGGCTATAGATTCACTTAAAGTAGTCACATTAAAAGCATGGGCAAGGTCCTCACAGATATATAAGTTGTTAAACTGTACTTGTTGAGGCAGAGATGTCTCTCGCTACACAGTGGACATTGTATAGAGTTAGGCTGAATGAACTAAATCACCAAACCTATCAACCTACTCCCAAATAGGAATTTCTCTTTCATGCTGAAGTAGTTTCTTGCCATTTGCACCAAAGTTTTATAACACAACATTTCAGACAAGTTGGAAATATCACTCTGGCCTCAATAAAGTGAAGTACTTTAGCATGAAGTACGTTTTGTGCTACAAAAAAAGCATGAAGTGTCATCAAAGTGCACTGCGTCCCAAGTGTTGCAAATTAATTTATGATAATGATATGGTAATTATATTATAATCACTACCAGTTCATTTTCTTCATTTTGTAGCAAGAAATTCATTACATGGCACGGGAAGTGATACTTGGCGCCCCAAGGTGCATTTTGTGCACATAATGCATTCTGTGCCATGAAATATACATTTTGTGTTAGGGAAATTTTGTGCACGAAATGCAGTGTGAGACATTTGGTGCTCCATATTAAAGCAGTGTGACTCAATCTGAGCAAGACGGCGAGGAAATAGTTACTTTATAGATGAGAGATGAGGAGCAGAGTAAGTGCTTTATTTGGTTACACTATCCTTCACTTGAGTTCAGCGTTCATCATCAGCATGTCTTCAGACAAAGAGACACTGTGTGTTGCTTTCAAGGTTTTTTTCCTGACAAGCTTAATGTTCTTATTTCGTGGCAATTTGTTGCTCCTGTCATTTCTTAGGCCCAGTTCTTTATCATATTGGTTCTAGTTAGACTTGGGTCTTTCCCCAGCCAGAGGGGTCCTTACATTAAGAGTGTAAACAACTAACCATCCATGCATTATTGTGCTGTTGTTGTGTCCCATGATCAGCGCTAGACCTTTAAGTGACTTTTCCCCACATATGAACCATTTTCTTACACATATAGGCATAACATATTACTCTGTCCATTCAGCTTCCTCCACAGTGACTATCATGTGCTGTAAATTCATATGGTGATCACTTTATCCTAACTCAGTACTTCACAACTACAACCAGAAAACTGCTTTAGTAGAAGTTAAAGTCACCTTTTAGAATATTACTTGAGTAAAAGTCTTACAGTAATAACATGTTATCGTGCTTTTTGGAAGTGTTGGAAGTAGGACATTGATAGAAGCTAATGTATCAACTGCTGCTAATATAATTTTAAAACATTACTTTCTTGCTCAAAAAAACAGTAATTAGTCCAATAAAAAGGTCTGCAGATTTTAAAAAACATTTCTAAAACCTTAACCTTACAAGTTCACACTAAGACCCCATTTACACTTGGTTTTGCTTCTTGGCCAATCAGATCACAAGTAGACAAAGCTAAATTCAAGTGTAAATGACCACAGAGACGCATTGTGATCCAATCACTCGGACTACTTGCCCAGGTGGTCTAGTGAGCATTCATCCAAGCATCTTTTGTAGCGTATACGCTAATGCTTCCTGTTCCATCCCAGACAAATCAATGCAAAACGTCACTGTTGTTTTAGTGGCAGCATGGCAATGCTCTATAACGTGATCATTTTACGACAAGTTGGATTAAGTGTTGTATGACTGTCAATAGTTTTGTCCTATGAAAGTAGACCTTGACGAATTCTGCTGACAGCAATATCTCCAGCTGTACCGACACAGCCGCTAATAGTAACGTAATGACTGTCAGCAGGGCCCTTTGACCTTCTAGTGTAAGTAACGTAATTAGTAAAGAAATCTGAACGCTCAGCTGGAGACACATGATAGACACAGGTGTGAATAGCGATGCGTCTCGCCTGTCCACTTGTGTTCACATCACCAAAATGCATCTTAAATCCAACTGTAAACGGGGTCTAACTCACTTGACCCTTTTCCACAACTATTTGGAGTCGTGCAAGGATCCCCGACTTGCCTCCTACCACCAACAGTCCCAGCTGCGTAGGTAACAATGCTTAGAGAAGCTGGAGGCCCTGCAGCCAGAAACTAGGTCCCTGCTGTTGGCCCCCATTGACACAACTACAGTTTTAGCTGTACAAAAACTGTGTTTGATGGTGTGTCTGTCCTTGCTGTTACATGCATAGTTCAACTGATTATCCAATGTATTCATTAAACACTTGAAATTCGTTTAATGAATTTATTTCACCACAATATAACTATGAAAAACACCCCGGAAATCACAATGTAAAAAGCATTAGAAAATGGCACGAATGATTATCTGCATTTCCCACAGTATGTGCAGGCATTACATCATCTGTTTCTACATCTCCCCAAAACCTGTTGCTTTCCACATACAAGGTTGTCTTTTTGACTTCAAGAAGCGAAACATGCTGAAACCTTTCACTCATTTATATGCAAACTCTGTGCCATGAAGTAGTCTTGCATGATATAAAGTAATCTACCATGCAACCAGTGGGTAGATCATGATAAATGCAGTGTATGGCTGCCAAAATTAATCATGTTTATAATAACTGTCCATGTACAGGCCCCCATTCTGCCCAGAATGTCTGATCAAGTTTGTCGTAGGTGGCAAAACAACATTTGCATTCACACATCTTCAATAAAGCCTATAAAGAAAACATTAATTCACTTGCCTCTGTGGCTTCTTCAAACAAGCCCTTTTAAAACCAGAGCAATAACTCAGTAATTCAGAATCTGTTCCTCTCCAAATTCACTCTGATGAATTCTTAATATCCTCTTCTGTTTATCTCAACACTTGATGTGCGTTATGTGTGGCAGACAATTTTGGCTTGGAGGTAAATTTCTAGGCACATTGTGCTACAGAAGCTACACTGTCAGTAAGGATCACCACATTTTATGGTGAAGGTTCCCCCCTGGGATGTCATTACTTTAAACCCTCCTGCAATACATCAATTTCTAATTAACATTTGCATACTAGATCATAGGGGGGTGCCTGGGAGGAGGGGAGGGAGGGTGTCGAGGCCTCGCACGCATACATTTATGCTTATTAATTTAAATAAAATGAGCCTGGAGCTTAAGATGGGGCGGAGCAATGGAATGCTTCAACACCCAATGGGAGGGGCAGGCTGGATGCTCGAGTGCTGTCAGCGACGCCTGGTGCATCCAAAAACACCATCACTCTGGAGACCTGAACCAACTAGTGGATGGAGTGTATAGGATATGTTCCTGTGTTGGAGTATGTTTATTTGTGTGAGCGTTTATTCTGACACAAAGCTATTTAACATTTAATCAAACACATTTTAGATATCCATAATAGCATTTCTCCTGGTCAAAACTGTATTCTCACTTGTCAAAATAGTAATTGAAGATATCCACACTACATTCTTACTCAAAATGATGTTTTAAGATATCTACAGTATTGCCTCTACTAGTCAAGAAGACTAAATTTAAGATATCTTTAAAATCCTTAAAACATCTAAGTGGTTATTAACATTTAGTAGCCGGACGGATATACATTACAAATATATGTAATTCAACTCTTCCTAGTCAAAATGAATATTTCAGATATCACAACGACATTTTTCCTATCCGCATTTGTCAGTCCAGATATCCATAACATCATTCTTCCGAGGAAAAAGGATTGGACTTTCAATTTCAGATATCCACAATATTATTTTAGATACCCCAAAAGAACATTTGCAATAGCCTGAGAATGGTTACTGGGAAAAAGTCCCATTTCACATATCTACAGTCCAATTGCAACTGGTCATAATTCTAATTTCAGATATGAAAAAACATTCCAGATATCCATAATTTAATTTTGAGTAACCAAAATACACTCTGAGTAGTAAGAATGTCATTACAGATATCCACATTTGGCATTATGACAATTAAAAATACAACTGAGAAATCTACAAATTGAGCATAGCGTTAATTCAGGCAGGACACAATGTCAAGCTCAGCTCAGCTCATCCCAGTTGCTCTAAAACAGCCCAGTCAGCTGATAGATCACATGGTTCCTTTCTATGTAACCAATAGGCAAATTTCATTCAGGACGCCATATTTAAACTGCTCTGGCCTGCCTACTGTTGCTGTTTCCTCTGCAAGCCGCTTTGCAACCCGCCTCCACCCCAGCTCCTCCTTTAATGTCATCTCAGTTTGTCACTGATGCTGCTCTGTTCTGTTCCCGGGGGTCTTTGCAGCTGCTTCCCCTGCCTTAGGCTTTCCATGAAGGCACATGGAAGGGCAGAAAGGTGTGCTCTCTGCCTTAGGCTTTACACATAGGCGCGTGGAAGAGGCTTTCTGCATAGGCCTAGGAAAGACAGAAAGGCCCCACAACAGAGCCATACTGCCAAATATGATGCTCCAAATGGAAATAAAGTTTTCCTTGACTCAAGTGGTCCTACCTGAATTAGAATTATGACTAGAAACAATGAAAAGTTCTTTTTAATAATAATTGAATTACAGATATCTGCAATATATATCCAGCCTAGCTATTAAATGCTAAAACCACTTGCCATACTTTGGTCAGATCAGGAATATTTCTTGCAGTCACAGCACAGCTGCAGCAGTAGCACCATTAATATGAACTACACATGGCCAAGATGCAACCAGGTGAGTTTTGGCTTGTTTGGGCTTGTTATGGCTTGTAAGAAACAAACTGGTTTTAGTGTGAGTTGTGCTCAAATTGCAGCATTTTGTATGCAGGAGAAATGATGAACCAGCTGCTGGCAACAAGGGTGACTGCCCACCCTGCTGGTTAAACCTCTGTTAAGGGTGTCTGCCTCGTCTTCCTACACAGTTATACAGTCTCACTGGCAGTAAGCAGGTGCAGGCAAGATATATCTGAGATTTCTGCCTTCACCCCAATAAAACGGAGCAATGGAGCAATCTGATTTTTATTAAAAGGACACTATCAGCTCAATGTATCGATGTACCTTAGAGTAAGTGTATGTGTGTGCTCATGTCTGAACATGTGTGTTTGATGGCATGTGTTTGTTTGTGCCCTGGAGATGTCTGATATAGTGGGAGTGAGGATTTGTATCCATACTTGCCAGCCTATTGTTTTGAGATGTTCTCTCAACTTATCTCACAGCTGAAAATTTTGCTAATTTTAATGAATTCTTTGCTGCAGTGGGAAAAAAAAAGTGGCATCTGAGATACTGTACAGGGTATGACATACAGAAAGTTAAACAAACTGCTGCCCCCTCGGGCCAATCACCATAATTTAGACGATGCCAGAGCGGAGCATTTATGCATCATTCCACAAATTGTCATTAAAATCCAGTCAACAGCATTCAGCTGATAAACAGACAGACTGCGGCTGATCCATAATCCTTCCCTTCAGTTTCATCTTGGGAACAATTGTCCACCAGTGCAGCAAGATAATTTAACTGATATTATCTTGAAATAAACTTGGAGGATTGGATGTATAGCATCAGTATCTTACTGCTTATACAATCTGCTGCGTGCAGTCAGTAAATGTTATGTGTAAGGCAAAGCGTGTGTGTGTGTGTGTGTGTGTGTGTGTGTGTGTGTTTGCATATGTGTGCGAGATGATGCTCAGAGGAGACAAGACAAGTAAGGTGTCACGACTTTGCTCCAGGCCAAAGTTCTGCTGAAACAGACATGCAACGTCTTCCTCAAGTGTTGTTGTAAATTCAGAGTTCAGAGCAGAACAGCTGATAAATTTCTACTTTGTATGCAGATTTGCTAATGCAAGCAATTTTAAGTCTAGAATTGCACTCAAGGCAAACCAATTCTGATGCTGATTGGCTTATGAAGTAAGGATTTAGAAAAACAACCCAAACTCCTCCTCAGTGATAACAGCAGTATAAACTAGGGGTGTGAACCACCAAGTTATTTTTGCAACAGTGTAAATCAGCCTCCGTACCACACACAACAATCAGGTGTTTTCAGCGATAACGCTCCCTGCCTAGCACCAAATTAGGTGAATAACTGGTGAACATAGTGGAGCATATAGCAGCTTAAAGGTGCCCTGGGGAGTTTTCTTACAAACAAAATTGTTTACATTCAGTGTTACACACCAAAATGCATTCTGTGTGTTCTTGAGATCTAAAAAATGTGTTGAATGCCTTTCCTTCCTCGTAACACATTTGCAAAGCCAACTTATTCACAAACAATCTTCTTCTTCCCTGTCTTTTCTGGCACTTTGCTGTAAAGCTTGGCATGTTACCACCATGTGTAGATCAGTGGAGTAGAATGAAACTATTGACAGGAATGTGTATTGCGTCACCCATGTGTGTGCACACATTCATTTGCCTTTTTGTGTATGAGATAAAAAAAGGAGGCCCAGTTACAGAAAAACAGCTCTGTAGTGCACTAGAGGTCTTAGGGCCCTGTCACACCAAGCTGACGGTCGGTCGTTGGTCAATGTCTGGCTGTCGGTGAGCATCTGTCACCCTAATTTTTACAGTTTGGTGTGTTTGGGCTTTTGAACTCCATGGGTAATCTTTAAGAGCCTTGAGGATAGTTTTCTCAGAGGTCGCTGGAGACCAAAACAGAGCAAAAAGGAGAGTGAATGTTTAACCAGGGCTAGGCAATATTATCAATATCATGATATGAGACAAGATATTGTCTTTGATTTTGGATATTGTAATATTGTTAGTGTTGTCTTTTCCTGGTTTTAAAGGCTGTAGTAAGGCCTGCGTCCACATAGCAATTTTTTTTTCTTAGAGCCAGCATTTTTTTCAGTTGTTTCTAGGCCGTATGCAGCTGTCTACAGAAAAAGCATCATGCCCGCCAGTAACGTCACTGCCACGTTGTTAGCAAGGCTACTGTCTACTGTCACAACAAATATTGAAAAGCTCATTTTTTGGGAGCAGATCAGCTGGCTGACACTAGATGTTGCTGGTGAGTGTCGTGCTTTTATCACCGTTGGCATTGTAAGCTTGATGCTAACTGTGTATTCAACCTTTTGTTAATGTAGCATTACATCAGGTACGGAGCTAATGTTAGTGACAAGATGTTGTAGTCATAGAAATATACCAATGTGGAGCACATCATCAAAAAGTGCTGTAATCTTCTGAACTTGCCAACTTGTTTTAGCTGTTATATATTTGCCTTTTACCACTTAGTCAATATATCCACATTAGTGATAATTGTTTATAAAAAAATTCAATTGTATTTTTTAAAAAACAACAATAATCAACAATGTTGTCGCAATGGCAGTATCAACCTCAAGGTATCCAGTCAAAAATATTGTGATATTTGATTTCCTTTGTATGCCCTTTGTTGAAACTATAGTGCATGCATCAGAAACACAACTCCAAATTAATTGTAATTTTGCGCCATGTCTGCTAGATGTGTAAATAATTCTGTTTTCACTGCCCCTAAATTGGCAAAGAAATCAATAAAAGCTACTATAAATCAGAGCACAATCCCAACCCTGATAAACAACAACTTTGCTGATACCCATAAATTTGATTTGTATTGCTCTCACCTTGACAAACTCGGCAAACAAAAAATGCAGAGTTTGAATAATATTATAATACTACGCTGAACATTTTGGATATGAATGCATCCAAAAACTGACAGAGACCAGTCATATTGTTAATGTTTCCTGGCAACAACATCTATGTGATTAAGGAAAAAAAAAACTGAGTTCTGCTACACATCAGAGATACATAGCGCCCTGAGTGTCACTGAACTCAGGCTGTTGCATGCTATCAATCATTTTAACAAGGCAACCATATCAAGGGTCAAGATATTAACATCATTATTTGGCCATGATTGTCAGCTCACTATGTTTAAGGTCACATAAGATGACCATAATAAATTCACAAGACTGATCTGGGTGACGTTTGATACAGAGATATCAGTATCCTGTTGTTCCACAGTACTGAAACATGTGGTTCAAGGACAACAGGACCTTTTCCATAATAATGTTCCTAAAAATGATTCACCCCCTTGTAGTATGATGAATCTACTCTCCCTTTGGGATGAAATTACATGTTGTGTGTCAAGCTGAGGCAGAGTAATACGCTCTGATTATCAAGCAATGCACCGAATCTTCGACTATCTCCAAGGAATGCTAATCACTCTTCTATTGGATTTTTCCGTGACGCCTGCCATTAATCCTCACCACGGTCTCGTGTGATGAAATTGCGGCACTCTTTTGAACGTAATTAACTCCCATGATCGCTTTTGAACCTCACTGCATTGAGTGCTCTGATCGAGAGAAATTACACCAGGCTATTGCGAGTATTTAATGGACCCACGAGTGTCAATTAATGTAGAGAAGCTTTTCATTGCGCTTTCTTTTCATGTCCACTAGCCCAGGTTTTATTAAAAAGCTCTTATCCCGAGCCTGTGCTTTTGAAATGAACAGCCTTCTAAGGCATTACAATAAGCCATGTCCTGTTGTGATTAGCCTGAGGGTGCTAGACCTCCATCACTGTGACTTTAGACCCAGCTCCACCTCTGGTTTGAATTCACTGCTTCAGGCAAAGATTTGGTAGATGAAAAGCAGTACTACACTTTTATCAACTCAGCCCACCTCTGATATTCTGGAATGTGAAGAAAAACTGGACCTCATTTCCCGAATATCTTTGGGTGCTAAAGTGATTATAAGTCAATATTTTAGACTGTATCTGACTTTAACACTAACATCTGCCTTTGTGCTTCAGTATTATTTTGCATTCCTAACTCATAGTGTTTGTAGAGGTACGTTAGATCTGACCGGGGGTTAAGTCTCCGACCGTGAACTCCAAAGATCTCTGCAACTTCACTTGACTCTTGCTCCAATTGTTCTCACCTGACACTTCACTCATTTTGAGACATCCTCTTTTTAAAGTGGTACCAGGTAGTGGTAAAACTATCTGACTATGGAAAGAGACTCCATTTGTGAACTGTGGACATCATAAGTCAAAAGTAGAATTGTGATAACAGCTGACAACAGATGCTTGGATGGTCATATTTTTATTCCTCCGCACTGGTGACAGCCTTGGACGAAGGCATTATCTTTTCAAACTGTCCATGAATGCAATATCTCAAGAATGCATTTGGGGAATTTCTTCAAATTTGGCACAAACGTGAACTTGGACTCAATGATGAACGGATTTAATTTTGGTGGTCGAAGGTCACCATGACCTTACTAAACATGTTTTTAGCCATGCAAGGTTTGGGGCAGGGAAGGTTTCTGATTGGATAGGGGGCGGGGCGGATGTTACATGTTTACGCTTACCGGAAGAAAACACTGTAGTCCTCGCCCAGATAGCAAGATGCTTGACGACGCCGTTCTTAGTGCCTTTTTCGGGCTTGTTTTGCTTATATTCTTGAAACAGCAGTATGACAACAACCTTGTTCTCCTAATGCTTCGTCTGTTGAGGAGGAGAAGAGAGGTAGAAGGTCGAAGAAGGGAGATAGAAAACCGTGTTTTGGCGAATGGAAACGGGTGCGTGCAACGAGTCTGACTGCTGTATCTCAGCCCGTTGCTATGCGCGCTATATATGTCATCGCACCAGACGGGCAAGGAAACGAGCATGCGCAGAGAGACCGGAATGAACTTAAAGAGGAATGAGTGTATACAAGTGCCAGAAATTCTTTCATTTGGAATTATAAACAGAATATTCCAGCCCCTTACATCGGATTGAATTTTCAATCGCATTGGCCATTTTCTTTCCGAATTAGGTGTTTACAAGATCACTTTTAATAGGAATGAACTTCCATTCTGAATAAAAAGGGAATTAAACTGTCCACGTCAACATGTTCATTGTAATGTTCTGCAAAAACACTTATTCAGCATCATAACTTGAGAACAAAAGGGGAAACATTTGGTTGGATAATGTATTGGTGACACTAATCTTGGGTGCCCACCTCGAAACTGAGCTGATTGTGTGGATGTTCTGCGCTGCAGGGTTGAAGATGTGTGTGAAGCATCCATGTGTTAGCATTTGTAGCCTCTTAGCAGAGACAAATTGTCAGCTGTCATTCCTACATATGAGTCTGGACAGGCATGGATGTAACCTGTAACTCCAACTTGACAGGTTCGTGGAGGCATACAGCAGCCAGGCAGTAATTCTAGTTTTCTTCTTGTTGTGTTGTTAAACAACTGGTCACACATTGTTTAATATCCTAATTTCAGCCTCTGCTATGTTCTCTTCCTGTGCTATTCACACATTGTAACAGTTAGCACTCAATGCCTAGTGTGAAGATGAGAATCTGCTTTGAGGAAGAGAAAAAAGGAACAACTTCTAAGAATTGAGATTCTGATCTAACAACAAGGCCCAATAAACTCCTCCTACCTAAGCAACAAAATAGGTCTTGAAAATTAGTTCATTTTTGACCTTGGGAACAGTGTGTGGCATGTGTAACAAAATAACCATAACTCAAAAGTCAGCCTACAAACTTTTTTTTTAAACATTTATTTTTGACGACCTGCAGTTGAAAGCTCGGAAAAGGCTGGTATGTGGACCTTTTGATTTAAGATTAGTTTCTCACACTACAAAGTATGTTGTTTGTCACAGCATTACAGGAAACCTATGTTGATCGTTGGTATGGAAAGGGAAGTCACATCACTTTGTACACCCATACATTCACCTCAACTTCCACTCTATACGTTTTTTTGCTGGCCTACAAGAATGTCCCATGACTTCCTGCTTTGGTACTGCATGTTAACATGCAGCGTTGTAAGCTGTTGATTAAAACAGTCAATGCTCTTGTTTTTCCAGACAGTCTTGTATCGACACACTGATATTGATGAAGTAGCACAGAAATGGGTTGAGAATAAAGGAAGAAATGAGACATAGCAAATTATGTTGTCCCACAACAGTCCACTAATTAACTGCTCCCATTTCAGTTTGATTTTGATTTAGATGTTTGACTGAATGGCTGTTATCAGTGGTTATCATTCTCATAAATGTGGGTTAGAAGGGGCCGGCAACACCAAGTCATAGGTTCAGAATGCTGCTATTAGCATATTAAAAAGTCACAGTTTTGTTAGGTTTAGACACCAAATAAAAATATATATATATATAAAAAAAATAAAGATGAAAGATAAGGGTTTGGGTTATTAAGTATGTTTGTTACATGATGTGATGTAATGTTACTTTGGTACATCTGTAAAAATAAGTCAGCAGTCTCCTGGGTGAAGGTCCGTACGTGGACTTTGTCACTCTTTATTCTATGTCTCATAACTCCTTTGCTCCTGTCATAATTACTATGGCCACCAGAAGTCATCCTTTATGCTCCCAATAACGTCTGATAACTGCCAATTAAAGGTCTAGTGTGTAGGATTTGTGTGAAGTGTGTAGGAGAACTTCAGTGGCCATTGTGAAAACACAAATGGCCCTGTCTAGAGCCAGTGTTTGTTTTGTCCATTCAAGGCTACTGAAGACCAATTATGCTCAATCTATAGATACCAGTGGCTCATTCTTAGATAGGGAAAATACAATGATTATCAATTTCAGGTGATTATGAGCTGATGAAAAAAATAGGTATGAATATTACATATCATTCCTGCTGATAGAGGCCCCTAAATCTACACACTGACCTTTAATAGGCCAACAATGGCCTTATAAACTAGCAGGTGTAGCAGACCCCTTTTAATCCATATGTATCTGATTGATAAACACTGATTATGCTCATTCAATTGCGTGATAACATTTAAAGGGGGTGGAAGGACAGTCAGCTGAACTGAACCCTATAGACAAGCCGTTTCACGTCTGCAAACGCACCGTCAAGCTCATGTATTGTGTCTGTTTTTATTTATGGCTCCAGTGATTAGCACTGACATCACAGCATCTGGCTGAGCAATTGTTCCCACTATACCCAGGGGACCTTGAGATTATGTCTCCTCCCCCCCATGAGCACTGCAGCACGTAGCTCTCTAATTCAGTGTCTCCAGAGGGAAGCAAGGTGCTGGAAACGCAGCACGGCAACAGATTGAGCTAAATGACAGGTTGGTGGATACTGAGATTTGGCAGGAATATTTATTTTTTCTTGGTTCATACAAGAAAATTTTTATTAAGAAATTATTTTTTTGATGTCAGTCTTTACATAGCTAGAGGCTGATTTGGGCCTTTCAGATGAATTTATTTGGTTTGTCTCAGCTCTGTAGTGTTTCTTCCACTCATTTCTAGGACATTAATGGAGATAACCACACTACTGGTCACCATGCAGTTCTCAGCAATTAGGGGTTAAAGTTTTAATTAAAGGTTGTGTTCAAAAGCAGCTCGAAGGCACCTGTCAATTAAGGAGACAGTGTCACTGCTTCACTTTTCCAGCCCAGATTTCTCTTGCCAGATACCTGCAGCCCTGTGGTTGCAAATCCTTTTTGTTACCTCAAGACTAATAAAACTCCACTGACTATATCCACATAAGCTGCACACACTAAAAACAAGATGAACAAGACACCAGCTGTGGTGTAAGATGGATGTCCTCCATAATATCTGGCACTACATTTTGAGGGATTCAGTGAATAGGAAATTTGTGACAATTGTTTAATGGAGTGGAATTTAAATTGTCATATTTATAACCATATTATTCTTTTGTTTGTCACCAATTAGCTACACTGAAAATGATGTAGTATCAGTGTCCAATCAGATGGCCTAAATGATCTTTTAATACAAATCAAAGATGTATTTCAGCATTGTTGTCATCATGCAGCCCAGTCGCTAGAGGAAAATGCTGCATTGTTCTTTTCTGCAAACCATAAATATGTTACATTTGCACATTTCATATGTATCATATCAACATTCATAAACTGACCCAGTATGTGAGCTGACTTTGTCATCAGGAGCTGGAGGACCACTGTTCGAGCCCAACAAACAACAACACAGCTTGTGTTTTAGCAATTCATTGCTGTGTTTTTATTGGCTCTCTGGGGTCCAAACGTGGGTGTATTGTAGTGACCCGGTTGTCTTTTTTCAGCTGGGATAGTACCATGAAAAGAGGTTGTTGTTTTGTACCAAGATATTGTGTGCCACTACCCCGGCAGGGAACACAGAAAAGTGGTTGTTTTTTACCAAGATGTTGCAGCCTTTCATTTTGTCAGGATTGTGCCCCCAGAAGTAGATACTTTAACTCAAAACATAATCCTTTCCAAATCATAACCATGTGATTTTTGTGCCTAAACTTAACCACATATTAATAATGGCAATGCCTACATCGTTTCAAGGAAATGCACAGCTGGTATATGAATTGGCAGAACTTTCACAGGGGGTGAATTAAAGGGTAACTGTGTAATTCTCTGGATAAAAGTGCCGTATATATGTTACCATCTAACCAGACAGTCTGTTCTTTAAATTTGTGACTCAGTTAATAAGTCTGATATTATGAGCGAAGTTTTTCATGGAGCGATTTGGATTAATAGGCATTTGCTTTTGGAGCTTCTGATACGGCCAGATGTGTTCTAGGTTTTTGATGTGGTGGGGGTGGGGTCAGAGGAACAGGACTGGCAAGCGTTTAACAGATAATTGTTAAATATTCACCAAATCAGTCTTCCAGAGTTTGCCCAGCCTCTAATCAAAAAGCGTGGTGGGCATCTTGAGTAATTGATGCATAGCTAATGACTTGGTGATTAATAGCCTGGCACTCGACTCGCATAAATGTGGCTGATCGAAAGATGAGAAAGAAAGGGGGAGTGGATTGAAAACAAAGACCCCGCAATGTTCTGTGACGCGTTCAAGGCCACGGAACATTGTCGAGCCGTTGCTCGTATAAAAGCCATCTAATTAGAGAAGAAAAGCTCAGTGCTGGGTGTGTTAATAAGTGATGGGTGTTAATTAGGTTTGTCCAGGCATATGGAGATTTGCTCTCTGGATTAGCATGACTGTGAATGACGACAAAGGGAGGAGGGATAGTTTATTTAGTTTGCTAGCTCTTATTGGTTACAAGGGTGCTATGATGACAGTGCAGCTGGTCTCTGGTTGGTGGATGAATAAGAATCAGTGAAAGGTCTTTTGGGATTTGTAAAGGTCACAGTTTTGTTCCTCTTGACAGTGGGGTGACTGTATCTGACCGGTTTCACCTTCCACTCAACAAGTGCCAGCCAGAGAAGAAAAGACACTAATTACTGACATCCTGTTCGCACTAATACCCTTCTCATTCAAATGAGGGTCAACGCTTTCCTCATCTGCATGCAAGCTACACAAAAGCAGCTATTAAATACAAAGAAATTTCCCCGGCCAGGTCACGAGAGCTGATAGATGAAATCTGCGGCTGCATCTAAGGGTCCCCCCGATGTGAGGAACAGCAGTACATGATGCCATTATCCCATGCTGTGTGCCGAGCAAAGACAGATGGTCCTGGGGGACCGGCGAAGCATTGCCACTGGCCTCCCTCCTCTCCCCAAAGAGACTATTGGTGGATCCAGCACTGTACTGGGCTAATATTAGCTACAGATAAGAACACCTGCAGAGCGAGGACATTTGGCATCAACCGGAGATATAGGGAAACCTTCAGTACAGCTATATATAGCCTGGAGAAATGAGAGGAAGAAGGCCTGCATGCTGTGATGTTCTCTGTCACTTGCTTTCCTACCTTGGAAAATGTGTCTCCGGGAATAAATGGATTCCCCTGCTTTATTTCACTCTAACCTACTCAGGTTAGGATTTAACCCTATTGTAGAGGATATATGAATCGCACAGTTTTTGGAATTGCCGATACATATTAATAGTATGTTTTGAGAGAACGTCCTTCACAGAAGACCGGGGCATACATCCCCGTGTATCCACCCCCAAGCTGTCCGTAGCAGCAGAGAGCATCTGAAACAAGGCACAGACATGCATGCTATTCATCAAACAGGTACACCAGAGTGGAGGCACAGTTTGGCTGTCATCTGAAGCACACCTAGCCTGTAATCAGTGAAGTGCTCCTCTCTCCTTCATGCATATTCATTTAAGGCAGGATCAAGCAAATGATAAGAGGAGATATAAAAAGGTGTGTTTTACTAACACTGTGGTCGTCAATCTGAGAAGCAGCTGCACATTTTTACCTTTGTTGAAAAGAAAGGTCGTGGTGAGGAAAAGAGAAATTATCTAGTTGTATTTTGTTGGAATGACAGCAGACACAGGGTGCATCATAACAAGTGTTAAGAAGAGCAGCACATAATAATAGCAATGATAATAATGATAATAATAATAGAAGAAAATAATACAATATGTGGCCATTTAACATGGAGGGAATTGACATTTGAGTCTGTGAAGACTATCTAGAAATCTTCTTTGATGTTTGTTGTAAGATATTGCAAAATAAAAAAATAAATAGCTCATTGTATGATAAATAATTAGCATGACCAATCTCTTCCCATCAGTCAAGTCATATTGGCTGAGCTGCAAGTCTCTCTTGTGTTTTTGCCAGCGCGGTCCCACTCCGAAGTCTACCAAATCCAATGCTTGGGCAGTGACTTGCAGCATCAGAAACCAAAGAAAAAAGGAGTCCTTTAATGTCGGCAATATATGTAGGCGTCAGGTCTCCTCAAGGGGAAACGCGACAGGACCGTGACGAAAGTTAAGGTGGCCAAGGTCTGAGTGGGACGGGTGGGAGGGCTGGTGGATGGGTCCAGCAAACAAAGCTAAAGCCAAACCCTGTTCTTACTTCCTAAACCAAACTACTTCTTTTTGTTGCCTAAACCCAACCAGGTGTTTGTTGTTGAAGGAAAAAAAAAGTCAATTCATGGTGTTGTACAGACGTTGTGCGTTTATCTTGAAAGAAATTCTTTGTAACCATTGAATTTCCTGTGAAAACGGAAGTGTATCTTGAAAGAATGGAACTCGACACGATGTCCCAGAACATCAACAGCCAGCGCACCCAGGGTACCTTGCACGTCGTATGTGGACGTGGAAAGTTCATGACCAAAACGTCAATATGTGAAGAGGTCGGAGTGAGAATGTGTTGGCTTTTTGCTTGTATTTACACATGCTGTACTCCTCATTAAAGGCAATAAATGCATGAAAATATAAACAAAACGGTTGTCCCTCTGTTTTGGCATCAAGTGGCCAGAGGACGGACAACACTCACAGGATGTTCAGCAGATTAACATTTTATGTCATCCAAGACACTGAAAATAGTAAAGCTTACAGCCACTAGAAACTTCTGACAGCTTTACTACTGAAGCATCTTGGGAGATGTAACATTTTAATTTGCTGCACATCAGTATGACATTGCCCTTTATAAGCACTTGATACAAAATGGGTCCACACAGTGGATTAAGATGACGGCCTCCTCTCCCTGAGGTCAGCAGCAAGAGTCTTACAGTATGTATCACATTATTGCTTTGTGACTTATTTTTCAGAGTTAACATGAACTCTACTTTGAACTGACTGACTCATGTGAAAGAACACAATCAACAGATTATACAATGATCCCAATATAGTTTTCCATTAAAAGTGTGTTAAGCTGTTAATCATCAAAGCTGTTTGTCTGATAATTGCACAGTACAGGGTATATCACAAGTACATGCCTGTACAGGCCTCCTGTTCATAGTTCCATATAGCTCCGTGGGTGAAAATAGCATGTTGGGTCTGTGACTCATCGAGACTTATGCAAAATATCTTCTCAATGTTCTTTGGATCAAACATTCACTGAACAGTATATTATGTTGTAGATATATGTTATATATTTAAGGGTTTTCAACAAAGTAGTTTTGTGTATTTTTGATTAATAAACATATTACTATTCTTTGAATATACATTTGAAACAGAATGAAACTTGGATCCATAAACTTATCCATACACTGAAAATACTGATCAATAAAATATTCAATCAACCTGGTAAATTTCACACAATGTTTGAAATGTACAGTACTTCAGAAAAACCATTGAAAAATATCACATGCCATCAAGTGCAAATGCTTCATATATCACTCAGAAAAAGGAGCCTACAAAAGGGAGAACATTTCCACTTGTCAGTAATCAGCGTTTCGTGATGATATCAAATGCTTCACCCACATGCAATTATGATACTTGATATTTCCTTCATCTTGTTTTCTCTTCCAGCCTCTGTAGTGCCTGTCAATCTTTGATTTTGTTTTTTCCTCGAGTGTGTGATTTATGTGTGGGTGTGTGCGTTCTTACACGTTATCAACACACCTGAGGGTGCGCATATGTGTGTTGAGAGCATGTTTACCCCTGCCATCAACATGATTTAGGAAGTGTGTGAGTGAGTGATAGGTGAGGATTAAGACTTAAGGATGAAATTAATGTTACATCTATGTTGAGGTTTTGGTGAGAGATAAGGTTAGACATGTAATGTAGGCAGAATAAAGGTCAAATTAAATTTTCACTTAAGGGTCGATGTCTGTGAAGAACTGCTTGAAGTCCAGTGTGTAATGCACTACATATACTGTATATCCTAATCCTTACAAGATCCTAACCTGGACACATATTAGCTGCAACTCTGATTTACACAATGGCGGACAAATGTCATTTTTTAAAGGCTATTTAGTCACTGATGAGGTGAAGATATTTAGAAAAGAGGAAACAAACCTTTTTTTCCCAAATAAATCAAATAAAAAGATTATTGAAATTATAATATAACAAACTCACAATTCAAAGGCGTGCTCCACTGAAATGAAACATTCACTGTGGGGCTCTGAAAAGGTTGTCAGAGTAGATTTATAGTTCCAGTAGCAAATAACAAAAAACAATAAATGATGTCCACAGATGTTCCCAGATTTACCAAAATATCACCAAAATGTGGCTTCATTTCTTTTTTACATTAGCCTGGTTGGCTGTTTTTGTTTGCCACGCTATTGTGGCTAACCACTTAGTATCAAATGTAAACTACATGCAGCCTATTTTACATTATATTTTGCATATGGTGAAAATATTTGAAAGGAGCTAAAGCTACAAACCTATCAGAGCAAACTTTTAAGCACGAGGGTGTTGAGTTATGAGACAGGAAACAGCTCCCACTTGTAGCTTCCCCTAAAATAGAGTGGTGTGGGAATGAGACCTAAAAATATATGTCAGCATTTTAGCCCTCCTGGTTCCTTCATCTTGAAGTCAATGGGTTCATTTTAATGAGTTTTTGGTTAGATGCCTGAAATAAGATCTGAGGTGAGCACAAGCTTAAGAGACTTTCACGTTTTCTTCTACGACATAAAATACATGAAATATCCCACTTGTGAATTTCGAAGCCTTTGTGGGTCTTTTAAAAGACAGTTGCTAACAAGTGGCTAAATGAGATTACAGTGTGTCATCCCGCTGAACACAGCTTTACAGCCTCATCGTGGTGGCAATGCTGAAGTCATGCAACGGTGATGTAGTTTGTTTATAGCCCAATGTTAGCTTTTTACCTCTGGAGACTGCATTCACACTTAAATAATGATAAATGTGGTGTTCATTTTTAAAAAATCATGTTACGCAACAAAACGTTTAAGTATCAAACATTTTTTAGCTGCAAAGCTCATTTTCTGCAATAATACAAAAGCTAATGAAAAAAAATCCCACTGACACTTTGTGATGCTAACTTCTGTGTCAACCCACAGAAAAACATCATCCCTACATCACTCTATACTTTGGCTAATACCGTGGCTCACTAAAGTTAGCTGGCGACCTAAAAATGACATGTACTGGCTTAATGTCGGATTAATGTTTGCTATTGTGATGGGGAGTGATGGGAAGGTTACTCATTAAATTATTTAAATTTATTCCACCACAGATTACTAAATATCTGCCCTATGATTTAATTTGTAATGTATTCCAATTAGATTACTCAAATAAGTTTTTGTAGTACTAATGTAGTAATAATCTTGCTATATATGCTAATTTCCCTGCATGGGTATTATATTTCCATGCCAAAAACACAAAGAAGTGTGTGTCTCATAAGTCAGTGTCCATATTGAATCCAGTAAATATGCACTTCTGTTACATCATGTGTTAAACCATGTCGGCTGCCTATCAGCTGTGAGATCGACTGGAGATTTAATGATTTAAAAGATTGGCAAGTACTTGCTGTCTTTCTGTTTGTACTTTTTACATAGAAAACAGGTTTTACATTGTTATATTTACTGGTAATAACATACAGTCTAGCCAACAGGAAGTATGTTGATATTAGTGATGGTCACTAGCCAGAAGTTTTCTTGCCTTTCAGCCAGCTGCTACCTTATTTAGGTTTTTGCAGTTGAATCACGAGGTGCTGTGTAGATGACTCCCCATTTCAACTTCTTAAATCAGCCATTGAGCAACAGGAATAAATAGAAACAGGGCATCAGACAAAAGTTCAGCTCAAAAAATGTAAGTGCACTCATGCATGTTGGCTAACTGCTAGCACAGTTGATAGCTGCTAAAAATTGCACATGAAACAATACCTGTATGAGAAAGTGAATATAGTCACTGATGGTGCTCATGAACACCAGGCTTGTGTGCTTTTGCATTGTTCTTGTGGGCATCATGTCCGATCATCTCCCCGCTTGGCTACATTTAGCTCCGGCCTGTATGTAGTCTAGTCTATTGGCCTCGTCTTAACCACACACTCCTACACACATGCACACGCACACACACCGTCTGCTCACCGGCTGCTATCATCTGCTGGCGTGAGCACACACCAGCTCGTGCCCTCCGGGGGGTTGGAGGGTTGTGGGTGGGAGGGCAGGTTTTCTGGCAGGCCCTCCGCTCTTCACCCTGTACTCTGGGCTGTCTGTCTCAAACTCCCCTCCTGTCAACTCAAGGACTCCTCTATCAAGTGTCTGTCACTATCACTCTCTGTCTGTCTCTGCAGATCGCTAACAGATGTCCAAGTCAGAGACGGTGAGTGACATGCCATCGCGGTGAGGGTGGGTGGGATTATGCAGCGTGTAACAGGATTACAAGTGAAATGCTAGCTGCTGTGTGCTGCTGTTGGTGTGCAAAACACTGTGGCCTACTCGGATTACCAGCAGTGTTGAAAGCATGTCACTGCTTTAAAGTAAAATCTACACTGACAACCTCTGAGAAATGACCATGCTTTTCAAGTTCAGCTAAAGGTTTGGAAAAGGAATCACAAACCATATTTTTCGCCCACATACAGGAAGGTTTTAACCTGAAAGATTGACATTTGAAATAAAAATACTCTTTACCCCTGGTGCTATGGGGCTATTGCCCTGATTCAGTAATACTGTACCACTATCCTAAATGGATGTTACAAACAGAATCTATCAGTGAAATCATTAGCAGTATAGCAGCCATCCTCCCAATGAGTCCTGAGATCCATCTAACTGTTGGAACATTTTTGTTTTAAGTTAAAGTCCAATCTCAGTTTCCTCTGGAGCTTTTTCCCTGTCGATCCCGACTTCCCATCATGGGAAATTGCAGGTTGGTTTTACTGGGACTAGAAAATGTTTCAGATAAGAGGAGGAAAACATAGTTGGCATGCCAAGCACAGTCAATAGATGTGTCAGTACTGTTAAAACATAACAGTGTTGTCCACTCTGAGCAGATACACTCTCATACCAAACAGCTTCTAAGCTGAATCCACTTCTTAGTCATGAAAACAAGTGTAGCCTCTGGTGAAGCTTCTGCATCATTATGTTGGCACTGACTTGATCGCTCAGGACACTGGGCATGAGCATGTCTTTTTCCTCCCTCTCATTATTTCACCACCATCTCTCCCAAGTTAACCCAGCTGACCAACAGTATCTTGTTGATATTTGGTTGAACTGAAGTTGTCATGTCAGGTGACCGAAATTCAATGTTAGGATGACATCGAATGCCAAGTTCAATTTGATGTAGAGTACTGACGACAAATGAAGCTCTGGCAAAAGTTCAGTCAGGAATACGATACTTTTCACGCTCAGGCTGTACGTTATCTTCCTCACCCTGCCATTCACTCCTTGCACACATGCTTACTCACTCTCTAGGTGTCATTGTCTGGGTAGGTCAATTGAGTCATCAGCTGTTTTCAGTTGATTCACAATCAACCAATAGCACAGCGACACACTTTTCTCTGTCAGCCTATCATCTCACTGCTCCTTAAATATGTTTCTTTTCCGCTGGTAGTTCTTTCTTGACAGCACATTCTCACTCTGACCTCGTCACATTTTGACTTTCCACGTCCACATACGACGTGCAAGGTACCCTGGGTACGTTGGTTGTTGACCTTCTGGGACACTGTGTCAAGTTCTGTCTGTGACATGCATTGTCTTCTTTCAAGATACACTTATATTTTATCAGGAAATTTAACAATTCTATACAGTCTCTTTCAGAATAAAGGCATGACACCGCAAATTTACCTTTTTTTTCCCCTTCAATAACAAACACACATGGTTGGGTTTAGGCAACATAAGCATGTGGTTAGATTTAGGCAAAAAGGACAGGGTTTGGCCTTACAATCTTACGGGATGTGAACACCGCTCTCTCAGGTGAATTTTGGTGTTTGTTGGACCCGCCCCAACCACTCTGCCGCCTTAACTTTCGTCCCTGTCCTGCCACGTGTCCCCTGATGCCGCCGGGTCCTGTAAAACTATAATCGCAACCGGACTCGTATCATGCCGATGTTAAAGGATGCCTTTTTTTGTTGATTTCTGACACCTTAAGTCATTGCCTAAGTGCCAGATTTCGATTTGAAACAAATCTTTGATTACAAACAAAAAAGAAAATAGAATGTGTTCATCAAATTTTGATCCTTTTTTAGATTGCGAATTTATGTGTTGAGTGAAGCATACAAATCTACCCCAACAAAATGCTACAAGTGAATCTACCATCCTTTTAAGATTTATTCTTTTGGGCTTTCAAAATAACATGAACATTTTTGTGCATTTCGAACTGAAGGAAAAGACTTTTGTTGAGGGGAAGATTAGTCACACTCCTCAGTGGTGCTTACTTTTTGTCTCTTAAATAGAGAAAAGTTGGAGTGTGGAATAGACTGACCCAACCTCTAGAAAGATTAAAGTACATCACTTAGTAGAGGTAATAACTGTTGTTTTCCCTGTGGGGAAGTGAAGATGCTGCAAATATGTGCATGAGACAAACTACAAAGAGAAAATTTGAAGCAGTCCCAAAAGAATCAGTGAAGAAGTGGCTCTTTTTTTGTGTATATTTGCTCTTCTTGTGGGAAACGGAAATGCACGTACAGCTTCTGTGAAATGTTAAAAACAAGCGACAAATGTGACAGCTGGAATATTCTCCACACAAATGGTTTATTCTAAAAGCGACTGTGAGACATAAACTCAAAGTCACATTTGCATTTATATAGTGCAGAGTCCTGCGTTATGAATCATTGCACTCCGGAACAAAAGTCTCTAGATAATAGCTAAGATGTAAAAACTAAATGTTATGTCATTGTTATCTCTTGTGCAGACGCTTTTCTCTTCCTCGTTTTGACATTCATGCTTTTTTATTATTATGTTGATAATCCTCGTGAAACCTATAATTATGTGTTGAATGGATCTTCACCCCACCAGGGAAATCAATTAAATCTCAAAGGCTTTTTGTTTAATTTATGAGATGGGATTTTAATTCCACTGGCTAATGAAAACTAATGAAAACTTCCATTCAGATTTCAGTCATAGATCAGCATATCAATAGCACTGATGCAAGGCATTTTAATACATTAACCAGCTTAATTTGCAGCACGTGTCTCAGTGTTTATGCATCAGGGATCCTTATCAAATATCACTATCCAGCTTGTCAACACTTACTATTTGCACCATCATTTACATTTCAGGCCTTTGGTTCAAGCTACACATGAAAACTTGCTGGGATTCTGTGAGAAGCCATATTTGGATTTTTCTGGGCTGTTGATGGACATGTTTGTGGTTACAGGGTTTGAACTTTAAGCTCACAGGGTTGCCCTCTAACCACTAAACCAACCTTCAAAGGAGCGTATTTCAAAGCAGCTGATGATCTTCAACAGCAAGTGTAATTTATGGGTCAGTGTAGCCAAGTCACGGTATATTAATTCTGAGACTTGATGCAGCACATTGCCAATGACTGGGCAAGCTGAATGAAATGTTGAATGGACTCCCCTCGCTCATTGCAGGTGGAAGTGAATTCTAATCCGACCGTGGTGCTGCCAGGCTTACTAATAAACCACTCGGAGTGCAGGATGGAGACCGCGAACATCCCTGCCTGCTACCCTGAGCAGTGAATAAAGACCAGGATCAAGGCCAATGTCTGAAACCAGACTCAGAGGTTCCGACCTTGAGGTTGCAAAGTCTCCAAGTGCACTCGCCGAGAATAATAATGATAACTGCTATGTGTGTGCAGGCCTCGCTGCAGTGAGCTCCGCCACCACTACTGTTACTATTACTTTTAGTGCTACATAATTGGTCTCATCCACTTAAAAGTTGGCATCCTCTTAGTACTGTGCTCTGTTTATTTGAGTACTACAGGTACTAGGATTCTGAAAACCTTTTCAGTCTTCTCGGAAATATCCATGTGGATCATTTACACATATTGTAACTTTAAAGAAATTAACTTTGGGGGGACTTTTTTTTTTACTTGATTGGATTTTTTCGTCTATATCTTTTTTCAGTCCACACAATCCACAAGGTATTGGAAATTGGAATGCATCTTTTGCATATCCTACTATACAGACAGCACACACATGCAGTTATGGGATAGTGCAGGGTTAGCCATGGTGCAGTACACCTGGAGCAGTTTGAGGGTTTTGTGCCTTGCGCAAGGAGGCCAGAAGGCAAACTGGCACCTCGCCAGCTTCAAAGCCACACTTGGTCCGTATGGGGGACTTGAACTGGTGAACCTCTGATTCCCGAGCCAAGTCCCCACGGACTGAGCTACTGCCGCCCCTCTATAGGGAACAATTTAGAACTGACATGAAATGGGGCAAGAGAGATAAAATGGGAAGACGTGCAACAAATATCCCTCACTGAACACAAACCAGGGATGTAGCGATTACATGGGTAGCATCTTGAACCTCCACACCACTACAATGGCCCAGGAAACCGATTTCCTGGTAAGTAATTTGAGCTTGGAAGTGCAGAAAATATCAATTGTCGTGGATTTATGTCAGCAAAAGGAGGTGCTCAAATAAAAGGGGCGGATTTAGGAACTGGAGTCAGACACAATATGTTCAAGAGACCCCCAATTTCTATAACTTCTGAACCCGACAACACCTAATTAATGCAGCAATTGACTAGGAGTGTAAAGTTGAGAAAATAAACAAAGTTTTAACTTCTCTGTCAACAACCAAGTGCTACGCACACTATGTGTGCCCTTGCAGAAAACAATTCAAAAGTGTGTACAAGTATCCTTATTTGAAGAATTGTTGCATCTCGTCCCTGACAGCAGACTCTTTAGCCCACCTCTGTTGTCAGGAACACTTTTGTCTTCAAAGCAACAACATGTTTTAAGTACTAGTTTGTTTTGAGAGAGATGTTACGCGAGCGGTTACGTCAGTCGGAGGCCTCCACGTGGGGAAGACAGACAGGACCCTCGGCCAATGGGTTTGAGTTTTCTTAGAACCATATGAGAATGGTATAATTATGAGTTTATGTCTCTGGTGGAATTCACTTACATTTTAGTGTGCCATCAGTTTATTAATAGCATTTTAACCTAAACAAAGAAAAGCATAAAATTTCCAGAAAGGTAAGTGTCGCTTTAAATAAAGGTAGTAATACAAATATACCAAGTAAAAGTCTTAATTCATCTCACATATTTATCTCACATTGTTTCACATTATTATTACTGTGTAAGCAGCATTTACATGCTGCAGCCAATTGAGGAGGAGCTGGAACTAGTTTTTACTCTCAATCTTTTTATTTTTTACTCTTTTAATCTTCAACAAAGCACTACAGTATGGCTGTCAGATAAATGCAGAGGAGTAAAAAGTGCCATTTTCACTCAAAAATACTCAAATAATAACTCACAAAGTACTTGCATAAATGTAATTTTCTACCTCTGAATTTTAGACCAAGCTAACTTGCAAAATATACCAGTCTGACTGCTGAAACTTACTGTCAGGTCCAGATTGTCTTTATATCTCACCATGTCATGAGTCAGCTGTCAGTCTGCTGTCAGACAGTGTTGTTTTTATTGCAGAGTGCTTTGTAAATCATGGTAAAATGGTCTATAAGAACACAGAAAGTAGGTGTAAAGCATTTACTCTTTTTTTTTTGATTAAGGGATTATATGTTAATGCCCACCTGAAGCACACTACCAAGCCAAAAAGGAGAATCACAATTTTTTTTGGTCGCATATGAAAGGCTTGTAAGCAGAAATGTTTCACACTTTTACTCTACATTCCACATGCCACTAGTGTGAAACAGCATTTAGAAAAGAGATTCCACTGTGCCACGCATGCATCTATGAAGCCTGGTAGCACACAATGTTGTCTGTATTTTAGCATAAAGCAAATGCCTCCAGCTTTTTCCATATAAAATTGTTGTCAATACATGTTCAAAACATGTTTTCTTCATGATCAGTGTTCATAATGCCCAGATGCTTTCAATACAGAATCAACATGTGTTATATACTGTACGTACATACATTCTTCTTAACCATCAAGTTTGGAGCAAAAATACATCCCCATATTATATTTGATAGTCATATCTCATAAGAAATGTGTGTATTTTTGTAATACCTGTGACATTTGCTTGGCATTTGAATCCAACTCACATCGTTGTCATGCAGGACGTTCAGGAATCAGATTAGCCATTTATATTGGATTTAAATCTCAGGATCAGAATTTCCCTCTTAAAACACCCTCGAGCTGAATTCCCGCTGACATTTACGTGTAGTGATTGCTATTTCAGATAGGCGATAGACACCTCGCATGTTATTTAGATGTCATTTGGATAACGGATTGCGTTTCAACTTCCACAAAGATTACTGTTGAAATTTCCCCCTCGCCTTTTCTAGATGGAGTCGAGAAAATGCGAGCCTCGGCGAAGCTGCCTGGCAGACTGACACGTCCATTATATGTAATGCTGTGACTGTGGGGAGTCGGTTGCAAATGAGAAACTGCATGTGTGAGAGTAGATCATGTTTGTGTGTATTCTTGTGTGATTAACATCAGATTAGATCAGTGTGTGTGTGTGTGTGTGCATGTGTTTCTGTGTTTTTGCTGATTTTTTTGTGTTCTTGCATGTCTTTATCTGTGTTTATATGTATGTGTCATAACAAATCATTGGAAACATGTTTGAGCTTATTCTGTGTTCACACGTCCATCACTGTCTCACAAATAGAAGCTTCTCTTCTCTGAATGACAGAAAGCAAACCGCCTCTCTTGTTTACTAAATTATGTTCTCGTGCAGTCAGTCATTTATTACTGGAATGGCCAAACTTGTTGCCTAGATATTGCGTTTGTCTATTTCTTACTTGTTTTTTGCCAATTACGTTTTGAAAGGAAATGGCAGGGATAGATGGTGGACGCACAAATCAAGATTTTGACAAAGTGGCGGTTAGGTTCAGGCAACAGAAGCCCTTTGGAGATCATAGTTTTGGTTAAATGTTCAACAAAGAAAACACCTCCTGTCCTGTGTTAAGGTGACTTAACACAGGACAGATGAGTGCTCCGTAACGACTGCTTTCTGTATGAAGTTCGAGCAATTCCTTATGTAGTCTACCTTGAGAACCTGAGTGTGGATTGTGATATGGGGTCCTTCTATTTCTACAATAGTTTGTGTTTTGTTATTACTAAATTTGACCATTTATTGTATTTTAAGATGTATGGCATTTATGCTTCCAAGGCCAATTGGCATCAGACACTGACGAAAAAAGCCATCATTTAATGACTGCATGATACGCGCTGGCAGCTGTTGTATTTTAACGGGGCCCAGCAATATTGCAATATCAACATACACCAACTTTCACCCAGGAGTGCAGTGTTTGAGTCCCGTAAAGTTTTAATGCCAAACCCTGTTTTTTTTTTTCTAAACCCAACCACAAAAACATCAATGCACAGTGCTGTACCTATGTAGTGCATTTATTTTGAAAGAGACTGTATGTAAATGGATAATTTCCTGTGAAAGGAAATGTCAGGACTTGACATGAATCCCAGAACGTCAACTACCAACGCACCCAGGATACCTTGCACGTCATATCTGGACATGGGAAGTCCATGACCGAACGTCTATATGTGACGAGGCCGGAGTCAGAATGTGTTGTACTTGGTAGAGTGTGTGACCCATGAGGGCTAAGTCCTCTGCAGCAGCCTGGGTTCAATTCTGATCTGTGGCCCCTTGCTGCGTGTCACTGCCTCTCTCTCTCCCACCTTTCCTGTCCTATCAGTGCAGACAAAACCCTGAAAAAAAAAAGTTCCAAGCTCCCATTACGTCCCATTGGAACGAAAGGCCATTTTTCTGACAGCCCGTTATCCCATTGCTCCAACGTCCTGTTTCCCTGAAAATACACACTCCTTGCATGTAGTTTCTATGTCCAGCAGCATTTGAGCCACCAGTCCCAGGTGTTTTTACCGACCCATCCCTGCCAGCAACTTTTGTGCCAACAAAGGGGGGGTGCTTTAAGCCAAAACATGATGAAGTGGTTTTTGAGCCTAAACCTAACCAAACCTTCACCACAGCATTGTTGACATAATGTGATGTAGTTTAGTAGTGTACAGTAGTAGTTTACAGAGACATACAGTGCAGACATTTTTTTCTGGCAGTCGGGTTGTCTAGCTGCATACTGCACTGTATTTTTTGAGAAACAGGATTTCAGAGCCATGGGCATTTGTCTTTTGGATAACATGCTTTCTGAGAAATGGCCTTTTGGTTCAATGGGACATTTTTCAGAATAACAGGGCTTTGGCAGTCCCTGACCGAATGTCCTTTCTCACAATGTACAAGAAACTACAAAATAATTTGTGTATCTGCCCCATGATTTGGATCTGATACAAAATGTTAGGGTTTCTTCCTTGGCCCATGCAACACTCTTAAAGTTAAATGTACCGTTGGTGAAGATTTTCTTGTTCAATATTTAAAGTTTGCGACGCGGCAGATGCATCAACACAGATTTCTCATTACATTGAAAATAAAAGTTGCTTACAAAAAGTATATGCATTTGGACATTAGTAGTATATGAATGTAGGTTCTAGGAGACAGGGTAGGAATAGCCAGTGGCAAAGAAAACAATCAAGAATACAGTGGGTTTAAATGTAATAGTGATACCCTGGTAACAATACAGTTTGGTCTCTTCATAGCAACCAGCAACAGTTTTGTCTCAAGTGGTGTCAGAACTGCTGTTAGAAGTGGTAATCCTCAGTGTTAACACCATAGATGTTTGAGCTCTGGACATTTAAGACTGTGAGCAAGTCACCTTCTCTCATCTCAACCTTTACATTCCTGTACCGTCTTCTCAAGTGTCAAAGTAAATCAGAGCGGCTGCAAAAGTCTTTGATCTCTAACCATCATAAATACACAGGTATTTGTCAAAGTCATGTTGTTAGAAAAAACATGTTCAGAGAGTTTGACATTTTGCAAGGGCAACAAGGTGCCACGACCATACAGTGTTACATACATCACAAACATCAGGTTTTCCTGTGAAAATCAGTATTTTAACAGTATTTCCTGGATCCAAGCGATGATGGACGAGTACCCAGAGGATCAACCCAATAAATTAGCGGAACGGCAGCCTAATCATGTTAGCGATACCCGCAGACATCTGGTAAACACTTCAACTGGAACCATGCAAATGAACTCTGGCATAATGGACGGCCAATTATGATTTTGACTGATGGGGCGAGCGGAGGGGGGTTCGGTGCATTTGTGAGAGAGACGTGTGTGTCTGAATTTTTATAAAGACAATATGCTACGTGTTAGACGTGCGTGCTGTGTTTGTAGGGATTGTGTATTTATGTATGCTCATGTATACAGAGTTACTGAAGATGCTGCTCTGTGTGCTCGTGCATGTGGACATAGATGTGTCTGTGTGTTCATATCTGTGTGCATGCATGTCACATTTATATTCATATATGTATTTTTGCTGCATTTTCTGGGCACAGGATTTCTAATTTGTGTATTTATATTACCTTCAATCATGCATGTGTATGTTTATGCGAAGGCACATGCATATGTACATATAGTGTGTTTACACATATTTAGTTTAATACAAAAATGTGCAGAGAGGACCTTGTGTGTGTCTTTTGTGTGTTCACATGTGCACTCCCCTGCGGACCCCCTCGTCTGTGTGTGACAACGTGACAAATTTACATTACAAAGCTCACCTGTTGATGTGCAGGGGGGGCGAATAGATAACTATCGATATTGCCATGGTAACTGTCGCCCCGCTGTTCCCGACGACCCACAATGTAGAGAATGTGTGTGCGTGTGAGGGGGGAGTGCTGTTTCTTGTGGGGGGTTGGATGTTCTTTTCCAGAGGTATAGCTGGAGACACAGCGGGTAGGTGACAGGGATTACAGCCTCAGCCAGTGGTAAATAATACGGCCATGCTGCTAGTCCCTGTGCAGAAAAACCTCTATATTTCTGAGTGGTTGCCTAGGCAACTAGGAGCAGAGAGTGGCCCTAATTTTGTGTTGGACTCCCTGAGACAGATGAGCTGTTCAGTGTGTTGAGGAGGGCTATTCATGTATGTTTGTATTAGGAAAGGAAATATATAGTGAGAGATACAGACTACTTTGTAGTCTGTGGTGGATATATCTCACACTGCTGCTAAATGCATACACATACATGAAATATGTATAACATCTTATCTCAAATAACTCTCTTTTTGTGTGCAATCCTCCACAAGGAGGTCAGAGGTCAGTGGGCTGACTTCAGCAAAATGGAAGTTTGCCAATTACACTAATAGTCAGTTACTCGACTCCCTGCAGTCTGCTCCTTCTGCTTTCTTATTGACTGAGGCTTCACTCGCAGTTTAAATCATTTGTCCAAAATCCTAAAGCATTTGGTATCAAAGCTACAAAATCCTGTTTACATGTGAATGAATTAAAAATGAATCAACCCTAATTCTCCAACATAGATCGTTAAACTGAAACTGTAAATGTGCCTGCAACGTAGATGCAAATGCAAAATGAGTGGACAGTTATAGACAAAGAATTGTCTTCTCAGTTGTTGTATTGAGTCTCAGTTGAGTCTTGCGTCCTATCAAAGTCTTGTTGAGCAAGGCACCAAACTCCTGGTATCAGCTAATTCCCAAAACGCTGATTAACACACCTGTCACATCACAGAACATCATGTCACCTGCCAGATGTGTCATACAGACAGAAAAGGCGAGGTAAGATGTGCCAAATAGTGTGGCAAATGTGATAAAAATGTTTCTTGTGCATGCAGCTGTCTACCTACTATGTCATATATCAAGATACAGCCAGTGTTTGATTTTATGTAGAAAACAACATGCACAGGTGCCTCGATGCATGTCATACACCACCTGTGTTTTGCCCTTAAAAGATCTTAACAGCTACCATTGTGATAGCGTAACAAGAATACAGCAATTTTATGTCCCATTTGTCTCACTAATGAGCTATACAAGGTTGCGAAATGAATCAATGACTATACACAACAATATCACAATATGAACGGGTTTTTCTAATGAGCTGGCACATGACAACATCACACGCAAGTTCCAGAAACCTGGATAGGCTCTTTTCCTGAGAACACATGTAGTGTTGCTCTTGTCTTCCACTATTAGAAATCAGATATAGAAGCCAAATCCAGTAGAGATAAATGTAGAAGAGTCCAGGTAGCAAGAAACAAAGCTAGGTTCAGTACAGGGCTGGTAGATGGGGCCACTGAAAATGTTGGGGTGGCACACTAAAACCATAGGCCATGACTAAATTTCAGGAATTCTGTTGTTTTGTTGTAGAATGCTAGTTGAATATGAGAATTAAGGGGTATCATACTGATGTCCTTTGGTTTCTTATTTTACAGTTAGTGTTACTAGTTATCTGATGTGCATAGACTACTCGTGAAGTTAACATTTTGAGTTCCACAACAATTCTGTTTTGGTGTGTCAGGTGTGTGTAGGCAATTCATTGTTCTTTATACGCACTGGTTGTCCTATACAGCTTTAATTTGAAGGAGTACAATGATTATCAGGAGCAAAACATCTACTTGAAGCAACTAAAGTTTAAAAACTCCACCCAGCAACCTCCAATTATTTTTTCCTGGAGGTGCCAATTGGGGTATACCCTTCAAACCCCCGACCACTCCTTGGTAGTGTTATTTAGTTGCTGGATATCCAGAACTCAAAGGTTCGATTCATGCTTAAATGTTTTCATTTTGAAACATAACTATTGCTACATTAAGTCTAGCGTCCACACGACCCACATTTTGGGACCCCTAAAATGGAGACTTCTGAAACTGCTGCTGACCTTGTTTCAGCTTGAAAAATCTGGAGTTGCCTTTTAGTCTCGACTGGCAGAAATGGAGACTTTTGAAAACAATGACACCGTCACCAGCTTCCCAATTTGGCCTTATCACAATGTTTCAAGCCAAACATTATAGCAAGGTCTACATAGAGTTTGTGATTTCATTCTGGATAATGCTCCCAGCACAACTCTACTATGTCACCGGATTTTCTATTTATGACTCCAGATCTGTTTTCTACCACCTTGACCTTCTTATACTCAAGTGTTACTTTCAGGAACACTTCCACTATGTTGTTGGTCCAAGAAAATAAATCGATGGTGCTTTTTGCCATCACCATAGTGTTTTCTGTAATGAAAAAACCAACTGCAGACAATCTGCTCCCTGTTTACATCGGCACACATATGCCCAATGTGCATGAATGGTTGTGTGATATGCATTTTCAGGCATATGAGTATGGACAGAGGTTGTTTCTGACACATTGCTAAAACAATTGTGTGTACGGTGACACATCAAGATACATCTGCACTCAGGCAATCAGAAAAATGGATGGGAATATCCAGGTTTCTCTATCTGCCATGTCAACATCATATCCCAGATACGATAAGACTCAGAATTGAATTCCAAATCTGATAAGTCTCAGAGATGGGATATGGGTGTGAGAATGTATTGTGTGATTCTACCTCCTCTAGATTACCCTCTCTTTTAGAAAAACAGCTCATCACATTTTTGTCCAAAGAGGCAAATAAGACTAACTGAAAAATGCCAACCTAATTTAATTTTAAAGAGTCAATATGTTGCCTAGGAGACAGTAATGCACTGCCCAGTGTCTCATCTCCCACACTCAATAATTAATTTGCTTTATACTCATTAACAAACGACCTTGGAAACTCTGAGTGGTGGAAGTGGCTCATTATTTGACTTTCCAAAATGTTAAACTGGTTGATGTTCAGCACAGAGTGAAGCCATTTTATCCCATTTTGTTGGTAGACTCTTCATTGCTCTCACTCTGTCTATATATATATATATGGTCATTGAACACATAGCCAAGTTCTGCTGATGACAGTGTGACAACAACAACAAACAAGTTCAGTAACATTAATAATATCTTTCACTTTCTGTCTCTCTTCCCCTCCTTCTCACTGGCTCAATATCTTTCTGTCTCTCGTTGAGCATCTTTCTCTCGGCCTCTCTCTGTCATGTGGTGGACAATAAATCAATACTGTATCATTGAAGGAGACATCTGTGGGAAAGTGAGGAAATAGGAGACCTCAGGGTTGAGAGAGGAGAGAGGCCGGGCTGTTGGATCATCAAATGAAGTCTGTCCCTCTGCCTTTCTCCCACTGGGTTACTGTGAATGTGTGTGTGTGTGAGTGTGTGGTGTTGTGTGTGTGTGTGTGTGTGTGTGTGTGTGTGTGTGTGTGTGAGTGTGATGTGAGCTATAAACTGTCTCAATAAGAGATGAGATAAAAATTTTACTGCTGTGTGTGTATGTGTTTTTCAGTGTGTGTGTGTGTGTGTGTGTGTGTGCGTGTGTGACTCTGTGTAACGATGTGAGCCAAAACTGTCAAACTGAGAGATGACTTAAAAATTTTACGGCACTATGTGTGTGTGAGTGTGTGTGTTTGAGAGACAGAGAGAAGAAAAATGTCATGATTAAATGAAAAAATCATACTTTCATACAAGCATGCGTGCACACGTGACTTTGTGTCCGTCCATCTAATGTCTCAGTCTCTGTTATTTTGTCTCTTTGATGGAAGGTGAGCTTCATCCATAATGTATCATGGAGGCGAGTGCATATAAAACATTACCAGACCCCATCAAATTCCAGACAGTAAACTGTCTGGCATCGGTCCCACTAGCACCGCCCAAGGCAGCTTGACACACACGTACACACATACACACACACACACAGACACATGCATGTGAACACACTCACATGGGACTAAACCAAAGCACTTGTATTCAAATATTGATCCACAGGCTTCTGTTTCCAATTCAGCCACACTTATGAAATTCACTTACAAATGTACTTCAAAGTGAGACAGTGGCCCAAGGTGACGGTCTGCAGCAAGAAAATATGTGTTGCTTTACAGAAAATATGTGCGTGTCCTTGTTTTTTTTCAAGGGTTCTTTCAATAGATGTTACTTTGTAATGAGAATCACCACCCGTGTGTTGTTGCTGTTGGTCCAATTTTGTGTTGACATCTGCAGTTATATATTGTCTGTGGTGGCAGAGAATTGTATAGTAGTGTAACTTTTTTCACAGTGACATTGTCACTGCACGGCACTACATCTGCACGAAATAATGGAATTCATGACAATCATAAATAAGTGATTGTCCAATCATAGCTTAGCGGCCATAAGTAAGGGCGACAGGTCAGTTGAGCTGTGTGTGGCTCTTCAAACCAACATAAGTTATGCTTTTGACTGATGGGCTCTTTAAACCTACATAAAATCTACTTCTGCACAGGACCACATATATATACTACTTACCTTTAAACTGCAACCGTTGAACAAGAAAAGGATGTTTTTTCCAAAAATCAGATTACAACCAGCTGAAACTTAGAATTGCTTCACTGTTCATTGCTCGTGAGTTTTTTACTGACAGCCCTATTATCTGTGGCGGTCTCATTCTTTCTTACCTGCTTCCTATGTAGATATAGAAAGCAGGTCATGTTTTTTGTTACCTTGTTCATACCAAGGCAACAAAAAGCATGATCTGCTTTGAGAAAACACTCTGTCCTTTGAGTTATGACGGTTCAACATGTGTGTGGGTATTCTCATGGCCTGATTGGAGGATAACAGATAACAGAAGTCCAGTGACTTTCACCCAGGATGTCCATGTGGTATCTTTTCACCTCACTGAGGACTTGCACTGTCTTGGTGGTCTCATACATGGATCAGACATTCTGACGTTTCGGCCCTAGTAGACCCTCTTTCGCACTCCTGATTTCCCTTCGGCTTTCATCAGAAGTGGTCATCCTGCCGCTGTTTTGGTGGCTGGGGGTCTACTCAGTCCCTGATGTCAATGGTTTTTCTCATTGTAGTTTCTGTAGCAGTGCATTTTTTATGGGGTGGTGTTGTTAGTGCCACGCCCAGTCCTTAAGCCTGGAGGGCCAGTGTGCTGACTTTTGTCTGGCTCCTCTCCTGAGACCAATCTGGTAAGGTTGATCCTACCAGGGGCCATAGACCCCCCACCCCCACCATAGCTCTCACGGACTTGGAAGCTCGCAGGTCTCTCCATACAGTGTAGCAGCACAGGGCAACACATTCTCACTCCAACCTCGTCATATGTTTTGCTCATGGACTCCACGTCCACATGTGATGTGCAAGGTACCCTGGGTGCGTTGGTTGTCTGTTGTTGATGTTCTGGGGCACCTTGCCAAGTTCTCGTCTTTCATCACACCCTTCCATTTTCACAGGAAATTTAACGTTTACATACAGTCCCTTTCCAAATAAACACACTGCGTTAGCACAACAATGAGAATCAACATTTTTTCTGACGCTGAAAGTCACTGCCCAAGCACCAGATTTTGACGACTTTGGAGTGAGACCAGGCTCCACAGGAAGAAGAAAACATACTTATTATATTCTATTATATTTCTGCCAATACAATCCACTAAATCTTGCACACTGAACTGTCACATTAAGTTAGAAATGATATTGAGGGTCTTGAATAGCATTAAAATGTCTCATACCTGAAGACACCCTGTATCTAAAGTAGTGTAAAGAGTTTGGAGGGTTCTGTCCTTTTTAAAATCAACAGAAAATACACACACAGATACGTCTTACCTACAACAGATTATTTATTTAATCAATATTGCCAGGCAACCAACGCACAATGAACAAGGACAACCAACATTTAAGCAGCAACAAGAATTAATAACTATTGCAATAGTCGTAAAAGATATTAGATAATAAAGCTTTAATATCTCCAAAGGGAGTAATAGAATCTTGCTTGAGAGCAGTTTGCAGTTCATTCCATTTAAAAGATGCATGAACGCAGTCCTGCCAAGATTAGTACATAAATAAGGAGTAGTCGTTCAGTAATTATTGGATCGTGTACCATAATTGCAAGATTTAAATGAGAGAGAGATGTGAGGTACTTTGTAAACGTTGGCACTAGATGAATATCATGAGATTTACTTGTATATCCCTTCTTGGATATAGGGAATACATTACTTGGCAAGATGTATTAGCTTGTACACAGACTCAACGCTCGTATTTCAGGGTAATGTCTCTTTAAAAAACACTGACGGATGAGTAAGATCTCATTATAAGTTTAGAGAAAGATTGTTGTCATGGGTGAAACGCCAACATTAAAGGACATGTTACAAGACCATCCACCGTAACCACCTACGCACCCTTACTTTTAGCTTTAAAGGGCTCATTATTTCCACAACTGCTGTTAGAAATTGGCATTAAACATTAATTGTGAACTGCACATTCACCCAACATAAACGCAAGTCCTATAAGGGGACCGAGCTGACATAGTAACACATGCTAAGACTGTGGGTATTTGCACGCTTTGAGCAG
This sequence comes from Epinephelus cyanopodus, assembly GCA_026686955.1. Lineage (NCBI taxonomy): Eukaryota > Metazoa > Chordata > Actinopteri > Perciformes > Serranidae > Epinephelus > Epinephelus cyanopodus. Next base: position 35,133,114 of record CM048926.1, on the reverse strand, counting down.
GGTTAATGTGTACATGTGTTCTGCTTATTTTCTCGCCCACACACAAGCTGACCTGTTTAGGATGTATGATGCATTGATGTATGGATTTATTTGTGCTTGCAAGCGCCCACACTTCCTAAACTCCCCAACTGAGCCGAATGAACGGCTGCTTTCATTCATCTGTGTGTGTGTTGGTTGTGATTATAATTTGCCCCAACTATTGATTGGCCTGTAAACAATCGTCTGGTCTGACCAAATAATCAATGTGATGGAGTGACAGTGTCTCTGCTGACAGACCAGCTACTTTGTCAATGAGTCATTCTCTGCCTCAGAATCCAAAGACAACACCGTAGTATATCAGTTGTCTCATTGTTTCGCCCTCAGCAGGCTTTATACAGGTGGATGGATATGTTTGTAGTGATGAGGACAATTTAGGTTGTGATCAAGAGGTTAAATCCCAAAACTATTGTAATGGTGATATAGCCTGACTCTGAGTTAATGTAGTTATTGCTGTTTAGATAGCTTTTCAACTATTCTTGGAAAAGGTGCAAGTGGATAAGAAGTCAACTGTTCTACCTGCCTTTTTTAGTCACACTTCAGGTATGGTTTTAGGGATAGTCAGTTATTCTGCCCGCCACTTTGATCCAGACTGAAATATCCCAACAGCTATGGGATGTATTGCCATAAAATTTTGTACAGATATTTGGGGTTCCTAGAGGATGAATCTTTCTGACTCTGCTGATCCCTTGACTTTTCTTCTTGTGCCACCATAAGGCTAATTTCTGTGTGCATGTATGTGTATCTGTACTTGTGCATGTGACATAGTAAGGACCAAAATACATATTTTAGCAACAGAGTAAGGAACTTTTTGGAAAGTGAGGACATTTTGGCTAGTCCTCACTTCTTCAAAGGCCTGTTTTAGGGTTAAGACTTGGTTTTACAGTTCAGGTTACACTTAGGTTTAGGTGAGGATTAGGGCAAGGGTTGAGGTTAGGCATTTAGTTGTGACGGTTATGGTTAGGGGTTAGAGAATGCATTATGTCAAAGAGGGTCCTCACAAAGACAGAAGTACAAGAATGTGTGTGTGAAATATTATTACAATTATTTGATGGGTTGAAATTAAATTAGGGGACATTCATGTTTGCTTCAGGGTGAATTGCAATAACTTTGGTTGTCCCTAACTTTTTATCTCTGACAACATCAAGTCTGTTTAGTTCGGAACTGAAAATGTTACCATGCTAACACGCTACATACATTAGCTAGTTTGAGTGAGTAGGTGCCTTCACACCGACAAGTATGGCAAGTACCTTGCACTATGAGTACATGGGTGGCAAAAAGTTGAGTGAGGAACACTGAACATTTCTCAAAGTAAATGCTTGTCATTGGTTGTAAATGGCTACATAGCAGAAGGAGAGTGACCACCAAACTTGTGAATATGGCGGCATAAGAGGCCGCAGTAATTGTGGCTGCTCAGGTGAACAAGCACACGAGCCAGCAGATATTTTGGCATGTGACAGTTGCGGTCAAATGTTGCCGGTAACGCTGTCCAGTTGCATTTTGCAATTAAAAAGAAAAAGAGGCAGTCAAATGTTGGGATTGTCACTTCCAGTAAGTGCACAACAGCCATGTTGGATCTGAAGCAACACCACCCTGTCAAAATTCACACACTTTGCAAGTAAGTACGTAGTCTACACAGAGTACTATGTGGAAGTTTTACTTTCATTAATGTAAACAAAATAAGGACTAAAAATTCTGCAACTTACTTTGGAATCCCTTATTCTGGTGCATAAATGGTTAAACTATTTTTTAAACATATATGATTATCTGAGTTTTTGTACACTGGCAATACTGATGCAGCAGTCCTTTTGAAATAAAATGCTAAGATACCCTCTCATCACATATCTTTTGAAAACACTGACATGGGCTAAACAGTGTGTCCTTTTGCTACAATTTTCTGGCTAAAACTAAAGTCTTTCTCAAAGATGTCTGGATTTGATGTCTGAGATACTTTCCTAGACTTGTTTGTGCTTTCTAGGAACCCCCCACTGCCCACAGATTATTTTCAGGCCAAAGTGTTCAGTGACTGATAGTCTCTACGTCCACCCCCATCACCCTCACCTCTGTTTCCCATATATCCACATGTGGCACCTCTCTACACTGCAAAACATGTCAGCAGGCCATTTATTGTTGAGCCATGAAATCCTGTTTTAATTAGAAAATTTCAAAATGGGGAAATTACGTAAGATTCCAGTGCAAATCTTGACCTCATACCAAATCAAAATACCAAATGTTGAAACGGGCTGTGCTGGTGGAATGATCCATATTGTCTCAGTTTAGTTGTTTCTAATTCAAATCACCATGTTTCCAGGATTGTCTTTAATCAAGTGGAAACGTTCAAATGGCCTTCTAGAGTGATCTGTTGTGTTTATAGTAAATCTCCTGGAGAAATCTGCATTTCCACACATTGGGGACACGTTTTTTTTAGAAGACAACTATATAAACGATAGCAGATTAAACGACTTGTTGAGATGGATTTTTTTTTTCTGCAGTGTAGTGGCTAGCTGAATCCAAAGCCCGTCTCAGGGAGGAGAACAAATCGGCTCCTTCATGGCCCAGTGAACCATCGACTCGGTAACCAGCAGAGTCCTTCAGATAGAAAAGATGCATGGTGCTTTAAACCATTGCAGGCCTCTGCTCTCTCTATCCCCCGCCTCCTTCCTTTCCATCCCTCATGCTCGGGCTTGAAACCGCTGCTCCATGACACGGGGCATCACACGTAGAATAAAAATGAGGTGAGGCGGCTGGAAAATTGAACATGTTGTCAGGCCGCAATCGCTGTTTTCAGTGATTTAGGAACTGTAGGCCGCACTCGATTAGGGTCATTCATTTTGGATAATGTAAATACAGTGATAGTGGGGTTGGTCATGTGAAGAAGGGGAATGTTTGCTGAGGTTATTGGTAATGGGAGTGTTTCGGTGTGGTATTTTTTTAAAATGGTGGTCAATGGGTTTTTCCATATATAGACTGTCAGGATTATTACAGAGTAGCATTTTGAAATATAACCATATACAAGAAGAAAAAGGAGCTCATGTCTGCTGCTTTTGTTTTATGATTCCAGCCAAGTTGTGCTGTAGTGCATACATTTCCATCCTAGATGGTATTAGTAGGAACTGAACCTGTAACCTCAGCAGTGTTTTTGCCTTGCTTTCCTAAGCCATAAAGTACACTATACAAGCAATCATAGCTATTACCTCTGAAATGTTTTGGAAGCAGCACAAGGCAGATGTATAGTATAATGTATTGGTTTTAAACCTAATGAAGGCACATTGATCTAGATTTCCATTCAGGCTTTACCAAATAAAAGTCTAGTGACTACACATGCAATAGAAATATCATACTTTTCCTCAGCGGTGTGTTTTTCTCTCCTGCTTTGCCACAAATGAAAGCAAATATCAGCAGATTATCTTAATACAATGGCTGGAATGCGAGCGGCTTACACGCAATCTTTTATCTCTGTTTTTGTGTTGTCGCCTCGGTTTAACAGGACAAAACAAATGAGCTTTCAAAAGCCTGTTGCAAGAATCAAGTATCACACAAAGAAGGCTGTGTATTCACATACAGCCTGTGTGTTCTTTACAGATGTGAAAAATTTACTTAATTTCCCAAATATTTCCAAATCTCTCTAATGCCTCTAAATTATATTTTTACTTTCCTTTTATCAGGTCCCTCTTTTAATTAAAGTTTATATTGTTCTTGCAAAAATCCTGTTTTCTGGGAATAAATGTAATCCAGTTTTCCAGTCCAGTTCTGATTTAAGCCTCTTGACTATGCCTCATTCAGAAATCCCCAAAAAAGAAAGAATTCACCAGTCACAGTCTTTCCCACTTTTTTATGACACCTTATCAATTTCTATAAATTAAATGTTTCTGTTCGTATGTTTTATATGCATCATATCAGTGTTTTTAAGGTGATAGTATATGACCACAATTTGAAACCAACAAACAGTAAAATGGGTTGTATTTCCACCAGGGATAGTATCACAAAAAACTGTTGTTATTTATCAAGACATCAATGGCTTCTCTGGTGAGGACTATGCCCCCAAAACTAGGTATTTTAAGTTATTTTCCTGATTCTGATTAAGTGATTTTTGTGCCTAAACTTAACACAATAGCCACAGTGTTAATGAAACATTAAGTTTCAATGTGTCCGCTAAATAAACAAATGTAAAATATCAATGGTTTGCAGAAACATACAATACCAACATTTTTTCTGGTGATTAGGTTAAAAGTACAAACAAAATAATTACAACTGAAAAAAAAAAAAAAACGGATATGGGTGTAAATTTTTGCAGTGTGTGGTGATCTGAAGTACAGAAAACTTGAACAGTTTAACTCCTCAGTTTAAATGGCACCTCATACACAAGCACCTCATACTGTGTGTGCTGTTGTGTTCTTGTAGTTTCCTCCCATGTAAATGTCAAACATTAAAGGAAAGTAAATAACAACTGCATAACAGGAGAAAACATTCTGCGGGAATGTCTCATAAAACAACAGCCGGTGGTCACGACTCACTCTCCCTCATTAATTAACTGCTCAGGTTGTCAACCAGGCATCCTCACCGCTCTGGGTTGACCTTTGACCCCTAATAGCCGCTATGCTGTAATTGTCATGTTGGCGTCTCAGGCTGGTTGGAGCATGTTTGAAGAGCGGCGATAATTTCTTATCTTTCCTATCTTTAACAGACCTTTCTCTCAAACTTTCTCTCCAAACATTGTACTCAAGCTTAAACACACACACACACGCACACAGTTTCATTGTTACACATCTTCGCAGTCACTTATCTTAGTCACTGTCTAATTACAAACACACACACAAATACCCATCCCCAAATGAGTAACAGCTCCCTGACCACTGCTTCAGGTCACTGATCACACTCTCTGTGACCTTTAAGCCATGATACTTTCACCTTCCTCTTGCTTTCATTTGCAACATTAGCTCTAATTTCATCTATTGGATTTCCTTTTAGTTCTCTTTTTCTACATTTTTAAATTCTGGTTGATGACTTCAATATCTGCCCAGCGAAGTTTCTGGAATTTAATTGGAGTGACTAGTCATAGTCATCCATCTGCAATTAGTTAGGATCAAAATATCTTCCTGAAATCACTTTAAAACTATTACAAGCTGCTTTGGTTCTAATTTGTAGCACATTGTAACAATTCAGTGTAAAATTTGCTTCGTTCTAAGCAGGGAAAATGAATCATACTAGCAAAAGTGAACAATGGCAGTGAAGCTGTTCATCCTTTACAACAGCAGCTCAGACGAGAGAATCTGAGGCTGGAAATTACCCAAAATAATGCAGTTAATTTTGGTTAGCTTTTCTGTATTTTTGTTTATGCTGTCCTCTTGTGTGTGGTGTTGATATTTTGCCGTTTATTCTGTTAAAACAGAAAAATCCCCAGAAAACAACCCACACTGACACAGGGAGAACTCTGCACAGAGGGACTCCCCCACTCCGGCTTCGGCTTCCTCCCACAGTCCAAAGACATGCAGGTTAGCTTAATTGGTGATTATACATTGCTCATAGGTGTGAATGTGAGCGTGATTGGGTGTCTGTCTCTATGTGTCAACCCTGTGATAGTCGAGCAACTGGTCCAGCGTGTACCCTGCTTCTCGCCTAATGACAGCTGGGACAGACTGTGTGGGTGTGTTTTGATCAGAGTTGACTGACAGTGCTGGAAAACTGGCAAACAACCCTACAAGCTTTGTTTTGAGTCAAACATTGCTTAACTTTTACTGGTGCATGGATGACATCACCCGTTTTAAGCTGACCCCCGAATACTTGAAAGCGGTAAGCAAAGCAAAAATACAGAAAACTCTTATGTGAATAACCACAACCGTTCAAGCTTTTTCAGAAACGTTTGTGAAAGAAACTAAACTAAAACTGTGAGTTTCCTTTGGTGAAGTAGTTCAGAGAATTATGAGATGAACTAATTAGGTTCTTAGTGAAGAGAAGTATCATAAAAGCATTGCCAAGAATGGTTGTTCTTCCTGTTAAAGAGAAACTCCTGGAAATAGTTCACACGGCAGAGCTGTAACTTTAGATTTGTCCTCTTTATCTGCTGTTTTTGTGTAGCTTCTGTGTTGATTCACAGTTTGGGAAATTGTTTCATACTCGCTACAGTTCAGAAAATCTTATTGTATAATAATGAATTTGAAGGTTTTCTTAACCTTCAGATGTAATCCAATACAACACCACACACTGCCACTCCCCCCTCCTCACACACACACACACACACATGCAGGACAGTGTTTCTGTCTCTTGACAAGCAGCTCTTCGTATCACTTGACAAAGTATCAGGGTTTCTAGAAGTGTCAGATTTTGGGACTTGCACTTAAGCCTTCCCTCATAGCCGCTCAGTGCCAAGCTAGGGCTTAGGCTAAATCGATGATGACTGTGCCAAGAGAGAGAATAAGAGGGGAAATTTCAAACAGCTGCCCCTAAAAATAAGAGAGGCAAACATCATCCTGTGGAGAAATGACTCAGGAACGCAAGCGGTGTTATTTTCACTCGAAAAACCTGATCTGGATACTGTACTGTAAGAGGATCAAAATCTCAGCCAAGCAGTATTTAAGAGGCAATTACACATCCCAGTATTAAAAAAAAAAATAGTTCCAAAACAAGATATCTATCATATAAAGAAAAAGTTTAAATAGTTTTTAACACAATTGTATGGATGGAGGTACTATATAACACCTGGATTGCATATCCGAAACCAATTCCTTAAACTGTTATGAATACGCTAAAAGCAATTACTGTTAAGTGATAACTAAAGATAAATTAATTTCAGATTTAAGGTGAAATTAAATCTGCAAGCAGTTAAAAGGTGAAAGAAAAGGGTTACATTATAATACAACAAACATACAGGAAATGAGGTGGATGAAATTAGCTGTTTTACCGTCTTTAAATAAATGAGAAATTTTTCCTTTAGTTATTTGTTAAGAACTTTGCAGTGAACCTGGTTTGCCGAAACTGTTGCTTAATACGTTTGGCTCGACTCGATCTGATAAATACTGACTCACTGTAATATTGCTGTTGTTGGATGGAAACGTTTTACATGTGGCACAGTGCGCCTACTGAGTAATGCAGCCCAAATCCTACTGACAGGCAGAAAAGGTATGATTTTCAGCTGTCTGTGACTCAGATATGACTCAGCATCTAATGTCATGGCTCTTTAGATAAGGGACAAGTTGATGGAAATCAGATTTTTGCAGCAGCCTTGAAAATCTCTGATTTGTTCTGCGATGGGAAATGTTGATGATAAATCCTGAACTTGTTCTGAACTTGTCTGAGTTTTGTCACAGCGAGGAGAGTTTAGGTTTCAGAGTTTGTGTGGTGTTCACTCCTTGAAAGAACGGATTTTCAATTTTCAGCCGAGCCATCAGGTCAAGGACATGTACAAATCGTGATAAGGCGCTCTCGCCACGCTGCATTTTAGATACAAACTGCTGTGTTAACTATTAGCTGACAATATGCTTTACTTCCTCTCGCTTTCATCCTCATCATGTGTAGTACTAGTCGTACCATACACTATGCAGGAATTTCCTTAAAACAAAGTCTACAGACTCATACAGCAGTAATCCCTCTGAGTCATCACTTATGACCCATTCTCAGTATGTGGTGGTGTATTTTTCTTCAGAGACTCTGCCCTCTGCCTGGATTTTCTTATTTTCTGTGCTCAGGACATTTATGGGCGTGTATCCCCACAGTGTTCAGGTGAGGCTGGGGCTTTGTAAAAAGGTAGCAACCAGGTGCCAGACTGTAAGCAGCAGGAATCCAAGAGACAAACATGTCAGGTGAACATGTTTTCAAACAGTAACAGTCCTTTATAGTGTATCTTTACTGAAGAAACTTTTGTACATTTAAACCTATTTCAAATTATGAAGTCCATCACTCTGTTTTTTTCAAAAACTGTAAAACTTCTTAAACCTAACTCCTACCACAATTTTTGCTCAATTGACACCAAACTTGTTACAGAGCATCTTCAGACTGTCCTACAAAAACTATGTTTCTCAGATTTTTGATTGATCAAAAACTGAGCCTACAGTGCATCAAAATGTTTGCCTGTAAACGATACTGTAAACATATACATGCAAATTCTTGCTAAATAAATCTTCAATGTTCATGAGGTGAGCACACATTAAGTTAGCAACGAATATAGGATAAGCATACAATAGCATGTGTCCGGTGTGATGCCACTGTCTCCAAGACACCAAACAGCATCAGGGATACACTGATTTGTAACATGAAACTGCTTTATTCAGTGTTTTTACTAGTTTAAATCACCTGGTCTGTTTGTTTTGGAGAAGAAGCGAAGCGACCTCTTGTAAAAATCTCCTGAACAATCACACCTCACCTTTAATTTCAGTTGCCCTTGGACAAAGTTTCCATTACGTAACTAAAACAACAGATAATGAAGAACTCATCATCATCATCATTTTATACTGTCAACCATGATACTGTGCCATTAAAAAAAATATGATTTAAGAGGTACTGAAATATTGTGGGTTAAGTAATATTTGTACACAAGTGTTCTTGTCCAGTAAAGTTTCTGTGGAATTCCACAGGGCTTGAGTTGAGGTCCTCCACTTTATTGTAAATTATCTTTACTTGACTTCTTCCCAAGCATTATTATTGTTTTTCCAGATGGTGCATTTTTAGAAGTACGATGTATACTAATATTTGGTACTATAACATTGTTTTGTCAAGTATCTAAGTATCTTCAACAGGAATTTGAATTATATTTCCTCAATGAATAAACTTATTCTTTCCAAATGATTACTTTTGCTTGTTGTTAGTTTTCTATAAAGTTTACATTGACAAAAATAAAAAAAACAAAGCTCCCAGGCAGTAACAGTACATACTGTGGGATATATTAAGTGTTTCTGTTCTACTGTGTTAAAATGGCCATTTAATCAACTGTAGTTGCCTTAGAAAAAGCTGAAAAAAAGCTGAAAAAAATCCAACATGGCTGCCAGGAGATGTGTAATCTCACAGAAAAGGCACGTACTGAGCACTCTCATGGTTCTTTGTGTTCAAGTTCAAAAACATGTAGTCTTTCATACGTACTTAGTGTACGGATGAGTGATCAGTGATCTATGCTAAGGAAATATTTGTCCAATAAATCTTCTACTTTTGGAGAACTTAGCTTATAAGTGTATGACAGCAACAGCCCCCCTGTGTATTTGGCAACTTGTGGTTTCACAAGAGTACTCATGATCTAGCTTATTGTTGTTTCCAGCAGTAAAAAAGAGCTATTGGCCAAGACCATGATGTAGTGTCTGAGATGAGCTATGGTTTACCCACAATTTATTTACCACTACAGCTGGACTATGGTTACGACGTCCTTTTACAAATCGCCTCCTTGGTAATGACAGTAATTATCACAATCTGAGTCCTCAAACAAGGCGTTTTTTGGCCAGCATCGTCCATTTCACTCCTCAATCCGGAGCCTCATCATTAGGTCCTTTGGGAGGTGTAACTGGCAAGGCCACTGCCAGACTCTATAAGTGTGTGTGTGTGTGTGTGTGTGTGTGTGTGTGTGTGTGTGTGTGTGTGTGTAAGAGAGAGAGAAAGAGAGGGAGAAAGAGAACACAAAAGCTTGGTCAAGGTCCCACAGCGTGAACCAGAGAAGGCCGTTTGGAACAATGCCAAACGGTGAGATCTTATCGGTGGTGCCATGACCTCGTGTTGTGTTGAAATATCTTTTCAGAATGTGTGTATTTTTGTGTGTCTGTATCTGTGTGTGCGTGTGCGTGTGTGTTGAATAACGGGGTGTTGATGAATGTGGTTTAGAGCTAAGACTGTTTCATTTTGGTGGATTATTTTATAAGGGAAGCTCTGAGCAGAGTAGGGCAGAAGGTGTTAGTGACTGTGATATGCATCTGTACCTGCGCACATTTATAAATGTTTAAATGACCCTGTATGCATTCACACATGCATTTATACATGTCATTCCACGTGTGTATCTCTTTATATACACACTGGTCTTTTGTTTCTATTGTTTGTGTGCGCTCTTACCATGGACTGTAAGAATAATGGACAGAGCTACTGTGATGTCTACCATTGGTTTGTGGACTCCCATGTTGAAGCTACGAGTTTGGCATTTCAGTGGTTGACATCTTGGTTTTATGTTTGTGTGTGTAAATGTTTGTACATATATATACATATATATATAAATATGTACAAACATTTACACACAGAAAAAAAAACAAAAATGCCCTGAGAATATTATCTTTATTATTAGCGATAACGTTAGCATATCATTTACTAATTGTAACAACTCCTTGTCATGGTATTTGAATTATGCCTCTTGTGATTGGATCACAGTGACTGTGCAAACTGACGGCAGATGCACACATTCATACACACAGATGGCTCTGCCCAACACAGTCTAACAGAAATGCATGACATGGACACGACCTCTTAACAACACATTATGTGGTGATGGGCATAAAATGTGTTAGAATTATGCTGGCAACATGAACACAAATTCCAATGCAAAGTCTACCACAAAGAGTCACAGTTTTATTGTGAAAAGGTTGCAGTTTGGTTAGGTTTACGAAAAGATAGTGGTTTCGGTAAAAATAGCAACGTACAAGATGTAAGTGATGTAAACTTATGTAGTTGCGTTGTTATTTAAAGTACCTATGTAAAGTAATTTGCGTAGAAAGTCCACAAAGTCACATAACTACTTTAACTTTTGGTTTCAAAGAGGACACAAACAGCAGTCTCCTGTTCAAAAGTCCATGTTAGTTTGACCCTTCCGCCGTCACTCCAACCCAACCTTTACAGACTGTCTCACTCTTTATACTTAATTTGTGTATCCACCACGACAAAGGTCTTTGTTGACTTTGCATTAGCATTGTTTCTGTGTTGCCTGCACATAATTTTAACACATTATGTGGCCACCACCAAGTAATGGGTTGTTCAGACTTCGTGTCCGTCCGGCCTGATCTGCCGTGTCTGTGTGCAATGCAGGATGCATCACATAACTGCACACGCATATACTATATACTAACAACTGTAACAACAGGGTATGATCAATCATGTAGTAGCGCATTAAAATATCCTTACGCAAGGTAAAAAGTGCACATTTGTATGTATTTATGTTACAATATTACTATGAATAAACTGTAGAGAGAGGTGCATCAGTGGTGCTAGTATAAATGGGGTTAAAAGGAATGAGCTGTATGAATGGGTGCAGCACACAGCACGCATATATGATAAAAAAATAGACAAAACAAAAGGGAAATAACAGCACTGAATTGAGAGACTGCTTTATATATGTGTACCCTTTAATGTATGCGTGCATTAGTGAATGCAGCATGTAAAGAATGTATATGTTTTACTACATGTGCATGTGTAAGTGCATAATAACAGGATACATATAAACACAATACTCTAGCTTTGAGGCCCAGTGTTAGCCAGCATGTAGCTGCTGTTGCTCTCAGCCCACCACAGCAGGCTAATGGATCACTGTCAGTGTCTCCTGTAATTACTGAGATATGACTGTGTCATTATAGAAATACCACCCCTCCTCCATCATTCCAGAGCCATTAGACACATGTGTGTGCATGTGTGTGCGTGTGTGTGGGTGCTTCTGCTCGAGCACATACATAGACATTAAACTGAACGTGTTCATGTGTAACGGCACATGTTTTTGCCAGGCATTACAATGTAAAGGTAGTTATCATTCTTAATAGATTCTTTTTTTGGAGCTGCACATTAGGCGGTGGAAATATGTTGGGTATGTATAGAGAGCAGAAGACACACCCCTTGTCATGCTAACATCTGTTCCACTGGCTTCTTTAACTCAACAGGTTTTATCAAAGAGGTTGTTTTATCAGTCCTTCTGGAAAGTAAAACCATTTGGGGAATTTTATGTCCATGTAATAGGATGTTTATGCATATATATACTTTGTAAGCTACGTTGAAACTGCAGCTGACAAAGCTACTGTTTGGAAGAATCAAGCTGCGCTACAAGCATCTCAGGAGAAGCAGCTTCCCACATTGAATTAAGATGAAAGGAGCGGCTGGCACTAAACCAGTTCCCACCATGCTGACATCAGGTAGCAACAATCAGAAGACAAGACGATGTGCTGATTCTGGGATGGAGCAACCTACAATGGGATGAAGCAAAGTAATTTTGAAGCTTTTTTTATTTATTTATTTTTTACTGTAGGTGAAAATAATGTACTAGCACAAAAAATTATCAAGTTAATGGAATAAAACATTCTCACTCCAACCTTGTCATATATCAGCGTTTGGTCATGGACGTTCTACATCCACATACAACGTGCAAGGTACCCAGGGTGCGTTGGTTGCTGACGTTATGGGACACCATTTCAAGTTCTGTGTGTAACATGAATTGCCGTCTTTCAAAATATACTTCCGTTTTCACAGGTACCGTTTGCATACAGTCTCATGGGGTTTGGCTTTATAATCTTACAGGATGCGAACACCGCTCTCTGGGGTGAAGGTCGGTGTTTGCTGGACCCATCCGCCACCCATTCCAACTGCTCCACTCAGACTTTCACTGCCTTAACTGTCGTTGTTGTCCCACTACACCTGCTAAGCTAAACTATAACAGCAACCTGCCACATATCATGCCCACGTTTTAAAACAGCTTTTTTCTGTCGGTGACTGCTGCTGCAAGTCACTGCCCAGGCGTCGGATTTCAACTGCTTCAGAGTGAGATTGGGTTGAATGGAATTGTTAGGCTTACGTGATTTTGAAAATAGCTTTGCTGTCCTTAAGGGAATGCTTCACCAACAAAATGATCATTGTTTATCAGTTACTCATCCCATGTTACGACACATTTCTGGAGAAATTTTGTTTTTCTCGCATGCCCCAGCTGAGGCAGAGTTCAGACACACGTGCTTGCCCAGGCTCCCTATTCACCCATGTTTTAAATAGCATGGTTTCAGAAAGGATGCATGTGTTTAGGAAGTACAGAGCATACAACTGGATAAATGAGACTTGGATTATACAGCCCGAGTTGTGTCTGAGTAACAGGTGTTTTGATATATTTGTGCTGTTGTGAAACGCAGCCCCCCTTTATTCAAAGTCATCAAGAATTTTCTCCATTATTTGACCCTTTGTTCATCATGGATGTATTCAAGAAAATCAAAGTTTTCTTCCCAAATTCAGCGTAACACGAGGTGAATAGCTGATATATAATTAATTGTTTTGGGGATGAAATGTTCCTTTAAGTTACAGGGGAATGTAGTTTCTGTCAGCTTGTAGCATCAGTCGTCAATTGTGTAAACTATGCCACATGATTTGATCACCTCCTTATTTTAAAAAAAAGGACAGACTCATAATAGCTTTGTTAGCATTCTATAAATATAGATGAAAGTGTACAAATGGCTAAGTGGATACTAATAAAATAAATGTACAATCCCTGTATATAAATGTAACCTGATTAAAGGCAATCAAGGAAAAAAATAAATAACAACTGGTTCTTCAAGTGTTTCCCCCACTGTGAATTTTATTAGTATGATATCCCCAGTGCTGCTTGATATGGAAACAGGGTTGTCTCCTGAATAACTTGACAACTGCAGGTTTATCTTATGGCCATTAGTTTAATTATTTTAGCTTGATTTCTGAGAATTTAATTATTTCCACCATAATGACTGTAAGGCAGACAGATTTAAATACTATGACACCCATGATCCTCAGTCAAGAGAAGAACGTGTCACAGGTGTCATGTAATCTTTAGCTTTTACTTAAAGGTACACTATGCAGAATTATCGGTAATCCTGTTTAGTGTACCTTGCAGGATTAGACATAGCATCTCTGGGCAGAGCCTCTGCTGAAACAGCCCCAGGTGACAAACATATACATTGCTTTTTAGGAAAATCCTGCATATATCTTTATGTTAGCAGGAGACGCTAATTGGAGTTTTAGGGATTAATAGCAAATTGATTTGGCATCACAGTTTGACTTCTCTCCTTGCTTTTTCATACACACAAGCTTTTGTTTTGGAGTGTTTGTCAAAAAACGAGATATTTTCTAACACAGTTTCTCACCTTTTGTGCCGATGACTCAGCCAAGGGAGCTTTTTTATTCATCCAAGCTTTGGAGGTACTCCAGCTGACCTCATATTGTCTAGAGGAACTAAACAGGACTTCTGGACCCCTTGACATGATTAGCATATAATAAAAGATCAAACTAAAGGAAAACAGATGCAATTTTAAAAAAAAAATTCTTTCAAGAAAACACCAGTTAACAGGTTTGGATATAACGAGGATATACAAAAATATCCTTTGATTAGCATTCGTTCCCATTGCCATGAAAACATATGGCTGCAGTTTTAAAAGCCCACTCAACACATACCTCCACACTTTCTATATCTCACTCCCTGTTCTTTCACACTCACTCACATGCTCTAATTCGTCTCAACGCAAACACACTCCCTATAATTAATGAACATGGACGAGCATTAGAGTGATTTATTGGGCTGTTATTGGCCTTTTATTAAATCCTGATTAATGGCTCTGAGTACTTGGAAGTACTTTGCATAAAAATGGAAAAATATCAAGCTGAATATTTGGACAAAATATCAGCAATCTGCAGCATCAATAGAAAAAGAAAGTGTTGTCATCAGTCTTCAAAAGCCCTGATCTGTTATTCATAACACAAACACACACCAAGTTCTGTTCTCGCTTTGGAGTTTGCGTCACTAACATGTACTTTGCCTCTGATGCTATTTCAGTCATGCTTGGCAGTGTTATGAGCATGTTGTGCTGCCAAAGATCTTTTATTGTCTCCACTCCGACACGTACCAGTGCAGAAAGACCAAATCTGGAATCTCAATGAGGATCATGTTCGAACTCTGACTGGAAACTTTGAAGTCTGTTGTGATCTTTGGATTCTAATACAAACTGTTTCTGAGAAGTGAGCCGCATGCCTCCTTGCTCTCTGCCAGCCCCACTCAGCTGCTCATTTGCTGATCTCTTACAGTACTCTGTCTTTATTTCTCCCAATCACTCCCTCTGCTTGCTCTCACTCTTCTCACATCATCATCCTCTCTGTTTACATTCATATTTTCACACACATCGTATTTGTCTTTCTTTCAAGCATGACTGACTTTTTTTTTGGAGCCTTTTCTCCATGTGATTATGTTGGAGCAGATGAAGTTCAAATCTATAACTGCAGCAACCATATTAGGAGCATTTTCAGTGTGTTACAACATGATTTAGCAACACCAAACATATAGTAGTTGAAAGAAATACTCACAAAGGAGTCAACAGATTAGTAACTCCATGTATTGTAGGAGTCTCAGTAGCTTCTTGTTGATGTCTGTCTGAAATTCCAGTGGTGTTAACTTTTATGGACCAGCTGCTGGCCTGTCAGTTAGCAACTGTGCCTGTTGCTGCTGTTTTCATTGATTCCTCCATCATTTCACATTTCTTCATAATTCATAATGCTTTTGTAAACAGTTTGCTGGCTTGTTGAAATGTCAGTCCAATCACCAAAAACAATGTTGGCATTGTATGTTCCTGCAAACCACTGATACATGAAATTTGTACATTATTATACAGATACACTGAAACATTACGCTTCTTTGTATTTCAACAACGCTGTGGAACATGTGGTAAGGTTAAGGCACAAAAACCACTTGGTTATGATTAGGAAGAGATTGGGTTTTAGCCAAGAATATACACTTTCTGTGGCACTATCCCGAACACGAAACACGAAAACACATTTGGCACCTAGAGAGCCAATATGGCACTAAAACACAATCGATTTTATGGTGTGTTGGTCTTGAACAGTGGTATGTAGTGGTCCACAGCTGTGTCACGCCATCCACCATCCCCTCCACCTCCCAATGACAAAGTCACCTCATATACTATGACACTTCAGAAAGGTTGATATGATATGTATGAAACATATGCCGTTTGCAGGAATGTACAATGCCAACACTTTGTTCTCGTGACTGACGTGTGAAATGTCATTGTACTGTGGCTGTGCCCCTGAGCAGGAAGGTTGTGTCATTGATTTGGATCATACAAACTGTTCTCTGGACTTCTTCATTGCTTAGACGAACTTTAAGATGGTTTATGCTCAAAAAGAAGTTCTGTTCGGACATTTTGAAAGCACCAAAAAGCACTTCTTTTTTTTGTTACACCACTGGTTTCCAATATGGCTACCAAGGCACCCATGGTCCATTAAGAATGAACTAAGGGTGCTTAAGCTTTGTCTGTTTCCATTTATTTAGTCTAACCATGTTTCATCATAAAAATGAGGTCACACTTACTTACTTTGGATACCTTTTTATGTAACATGTTCCAACACAAATGAGCAACAAACACTGGAATCAGCATCTTAAAAACCCTGGTAAATATGTAGTTATACCATAAAGAAGATGGGTCACATGACTGCTCTTAAGTGCTGGTTGTCATAAGCCCTTTTTAGATAGGAATTGTGCAAATTTGCAGGAAAGCCCAATCAGTCTTCTTTCAGCATTGGCAGTATAAAAACAAAATCAGGGAATGCAGCAAAATGCCGCCTGCCTACTTTTGTTTATACAGAATGCACCTTTTTCGGGGCAATTGGGGGCGTGAGCAAATACACTTTCCAGCACATTTTTCAAATGTGATTTGAAAGATTTGGCACTGTAAAGTAAAGTTCAACTCACTGCTAAAACTGAACTTAACGTCCAAATGAATTAATTCTGATGATCATTATGAGTGGGCTACATAAGTCTTTGATTTTAGGCATAAATGTCATAGAAAATAGTCTTCATGCTTTATTTATGCTTTGTGTACTCAGTGTATATAAATTGTCGCATGCCACAAGCACCACAGATGCACACTCTGCTCCCCTCTGCTGTCCCTGTGCTATCAAACTATAGTATATCCCACCAAACATCAGCTTTTTATGAGTTAATGAAACCACCCATTAGAGTGTTTAAATGGTTTGTTTTAAAGAGTAAGTATTTTCTCAGCCCATCAAGGAACACTTAAACCGTCAGTTTATCTCCAAAATTAAAAATCACCAAATTTGGAGATGTGTGGCTTTCATTGGATAGCAAAACTGCATATTTCTGCCAAGATGTTTTAGTTTAATCAACCTGTATTTGGCCTAATTTGAAATACAATTTACCACTATTGTTATTCTCTCGTTTAAATCTCCTCCTGAGACAGCGGCCTTAATCTGAACAACTGCTGAAGTGATTAAACTGCAGACAGCAGATCCTCAGTGAGGATGTGAACGCTGACATTCGGGGAGACTGAACAGCTCCTGTTTGTATTTAAGAACACAACAACAGTTTTCTTAAAGCCTGCGGTTATAATGAATGACACTGCATTAATGCAGTGCGGTGAGTCTTTAGCAGCTCTTAAAAGCGTCTGATAATCACATTTTTATCTTTATTTAGCCAGGAAAGGTGTGCTGAACAAGCGAGCTCTAATTAATAACATACAGTGACTCCTGGGAGATACGGTGCAGTGCTCTGCTGTTTGCAGGATTTTAGAAACACTGAGATGATGAGTCCAAACTCCACCTGTGTGTCCTCACCTGCGTAAGAAATGTTTCGGACAAGCCTGGGAAATTTTCCGTATATTAAAGGTTTTCTCAGTTTATTAATTATTTCATCTATCAGTTGTATTTTTTTGTAAATGTTGTGATCTCTGTACAGGTCCATTCTGAACTGGCCGCAAGTGACTCACAAATGTGTCAAGTTTGTAAAAAAACAAACAAACAAAAAAAAAACCCCACACATTTCAGAATAGTGAATTTTCAGCACAGAGCTTTTATGTTGAAGTGCTGTTTCCTGCTGTAGAGTGAGTGACTAATGGACAGCTACTTGACAGAGACAGCAAACTAGCTGGACAACATGGCCAAACGCAAGTATGACACTTAACATATTAAGCTGTGTGTACCTTGAACTACATGTAATGACTAAGGAGAGATCTGGACCCTGTGGCTGGACCAGTTGGGAACCACTGATCTAAATGTTGTTTTAAAGTCTAAAGCTACACTTCTGCTACACTCAAGATCGCCTACTGCCTTGAACAGGGATGGCAACTGCGGAATCAATACTTCAATACTCAGCAATTCATTTGATGTCGACTACTGTAGAAAAATATTAATGGAAAAGTCTGTCAATACAAAAGTGGGTGGCTGCATCACTGTGCCAAAACAACCCTGACATGTTTAGCTGGCTCGTGTCACATGGCTGTGGAAACCTTTGTGACATCAGAACCCAGAGCACATCAGACATGTGAGAGAATGGCAGAAAGGAAGTGTAGCATGGTGTGGAGCCTCTTTTCACCTGTATGAAAATACATGATGCTCGATTTGTGACGATACTGTGGCACAAGTAACCTCTTCAAACATTTGAAAACAATAAACGCACCCTGAAAGTTATAAGGAGGTTGACCAAAAACAAGATGATGCCCATAATATATTCTTATAAATTTGATATTATTGTCGGTATGTGTCATGTGATCTTCCTTTAAGAATGTTGAGCTTTTTTTTTCTAAAAATGTCTGTTATCTTACATATCACGTACCCATTTAGGAAATGTTCGGTAATGGTAACATTAAAATTGCAATAAAAAGTATTAGTATATCAAATTTAAACAGTGGTTCCCAACTGGTGGACCATGGTGCAAAAGTGGGTTGCGTGTCCACTTTAAATGGACAGCAAGTGACTTGCAAACACGTTAAGTTTGTAAAAAGCACACTTTATTTTGAAGCACAGTGAATTTTATTTTACAATGTCGTTTCCTGCTGTAGAGTGCGCAAATAATGGACAGCTACTTGATAGAGACAGCAAACTAGCTCTACGACATCGCCAAACACAAGTATGACACTTCATATATTTAACTGTGTAGACCTTGATGTAATGACTAAGGAGAAATCTGGACCCCGTGGCTGGACCAGTTGGAAATCACTGAATTAAGATGGTGCGGCTTCTCCATTGATGCGAGTGCCCATCCTGGTGAAGAGGCAGCTGAGCCGGAAGCCGAAGCTTTCAATTTAGTGGTCCATCTACGTCCCAACCCTCACGTATGGTCATGAGCTCTGGTAGTGACCGAAAGAATGAGATTGCGGATACAACTGGCCGAAACGAGTTTCCTCCGTGGGGCGGCTGAGCTCAGGCTTAGGTGGTTTGGGCATCTGACTAGAACGCCTCCTGGGCGCCTCCGGGCACGTCCCACTGGTAGGAGGCCCCGGGGTAGACCCAGAACACGCTGGAGGGATTACATATCTCGTCTGGCCTGGGAGGACCTTGGGGTCCTCCAGGAGGAGCTGGAAAGTGTTGCTGGGGAGGGACGTCTGGGGTGCTTTGCTCAGCCTGCTGCCCCCACGACCTGGGGCTGGATAAGCAGATGAAAATGGATGGATGGATGAATTCAAAAAACTTTGGTATCACCCATCTGTAGTCCTGAACCAGACTGTCTTGGCTCCTCCAAGCTTCTGAACAGTGGCAGATCTTTCTATACGGGCCCCCTAGGGTGCCATCCAGAGGGGGCATTGGGGTTGGTGGAAAATAAAACTGAACATCTAGAGTGGAGTGTGTGTATGTGCAGTGCATTGTGTATTGTTTGATAATTTTTATCATTGCTTGTTGGCAAATGTGTGTGTGTGTGTGTGTGTGTGTGTGTGTGTGTGTGTGTGTGTGTGTGTGTGTGTGTGTGTGTTGGAAGGTGTGCTAATGCTGCATATCTTCAGTTTACAGTGCAACACAGTAATCAATGGAATAAAACTTGATAAATGCATAAAGAGTTCTTTATTATGTTAAAGGTGATTTTTCTTCTTGTGCGGTCAGCAGTTACCTCTCTGGCCATGTTCAGCATTTCTCAGTATGTAATATCATCCCATGATGTGGATCTAAATAAAACCTAATGCTCTGCTATCATACTTCATCAGCATGGCAGAGAGGCCTATTGATTGTTTAGGTAAAATGGATAAGGGGACAAAATCCATTGTGGGTCATTTAAAACAAAACAAATGATGTGTCAGTTTCAAAGACACTTTATATCCATTGTGGGCTGATCACCATTAACAGTGCAAGTGGAGTGAGCCACCAAGGTGAGTATTTAAGTGAATCAAAACCCAAACTGTACATGATAGATATTAATATTTGGTAGTTTACATGTAGTGTATTGACACAGTGTTTTTCTTTCTTTTGACTCCTCGTGTTTTTTCTTTCCAATAACTTTTGGCACAGACACTTATCCAAAGCTAACTGATGCAATATACAATAGTTCCTCTTAAATGAGGAAAAAAAAAATCAATCCTATTAATCAGATTTTGCCAAGAAGCCTTTATGAAACACATAATAATACTCGAGTTCATCATCTGTATCTCTACATTAAACAAGGTCCAGTCAGTGAGTTATGTAACATTAAAGTTAAACATCTTTTGTTGTAAGTTTTATTTTTAGCAAATTAATCTCGTGGTTAATTGGTAAAACGTAACAAAGGAAATTTAATTGCATGTTTTACATTAAAAAAAAAATCCAGCATGCACTTTCAAACCGGAATATTTTGGCCATTGCATCATCAAACCAACCAAAAAACGATGTGTGATCAGACTGAACATATTCGGTCAGTGGGACAAACTATCAAATGATCAGCCAAGAAGGAACGAACGCATCCTTTCCTGTATCCTTCCCTCCTCGTTTTGACAAAGCTCAGATGTGGACTCGCCTGCCTGGTGGACACTGCCCACACCTTGTACCAGACTCACACGCCGGCAGCAGTTTGCGTGCGCAGTTCTCTTGCTCGCATGCGTCGGGAGCGCACAGAGGGCGCACCGGTGTCAGTTTTTCTCCAGCCCCTTGTAGCGGTCGGTCGGTCGCTGCTGGGTTGCGCGCAGTGGAGTCTGGCAGCAGGAATTTGGGGAGTGGAAATTCCGCTGTTACTTTCACGGCTCGCCTCGTATTGCTGACATTTCTGCTGTGACGGTCAGTCAGTCGCTGCGAGCGGAGAGAGGCGGATAAAGAGCTGAACTGAAATAAGGAGTAAAGAACTGGAGAGCAGCGCTCCGATGTTCCCCGCGGTTGGTTTTCACTGAATACCCTTAACTACTGATTTCTCCTTTTTTGAATTTTTTTCCTCTTGGAAGTACGTGTATCGATCCTGTTTGGTATCATAAGTGAGAGGTTTGATACAGAATCGAGGGCGCACAGCTGCCACTTCTGGCGAGCGGATTTTTCCTCTTGATTCCTCGTCTTGTTTTCTGCTTTTGGATTATTTTTTCCTTTTTCCAGGAGATGGCAACTTGTTCCCCGACAGACGCGGGGATCTGGTGCTGAGGCTCGCAGGATGCTGGGGACCCTACAACAACCAGATCTCTTACTTTGAGACAATCTTCGGTTAATTTTCTCTTTTGGACGTAAACCCCCCACCTGGACCTTCCCCCCCCTGCCTTCCGTTTGTCTTTATTTTATTTCACAGAATGTCTGTGTTGTACAATCTGAGGATGCCTAGTGGATTGCTATTGTTCCTTTTCACCCAAGTCATCTTGGTTGCTTCGTTGACTCAGACTGGTAGGTGTTGACTGCTTGTATGAATACATGTGGCTTGACAACAGGCAGCTTGGCTGAACATTGATCCATTTTGCATCATTTTTGCACCATTGTTGCCTCTCACCTGTTATGCCTCGGCTGTCCCTGCGAGAGCATGTCAGCAGGAGTTCAATTAATACCATGCTAATACCGTTTGTACTGTAATTACCCTGATAGATTACATTAATATGCAAAATACACCAAAACCGAATTTTGACCAGAGTTTTTCTCAATACCAAAAGATTCACAAACTACTCACAATTATGGCTACCTGACAATTTATTATCACAGACACATAAGTAGTCCTACTTTAAGATTTCCTTATTATAATGTCAATATTACGCATTTTATGTGAAGGTCTGTTCGCGCTTCAGCCAGCCAAAGACGCATTTTTGGAGCTTTTGCGCGCGTTGCCACTGAAGCTTGACACAGGCTACAAGCAATTTCATAA
The DNA here is from genome assembly GCA_026686955.1 of Epinephelus cyanopodus. Lineage (NCBI taxonomy): Eukaryota > Metazoa > Chordata > Actinopteri > Perciformes > Serranidae > Epinephelus > Epinephelus cyanopodus. The sequence continues at coordinate 35,111,099 of CM048926.1, read as the reverse complement.
ATCATTCATTGAGAAAATTAAATTTAATCACGCTGCCTGTTTGCGAGAGAAGCAGCAGCCAGCACACCTCACCTTCATGTGCGTAATCACACCTTATGGCAGGCACCTGACTTTATACCACACCTTTTATGACACAGTGTAAGCGGGGAGTTTATCACCTCTCTGAGGCTGATGTAAGGATGTGAATGTATAGTCACGATGTATGGAGGCGCAGAAATCAGTGCTTTTCTGTCAACATGTTTTTTAAATCTAGTGGTGGATATTAGGATTTATGATGATCCCCAGCTGGAGGTCTTAGCATCCTCACTGCTGCAATTTAATTCCTTACACTAAAATGTGCCATCAGTCAACATCTGAGTGCTCAGTGCCCAAAAAGTCCATTTCTCTCCACTGACTGTACAACTTTGTGCCTTCTTTTGCGGCGCAGATAAATGCGGGGGGAATATAGAGATACACACGGCGGACTACCTGACCTCCCCGGGCTATCCCGGAGCCTACACGCCCTCCCAGCAGTGCGTGTGGGTGATAACAGCCCCCGAGCCCGGCCAGAAGATCCTCATCAACTTCAATCCGCATTTTGATCTGGAGGACAGAGAGTGCAAGTAAGATTTCACTCCTCACTCTCCCTCTCTTCTCCTTCTCCCGCCCTCTTTTCGCTCTCTCCTCAATCCTGCCTGGATACAGTGTGAAACTCTGCCACCTATTGGCCAAGGAGTTAAATCTGCTCTCAGGGAGCTGGAGGTACAAGGATGAGATGCGGCACTGAGGCTACTGGAAATTACTTTAGGGGAAATGGTGTTTGATGGGTTTAGTAATTCATACTTGATAAGGAGGGAGGATGTCTTATGGCTTTTGTCTCTGCGTGAGTTTTTGGCAGGAACTTAGAGGAGAGTAAACCCAATGAAACTCTGTGTGCAGCGGCTTTTTATTGATGGAGTTCAGTTTGCTCAATGCAGGAAAAGAGAAATGGTGTTTACTTTTCATTTGGTGGCAGAGTCTACCTGTTTGTATTTGGAGGAGGAATAGAGTTTGTGGGGCTCTTTTGTTTGCAGGAAGAGAACATCGAGGATCTAATTTAATTTTACAAATTGTTGGAAGTGCTGCTGTCAGGTTTTTGGAAGTTTGAGGACGTTGGAAAGACAAAAAACACGAGCTGATGTTTTGCCTGCAGTAGTGTTTTCTCACCTCGTGTTCTTTCACCTTTATACTGACAATTATATTAATTGATCACCAGAAAATAAATGTGTAACAATATCCAGAATCAGGTAATTGTTTGTTGTCATTTTTTTGAGGCAAAAATGCCAAACATTCAGCAATTTCTAAGGGCATAAGTATGGACGCATATGTCCTCTGCGAGAAAATATTAAGCATCAACATTTAATTTCCTTTTCTGCATCAATATATGGTGTAAATGTCTTTCATTTTGTCAAAAGTCCTCTGCTCATTTCATGTTTTTATTGTGGATGACAAACATGTTCTCAGCTACCCCCAGAAATCTACATCTATTCCGGTTCCAGCTTGTCAGATATTAAGATTTGCTGCTTTTCTTTGTCTCCAGTGATAGTAAACTTACTATCTTTGGTTTTGAGATTGTTGGTCAAACAAAACAAGTGGTTTATTGATGTAACATCAGGCTCGGGAAACTTTGTGAACAACATTTTTGTTGACATTTTATAGACAAATGATTTATTGATTGATTGAGAAAAGACTTGTCACAAGAATCGATAATGAAATCAAACCTTGATGTAGTCCTGTTTCCCATCACTGGCTTATACGGCTCTGCACTGACCAGACAACGCGTAGCTTTGGTTAAAAACTTTCTTACACAATATGTGTTTTCCACACAGACACTCCAACATGCATCGCAAATCATTCCTGCACACATCTGATTGTGCTTTCCTGAGCATTACTCTACCAAACCTGTAAACAAGCGCACACACACACACACCCTTTATGCCGTCTCTGTGACCCAGAGACACACACTCGATTGTGTGCGTCCACACAACAACCCATGTGTTGCTCTCTTCCATAAATAAGCCAGTTTTTATGTCGACTCCTCTGTCTTTTTTAAAAGCTCCATAAACGGCTCCTGTGTAAATCATGGCCGGCTGTCCAGCGCCGTCTCACAGATGGGGTCCTCCAATACTATTGGATCATGTTTCACTACCGAGGGACTAATAAACCACGAGGACATTAGAACCACTCTGAACAGATAGTGGATATTGTGTGTTTTGCAGTGGATTACACACCTTCCGCGGCATTGTAAGTTCAGGAAAGCTTTCCTCAGGAAAACCTCACTGAGCAGTGACCTTATTTTGTGTGGTTACCCAGGGAGCAGTATAAGTATGTAATAATGCCGTTTAACTACTTAATGAAATGCAATAAATCTTGGTAATAAAATTTTAGCAAGTGGTTGGCAGTGTAGTTCACCACCAACAGAGTATTATTGTCTGTTTAAATTACTTTTCCATAGGTTAATGTGCTGGAATACGGCAGCTGTAAAGTTAAATATTACAGTTTAATCAGGGTTTAACATGTGCTTAAACATTTTAGTGATATGTTCATATTCAGTGGGGGAGCAGATAGGCTTTTTACTGATCATAGCACGTGTAAATTGATCTCTTTACGCATCTGAAGAGGCTCTTTGTCAGAATACTCTTTTTCTATCTGATGGGACTGTTGACTCTGCTGCACGCGCCTGATTCCACTTCTTGCTAAGCGTGCGGTCAAGAGACACATTTCCACATTAAGACTGGCACGTCTTTACTGCAACAGGATTCAAACCGGTGACCGTTCAACAGCCCGGCCACCCTGCAGCCACCTTAACATGTCATTTGGCTGTTTTCTTAGGGGCCTCCGTTTTGCTCGACTGGTTTCATTATTTGTTGTGTGAGTTTATGTTGGATGATGATGGGGTGCAGCTCATAGCTCTCTGACTTGGCAGGAGCAGTGTTGTTTTTGGGAATGAGTCAAGTGTTCGAAATATGCCCATTGAGGGTGGGGGGGCCTTAAGCCTTTGGCGAGACCGCAGCCCCACTTTAACATTTCTTGAGATGATATTTAAGAGTTTCATTTCTGTGTTTGATGTTTCTGTGCTCAACTCTGAAATGTGATACTCCAGTCAGTGAAGGCATGATTGGAATCAGGAAGAGAATATGATGTTTTACCATGACACTGAAGTCTCAGAGGTTGTGTATTGACATCTGCTGGTAGACTAGCCCTCAATCCAGAGACACTGAAGATTCTGAATCCCTCCAGATCTGACCCTTGACCTCTAATATTTCTGCTGAGAGGAGTGACAGAGCTGGGAATTTGTTCCTCAGGTCTACAGTAGAGCTGAAACTACTACTCCTCAATTAATTGATTAGTCAATCAAAAGAAAATTAATCTTCAGTTAGTCAATTAATTGTTTGTTCAGCCAAATGTCAAAAAATCTCTGGTTCTAGCTTCTCCAGTGTGAGTTTTGTGTGTGTGTGTTTCTTTGTTTTATATCATTGTATAGAGATTTCCTTTGACACAAGCCAAACTATTCATCAAATAATTGAGAAAGTAATCGACATATTAATCAATAATGAAAACTGATGATGATACAGCCATCCCTGGCTTAAAATGAATGCAGGCCAGGGCCGTAACATTTTTTGGGAGCGGGGGCTGTGGCCCTCTCCATACTTCCTTCTCCCCTACTTCGGACCCCCTTGCTTGGACCACCCCCATCTACGAACTCAGCCCTTTTTTTAATTTCAACTGCAAACCTTTAAAGTTTTCTGACTCAATGTTGCATAGCTGTGTCGTTACCATGTTGACAAAATCTGACCACATACATGTAAACCCCTAGCAAAATACTCAAAATGGCTTCTGTGATTGGTGTCACCAGGACCATATTTTGCCACGAAGACACACACAAAGAGACTCTTGACACTGATTGATAATAATCACTGGTTGCAGCCCGTTATGTATTGTGTGAGGTTCAGTAAGTTTAAGTAAAGCTCACAAACCAAATTTTAAGGTCTTATCAACAAGAAAACTTCAGGTTATTTTGCACAGTGGTGTCAGATTACATATAAATGTCAGAATATAGTGAAAAATAACCATCACAGTTTTCCACAGCCCACGGTGATGTCTTTGGATCGCTATTTTTTTTTTTTTTTACAACCAACGGCCAAAACCCAAACACAGTTATTTTACAATCAGAAAAAGCAGCAAATCCACATGTTTGAGAAACCACCACTGAATGTTTGGTATATTTCCCCTTCTTTTTCCTAATAACATGAAGGACTATTCAGAATTTGTGTTGAAAACCTGCTAATTGTTTCAGCTCTAGATAGATATTAATATATAAATCAATGTGATATAAATATGTACTGAGTTTAGCTTTGCTCTCATCCATTAACCCTTAAAGTAAATGAGCTTGTTGGGGTTCAGTGTCTTTAGGGAAATCAAGCCAGCGGCCTTTAACTTACTGGACAGTTTCAATAGCACTCTACTATCTTACAGCTTTAATTAAAGAATATCCTCCCCTGTTTGAAATTTATTGTTGGAATGACACTCCCCCCTCCTCCCTCATCAGATAGCCTGTCACTGCTTGCCCATTTCTCCCAGTCCCATAATTAAATTACTGAACCAAAATGGAACAAACACGTTCCAGTGCTGTGAAACATGTCTGCAGTAACCAGCCAAACAAAGAAGCCATGGCACTGACGTCCACAACCAAATGCAGGCTGCATTTCCGACATCTGTGTGACAAAATATCTCCCCCGTGCACCCTCATGACCCAGGGTTTGTAATTATGATCCCTAATTACAGTGTTTTTAAAAATACATATTTTTCAGCCGGGAAATGTTTACTACAAGTGTGATTATGAAGGAGGAAACGTTTGTACTAAAATTAGATGATTCAGCAGTTGGAAACAATGTCACCATATCATAAAATATAACAATATTTAAAAGAGAGAAATAACACAATGTGCTGGATCATAAATTTGCTGAAATTTTTAAAATAAAATACTGTTAGCATCTTTGAGGATGAACTTTGAGGTTAAATGGATTAGTTTTTGGTTCACAAGGCCCTCAGAAGCTTCTGTAAAACAGACAGTCTGGGTGATAGTTCTAACGCCGACCTTTTACTTCCACAAACTCTCAAGTGACACAATCTGCGCTCAGTGAACAGACGTTGGTTTAGACGAGAACCAGTAACACTTTTGTTCAGACACACCAAGATCTCATCGGCTCTGCCTCCGTAGCCAATCTGGAGCTGCACCAGAACAAGTCTTGTCTCCCGTCCACGTCTGAAATAGCGTGGCCGACAAAGTGAATCCCCGCGGAGCGCGGTAAAATAGAGCAGAGGCATGGGTAAGGAACATGCGTCGGTGGCGAGATAATTTGGGACATCTTTTTAGGAGTTGGCTGAACTGTTCCCTCCTACATGAGGCTGTACTGGCACAGTCCTCACCTCACACATACACCACACACACATAACACACACACAAAACGACCTAACTTTCTGTCACTTACACTTTGTACGCGGCGGCCTTTGATGTTGCATCTTGGATTTGTGGGTTCATACTGATCCAGGGGGTTACTGAATGTTTTCATGTGTATGAAAATGATGTGAATCATATGTTATGGCCTTTACAGTTACCAGATCTCAATCCAACTGAACCACTATGATATATAAGTGGGCACAGCAAAGACATTACAACACTTCATCACAGAAGAAGTGCAATGTCTCACCCATCCCATGACGCTAAATCCAGTGTAAAAGGAGTTTCTTAGGGAGCATTTTGTCTTTGAGCCTTCTCCTCCCAGATGCACATTTTATATTTGCTGCACCCTGACCCTCAAAGAAATAGAGGGAGACTATACATTGCGATGAAAGGCACAGTTGTTCCTTAGTACATGTCCTGGTTAGAGGGTCAAAGTCCACAATTAATCAGAAAAAGGGTGTCCTCAAGCAATGTTGCAGTCACAGGACTGACATCCAGCAGTCTGGAGTTGTCACATGAATGGATACACATATTTGGAAGGCATTTGCGTGGGTCTGTGTGTGTATGTGTGGGGGCTGTGTTGTTTACAAAGTCAGTCGTGAATTTTCTTTTTCAATCACTTCTTCAGAGTTGATCTCACTTGGCTGATCATGAACAAATCAAGCATTGTTGAAGTATTTGAAATATGCAGCACTTCAGTTATGGTATGGCAAAATGATGGATGAATAGATTGTTGGATGATAACGGGTGGATGGATGAATACAAAGACAGGTAGGTGGATGAAAGGTAGGACTTATTGTGGATGATAGATGGAAGAATGGCAGGACAGCTTAATGAATCAACAGATGGCTAGGAGGATGGTGGAATAGATGGATGGATGGATCAACTGATGAAACGACAAACAGATGGATGACTGGATGAATTGCTGGATGAAGGATGAAATCGATAATTGGATCATGGATGGAAAGAATTTGGGGTGAATGGATATATTGCTGAATGAATTTTATTGCTGGACAATAGATGAATAAATTGGATGGATGATGAATGGATGAACCCCAGATGGATGGATTGCTAGATGATTAATGGAGCTATGGTGGGACATAAATGTTGCATGATAATGGATGAATGATTGGGTGAATTTTTGGATGATGGGTAGAATGATGGCCGAACGGTGGGCGGACTCAAAGAGACTGATGGGCGAGCAGATGAGGAATGGATGTGTTGTTGAGTGATAGATGGAGGAGTAGCAGGACAGATGTATGAATCATCAGATGGCTGGAAGGATAGCGGGACGGAAGGACGGCCCGGTGAATGAATGGACATACAATTGGATAAACTTTAATTCCCACAACATTCTTGATGACCTCTTCTTGTGAAAGTGCATGCAAGCAACTCTGCCGTCAGTTGTTTAGTCTTGTGTTTATACCGCAGCACAAATATTCTGATGAATCTCAGCCTTTATGTGGCTTTACACTGAGGCATTATTCCACCAGCGGTCCTTTGCTCAGCATTTAGTCTGACTTTGCCAGATTCAAAGAAAATAAAAGCGTCCCTCCCAGATGGTTGTATTTTTCAGTTCCACAGCCGCCACACAAAACGGGAGACTAAATGTGCTGCTGTCACAGATCGGTTAGCCTGTGGCTCGCTCCCAAAGAAACTTAAGGCGTGAGCCTTTAAAAATAATTTGGTTGTTTGTTCTGTGTTTTGCAGCGATGTGTTCCTTGTATTTGTTACTTTGAAGTAGAAAACAGCCGTGAGAATTAGGTCAATGACAGATGGATATTTTTTTTATTTTCTTGTTTGTAGTCTGAATAAGCAATTGTCCTGTCTTATGTAATACCATTCCCATTTTTTCTGTCTGTATTGTACAGAAAATATTCACAAAAACATGACTGCTTATTAGCCTTTTAGTTCTTTTTTGGTTCCACAGTGATTTAAAAATTAAAAATAGAGGTATTACCAATTTGTGCTGGAGAGATGAAAATATTCACAGGGTTTAAACAGATAAAAGAACACAGACCAATAGATCTACAGATCAATATCCCTTTCATCATGCCATCTTTGCTTTCCAAAATTACTACATTCCCCACGTTGCAACTGGGTCTCAGTCTGGGAGTCCCTCCTGCTGAGCTTAAAGTACTCAAACAGAGGACATCGGTTTAATCATTAAACCCCTCCTGGTTGTTCTGTGTGATCCACACAGAGCTTGAAATATTAAAGGAATGAGAGAACAAAAACCAAAAACTGGAAGATGAAGTGGAAAGAGAGGGGTGGAGAGGGAGCAGAAGGGTACAGACAGACTCAGAGATAGAGGGCTGCAGGCTGGTTGGCATGGTCAGTCTCATCCTGACCTCAGTGACAGACCTCTCACTGTCTCTCTTCCTCCTCCACCCTCAGGCTGTTCTGTCGCTTTTTTTTCATCCCGTCACCTCCTGCACCATCACTTTCTCTCCCTCTCTGTCCTCACACTCTCCTCTCTGTTGCTCTGAACTCCGTGTGCACTCGTCATGTTTTCGTCTCATTTTTCCCCTCCGCTCGCCCTCTCCCTCTCCTCCATTTGGATTAATAATGGTGAACTTTTCGCTTCGTTCAACCTCAACTCTCGGCTGTGTTTAATAAAAACTACACAGAAAATGATGGCTGAACAAATTGTATCTGCAGCTGCTGTTTCACTGGTTTAAATTTGAAGCACATTATCAGCAAAGACTGTTTGAAACATTACTGATGTAAGACTTTACTTGAAAGAAGAGTGACTAAAGCTACTTGGTAAAGGGTCTCAGTAGTAACTGAAGCTTAGCATTCATGTCAAGTTGGATTTCTGGCAACTTCTACTCAATGGAAGTCCAATATCAAGGCTGCTCTCCTTTAGACTGACTCTGTATTGGTCTCTATTAACTTCGGAGGAAACTAAATGTATCTTTAGCTGTTAAATGCTTCACCGTGTTCACCAGATAGTCACTAACTTTATCTGTTTTTGGTAGCATAATGTGGATTTTCAGAACTTTTTTGCTTGAAGAAGATAGCTGCTGGCCTTTCCAATTATCACTGAACATGTAAGATATCTTGATGCCGAAAATCAGATTTACAAAGTTCAGAATTTAACTACAAATTAATGTCATTTCTGGTTTCCACCATTATTAGATTAGAATAGAGTGCAAACATTGGCTGGCTTTCCCCAGCTGACTCTTGTCTCTCAGCAGCAAATATTTGTCTAATGGAAGGAAGGGTGAACTCTGAATCCTGCTATTGTTTCTCTTATGCAACTCTACATTGTTTGGATTTGCTTTTCTAAACAATTATAGCCACAAACTCTGCGTCCCAACTGGCTCACACATGGAACACACACATGCACACATACAGAGGCAAAATAAATAACACACTGGAACATATTCTATATACATGCATATACGAACAAAGAAATTGCTCACTGAGGTGCACACACACACACCAATACAACAAAACCAACAAATTACTGTATGTGTAATCAAACCTATTGTGGATTCCTTGTTCATCAGTGAGTCGCACATACACACACACTTGCACACATACACACACACACTCACACTTTTACAGACAAATGAAAACACATGTCAGATTAGATCCTTAACGAGCAGATTAACGAGGAGAGAGTTCGACAGGGGGGGAGAGGGGGAAACCCACTTAGCAACGTCACACACACGCACAGCTGCAATCCCGGGATTTACAGGATGCGCTCGCTGATACACTCCAGATGTCCCAAAAGCAGCACACACACTCTCATGCGCGATAGGGGGGCATTGGAGTAAACAGTTGGATTTTACAGTGACGATAAAGCTTGTTTTGAACTATTTTCGGCTGTTATCTTGCATTAAAGCTCCACATATTTAAATCCACTGTGAGCGCTGGATGTACAGTAAGCATGAAAATGGGATGAGGAAACGGATGGATTGCTGGATTGGTTGGGTAAATACGTTTGGAGGATTTATCCAACGAGGCATAGGCATCTCATTTAATGTGATGATGGTGGGACATGGCTACTTTTAAATCTGCAGGTCTTACGGAGTTTTCATGCTCAGGCTTCATCTTTACTGCAAGAAGCCTTTAGGAACATGGGTTGCAGCACTGTGCGCCATCTTCACATTCCTGAAAAATTCACTTTTTTTTTTTTTGGTAAACACAAGTCCTGATCCCACATAAAAGCAAGAAAAATCCGTAAGGCTGTGGTGAATGGCGTGTCATCATGCAGCTGCACAGGCAAAGGAGGAATTTCTAACAATGTAGGCATTCACCAGATGTGTATTTTCAGTGTGAAGCGCCTTCTTGGAATAATAAGTTTTTATACTTGCTGTATTTTCATGTACCCAATGACAAACATGACACTAATGCGACACCATGATGATGTTGTTCGTCCTCAAGTTTGCAAAGCACTTGGCTTTTGCATTTGGTGTAGACTCCAAGGGAAGCTACTTCAGACTGTTTTTCTGGAGCTACAGCAGCTTTCACACCTCAGCAAAGCTCTGGCAGAAAAAGAATCTTCAGGTCCAGGAAAACCTGTCCAATTGGCTGAGTGTGAAAATGACCTCACATGAACTTTAGTGTGATTAAGATGTCACTAAATTTACTTGTTTCATAGGAATTCAACATGTTTTCCCCCCACAAGATAGATAGATAGATAGATAGATAGATAGATAGATAGATAGATAGATAGATAGATAGATAGATCTCCTTCTCTGTAAAAATTGACCTACATGTTTCGGAGAGTCCCCAAAGTCACAAGACACCAACAAATATTCGAGTAATCTACCAAATATGGATGACTGTGACTTGAATCCATTCATCTGGTTCGCATATCTGCCTTCCTGTGGACTTAAAAGGCCTGTAAAAACTCAATGTCACGCTTGGGACAGGTCACCGCTGGGATACAAGGGTCAGAGGTCGGTCAGGGGACCAAACTGTGTTTTGACCTTCCCCTCGGAGGATGAGCAGCCTGGGAGGCTTTGTCCTTTTTAAATATGCGCAACGGGAAACTCCCCCCCATTGGAGCTAAAATGGCTGTTCACAAGCAGCGTGGACAATAAAGTCTTTTTCTTGCGCAGCTTGTAGAGGAATGTGTTGTATCTGTCTGGGTAAAAACGCCCCAGGATGACCTCCCATTGAGACGTGTAGGTAGAAGATCCACACACACATATCTTGTGGGCGGAAGATAAACAGATTAAAATGTGTGGGAGGCACACACACACACAAAAAGATATGCATGCACAACAAAAATGAAACAAATACATGCATGGACTCGACAGACATGAGTGTACTCACTCTGATGACCCAAATCTGTGTCATGAGCTCCGAGTTATTTTGGATCAGATTGCTGACTGAAGGAAACGCAGGAAATGGGTGTGTTAGTCAAGTGTTGAGAGAAAAGTCATTAGCGTGTCACTACTAAAACATAATTTGTTCTGGTATTATATGCCAGCCCTTTAGAATAGTGCACACTAAGATGAATGATTCAGACAAGTATCCTTTAACCAATAGTAGTAGCAGCAGTAGTAGTAGTAGTGGTGGTGGTGTTTAACAGCAAGGCATACAGCAAGAGGCAATTATCTTTTAAGAGTGAAGGTCTCTATTATGAGAATCAAACTCTGGACTTTCACCTGAGAGACCTCTGTTTGTGTCCCATGTGATACCAAAAGTCAACTGCTAATATGTGTAGCACACTATCCTAATGATTTAAGTCATGTACGTTACATTAGGTTAGAAACAAATGTACTTTGTTTTAAACCAAACCATAATGTTTTTTGTCTAAACCCAGCCACGTGCTTTTGTTGCCTAAACTTAAGGAAGTAAACCTAACCCTCTGACAACAGCAGTTTATTCTGAAAACGCCCCAGGCATGTAACAAGCATGAATTAACACGCCGTCCCTGAGGCCAATTTGAGTTTCTTAGAATAGTGAAGGTATGACTGGCTCTACCTTACTCTGCTTCTGATTGGCTTACCCTGACATTCTTAACCAATCTCAACCCTCTTGCCTAGACTTATCCACCACAACCAATGAATGAAACAAGTATGAGCCAGTCAGAGGGAGAGTAGGGCGGGTCATGCCTTTGCTATCACAGGGAACCCAAATTTACGTCCCTGAGCTTCTAAAACTGACGCTTGAGGGGCACTTAGAGCATCATAATTTGGCGTGTAGAGCGAGCGGCAGTATTTGACGAGTATGTAGTGAGAGTGTGTTGGTGAAATGCACCCTTTGTAGTGTTAATGGAGTTATTCATAATTGCATTTTATGTTTCGGCTGGTCCTTGTGAGGCCATGTCCACTATACACTATATGATGTGTGATAGCTGAGTCAATGAAAATGCATCATAACTTTGAATTTATTATGTTTTCTATGTACAGTCTTAAAGTTATAGGAACCACAGCTGTCAGAAAATATAAAGTTGGACGAAATAAAAATGCTCTCGTAAAGTGTAAACACCTCAAAACGATAACATAGCCTTTATGAGTTTTAACTTCTGCATGACAGAAGTAGCTAATGTAACGTTTTCATTTTTTGCCTGTGCATTTACTAATGTTAAAACTCCACTTTTAGCTTAATATATCAGAAATAGTCAGGTTTATTCTACTTTTTGGGCGCTGTTTCAAGTGACCAACCTCATTCTTTCACTGTGCTACAGTATTTAGCTTCAGTCTCTGATACTAGACGCCTTAAATCCATGTAAAACAGGTTATTTGGCTGTAAAAGAATGTTATTATTGTTCAATATTGAAATAACTTTAATGTGACAATGAAATATATTTCAGACACTGCTGCAATATCTAGTTGTTAGTGCTTCCTTCTATCGCTAATGATGCTAAAGTGTTAGCCTGGAGCTCCAAAATCAGTGATCCACAACAAACAGAAGAGTCATTTTGGTGTTTGTGTGTTTTCATGACTGAAAAGCTAATTTGGCAAATGTGTTTATCCTCTTTTAACTTGGTTTATTTCTCAGATGCAACTCGTTAAGTGACAACACCAGCAGGCATTTCTGCTTAATAACATCACTCTCGAGAAATGAAGGCGATTTCACAACGTTGAACTGTTTGCTCTTTATCGTTCTATCTGCCTCGCTGTCTGTCTGTCAACCAGACTCTCTCAATGCCAAAACCAAGCAATCCCTGCTGGGCTTTCTATATATGTGTGTTTGAATAGAGCCAGCTAATTAATGTCACATGTTTTTGTGGAACAAGAGAGGTGGACGTATATTCAGCCAGGCCTCTCTGTGAATGCAGATGAACTTGTCGAGGGCTAATGCATGTCAAAGTGCAGTGGAAGTGACATTGTGTTTATTGCTTTGCCCCTAACTCACTTTAGAGAGGTGTGGATTGAGTGTCACTTGACAAAGGGCCTTTTCCTCCCAAATCTCTCAGGTACAGATGGAGACGTTTGGCCTTTCTCTGAATTCAGTCTCAGAAACACCCTTGTGTGCTTATTTAGGTCTTAAGTTACCCAGACTCCAGATGTAGTGACACATTTTATATAGCAGATTCAGCTTTTGCTCATTTTTGTTTTCTTTTTAATCGAAAAGCTTAGAGTTGCGACACTTTGACCCCCAAAGAAACTTCTCTACTCCCCCAAACATCAACTTTGACTTTCATTCTCCTCAACTTTTTTACATTAAACCCCACTGAGTTTCCAACCAAATCTCATTTCATCCTTCAGGGTCCCTAAACAGTCTGTCTAAGAAAGAGGGGGGAAAGAATGGTGTTCTCCTTCCCTCCTCTGTCAGATTAAGGCTTCCTAAATGAGAACAAATTCCACCTCCTCCTCGTCTCCGTTTTAATTTCCCAGCAGGATTGTGCAGTCGTGGCTTTGTATCTGCACGGCCGAGGTGAAGGATGAGGATATTCATACTTTGGCTGCTTGGCCCAATTTATTTTTGGGCAGGGGAGGGAGTCTGTGCGCCTGTGTGTGTATGATCTAACTCGTTTAATAGGATTTGCTTGAAAACATTTTACTTCCTTTTTTTGGAAGCCTTTCATGGTCTTACTGTAAATACTCATCTTACCGAATAATTTATTGTTAAAGGTTTGGATGTTTTGTTTGTTGTGAAATGTGTGTTTATTGCTTCTGATAAACAGTCGTGGTCGTAAAATTAAGTGTGTGTGGGTGGCATGAGTGAAAGTGATTATTTTTGTGTACGACTGCGTTGTTGGTGTGCGTACTTTATGTGTGTGTGTGTGTGAGAGCATGGCATCTAATGAGTGCTCATGGCTCTAATGAGTGGTTCTGCAAACATTAATGAGTGTGTGTTTGTGTTTGCTCTTGTACTTGTATCTTTGTGAGGACCATTTTTTTGATGTTCAGATGCACTTATTCAAAGAGCTATTAAGGATTATTACTTGGTTTTTGGGTTAGGTTTAGGTTAGGATGAGAACTGGATCATGGTGAAGGCCCACTGGGAATACAAAATTCAGGACACCGATTCTGGCTTCTGCTTGAAAATGAAATTTAAATGGAAATGTAATGACACCCAGAACACGTTCAAAACTCAACAGCGATGTCAGCAATCCACAGACCTTGTTGTGAGCAGTTTCATGTAGGTACTACTTTCTTTCCATGCAGAAGGAAGTAGTGCAGCTACTGCTAGCTCACCTAGCACCAGCGAGCGTTACAGCTAAACCGAAGAGGACGCCATTAGCCTAATGCCTTTCATCCATGATTAGGTGCACTCTACCTTCTGCAGAGTGATCCAGTTGGCGGGTGTAGTTCGGTAGAAAGGAAATAGTTCCTACATGAAACTGCTCACATCAAGGTCTGCGGATTATCACAAGTAACCAGGTCATGATTTCTGCAAAGAGACATTGCTGTCGAAATTTTTTAAATGTATTTTCTTGTCGCTTTGAACACCACAAGCCAAACCACAATCTTTCTCTAATCTTAACCAAATTGCTATAGCTGCCTAAACCTAACCACACACAGGATACCTAATGCCAACTCTGGTCTCCAGTGTCAAAGTCCAGTGTCAGAGGTTGGGAGTATAATCCAGGCAGCAGTTACAACATAATCACAGTGTAATTGTGAAAAACAATTAGCATTAAATAAATCTCATTTTAAGGGGACAGAATTGCACAAACCTAGCAACTACTGCAAGTATTAGCAATCATGTAAATAAGCAACCTTCCAGGTATTTCAGTCATTTGGATGTCTTCATGCTGAGCAGCACTTTGTATTTCTTTAGCACATGTAATCATGGAGGAAAGCGTCATACGAAATAAGAATGTATTTTTTGCAAATCTCTACAGAACTTGCAGGTAATCTTTACCCTCATCCACAATGTTCGACCGCTGCCTTTTCTTGCGTCAGAGCTCAATCCCACGCTGACTGCTACCCCATAATGCTTTAAGAAGAAGTTCAATTGCTGCACTGCATTTAGTGGGTCTTAACACTGTTAGGAAAATAGTTCCCCAGAAGCAGAGAACTGTTTTTTATGAATACATGTGAGTAGTTACGTAAATATGTGTGTACTTGTGTAAGCAGGAAACTGACTAACAGTATTGTATGTGGGGAGATGACAAGCTGTATTCATGTGTGTGAGTGTGTGTGTGTGTGTGTGTGTGTGTGTGTGTGTGTGTGTGTGTGTGTGTGTGTGTGTGTGTGTGTGTAAGGGAGAGAGAGAGAGTAAGACAGTGAGAGGAAGATGATGTAGATTTTTTGGTTAACACGGGGGAGGTGAGAAACTGGGAGGGATGGACTGGTGTACGTGTGTGTGTGTGATGGCAGGTGGCGTCGTAGCGTGTTTTCTGCTTGCACACACACACACACAGACACACACACACACACATGTGCCATCTGTAGCCTTCCAGCAGAGCACAGAACGACTGGTCGGTCTGAGTTTATCAGCACTAAAACACAGAAACCACTCATGTATTACAAAATCGGAACATTGTTGCCTACAGCTTCTCCTGCGTGTGTGTACGTATTAGTGTGTGTGGATGTTATTAGTCACATTGTGGGGACATAAATCTGCTCGCATAGTCACGATTTTGGGAGTTACCTTCCAATTGGAGACCAAAAAAGTGGTCCTAATAAGGTAAACCATTTAATTTTGGTGTTAGAGTAGGGTTAGACATGTAGTGGTTATGGCAAAAATTACCATATGTCTCCAGGGAATTAATGTAAGTCATTGTAATTCCTCCATGATATAAAAAGGGTGAGGGTGTGTCCACTTGTTTCAGAGAGGATAAATCAGAGCACAGCATTACACCGAGCAAAGCCTTTTTTTCAATACGCAGTGTGGTGAAGTTCTCCTATATTCATATAGAATTTTATGGGCACCAGAAGAAGTCTTTAAAAAGTCTCAGTATGACTGTGAAAAAGTGACCAAAGAGCCTGAAGCAAGAATCTGTGATAATGATGATGATGACACCAGGTTATAAAGACTGCATTGCATTAGTTCACGTACTCTTTGATTTAAATGGAGGTATGGTAGACTGCTGTTTAGGATACTACGAACTTAAGAAATATTAAATTATTTGTGTAGCCAGTGCAAATTGCTCATTAAATGTGCTTTAGCATGCAGTGTAGTGTGTGCAAACTGTGTGCTCAGATATTGAAAATGCTACATAGCGCTTTCACACCAAAAATGACAAATAACAGGAAACAGGAAGTCCCAGAAGAGGAGGTCATCCTGAAACTGCTATGAGCATGTTTTCTTTTTCTTTTCTGCGTTTTTGAACCTATTTGTTTTACAAGGCAGTTTCTTCTTTCCATGAATTAAATTCAGTGGCTTCATATTAACAAAATTCTAAGACAGCTATCAGGGTATGCAGACAGCCAACAGCATTTTAGCTGCTTGAAGTGTCAGTAGTAAACCTAAGGCAATCAGGCAAAAAGGCAAAAAGCTCCTTTCTTAAGTCACGTTAGCCTCAATGCACAAGGATTGTAACTACTTGTTGCACTTTGAAAAACGGGCATGACCGCCTTCCCCTGAAATGGAACAACACACACTCTCTCTGTGTTATTGGCACAGTCGCTCTTTCTGTCAGCAACTGACTGCTACCAGTTAACACCTTTTTCCTGAGGTTGTTGAAAGCCATTCTGGGTAATGAAGGAAATGACTACATGAAGTAGAAGGAGATGAGGCCTGCTGGGGGAAAAGTTGGCATGCCAAAAACTTTATTGCAATACTTGATCAGACTTTGACTCCTGAAAATTTGGTTTGGGTGTATCCAAAGTTGAATGTTTCCTTCAAAGCCACATGGTTTACAGAGAAGTACAAGTTTTTGGAAGAATCTTTTAATGTCTGGAGAGGAAGTTGGAGAGCAGACAGTGTTTGCACAGACAGATCCAGAGACGTGGATGGAATAAATGAACGACAGAGGGAGAGAGGTGTGACGCCGCTCTGCAGAAACACTGAGTCATTCCCAGCTTTAGCTTTGCTTTGCAGGAGGTGAATGTAACAACAGCTCAAAACTTCGCATATAAATGCTGCCGTGATACCTTCCAGATGTGTGTCAAGAAGTTAGCCGCGGGGGAAACGCAACACAACACAACACAACGCCGCGAGCATGTTAATGAGCCGTAGTGTATGAGTGGAGCAGGGTGAGGGTGTAGCTCGGTACTCCAGTAGCTTGGGAAGGAGGCGGCAAGGAATTCAGAGCTGTATGAAAATTCCTCTTCTCCGTCTGGATCTGATTTATTTAAAGAGATAATCTTCCACATCCTCATTTGTGTTAAATTTGGTAACACTGTGGGTGCCAAGTGGTCACTGCTTTGGTCAGCTTGCTTTGCACTTACTTACTATATCAGAGTTTTTCCACTTTAATTAATTTCTGTAGGTGTTTCTTTATTTCTGATCAGCCATTGTGGAAATTGCTGTGAATGCCAACCACCTAGTGTTTTAAATAAAGCAATATTAGTGCAGCCTGAAGGATTAAGTCAACAGTGTAGTTCTGGTTTCAGAAGTGGGGCAAACTCTACAGTATGTAAATGCTACGGACAAAAAAACTCAGCTCAAGGTCTATTTAAGCCAGGCTCACTACAATAGTTTGAAAATCCAATTTTGAGACCGGGTTGCATTAGAGGCATGAGAAGACACTTCACAGATGTTCTCTCTGATGTCAACATGCACACGCTACAAGATCTGAAAATAATGGCGCATCACACTCTGCAGGATATTATTAGGATAATCGCACCAGAGGGAGCATAAATGCACCACCTTACGTGATCTCATCTGGGAGCAGATGTAAAGAGCAGATGTGAGATGTGGTGCGACAATTTGGTGGAATCCTAGCAATGCTTTGCAGGGAGAAAAACCAAAGCAGGAGGCTAAATGAGTCTGTATGAGTATTACATAGCACATTTCATACCCAAAGTGCTGAACAAATTAGTCAAGTCAAGGTTTATTGTAGCCCAATCACAAAGCATGCCTCGAAGGGCTTTACTGATAGTAATCTCAATTCAATGTCAATATAAGTTTGATCTATAAAGTCCAATATTACAAATCACAATTAGCCTCAGAGGGCTTTACAGCATACGACATCCCTCTGTCCTTGGACCTTCACAGTTGATGTGGAAAAACTCCCTAATGTGAAGGCATCCGTTGGCCATTAAAAACTGGTAATGGACACCTTGTTGGACATTATCCTTTACTTTACTACCATAGTTTCCACCACAGTCAGCAATTGCTGCTGCTCAGTGCGCATCATGCCACCACAAAAGGTGCCTCTGTGCATCGCAATCTGCCGCTGAGATCACTGACAAAGTGGTGTTATTTGATGAGTTGGGAGCGAGAACAGGCTGTAACTGGAGATGTTTAAACTGTGAACACTTTTAGGGCTTCTCATGCATGTTTTCATAAATGTTGAGGTGGGGTTTTTGTGCATTTATATCAAGCTAGAAAATAAAAACAAGGTTGAAATCTGGTCATTGTGCATTCAGTGATAATAGTCTGGCAACTGTTTCTTTATTATTAATGCTCCAATGCTACTGAAAATTGAAATTGACTATATATATATATATATATATATATATATATATAGTTTTGCGTTTGCGTCTTCAGCAAAATATTTTTTTCTGTGAAAAGAGCTGCCCTTTATTACCTTTTCTTTGATTGATGTTCAGCATCTAGTTTGAAGTAGTTTTACAATTACATTTGTTTTACCTGAGAAACATGGAGACTTGGTTCCCACTGATCAATCAGTTGGTTATAGCATAGAGCCCAAAAGACCAAATCCAAGTGCAAACAGAGCCATACAATAATAGCTGAGTGTGTTGATGAGCTTATCTTCATTTTTATCAACTCTGAGCTTTCTTCATCTGGATTATTGTGGATGAACAGTAAAACCCCTTTTCTACCATCAGGGAACCGGTTCTGCTCCAGTTCCCACAGCTAATTTTGAACCATGTGAGCATTTTGACTAAAAATAAATTGGTTCAGATCCTGAAAAGTTTGTTCCCAGCTGGAACCAAAACATAGTAGATTTTCCTTAACCTGAAGCGTGAACTGTGACAACATCTGTGGTATGTCATATTCTAAAGGGTGGAAAGAGTGGATGAAGTTTTGCACGCCATAGTCCTCTATGTCCTCTTATTATTATTGGTTCGTTCATGCTTGTTTTTTTAATACAAATGAATATCTGTAATGACAGAACAAAAGCTCCTATGTAATCATTGCGATCCGCTGTCTGTCTACTACTGATTACTTGTTGTATAATGTGCTTTGTCGATGACATCCTTGTTTACAGTTCCATTCAAAACCCCGTGGAAACACAGGCTGGTTTCGCTAGATAGCACCGAGGGTCCAAATGCCTGAGCAGATCTGGTTCAAAAACCAGAGCTAACTTGGGGGGAAGGGTCATGAGATGTGCTGTTAAGTGAAATTCTCGTGAGTAAGTAAAACGGTAATTGTAATGAGCGTCACACATCCCCTCTGCCCTGGTGTAAATTGCACCCGTGGGTAAAGAACATCATCAGGGCTTGTTCTCAGTCAAAACAGCAAATTCAAAGCTTCCATGAAATTAAATTGATTTGGTGTTTTTTATATCAGTTCATGTTGTAGAGTTCCTCAACCCACATTTTTTCTTCCAGATGTCTAGTTGAACCAACACCTCTTCCAGATGCAGCAATTATTTTATACGTCTCTTGACCTTCCCTCACACATCCTGCTCTTGGTTGCTTATTAAATTTGACATTTAGCCCACTTGCACTTACTGTTGTGTGCATCACTGTGGCTAAGAGTGCCGGGTAATGGCGTAAAATGTTAATTTAAACATCTGCTGTTGGGCCCCCAGATGGAACGGCGATTGTTTTGCCCTTGAGCAAGGCATTTGCTACGGACAGCTGCATTTGGAGGGCATGAGTAGCCGGTGTTGTTAATGAGTGCTGCGAGGGGATGGAGAGGAGGCTGCAGGGCTGCAGACTGAGAGACTCTCCTTAACTAGAGTGTGAAGAGACAGACCCACTTCATTAAACGGCCTGTCTTGGTAAACACCGACTGCCTCCAGGACTGGCTGCAGTGACTGAGTGAGTGAGTGTAGCCATCTGCATGCAGCCACGAACACACACACACACGTACACACACACATACCATTTCTCTCTCCCTATGGCTCTTATTTTATGAGCCTCCGTAAGACATGGCAGGGATGGAAGAGGAGGGGGAGTCAGTTGGAGGTTTGTTGCTATGAATAAAAATGCCATCACCTAAACATCACCGTCGGCTCTAAGACTTTACAAGTGAGCACTTAAGTCCATTTCTCAGCGGGCGTGTAAAGCTTTCAGCGAACACATGGAGAATAAGACTGAGAGACAGAAAAACATAAAGACAGAGATGAAGAGCAGAAGAACAGATTTTGTTCACCTCCAGCTCAGATACCTCGATTTAAACATCGAAAACATTGTTTATGCCCTGAGCTGTCAGTGCTGCTGATACATAATATGTGTAAACAGACCTGCCTTAGAATGACTGTACGCTAGACAGTGTGGAAATTTACCAAATGTAAATGTAATTGTTATTGTTGTTTATTAATCTTATTTGATTTTCAATTTTTCAGAGGATGTAGCTGCAGCAGTGATATTATAGTTTACAGCAGGATGGAGACGCTTAAAGAACTGAGCTTATAATGTGTCTTCATCTTTATAGGTTTGAATTTGTATGTATTGTTTTAATGCAATTTTAATTGTTGTGTGTTTGCTACCTGCAACTTATCCTGTATGGTTGGGTTAAATTTTGCTGTATTGATCAGGTCTGGTTTTGGTAGTTAATTTAACCCACATTGTTTTTAAAAAGAAGGGAAAAGGAGGTTAACACTGTACATCAGTGCAAGTAGTGCTCTTTAGTGTTTCCGTTTTGTGTGGAGTGGAGTTACAAATGAATGTGAGCATCATATTAAGGGGAATAATGGCAACACATTTGGGTAAAATACATATGTATTATGCAAAAATGACATCGCATGAGTGACCTCAGTGCACCACGACCTATATAAGTTGTGTAACAAGGCACGAACTGTGGTCTGCTATTTGACCCGTCCAACCTACGCAAACTTTTTCGCTCTTTGCCCTATATCATTTGCTCTCAGCATCAAGTATTACTGCATGGATTTACGTTGGAGTTAATTGAAAGCCCGGTGCATTTCATAAACACACCAAAGGCTGCAAAGCATCGGTATATGACGCCCTGGGAAAAGAACGGGCTGAAACCACATGAGGTCCCCTGGCAATACTAGTCACATGCAAATTGGACTTAACGCATAATTACATTTTGTAAATTTAGAGGTGGCTTGGTGGTCTGTCGTGGTCCAAGACAAATAACAGCAATGTCCTCAGTTTACATCAGGCTGGGGACCTTCGTTGCATGTTCCCCTTCTCTATTTCCAGTCTGTGTCTTTACTGCAATAAAAACAAAAGACAGAAAGCTGCTCTCACGCTTAGACATTGGGCTTGCGTGGAGCTTTTCAAATGTGTAGTTTTTGGAAATGTCTCAAAGATTTCACAAAGCATTTCAAAACCTGAGGGTCGTAACACTCTGTCTACCTTCTCCACCTCCTCAAAACCTGAGAAACCTTAAGGTTTGAGTTAAATAATCATAACAAAAATCACTACATTTCAGTTTTCAACTCCAAAATAATACTTACTCAATTTTGTTCTGAGTGATAAAATGTAGCTCTGTCGGTCTACCTGCTCCCCGTGTGTCCAGCAGTTATACACAAAGACACTAAAGCACCATGAAATCAAGATGCCTGTGACAGATTTGAGGAGGAAAAGACAAAGTTCCCACGTCCAGCTCATGAAGAAACTCTTTGAAAACCACCACCTAACAAGCTTTCTGTCTGCACGCTAATGTTGTTAGCCGTGAAGTAAATCAGCAGCCGAATTCCTTGAGTCTGAGACAAGCTGACTGTCTGCGCTTTGCTCCAGACCTGCTGAGGACGTTTCTCACCGTGCACGAACGCTATAGGTGTTTTTTGTCTTTTCTGGTTCAGCTGCAGCAAACGTTCTTCATCTGGCTCGGTCAGGAGGCCTGTTGTTGAGTCTTTGTTTCTGTAGGGAAGGCTCTGGTTAGACATACATTCCACACATTCTTACCTGGGAGCTTTTACTGCTGATCAGCAAGCTGCCATGCTGAGGGGATATTTTGATACTCTACCCAGCTTCCTTAGGAAAACTCTCAGTTCTCTTGTCAGAAAGGTCAAAGGTCAGTTTCAACACAGAGATCCCAAAGCTGGTATGGATTTTCTGTCTGGCTCAAGGACACCACAGCTGATATGGGCACTCAAGAGGTCCTGCTTCTCCATTGTGCTGCTTTACCCTTTTCAGCTCTAGATACTCGCCAGGCAGTTGTTTCCACAGCTGGCTGCGAGAGGAAGACGCTTGTTATATCACATAACATGTTCTGAATAATATGCTTTATTTGTATAGCACTTATCAAAACAGTCACAAAGTGGCTTCAGACAGTTTGGCAATAATAAAAGACAAATGTCTAAACAAGGAGAATGTCACATGTGAAGATCTCGGTGAAAGAATGCCAACGAGACACTTGACGATGTGAGGGCTAAATATAGTTTTAGAAGTGATGTGCTGTAAATCCTGATGTTCCACATAAGACGCTCCAGAGCCTTAATGTCTGAGGCATCACAGGCTACATTGTTTCCATTGGGTTTTCCCACCCTGAGAGTTAGAGGGGGGAATCTACGGCTGGGTCGGGACTGAATGTCCGCACAGATCTGTTAGGAATCTTTCCAGTCTAATCTTAGCCGTCCTGATAATATCAAACATGTCAGATATGTCACGTGTATCCTGGTATGCAAAGTCATGAACAGGTTGTAAAATGTGTATGGGGATAACAGACAAGCAGGAAGCATACAAAGAAATGAGTTTTCCATAGGAGAAGTCCTGACAGCAGTGATTTTGCAGCTTGCTGCAGTTATCATTACAGGAAAGTCTGTTTCTAAAACTCTACAATTCTCCTTTACGTCTGTGTATGAAACAAATCTTTATTATTCAAGTGCATTTTTCAGTAATATCCCTCAGCTTGTCATGTCAGAGCAGGCCCTAATTTTCCTGCATTTCCCAATGACTGAGAGATGAACCCTGAACTTGCGGCACTTACCTGTGCAAGGTTGTTCTGCTTGAGAAAAAACATGTTTTAGATGGACCCAAAACAGCATGTTTTTGTGGCTGCATTGCATCTTGGTCTATTGAGGCTACTGTCGGAGCTCAAATAGGTCTCAGTTTCCTCAGTAGTGAGTTTGACCTTGTGTGATTGTTGAACATAAATACTGTGTGTACTGTATGAGGGTTGAAAGAAAATACCAAAGCAAACAGTATAATGCACCTAGAAAGTTAGCATCCATTATTATTTTTCATTCTAGTGCAATAGTTCCCAAACTAAAGTCAATGGCTGTTCCCAAGGCCAATAATTAAGTAATCTGAAAAAGGGAACAGCACTGTTTGCTAGAAGAGTATCCAGGCATTTAAGGGGTAATGAGCCAAAAGGTTGAACACTGATTTAGAGTAAATTTTCTAACGGAAACACAACAGTTTGTCAGGTTTTATACTCCTCGCTTTGCCAGGGCCCGGTCATGTTTCATGTTGCAGTCTGGACCCTGTATAACCAGCCATTTAGTCGTGGACTCACCTTGCAACTTAGTATGTGAATCCTCTAAAGGCTCTGTGATTCAATCAGCTACAGTGCACAGAGAGAGGACGCGAGGTGTTTATTAAGGCACACACACTTACATACATTACTCATACAAACACAAGCACACACTTTTGAGTTACTCGTGGACGTAAAAATGCACTTAGACTAATTTTATTAGTTTGCAGAACTTATATACAGTGCATACATACAGAGGCATAGAATTTGGAGGGGACTCAGGGGACACGTCCCCCTCAGTATTTTGAAAATATGCTTTGTTCTCCACTAATAATAACATGAAAAGTAGCAGAGGAGTTATATTTGTTAAGGAGATTTCCACCATTAATTAATTGGTGCAGCAAAGGCACAAATTGGTGCATAAAAACTCCAGAATGGATTAAATAAGTGTTTGATGCTTAAAATTCCCTGGGGGAGAACCTCAGAGCCCCCAGTTTCCTATGTCCCTCACACTGTTGAAGCAAAACCCACACCCTCACATACATATCACAAGCACATCGAGTACGCCACATGTGTACTGTAAGGTGCAAGTTACTTTCAGAGTACACACTTGAGATGTTGTGAAGCAGACAGTGGGTGGACAGAGGGGTGTCGGCTGGTAAAGGATGAGGTGCTGCAGCGGAGGTGGGAGGTCCACACAGACAGCAGAGACTGATGAAGTCTCTCAGTGCGCTCAGTGGGATCCTGGGAGCCTCCCCGTGCTTCATTCTGCCATGTTCATATTTCTGTGCGCTGCCTCACTCTCTCTCCCTGACTGTCCCTTTCTCAGTCACTAGGAGGAATCACTTCTGTCCGATCTCTATTCACACTGCACTCTGCTGAACCTGATGTATGTTTTTCATATTTTCCCGCATGAACAGTAATAAAAGAAAATGCATGCAAGGTCATTTTTCACTTCAGATGTGGACCAGTGGATATATGGAACACTTATGTGGTCAGATATCTTACTTGTGCACACAATCTGGAGTCACACTCACATGTTCCTCACACTCTGATCTATGGATCTTGTTCTTTCAGATTAAATGTACCTGACGTCAAGGTGCCTCATGACCTGTGTGTGACCATAAATATCGATCTTTTCACCACGCAAAATAAGGAAGATGAGCAGATGTTTCCCTTCCCCCAACATACATTGAATAATTCACCATACAGCTGCTGTGTCTGACAATTTCCCTCTCTGTGAAATGCTCACATTGCTGCTGCATCATGGAAATCTTCCATAATTCACATCATCGAGACAGCTGGGCTGATTTAGAGTCCCATAGAAGCATCAGCTTTATGGACGAGAAGACAAAACATTGCAAACAAAGCCAATCAGCTGACCAGACTGGTATCTGGAGGAACGCCTCAAATCAGTCCAAATCCGGAAGCACTCAGTGTCCAAAACATGTCTGAGAAAAGCAGACAGTTTCACAGTTTGGGTGTGTCGTCTAGGCTTCATTAGCAGCCTGTAACAAAGTGTGTATTCACAGTACATGTTCATACATGACAGTTTCTGTTAAAATGTGGTTTTCAGCAAGGAACACTTAGAAGTCAGCAGCTAAGATATCCTGATTTTTATGCTTTAGTACGGGTCAAAACTTTTGATCCTACGCTTCCCGTAATGCAACTTTAAAGTATTTTATAGACCCTCCATGTCTCCAGTTTGTAACACTGGCTTTAATGGACTTTCTCATGTAAAACCAGTGTAATGACTCTATAAATTGCAAGTTTTTCGACGGATAAATTAGGCTCAGACACAACAATTACTCATGCATATGTTCAGCAGCTGTGTGCATTCAAGCAAAGACACATAAAACACTTTGGAGGAACAAACACCAATGCCCTGTAATCACCTGCTGCAGGCTCATGTTGAAAAGAAAGAACATCATTATGAGCTCATATTCATGCAAAGATCATCCCATCTGTATTTACTACTGTATGTTTTGCAGCAACCTAAACCTGTGTCTCCTCTCTCCTCTGTTAGGTACGACTACGTGGAGGTTTACAACGGCGGGGATGAGCTTTCGCCCATGCTAGGAAAGTTTTGTGGGAAGATCGCACCATCTCCGATCATCTCCAGCGGCAGCCAGCTCCTCATCAAGTTCGTCTCTGACTACGAGACACACGGGGCGGGATTCTCTGTTCGCTACGAGGTCTTCAAGACAGGTGTGTAGCGGTCTGTGGTTTCATTACGTAACCGCCGAAGTTTGTTGTAGCTGCTTGTGTTGGACAGCAGCATCAGCTAAAAGCTTTAACTGGAGCAGAAGCAGAGCTGCAATTGCTCTGCTGTTTTCTACACACTCGGCTGCGTGTGATGAATCGCCTCATGGAGAGCAGCCAATTTAAATTCAATTGTAGTTTAGCCAGGTTTCCACAGGTTTGTTGTGGAGCTGTTGGATCAATGGCACGCACGACCTTGTTACTTTCTGCTATGAAAAATAATCAGCAGTGAATACTTTTTTACATATTTTAGGAGGTTCAAGGGCAGCAGGGATTTTGCCACTCACCAAGTTAACTGATGAGATCTGCACAGCAAGAAATAGGATCTGTAATAATCATTCACAGAACACACAAAATGCACATAATGGGATTTGCTGGATCAGACACTCAACAAACACTCGGCACAAGTGACGACTGCCTCCACGAATTCTGGCTCTGTCCACCAACACCACATTTCTGGGAAGAAATAGCCACCATATTATCCCTGTTCCTTGGCTGTAGTATTCCGTTATCGCCAACTTGACATGTGTTTGATACAAATTACAATACCCCTACTTGTGACCCTGACTATGCACAAAAACACTATACTTAAATGAAAATGTAGAGGGAAACTCTTTTTTTACTTTTAGATTTTTTTCTTTTAAATTTAAAATTATTTAATTTCTATTTTTTTCCTTCTTCACTGCTGTCCCCTGATACTTATGTGTCCTCTTATATGTTGTAAATCAGTAACATCGGTACATGTTTTGCTGGCTTTTTTGTATTTGTTAGCACGTCAGTATTGTCCACATGATTGGTGAATAAAGAGGATAAGAAAGTGAGATATCTGCACAGCAACATTGCTAAAAAGATGATGATATGATGCGGGCATGTGCGCTTGTGAACGGTTAAGGGTTAAGGTTATGTAGGGAAGGCACATTTACATACATTAGTCACCTGTTAGTGACCACACAGTGTTAGATGGACTTTCATAGTTTCATCATGTTGAAAATATAAGCCTTTTTAAGCATCTAGCTGAACAGTGTTAGGCCATAGGTTATAGTTAGCGTGGCATTCAACAGTGAATTATAGGTGATTGAAAAGAAATAGTTTGTGTTCCCAATGATTTCATTTACTTACTTGTGCAATACAGCAAAAGAAGCTGTATTTCAAAGATCTATTCTGAGGAGGAGCTGCGGGGCAGGCAAAGGTCAGGCTCATCTAATAGGCTGGATTATAAAAAAAAAAGTAGCTAAGCAAGCTTTTATTTCCTGCAGGCATTGTGGATGCAGCACGAGGTGGCCGAGTTTAAAAGACTGGCTTTGTAATGTCTCTTTGCAAATGTATCACAAATAAAGAAACCATCACGGAAGTGCTGCAGGGTTCATATACAATTAGCTAGCTATAGACAAGAGAAATGGATGTAGATTTAGGGACACACACAGAGGACTCACCCCCCTCAGTATTTAAGATTTGTACATTTGTTCCCCCCAATAAAAACATTATAGTAGAGGACTTTTATTTTGATAACATTAAAGATATTTACACCATAAATTGATATGGAAAAGGCACAAATTGGTGCAAAAAATTCACCAGAATGCAGGAAATGAAGTGATGAGACTCAAATTTTTCTGGTGAAGGACCCCTGTCTCCCTGTTTAATATAAGACACATGGTGCCACTTACTGCCAGCAACTTGTTTGACGGACTGTTTTCTTGTGTGACGCTCAGTGCATATGTTGGAAATATGAATCACTCAACACATCTTAAATGTCAATATGACAACTTTGACCTTTCCATTTGTTTTTATTGTCAATGTTGCATGACATACGCTTTAGTTGCTTTCATAATAGGAACTGCAAATATTCTGTTTCTCATTCTGCTGTGATCCAGCAGCACTACACCTATGCTGACAGGGCGAGAAACCCAAGTGGTCAGACGATAATTTAATGGTGATTTAGACAATCACCACCAAAATATGTGAACCAAGTAATATAACAATTGAAAACTGCGTGTTAAGAAATGCAATACTACTCACACAGTCTAAATACTATGAATTATTCTGTATACTAAATCAACTTTGCGCACCGCAGAATGTTTTCTTACTCAAATCAGCGTCCTGAAATAACTTTTCAGAGTATATAGGTTAAAATGTTTCCACACTCGTGTCCAAGGTTGTCCAAACAACCAGAACCTCTGGTACACTGACCTTTAAGGCTGCAACTTATATAAACTCAAAGACCCAGAATGCTATTGGAGGAACAGTGAGTCCCAGCTGAGGGAGGATGCAAGCAGGATAGACCTACATAAACACCGCCCGTCAAGGAAGGAACCTTGCTCCTGTGTCCTACATTTGTATTTGCTCTTCCCTCTTGGGTCCACTTGAGTATCTGCCAAACGCCGAGTCTCCTGCGACCACTTCAGTTTCCACCAATTGGGACTGGAGATAAATCGGGTAAAAAGGGAACATGCGATTACGTGAGATTCCTCTTCTTTTTCTTTTTTTTGTTTGCACCCCTGAGAGCAATAACCATTCACAGAATCACAGGATCCAGGAATAAGAATCCCCAAGTGGACTTGTGTTGAAAGTATTGTAATATGAAAAATGGATAGGCAAGTGCCTTTCTGTATTTAAATGAGGAGTGAGGCAATAATACGAGTAGGGTTAGGGGCCCAATTCACTCTGCAGCTCCTCCAGGCTCCGCGCTGCCGTCTGTTCTCTCTAGACTACAAAGTGTGGCCCTACTTCTGATACACCTTTCAAATCTGCTTGTATCGACTTTAATTTCAGGGTGCAAAGTGAAGCCATGACTGATGAATGACAGGATGTTATTAGAAAGTCAGTGTAATAAATCTTTAAAAGTAGGTCAGAGGAGTATCGGCTTAGGAGGAGCGTTGGTCTTGAACATTTTCCCGGCAGGATTTTTTAAAGATATAGCTTCCACGTAGATGTGAGATGATTTATATTTGAGCTTTGATCGCTGATATAATGATCAAGTAGGGATTTAAAGTACATTCATAGTACAGTTTGGGTCACAATGCCTTTTACTTTCAGAAGAGGTGCAACTTTATATCTTTTTTTAATGAAACAGACACCTATGATGGTCTAATAGAACATCATTTTCGACAGGTATATGGGATTTACAGAGTAAAACAATTACAATTATCTGCAAACAGTTAACAACAATATAACTTTATTTCAGACACACAGGTCAATATTGGTTTAAAGCTAAAAAATTAAAATAAATACAAGGACAAAACAACAAAACTAGAGCAAAAATGAGCCCTTTAACCTACTGGATGCTGATGTGATTTTAACGGTGTTAAAACACTGTACTGTTGAAGGGCCAAAGGTCATTTTTGACTTGGGAAATAGCTGCACTAAACTCCATAGGGTTTATTTAGTAGCTGTTCTGGAGCTTTCGATCACATTATCCTCAGCTGTTTGCCCAGGTTTCATGGATTTATAGATTTCAGAATTTCCATTTTTATTTTGTTTTTTAAAAACTTGCTGAACAATTAATTTTAAATCTCAGATTTTACCGGACAAACTCTATCACACTGATGAGGATCATGTGATCTGATCAAAAGCTCCATGACAGCTGCTACATAAACCTTGTGGAGAGACTGTTTGATAGTCTGAAAGATTTTTAATAAATCCAAATCATCTCTAAGTGGATCAACGCTCTGACTTTCGTGTATTAAAGCAGTTAGTGGATAAATAAAATGAGCGAGTTTGATTCTCTCTTGTTGTCAGGTCTGCTGGTCTGAACGTGCAGGGTATGAACTAAGCGTGCATGTTAGGTCTGTGTGTCTCCGCACGCTGCTGCTGCTGTCCCTCCCTGTGTTTGTCAGAGAAACAGAGTGACTGTTTTCCTGTTGTTGTTGAGCACGTCCGGTGCCGTTGCCTCTCTACCGGCTACTGTTCAGCTGCTGGACGGAAGCCTTGGAACAAGCTGGGAATTTTGCGTGTGTGTGTGTAGCTTTGACTTGTGTGTCTTCTTCATGTCTTTTGTTTGTCTCGTGTTGCTACATGTGTGCCGATATCTGTCTGTTTTTGCAATTTAATGTGTGAATCTGTGCGTGTGTGTGTGCAGCAGACAGGTGCACGGGACCCCAGGCTCATTTAGCTAATGGGCTGTTTGTCCTTGGAGGCAACAGGGGTGACCCGCAGATGAGATGGATGCTCTGGCACAGAAGAGGGGCTACGAAACTAGGACAGCACGTGTGTGGGGGGAGAGTGTGTGTGTGTTGGCCTCAATATGGGTCCTCTACCCTCTAACAAGTTAAAAACAGCACTTGTACTCACTCAGGTAATCCCCCTGCCATGTTGCTACCTTCCTTCTCGCCACATTTAAAATCCATTACAGTCTGAGCAGCATATTGAAACTCGCTGCTAAATGGAGCTGCTGCTCTGGTTACAAACAGGCTTTTACTCTATTGAGACCCCCCTCTTTGTCTCTCTCGCTGCCTGTTTTTGTCCTCTGATCTCAGAATTTTTTATTTATTTAATTTTTGCATCTTGTAGTGAATCAAACAGTAAACCTCAGAAGTATCAGTACATGATCAAAATGATGACATTTAGGTATCAGATATGCAAGCGTATGGAAATAGAAGGCATCCTATAAAAAACAAGGTAAAATAATTATAAAATATAATCACTGTCTGACCACTTTTATTAATTTAAAGGTATACCATGCAATATTTTCCGAAAATAAATATCAATCATGATCCACCAGATGTGTGTGGAAATATATTTATCTAAAGAGACTCTGCCCTGTTCCTGCATTATCTTATTTTACCGTGTTTTAGATGCTTGTGGCACAGTCTTTTTCGTGCAGTCAGGACTCTAGCATCCAGGTGACACAGACATAGTGAAGTAATGGCGTCCTCAGCAGAAAATGAAGTCACATTCCCGCTGTGTGTGTTGATATTTTAGTATCTTTGTGGTTTGTTGTTGTAGATTGTCCAGCCGTGCATGCACGTTACTGCATGTGTGTATCCCACTGGCTAGCTCTTTGCTGCTGCTTTGCATGGACGGCAGCATCAGGGAAGCATAGCGCCCACCCTCCCACCCTGGTTAACACTGTTAGCTCTGTCAGCACTTTTGCCGTTGTTTCATGCTGTTTATAGAGTTAGCACTGTTAGCTGCTAACTGCTAACAGCCTCCTCCATGTTGAAAACCATGTCCAGACAACTCATAAGCTCTTAATTTTGCATTTAGCCCCTTTGGAAGCAAAAAGCAATCAAGAAAATTATGATGAAGCCAGAGTTGTAGCTACACACTTATATAAAGTCCTCTGTGTTTCTGGGACTTGAGAGATTTAAATTACCTGAGGAGTTGATTTGGATTTTTAAGGCTTATTCTTATTATAGAGTCATTAAATGTGGCTGTTTTTATGCAAAACAAATATGGTTAATTAGACACGATAATAGGATTAAGTTTTCACCAGAATTCTATTCTTCAGCACTCAAACAACTGAGCGCGGAGATAAAGTTTACATAAACAGAATTAAATTAATAAATGTTATGTTGTTTTTTGTGTGTGTGTATTTCTCTGGGGCCGGTGACGATAATCTTTAATTGACCTTATTAAACTTAGCCAAGTTTTAGTTTAGCTTTATTCAGAAGTGTATGCTCATATGAGTTGCTTGGTTTGTGTAGCTGTCTGTGGCATCATCCCTTCATTCTTTACCTCTCCTCCCTTCTGCTCATCTCTGTCTCCTCCACATCTGTCATTATGATGAGAAAACCCCAAAACACCACCACAAGAAGCCGTAACCCTCGTTCAGATGGCAGGCTCCGTTCGGCCTTAAAGACAGTGCTTGGCAATAGTGGGTAAATCTTTGGACTAATGAGTGTTGGGCTGTAAAGCCCTGGCACATCCGACTCTCATAACCATAACCATAACTCCACCCTCTGCTGACCACAGAGCACATATCATTTATAAATGATAGCCAAGTGTGTCCTCTTCAGCATCCTGGTACTATATTTGCACCAGCTCTTTGGTTTTATTGTGGGTTTCAAACCAGAAACACATGTCTCTGCGGCTCAGTCAATGGGAGGTGGGAATTTATTTTTTTTTTACGTCTTTGGGCCACAGCTGATTGAAGGGTCACTGATAAAAGAGATGAAAGGAAGAAAGATGGATGGACAGAGAATGGAAGATGTTGCTTGGGAGGAGTACACACTTGCATTAGTGGCATAACACAATAACAAATGTCCTTGAACAAACATAGCACAATGATTTTTTTTGGCCCGCTTGATCTTTTTAGGGGGCAGCTTTGTTTTTTGGGATATTTACACAGCGACAATGTTTTTCCACCACTAAGGAGGTAATTTTTTGGCTTTGTTTTCCAGTTTTTTCCAGATGAAATGAACTTTGACAGACAGTTCAGCCACAGGTGATTATCGTTAAAAGGATTTGGTAATGTTTTCTAACTATTTTCGGGAGGTTAGGTTTAAATGAAACAAAGCCTGGTTTAAGATCTGCGGGTTCTGGTGCTTTCTAGTTTAAAACATTGTTAACGCAGCAGTTTGTATGAAGTCAAAGATTTATTCCACTTCTAAGATGTTTACTTGCTTGTCTTCAGATCAGAAGGTGCTTTGTTGCTCTTATCCACAACGCTGAAAAGAATCAGCTGGCGATGGGCTCAAAGAACAACCTACAGTGGCCCGTGAGGTTCACTTCTCACAGTAATGAGTGACAGTAAATGTCATGCACATGTGAGTATTTTTAGTTTTTATTTTCCAGACGTTATATGGACTTTCAAGGATGTTTTTGCCCTGAAATCACATTAATGCTTGACCTTGATAGACATAGCTTCAGCGGCATAGATTTCTCATGAGATGTAGATTTACTCAACCCATCTGCACATTTGACACACACACACACGCTGGAAAGTGTGCCAGCTGAGCAGGATCGAAGCCTGCCTCATCTCTTCCACATCATTCATCATGTCGCCCTTTAATGACACCACCTGTGTCAACAGCAAGGGGTCCACTGGAGTGTGTGTGTGTGTGTGTCTGTATGTGGATTCATGTTTACAGGCATGCTCGGATAACATGCAGGTCACATCTGGCCTGGCAATACAAGAATCCCCATCCCACATACACACACACACACACAGAGAAAAAAAACACTGCTTGTGCCTCCGAGGGATGCTTGACCCTCGTCCACGCCTCGTGTCGTCTTTCACCCACAGAGATCAGTCACCGTCTTGTAACCTCGCTCATGTCACTTCACGACAAGAGAGGTGTGAACTGCCAACCGCCGGTTGACTGATGTGAGCCGACGCAGAGATTTTTCATGGGTAGCATCGACAGCGTGGATGTGACTGTGGAGAGAACAGCTTGCGTGTATAAAACAACAACAAAAAAACGACAATGACATAACAGCTGCCGCGTTCACCCGCCGCTCTGTTTGTACTTTTATCAGCAGACATTTATGTCAAATGTTATGTGTTGAAAAGGCTTTAATTTATTATCCTACAATCCGGAGGGGCATGTGATGCTTGTGAGGAATAATGAGGTTTTCATGCAGCTACACTGGGTGTTTTGTGCTGTAACTGCAGTTCTGGTGAAAGATAGTATTTACAGAGTCTCTCGTGCGTAATGTTCTCTTTGCCTGTGTAAAAGTATGAACAAAGTGCCAGCATTATCTCAACACTTTTATCATCACGTGCTATATGGTAACCTTGCAGACATGCATGCTCCAACAAACTGTCCTCCTATGCTGCAGATTCATGCATGGAAATAAATAGAAACGTTGCTCTAAAACAAAACAAACACAAGATTAACCTATCTTAAAGTCGCATACAGCTCAAAATTAGTCTTTGCTTATTCAGCATTGGATTTTACAGTAATTTACAGTGCCCTGTTTCATCATGTAGCACAGCAACCTCACACTACTACACAACAATGGTGAGATGAATATAAAAGAGGGAAATATATAAACACAGCACAGCTGAGGATTTTGTCACTATAAGGTGTTACGTGCAAAATGCATGAATGAAAGTGTGAGAAAATGGAACATCATCGCCGGAGGGTGCAAAATAACAGCAGACGATGTTTGTGGGGGTTTTCTTTTGTGGAAGTGGAACTTTATTTGTACAGCTAAAATCTGGGTTACACAGAAATTCAAGGATACAAATGATGGATTATAGGTACTGGAAGTACCTCAAGAAATATGTTAATCAAAGTGCAGCAAGAACAAATCAGACCAAAAGCAGAGAAAATGTAGGTCTTGTACATAAAACTAAAAGCTGAGATGGACAAAGAAACACACAGTGAATCCACAAACTACAAAACAGCACTGCTATTTGACTTCACACTGAATACAAATTATAAGGTCGTGGTTGAGTGATTATGTAGGGTAGCGTGTGTGTGCATTTGGACGTGTCTAATGAGCTAATAGGGCTCGATTTGTCTGTTTATGAGTGTATCTGTGTGTGTTGTTGTTTGCTGAACATGATCAGTGTCTGTAAACAGTCTCTCAGTGTCTGGGACTGTCCGTGAATATCTCCACACCCCAGTCACAACACAGACACAGGCGGCTCCGACAGGGGGTGGGACCGGTTCGTCTGATTGGATGGAGACAACGAGTTTTGTCAATAAAACAAAGGTTATGTCTGAAGGAAATCAAATGTGTTACTGGTGTTAAAGGCTCGTTTTACATTTTTAAAATCAACCATTTTTAAGGCAAATTTGCGACTTTTTCTGGATCAAGTGAAGTGTTTCTATTTTTCTCTTATTCCACCATACTGTCATGTCTTTCCTCACAAAACTGGTGAAAAAACATTGGCGAAAAAATGACATTTCAGCCTCACAGCAAGATTTCACCTGAAATTTCCACCATTGTTAAAAACAAAAATCTAGTTTTAAGACTCACAAGGACTCAGTCAATGTTAAATTTTATTTTAATTTTAAACTTTATTGCAGTTAAGTCACAGTTTTCAAAGTGTTGCAGGCTGCAAAGTTTTCTACACTCATAAAGGTAAAAAAAAAAAAAAATCTGTTGGTATTTCAGTTTGCATGTACATTTCCAAAATGTCTGTATCCTTATTTTTGCAGCACAAAAGACAAAAAGGTCCAAAAAATTCAAATACAGACAGTATAGTAAAAACTATCAATCCAAACAGGCACAAAAGTTTCTTCAAAGGATTTTCTGGCAGATTCGGCATTCAGGAACATGATGCATGATCCAGCTATGAATATCCAAAGTCAGTGTCTCAGTTTTCAACCGCTAACGACTCATTTGCAAAATAAACACTGGAAGTCATATTCAAAGTGATAGAGATGTGCGAACGCCGACCCCTGAGAGTTCACACCTCTGTCTGAGCGCGAATTAATCACTCTGTCAAAACACATCTTGACACTTTAAAAACTCGCCCGTGTCTTCTCTCCTCGCAGGTCCGGAATGTTCCAGGAACTTTACGGCTCCCAGAGGCATCATCAAGACACCGGGCTTCCCCGAGAAGTACCCCAACAACCTGGACTGCACCTTCATGATCTTCGCCCCCAAGATGTCTGAGATCGTGGTGGAGTTCGACAGCTTCGACATGGAGCCCGACACCACGCCGCCGCCGGGCGCCCTCTGCCGATACGACTGGCTGGAGATCTGGGATGGCTTCCCTGCAGGTGAGGAGAGGGTTTGGTTGAACGAGAAAAATGGAGGACATGTTGGTCTAAGCCTTGGAGGGTAAAACACGAGCTCAAGCTGACTAGAAATATTTCAGTTTGAGTCTTAAAGGATTAACTTGAACCAACACAAATGCAAAAATATGATCCTAAAACTGGAAACTGTCCATGTTTTACACTTACTTAAACATCCAAATGTAAGACTGTGAATATGAGCACGTGTTTCCTCAACTAGCTACAATGAAAAACACACACACACACACACGTTTTTGTTTGCTTTATGCATTAATCACCTTTCAAGGCCTCCTTCTTTAGCTTAAACCCTGACTAAGAAATATATTCTAATGGTTGAGATAAAACAATTCAAAACCAGTTTAAAAAGTGCAAAAGGGATGTTTTTGCCTGCTAAATTTGAATTTCCGAAGCATTGTATGAACTCCAAAGTCCCAAGCCAACTTTTTAGCTTAAGCCTCTGCCTCAGAACCACATTCTTATGGCTAAAAAAAAAAAAGCTACAAATGTGGATGCACTACCGAGATAGAGCCATGAGATCAAATGGAAAATGTCTGACAGAAAAAAAGATGAAAGTAAAAGAATCGTAGGGGAAACAACAGGACTGCTCCTCCACAGGTGGAGGGTGAGAACAGGCGAAATGGGATGCAGATGCGGAAGGATAAATATGCGGAGCTGAGCAGCAGCCGAGAGAGGAGAAGGATGAGAAGTGCTCGGGACGGCTTCCCCCTGCAGATGTTGACAGAAAACAGACAGAGATACAGACAGAGACATGTGGAGGTGAAGGGGAGGAGGAGGGAGGAGAACAAAGGATGGATGGCTTCCCTGCAGGTGGGACGAGCTCGGCTTGAGCGATGGAGGCGAAGGAGAAAGCGGAGGCGAGAAATAGACTGGTAAAGACAGGAGGGGAGGTGGGGGCTGAGGTGGGGGAGGAGGAGGGGAAGCAGGAAAGGATGTGTGTTTACACTGGTTTTATTTTTGGGATACAGCCTTTTTTTTTGTGCATATATCTGCGGTAACAGAATTAATCCCTGGACGGAAAGTATTTTACACTTCCTAAAGAAAACTTATCACATCATTTATGAGCCTGGTGTCTTCAGAATTCATGCTTTTATGGGCATGTTTCGGAGCACTCTTGCTTCACAAAAGGTTTCACGGGCTGTGTCAGGAATTTGGCACAGGAGGATAACACTGTGTTTCTCTGTCCTAATTGGCTGGATATACAAGGAGGCCACTCTGTTCACCGTAGCCCTGATATGTTGAGCACTCCATTGACTCTGGACAAGGGTGTAGGTTCTGTTTGTTCATTGCAGGAAAACAAGGGGTTTGGGGACCTTGGCTAGAACATTTTGAGCATTTGATTAATTTCCTGCATTCTGGTCATTATTTATGATCCAATTTGAGCCTTTTCAGCATCAATTTATGGTGTAAATATTGTTCATTTTGTCAGAATAAAAGTCCTCTGCTACTTTTATGTTTTTATTGGGCAAGACAAATGCAGTTAGTCTCAATAGTAAGAGGGGTTTTCCTACTGACAACACATTTTCAGTCAGTTTGATTATTGATTAATATGAAAAAATAGGTTCTCATGGACTTTTAAAACCTTTAAAAGTTTAGTAGGTTTCTGAAAATACAAGCATGACTTTAAAAGAACTAGCAAACCAGCAAACGTTACATTTCAGCTGAGGAGGAGATCATTAATTTTTACATCTCGCACTGTCATGAGCATGAGCCTCCAGTCCATGGGTAGATGCACTCTTCCTCCTGCGCGATGATACAGTTGACGGATGTAGCTCGGTAGAGAGAAAATAGTTCCTACATGAAATTGCTCACAACAAGGTCTGTGGATTAACTTGAGTAACCAGGACATGATATCTCGAGAGAGACATTACTGTTGAGTTTTTCAGTTGTATTTTCTTGGCAATTTTAGCAACACAAGCTGAGTGCCATCTAATAACATCATATGGGAAAGAAGGCAGACGGTATCGCCAACACTTGGCAACTCACACCAAAACAATCTAGGTTAATAAATAGCACTACAAGTAAGAGGAAGAATATGTGTTTTTGATTTTAGGGTGAACTGTCCCTTTAAAACCCCACAAATGGGAAGATGCATACAGAACAGCTCAGTCAGGATGCTGATGATGCATTAAAGGAATAATTTCAATCCTACTCTTGTGCCAGTAACCAGTTAGTTTAGCTTCACATAAAAACTGGAAACACAGGGAACCATTTTGCCTGGCTCTGTCCAAAGATTTTAAAAAAAATCCACCTTCTATCACTTTAAAGCTCTCTAGGGAGAGAATAAGTATATTTCCCAAAATGTGAAACTATGCCTTTATCCACTTACAGTACATAAGAATCAATAATGGCTCAGCTGTTACTCAGCTGTCAGTCCTCCACTTGAAACTCACCCTCCTGTGCACACACGGAGGCTGGATGTACTGAAAGAGAGACTTCTTCACAGCTTGCACATTGTTCCCTCACCAGCCACGTTTGGAAAATCGTCTCTCTGCACATGAATGACGGCGACGCATCCTGCTCTCCCCTCTGTTCACACTCCCCTCCTCTCGTTTGGACAGCGTTTCTCAGCTTCCATTGTTGTCTAATTAGCCGTACAGTGTGCAGATAATGGTGAGAGCTACATACCTTGGACAGGCCTGAGTAGGCTGCCAGGATGCCCACAATACTCACTGCTGTGCCCAAAGCGTTGCCTGGTTATTGCCAGGGAGGAGACTGGCATGGGAACATGAGGGACACAAAGACTGGCACAGGTATACAGACAGTGACATACACTTTAAAGCCATGCCAGCATACATAACATGCCAGGGCTTTTCCTGTCAAATGATCTGTGTGTGTGTGTCTGTGTGCATTCAGGTGTGTCTGTTTACATGGACAAGTGTGTGCGCGCGTGTGTTTACGTGTGTAGGGGGTTGTGGAGGTGTGTGCGTGATGCTATAAAGCGTTGTATTCCTGTGTTTGCTGAGGGAACATGTGTGTCAGCGCAGATAACAAAGCATCTCTGCAGCAGGGTGATCAAACGCGTTCACAATGTTAACACGAGCACCAAATATTCCCATCATGCACTTTGAGAGCTGTAAAATCTTCTCTTCAAAGGAAAATGATTTTTTTTCTGGTTGGATTGAATCAAACAAACAAACATCTAGGGCTTATTATTTTTGGATTCACTCTTCAAAAGAGGATCTAATCATTTATTTTGTTAAGAAATTTTGTTTGTTCATAAAAAAATGAAAAAAAAGGAAAACGATGACGCTTATAAATATACTAAATGTAGAGTTTGGAAATAAAAATATTGGATTTTTTCCAAAGCTCTCAGTCACATTTTATGCTTTAAACAGCAGATCAAATCTGCTTGGTGTGAGATCATTTTAAAACTCCAGAAAAAAAATAGTAACAAAAATATTTTTTTTTGTCAAAAAAAAAAAAAAAAGTTTAGAAAAAACTCTGCATAAGCAGTTTTTTAATCCAACACTCCTACATACTGAATGTTCCCTATGTTGAAACGCTGGAATTGAATCTTCTTCCTGCTGTTTGTTTCAGATATGACCACTTTCCGAAATAAATGTAAAGGCAGCCATATTGCTTGAAAGATTTTTCCATTTTATAGCTGATTACATCGACAGCAGACAGCCATACAGCGAAACCATTTCACACCACCTCCGATAAGGCTGAAATAATTCAAAATGTAATCCGTCACAGATTGTCGACTACCTGCTTTAAACTGTAACTGATAAACATAATCCGCGAGATTACTCAAAGCGCTGCATTCCAATGTGATTGCCTGCTGTTACTTTTTGCTTATTTCGCCTCAAATTGTTAGAAAAGTATATTTTTTGTAACATGTATAAGTTCGCTCTGGACTGAATGTTCCCTCCTTGAGTCCTCGAGAGGCTGCAGATACAGTATCTCTATGAAACAGGAGGCACAACAAGCCTGGCATTGTTTCTCGCAGATAAGAACAGAATGAAATGGCCAGCAAACTGTGGGCAGGCAGCAACGTCAGCACTCACAGTGTTTAAGACATGAGACAGTCTGTCGCTGTGTGCTGCATGTAAGAAAATCGTGTTGTTACAGTGGATGTCAGCCCCTGTTTGTGCTTGTCATGATTTATCATTACATTTTAGTCACAGAGCTCAACAGCTCCTCCTGAAAGATAAATCTGAAAAGGTCAAACCTCCAGCAACACTTGAAGTACATAGAAAGGCTTGATTGTAGGACTGAAGCGTTTTGGCTTGTGGCCTTTATCAAGGAAACACAATGGTCTTACAATAATGTTGTTTTATATACAACAAGTGTTGCTGGAGTTTTGATCTCTTGAGACTTCTTTCTCTTTTCCCCGCACCTTGGAAGTAGGTGAGGTTGTGTTTGCAACCTGTCCCTGAACACCTGATTTGGATGTTAGCAGCCCTTTAAATGGCAGGTTGCTGTGATTTTTAGCCTCATAGATAAGGGTTAGAAGGGGCGATGCACACCTACTAGTAGATTCAAAGGCAATTATTAGTTCATTAAATATCCATTTGCATATCCAGCATTATGAAATGGTCGCCATTATAAGACCATTGAATGTCAGTTTAGATAATGTTGTGAAATAGTCACACTTTCACTTTTCACTTTTACGTTCGTATTGGAAAACATGTGATGGTACATCAGTTAAAAAAACCATCTCTGGTTAAAATAGGTCAAGGTTGACTCTTTTTTAAAGATTATTTTTTTGCTTTATTAAAAAGAATAGTCTAAGCATAAAGGGGGAGACAGAGGGGATGACATGCAGCAGAAGGTTGCGGGCTGGAACTGAACCTGTGGCCGCTGTGGCAAGGACATTGCCTTCTTATATGGGATGCCTGCTCTACCTGGCATACCACTGGACGCCTCAGGCCAAGGCTGAATTTTGGTTTCACATGTGACACAAACCCTGTTTAATAGATGAAAGTCCTGTGTTTTTTGACACATTCGTCTCCACCCTTCCGGCTGACGTGTCACTTGACTTCCTCCTTTGTTGCTATCGTAGTTATTATAGCAGCAAGAGGTTGCTGCTAAACAAAAATGTAAATGACTATTTCATGGCCCGATAATGGGCCTACTAGTAGGTGTGGCAGACCCCTTCTAATCCATATCTTTTATGGTTTATAACCACTGATAATGGCCATTTAACGCCCTAGTAACAGCTGAACCGGCTGTTCTGACTGATAACTCTTACACAGTCTTTCAAAATACAGCTGATGGCACCTACCAAAGTTAGGAAGACATTTTCAAAATCCTCAGAGACTCTTGTGTCCATCTCGGTCTAAGATTATCTGTCCACAACACAACTGACAAGTGTGTGATGTGAAGCAAACTTTGAAACTATTACTATTATCTATATTTCTTTAAATTAATAAATTAATTTAAATTAATTTTGGTTTAGATGGAGGCTGTATTTAAAGATATTTACATATTTTCCCTATAATTAATACCAAATTACAAAGTCCTTTTAGGAAATTTCCTCACAAAGGAATGAGAAATTATGGAGTCTTACAATAACGCATTACCTTATGTGTTCATCCAGATGGGCTGAGAAGTTTTTTATGGATTCTGGAAATACCTGCAAAAATGCAGTATGCAGTAAACGTACCTTTGGGGGGTTTTCAAAGATTGCTGGGGATTTATCTTTCTGAAAAATGGAGGTTTTGCTCTGTGACTCGAATGTAATGATAGTGCAGTCTGTGAAACTGGGAGCAAATATTTGGAGGTCTCGTCGTCTTGGTTTTTTTTTTTTTTTCCAGCGAAGAGTGTGCCCAGAGTTAGAATTTTCTCACTAATATAAACAGAATATGAAGTCGAACAGATGATTCTTTCTATTTATTAAGTTAGATTTGAATAGCAGTATTCCCTTAGGGGTTTTTTTTTAGGCATCTATCTACTGCACTTTGCTTCTCTCACAACACTGGGTCTGATAATCTAAGACCTTTACAAAAACGTATATTATACCATCTTTGTACTTAAATACCAGTTATTCCATAGCAGAGGTCGTGAGTTTAAATCTTAATTTAACACCATGGACTCAAAGTTGTAAATTTAAGCAGGCACAACATAGATGTTAAACACAATATCTTTCACTGTTCACCTGCAGTCTATATATAGTGTTGGGAAAATAAGTGTCAATGCAATACGTCATGGAAACGAGTGTTTCTGCTACCTGTCATCTCACCTTTGTTCCTGTCTTTAAAGTGTCACATCACCTACAGTACCAGAGGTGGGAGAATGGAGCTGACAGGAGATTAACTCTTTTCAATCTAAATTTTCTAACTTGAGCTCTGCGTAGATAGAATATAACAGATTAAAAACCATGTTTCTAGCTTTGTGTTTTTGCTCAAAGCCACAAAACATCTCCCAGGACAGCGAGGGCAGAAAAGGACAAAGTGAATAATAAAAGCACTCGGCATTTGATAAGTGATGAAGCTGACATTCTCCTTTTTCTTCACCTCCCCTGCTTCATCTCTCACTCCCCTTTTCTCCCGTCGCTATCCCGCTTTCTTCTCTGATCTTCCCTGTTCTCTTTCCTTATATTCCTCTTCTCCTCCCTCATTTCCTACCTCCTCACTACTCCCTCTTCCTCCCTCAGTGGGCCCTCACATTGGTCGGTACTGTGGCCAGACGTCCCCGGGCCGTGTGATCTCCTACACCGGCATCTTGTCCATGACCATCACCACTGACAACGCCATCGCCAAAGAGGGATTCTCCGCCAACTACACCATTCGTGAGAGGAGCCTCCCCCCAGGACACGAAGATGAGGGTGAGCAGCTGGAGCAGTAATGGCAAATTGAGGTGGAGGGTAGACATGTCATCTGGCATTAGCAAAGACCAGGGATCATTTCCTGGATGTTTCTGTGTCTCATTTGCCTTTTGTAGTATAAAAAAAATCAAATGCATATTTCCTTTAACAAGACACTGAATCTTTCTCAGCCAGCTTGTTTGTGATCTTTGACCTCTGACTCCATGTTGGAAGGAAGGCAAGCAGATAACAAATTCTCCCTCAGGGATTTATAGCATGCAGCAAAGAAAAGAATTGAATTTTTCACTTTATTGCCCCACCATATGATTCCCTCATGTAATGAGCTGTGAGATGGGTTTGTAATTTATGAGGAAGAAACAGACGTAATACCCCACATTAGACGCCCTTTACACCTTGCATTAAAGTGTGTCTCACACCTGGATTGTTTCTAGATATGATTTAACCTGATTACATTTACATGTGGTGTTAATATGTGTCTGCCCAGCTCAAATAACCAAATGGTTGCAGCTGTTCACCACAATTTGCTCAGCCATCGCTTTATAAATGGTTAGCTTACATTATGAATTGCCAGGTTTTGCTGGTATAGGCTAGTTTTGTCAGAACAAATCGGAAGCATACACTTGGTCTTGTCTTGATTCCATCCACAGGTGTCTTGAATACTCATAAGCTTTTCTCGCTCCTTTCTTGCTAGTAGCTCAGCCCGCTAACTGGCTAATGTTTGCTAATTTGCTGGTTTGAATCGGTTGCATTTGTGTTACCGACCACTTAGTTGTTGAAAAGCAGTTGCATTTACACTTGTGGTTACAATGTGCCCTTGACCACCTCTGAAGGTGGTATAGCCCATCAGATCACAATCAGTCCTCAAGGCATTTTTGTGCTTTCACATCTCTACTTTTGTGTAGTTAAGCACTGTTCAATTGCAATCCCATCACTTGAAGCACATTTCAATGCAAAATATGAAAGGAGTCATAAAGATCAATTATCTATCTTCTTTTTCGATGTGTCCTTTTATCTGTAACATGCCAAGAATGAATGAAAAATAGGCATCATAACTTCCCAGACCAACAGTCTGAACACATAACTGGGGAGACAAGGAATTGCGCCCTCCTTGCCCTTGCAAATGAAGAGGCCATTAACCATCAAATGACGGGAAGAGTGAAGAACGGGCCGACTTACGAGAGAATCTCCGAAGTACTGACCAGCTGCGGCTTCCCTCCCATGTCACTGTTTACGTCACACGCTGAGCTACATTTTGTTACTTGCTCACGCCCCCCACTGCCCCGAAAAAGGCACATTATGTATAAACAAAAGTTGGTGGGTGGCATTTTGCTGCACTCCCCAGTTTTGTTTTTATACTGCCAATGCTAAAAGAAGACTGAT
This sequence comes from Epinephelus cyanopodus, assembly GCA_026686955.1. Classification (NCBI taxonomy): domain Eukaryota; kingdom Metazoa; phylum Chordata; class Actinopteri; order Perciformes; family Serranidae; genus Epinephelus; species Epinephelus cyanopodus. The sequence continues at coordinate 35,067,505 of CM048926.1, read as the reverse complement.
TGGGCTTTCCTGCAAATTTGCACAATTCCTATTTAATAAGAGCTTTGGATTGGAGACCTCTGCTCTGAACTGTTTATTAAAATTTATCAGCTGGGTGACAACAGTTTTCGGCATGGGCCAGTCCAATAAATGCAAGAAAGTATGTATGTGTTAATCAGTCTTCTTAATCTTATATCAGTATTTTTCCTTTAATTGAGTGACATGATTCTGATATGAATAACTTTGCCAATCTGATGTTCTATTTCAAGTCTGAATTCGACGACACTATAATCTAAATTTTATCTTATCTCATAGTTATAACTTTAAATTCAAAATGTGATTTGGTCATGATGAAAACAGATTATATATTTATTCAGTTTGACCCACTTTTTAATTCTTATCTTCTGCTGTTGAACAATGCATCAGGCCAATTTCACACATTAGGATATGATTGCGAGATGAAGAGTCGCTCATGCTTGGTTTTGGTCCTTTTTCATGTGTTGTGTTCACATGTTCTTTAAAGATCTCCTCCACTCAAAAATGCCCTTTTTTCTTTTTTCCCCTACAATATCTGACCTGTAATGCTAGCCATCTTGCTGTGTGCTGCCCTTTCATTGGTCAGTCTAGCACAAGCAGCGGTGGTGGGCAGGGTGTGAGGCCAGATCCAAAATTTCTCAGTGAGGGAGAAAAAGTAAAGGTGTTTTCAGCCCCTTTTCAGAGTTTGATTTAATTTTTAATCCGACAAACCCCTATTAATAAACAACATATTAATCATAGCAGAGTATTTTAAAACATGTCTGGAGGGGAACTTTGTCTGCATTAGTTGGCTGTGTGCCCTTGTAGGAATGCCTGTAGAGAGTTAATATATATGGCCCGTATGGTTCTTGCACTCTTGTAACCTCGACCTCAGTCACCCTTGTTTTAGGAATGCGAGTGTGTGTAGAGAGGAGAGTTTACGTAAGGTCCCACGGTGGCTAACATGGGCACTTTGGGAGAAATGATCGTAAAATTCCAGATTTCACTGCTCTAAATTGATATTTAATGACTTAAAGCCAGTTGACTGTGTGTGTATTTGTGTTTCGGTCAGAATTATCCTTCCTCTGAAGATTCCTATGTCCCAGCTGCACACAGTGGTCAGTGAAGCTGTTTCATTCTTTCTTTACCTTATTTAAAATGTGCAAAAATGTAATTTAGTTGCAATAATACATGTATGATAGACAAAATAATATCAAGTTATTGACAAACCAATATCACCCCAGGAGCCATACGGTAGATTCTCTGGAGCTTTCAATCACATTACTTGATCTTCATCAGGAGATGGATTTACTAGTTGTGATTAAAAAGCAAACAAATGGAAGTTGACATGTCCAGTTGAAATGCTCATATTGGTAGTAAATTTTGCTAAATCCATCCAAATACATTGGAAACAAAAGTATTGATGCACTGCGTTTTTTTAAGTCTACACTGTAAGGCTCTTTAATTTTGAAAAATGAAATCTAATTTGTATATAGTAGGCTATACTCAATGCCACATCATCCAATCCCCGCACAACACACTGGCCGTACTAAATGTTTCTGAATCACACATGTGTGTAGACATTCCACCAGAGGGGTTAAAGTAATCATCTTTTTTTTTTATTCTCAGTTTTCTCGTTTGTTTTTGCCTTGGGCGGAACATGTGGGTGTTGTTCGGTTGCATGTACGTGTGTGTGTGTGTGTGTGTCTGTCTGTCTGTCTGTCTGCTGTCTGTCTGCTGTTGATAGTGAGTGTTAATGACAAGGTACATGGATGTACAGTGTAGTCTACATTTATCAAATATGTCCACCGTGTGTGTGTGTGTGTGTGTGTGTGTGTGTGTGTGTATGTGTGAGAGTGAGAGAGAGATAAATCTGTCCTTTTAGTCTTAACTGGGATGGCTGAGAGCAGCACTGGTGTTAGACAAAGCTCTAATTATCTTAGATTAAGTAACACACACACACACACACACACACACACACACACACACACACAAACACACACACACACACACTCAGTAACTTTGCCTACAGACCCCCAGCTAAGCTCAGCAGATTAAATTAAAGCCTCTTGCCAAACCAAATCACTTTTGTCTTTTCTCCAAATTTAACTACCACTGTGATGCTATCAACCAGTGATTGTACCAATATCTGTAATAAGATGGACGACATGTCTCCACTTCCTCCCATTGACCAAAATGCCAATTCCACATTGTCCAGATTTGGACACTCACAGTGGTAGTAGGCCTACAAATGCAAAATTGACCCCAAACCAACTTACATAGGCTATGAGTTGCTTAATGATAGTGGTGAAAACAGCCATTATTAATATCCATTCAGTTAATGGGCTGGAGTGTTATTGTAGCCTACATCTGACAAAAAAGGTTGGGAACCATTGCTATAAACAACGTCTTCTCTTCTATTTATTCTTTAATTTTACATCAGTGCTGTCCCTTCATCCCCTTGAGATTCCCAGAAAGAGCTTCCATTCAAGCTGGGTCTGCTAACAACCTCTGAGGAATAAAACTCTCACATCCTGCGGTGAATTTACGGCCATCACCTTCAGAAACGGCCTCCAGCCGGGCCTTTGATTAGCTGAAGGATCGGTGGGGCCATCATTTTGCGTCCATTCTTTCTTTTTGGATGGAGAGGTGGAGGGACAGGGCTGAAGTATGTCCCTTGTGCCTGCTGTGAGGGAGACATGGAGGTTGTCTCGTGAATTGAAATGAGAAAACAGAGAAAGGTTTTGGATTGGAGGCTGAGGCGAGAGGAGAAACAGAGAAGTGAGAGAATTTAGGGATGAAGTGATGTATCGGCTGGCTGATTTCCAGTGGAGTTTTACTTGTCTCATTGTCTTGCTGTAGAGAGGAGCTACTTCTCTGTGGAGAAGCTGTGAATTGGACGGTTTGGGTCTGAAAATTGTCAACTTAACAAATAGTGAAGATGAGCACAAAAACAGCTTTCTGCAGTCTTTTGGTGATACTGCAAGCAAACTTTCTCCCTAATTTATTTGTGGAATTTGGAATGATGCGTGTGTTTGTGTCAGCCTGGTAGACCTTGTGTCTCCAGACAGGCCTCCCACACACACATAAATACTCACGTTTCCTTTTGTCCCCCCCTCTCCCTTTTCCTTCCCCGTGCTCCCCTGCTGTCACAGAGTGGACACTGTATCCTCAGAGACACTGACATGTAGCCTAGTTTGAGTTTGTCCAAATGCTGTTTTGAAACAGTTCTGTGATCCCGACGGATTGTAAAATTTCCCAAAATGCAGAGGAGTGCATTGTTCTTTAGTTTGAGAATGATAAAAATGAAAATCAGCAAAATTAGAGCTGAATCTACACATTACATCAGCAGCAGTGTGTGTCTGTGTGGGTTTGTGTGAAATTCTATTTCATGTTTCTGTTTCTGTGAAATTAACAACAATTTTGATGGTTATCCTACAAATTTATTTATAAAGCAAAAACATTCTCAGCTTCCAGCTTCTCTAATGTGAATTGTTTTGTTTTATTTTATTTTATTTTATTTTTTATTTTATTTTTCATTGTAAATTGATTTATCTGAAGGTTCTGGACTGTTTGCCTGCCAGAAAAAGCCATGTTAAGATGTCAGCCTGGGCTCTGAGAAGCTGTTGTTGGCATTTCCACTACTTTTTGACATTTTTTAAATCAAATAATTCATGGCCTAAATTATATATATAAAAAAAGAATTGCAGATTAATTGATCGATTATGAAGATAATTATTACTTGCAGTATCAGGAGTCAAGTCATTCTTGATGTGATTATCAGCAAACATTGATTTGAACATGTTCATATTTTTTGTTATTTTGACCCTGGCACTTGGATTTGAAACAGTAACCATGAGGTTAAAATGCTGTCTCGTGGCATTTCTTATAACACAACAGCATTTCGTTTTTGAATTTTAAGTGATATTCAGTGACAAATTTATTTTCTTCCAGCCTCAAATATCTACACATAGAGTATGTGCAGATATTTACTTTCTTCCAGGCTGGAGGAAAGTAAATATCTGCACATAGAGTATGTGTAAATGTATGGATACTTTACAAAAGCAAGCGTTACCAAACAGCCTCCAAAGTGCCACCACAGGAGCTGTTTAAAATGACTACTTTACTACCGTGACTTACTGCACAGCAGGGAGCGGGGACAGACACTTTACAGTGTCTGGGTGACACTCTAATCACAATGCTCACTTGTTTTTCTGAGTCAGAGGCAAAGTGAGATATATGTCTTTGAGCTTGAGGTGTTTCTGTCAGAGTCCCACTTCTGGAGTTTAATGATATATTCAGCCATTAACAATGACAACAAAATACCAAAATCCAGCTCATCCCGCTAATGATGTGTGTAATGTACTTTCTAAACTCACATAAAAGGGGCCATTTGTATGATTTTGGTGACATTTTTCCTTTATGATCTGATGATGATTCAAATGTGTTGGAATGTTGCTTCTGATTCACAACAGTAACTTCATTAGTAACTCCATATTTGTTGTTAATTTGGATTTCAAAACTTCTTTTTCACCCTGCGATGTGTTTAGAAGCAAAAACTTCATGTATGTTTTTGTGGTGAAAAAAATGGTCAAAGTCATTACTGTGATCCATCTGGTTTCTTGTTCCTTGTACGAAGAATTTGCTTTGACAGAGATCAATTTAGGAGATCAATTGATTTAAATGAGTTATTCTTCATAACTATCAATACAAAGAGATAAATACAATAACATAGTACCTTTTTTAATCCATCCTTTTTATAACCATCAGAGGCTGATGGTCTGCAGAACGTGACAAAAATAACATTTAGGACTCTTGTTGGTCTCTTATTAATAGAGTTTTTCTGTCTTTGGCAGATTTTGCTTGCATGGAGCCACTGGGTATGGAGTCAGGAGAAATCTCCTCTGAGCAGATCAGCGCCTCCTCCCAGTATAACTCCAACTGGTCCCCCGAACGCTCGCGTCTCAACTACCAGGAGAACGGCTGGACGCCCTCAGATGACACCGTCAGGGAGTGGATACAGGTCAGTAATGTTTGGTTGCGTTAAAAAATGTGGGGGTCTTTTTTTTTCTGCAGGGGAATTGTTGAAATTCTTGTGTCTTGTGTGAAATTATGTCACATTAGTCCTACTTTTAGAATCTGATCTCAACGTGCACTCATTCGTGGAGAAACGGTGTTCCTCAGCTTGAACCTGACTTTACCGCTGAGATCTTGCTCACATCTGGTCGGAATATTGTTCACTCATTTGTACCACGTTCTCTGCACGATATAGGGACACAGAAGGCAAAAAAAATGAGCCAACATGCATTATTTATTGAAATCTGCCTCTCCAGCACAGTTGACATGTTTTGTCTTGATTGTGAAATCTGACGGAGCAGCCTGCAATCTCTTGAATGTGAAAAATAGAGCAGGCCAGTGTTATAATCTTTTAACATATTTGATATCTTATTCAGTTTGCTACACTAATGGCTGTACAGGGTTGAGATGGAGGACAGTCACGTTGGTGAGCTGCATTTAAGTGTCAGTGTATTTGATCTCTGGAGTTCTTTGTAATTTTGTCAGGTAGGACATAATGCAATTTGAAACTGCACTGTGAGATTTACAACTATATACATGCTTTCAATATGCAGATATAGAGTTTTGTCTCGTCTTTTATGTTCGTTATAGCCATGAAGTGTTAGCTTATAGCTAATAGCATTTGTCTTCCAAACATTTAAGAAATGTTATCACTATTGTTTTCTGTATTAAGGTAGTTTAGTTTCACACAGTATACAGTAGGCATGGTGTTATAATAAAAACAACAAATAACATGAGTTCCAGACAGTCAGAGATGGTAGTTAACTTTTAGCCACGTAAATAATTTAGCTTCATGAGAAGCTTCAGCTTCGACCTCATTTACTTATGTTTGCTATGAAACTGAATCACCATGATGTCAGTTCTTCAGAGAGAATAAGAGAGGGCTATAGAGGTAAAACAGTACATTTAGCTTTAGCAAACACCAGCCTGTGGCTTTCTCTCTGTCTGCTGTAGTTTCAGCTCTCTTGTATTAGCTGTCTGGTTGGCTGTTTCTGTGGCTGACTGCAGTTTCTGTGATTTGGTTTGTTTCTTTGGCTCAGTTTTTGTAGCTACATACATGGAAATTATACATATCTATGGCATGATCATTTTTATATAATGCCAAAAAATCAGTTTCACTCAATTTGGACCAAATGCGTAGGTTAAGTGTTCTGACTTTTGTACAGCAGAATACTGTTTTGTGTAATTATAAGCAGCAGTGATTCAGCTTTTCAACTAATAAAAGGAAAACAAATTGAGAGCAAACATGGTCCTCAAGATAAGTCGGAAATCTTTGGCACGCAACAACAAAGTCAGACTGTTTGTATATCTCTTTTCCTGCGCTCTTGAACACCCCTGAAGAAGAGTGCAGTCTGTCACGTTTAGCTTAAAATTACAGGAACCAGAATCTGATTTGTTTGGATTTGTCTTGGCAGCAAATTATCAGACCTGACAGGATGACAGGTCAACAAAGCTTGAGACACTCTGCTCACTTTTAATTGTGCTTTGTAAATAACAAGCACGATTTGGACCAAAGAAAACTAACTAAGGTGAGATTGTCTCCCCTCAGATAGAATCGTAAGGTGCGGCTGGAGTCCAGCACTGTCCCATTGTCCAGGACAGGAACTCATAGAGGAAGACTCACAATGCCCCTTGCAGTAAGAGCAGACCCTCGCTTCCTTTCTGTGGGGGTTACAACAGGAAGTAGACAGGAAGTCGGCCTCAGTGGCAGATTAGTAGTAGTGGCTCTCTATTGTCTGTCTGGGGACTTCTTTTAGCTACCGGGCCACAGCTGAGCCCTCTGGGGTGTAATGATATGAAGCCCAGTGTTTTGATAGAGGTCAGTGGGTTAATATATGGGGAGAGTTGAATTCAATGGGCTTAAAATATGTAGCAGTCATATAATTTACCAGTGGTGCCTTCTGAAAAGTTTTTATTATGTGTTTTGACTTTGCGGTACAAATTATTTTCTTAAATGAAGTGTTTCTTGAAATAAGGGATGTCACATTTAAAGACACGTTTTTTAGAAACTAAACGAGAGATAACAGTGCTGCATTGAATATGATGTCGCGGCAGTTTCACGTGGTGTTGCTATGGCGTTCAGTTGAGAATCCCGCCTACATTTAGGGGATACTAGCTGCAGTGAAAAACAAGACAAAGCAAAGCAACTTCGTAGAAAGGAAAAGGGTGCATTGATTTGTTATTTATGGGATTGTACAAAGCTACAGCAACTGTGGAAGAGTGTGGCTGAATGTTTAAGTCTTATAATTGAAGAGAAAAGTCCTTTACGAGCCCAACTCTGTGTTATGGGAGTATACCCTGAAGACATTGCTGTAACTCTGCAGCAGTCTCCGCTCACTGACTCTGGACTTTTACAAGCCAGAGGGATAATTGCACTATTATAGAAGAACATGCATATACGTTCTATTGGAAAGTGGATAAAGGAACTGGCAGCCTGTCTAGCTTTGGAGAGACCAGCTTATATTGTGAGAGGAAAGATAAGAACTTTGCTCGCTTGCAGAGCTTCTATATGGAGTTTTTAGACAACTAAAATTTTGAATGATTTGAAATCATATGAACAGTATGTACTGCTGTCATTTAACAATTATCATTGATGTGTTCATGGTTTCGTTGGGATTGGGGGGTAATACACACACTTTTTCGTTAAACTGTACATGTGTTATATTCAAATGAAAGAAAAGCACCTGGTACCAAAAGAGAGTTGAGTCGAGGCAGGACGAGCTGAACCATGCTGTGTAAATGAGGCATTTGATAATTTCCTGTGAACTTACTGGAAAAGTTAAAATATCCTTACCAACATTTTTCCTTTTGGCTTAATCCCATCCACTTTTCCTTGCAAAACACAAGCTTTTTAATGCCCTTACTGGCAGTTTACTGGAAGCAAACATTGTTTATAACCATAGCATAAGCAGTAGTTTACATGCCTCATTGACAGGTTCTGTGCAATTACGGCACAAGTGCCTTCAAATTCCCTTAAGTTTGTTGTTTGAGACCCGAAATAAAAACCCACCAATATTTCAGACACTTTTAATTAAAGTAACTACACAAATTACAGGCCCATTTCTCGTGATACAGAAAACAATAAAGAGGTAAAACACCTGGTAGAGTTTGCTGAGCATGGATGTGCCATCTCAGCAACATTATGCAAGTGTCTCCCTGGTGTTGGCCTCTGACCAGCACCTCAGTGTTCCCTATAAGCGCACACTGACTCTAGATACTAAAAGAGGTGGTGACGCTCCTCGTTCGGCTCACCAGTCATGAGATTTGCACCAGCAACTTCTTAGTCACAAGCTCTCTCTCTCCTCTCACCCGAGGCTAGAAGCTATATCGGGTCCAGTTGAGTGTGTGCGGACAGATATCTATACGTGTGTGCTCTTCTGCTGTCCAAGTAAAGCTCTGTCGACAGTCCCTCCTGAAGAAACAGCAGACCATCCCCCTGCCACAGTGATTTATAGCCTCAGAACCGGTGCTGTTGCTCGCCCCCCGTCTCTGTGAGGCATTTGAGTTATGACTGGTGGTTTTTGTGAAGAGAATTTTCCATTTTATTTGATTAAGTGTGGTGCGTGGCCAACTCTGCACAGCGTGGTTTGCCTCACGGCTTTCCATTCATCTTACTTGAGAAGAAAATTATGACTTTGTTAATTCTTGCATGCCCACCTCCTCCGCTGCAAACACCTCTATTATTCATTTAAAGGCATTTATATTTTATTGATACTATTTTCAGGTTACGATTCATAATGTTTTTCAGCATGATGTTGCCCGGTGGCAGTTTTGGGTGGCGGCAGACAGTGAGCTCATTATCTAGCTTTAGTGTATATCTGTAATCGTATATTTGCACTGCAGTGACTCATTTCATCAGCATGCTGGATGCAATGAAATGAAAAGCCTCCATTTCTGTGAACCACATTTTAAAGACTGACAGCGGAATTAACTGTAATGCTCAAGAAGAAATAGTAAAATTTTACTTGTGCAGCAATAAAATCACCAAAGGAGAAACTTGTACAAAGTAATATGAGCTATAAAGGCAACTTTTAATGAGACTAATGTATATCAAACCATACTTGAGATGAGGAAAAAGAGAGTTCAAAGTATTTTTTTAAGTAATTATTCAATAAATTGAACAGAACAAACAAAGTGAAGTACAAATCCACATTCTAAGTAACCTGACTCCATCATAACTGTCTTTAAAAATGCTCCACAAATCTTCTATCTATCAGATACTAAAACACTGCATTCAAGCTTCAATTGTACGAATTTGGCTCAAAAAACACCCGTAGGTGCATCTTTTAGAGTTGTAGTGAATTGACTCGTAATTGAATACCATGATGTAAGCCCAGGAAAGACTTCCTTCCCCGACTGACTTCAGGTATTTATAGCTGCCGTGATGTTTGTCTCCAGGATCTCTCTGACGCCACCAGGAAGAGCTCAGCGACATGCATCTGGAGAACACATTTGGGCCTCGTGTGAGCGAGGTTGTTGTTGAAGCCAGGGCAGGGGGGGCGGGGGGGGAACTGAAAGACAAAAGATCCTCCAGAGAGCATTAAAGGGTCTCGCTGTCCAGAGCAGACCTCTGGAGGAATATCTCAGTGAACTTCCAAACCCAGGAAATGTCAGTTACACGGATCAGACTTGCTAAAGTGGTACATGTGAGACCTTGTCTGAGTTTTGTTTAAGCACATTGGTAGCTGTGTTGAAAGAAGTCAAGTGTCTAATCATAAATCTAATTTCTTATGCAATGAGTGAGCGGAAACAAAAAAGTGATGAAATTAGAGTTATGTCATTCATCAAAGAAAAAATAAAGCCCCAAAACCAAGCAGTTCTAATTAGTTTGATGTTCATTCTGGAAAGAAAACCCAGAGGCTACTGAAAGAAAGTATTTCAAAACTGAGAATAACATTCTTTCTTTTTCATCAATGCCAAGGAGTCATTTAGAAATTCTGTAATGAGGTTTTAGGGCCCAGTGGTTATAAAAGTCACTCAGCAGATACATAACTATGTAAAAGTTGAAAAACAATACTATGTTATTTCCTAAGTTTTAGCTCTTTAATTAGTTGCGTATTCATGTATTTTTTAGGAGACAGAGTTGTCTAATTAGTGTGTTGCTTTTTTGGGGGGATGAAAGGCTGTGGAGAGGAAATATTTCGTTAATTAGAAAAAAGAAGTCCCACTTTCTTATTAATGGAAAGGTGTCGTTTTGAAATTCAGCAGTGAGCTTTAATAGTTTTAAAAATCTAAAAGTAACTGTGCAGGTAGATGATCCCTGATTAAAATTCATTCCATGAAAAATAGCAACAAAAAATGGTGACAGGTATAAATGGGTGTAAAAACACCAACGCAAACATAAAGTTGTTCTAAGTCAACCAACAGAAATAATACCTGAACTGACACATCTCTTGATTACGTTAACTGCACCCAGAATCCCAGCACATTCTCACTCTGACCTCATCATATATCAACATTTGGTCATGGACTTTTCATGTCCAGATACAACGTGCAAGGTACCCTGGGTGCGTTTGTTGTTGACATTCTGGGATGCAAGATCTGCCTGTTACATGCATTGTCATTTTTGAAAATAGACTTCCGTTTTGACAGGAAATATATCATTTACATTCCGTCTCTTCCAAAATAAAAGCACTATGTCAGTACAACACCGCGAATTGAAGTTTTTTTCCTTCAAGAACAAACACACGAACGTTTTGCCAACACACACACACACACACACATGGTTAGGTGTAGGAAAAAGAACATGGTTTACAATCTTACAGGAAGCCAACACTGACCTCCTGGGTGAAAGTCGATGGCTGTTGGACCCATCCACCAGCTCTCCCAAATTTTCACCACCCCTGATGTCACCAGGCACCGCTAAACAATAACAGCAACATATCATGCCGTGTATCATGTCGAGTTGAAAGGATGCCTTTTTTCGTCTGTGTCTGATGCGGTAAGTCACTGCCCAAGCGACTTCTGAGTGGGAGCAGGTTGAGAATCCCCGAAAATTGAAAGTGATGTTGGCAGGACGGAAACGTCACTCTTTACTGATTGGTTAGGAAAAAAACAAAACAAAATAACCCCTCTTCCCAACAAGAAATCAGCTAACAATACAGGAACACCGGGCTATAATCACCTATTTACATTGATTGGAACCATTTTTAATCTGTGGCCCAAACTCCCAGAGGGAGTCAAAGGGGAATTCCCCCAAGAAGAATTTTTTAAAAAGTTAAACTGACCATTTTAGGGCATTTTTTTTAAACAAAGATTTTTAGTCAGGTGTTCTCAAAGTTTTGATGACTGAATGCCATATTAAGGAGCCATCACAGCATTGAGGGACTCACAGGAAAAGTGCACACACTTATGACATTCAGTGACTCTTTTTTAATGACATTAATTTTTCTATGAGTTTTTATCACACGCTAACACTTTCCTAAAACTTTAACAGTTGACAGTGATATAATCTACATAACACTTGTATTATCACAAGTGATTGAATTAGATTCTAGTTTTTAATACCTTTGAAAGTAATATAATAGATCTACAGTACAGTACTGCCTAGATAAACACAATGTCATGCTGAATGAATGAAAGAGAATAAAATGGCAATATAATCTGATTATTAATCTAATATAATCCTGTAAACATGCAAAAACATTGTCAGTCATGCATTTTACCAACATGTCTTGAGGTCATTTCTTTAGTGAGCATTTCAGTATAACAAAACTTCTGCTTGTGGTGAAAACTTTTTCTTTCCTCATGCAATCCACTGCCTCCCCAGAGTGCAGCACTTTCTTAAGTAAACACTGAAACCTCGGATGAGAATTGAGTAATTGGGGCTCTTTCTTTTACTATCACTGCTGAAGCAGTATCCTGTTTTGGCTGGAAATAGCGGTGTTTTTTGTTCAATCTCATTTAGCCACACTTGACTGAATTATGTCCCCCTTCCTGCATTTTGTTCCCTTCATTAAAAAGCTCTAAGTGTGACTATTTTCTGTGGCATTAATGTAGGCACTGCCAAGTGTTGAGTAATTAGAAGATGGAAGAGCAATTAGCCTTAGTCATTTGATAGAGGAGGTCTGGAGAATGGAGCTTTGACCGGCTGCTACAGAAAACGCGCGAGAACTGCAGTGATTGGCCAATGGGTTACTGTAAGAGCTGAGGCATTTCCTGTTTAAACTGGGGCAACTTCATCAACTCTTTATTGTAACTCTGAAAACTTGTTTTTGTCCTTCAGTTTTAAAACTGTTGTGTCTGTGCACAACTCCTAAAATATTTAAAGCTACGACTAAGAATTCTTTTCATCATCAATCAAAATGACCACAGTGTTCTTGATTAATTGTATAGAAGCCCAAATACATTCAGTCTTGTGTTGCATAACACAAAGCAAAGCATCAGACCTTTACAAACAAGAAGCTAGGATGAATGAATGTTTGGCACGTTTACTTGAGAAGTGACTGAAACAATTAACGGATTATCAAAGCATTTGCAGATTAATTTTCCTTCACTCAAGTCATTTTAATTACTCGGATAATTGATATAGCTTTAGATTCCCTCCAGCAGTAAATTCCAAGAGTGACTTTCTGATGTGACTTTTTTTATTTTTAGTACACCCTCTTCCCATTTATCTTGTCCTGTTTCTGAGAATTGCCAAATCTCCTTACAGGAAGAGTGACCTGCCTTGTGGCTGCAACTCTCTCCCTGTGTGACTGTTGAATGTCAGAGCAAAATCAGAGCTCTGGAAAGAAGTGTTTGCCCTTTGATTCATAAAACGTTTTTTCTCATGATACTTTGGCCTGTTAAAAATATACTTCACCCCCGAAATTTGGTTTTGGCTTTATAATCTTACGAGATGCAAACACTGCTCTCCTGGGTGAAACTTGGGCCCACCTGCCCCACGCGGTCTTTTGCCACCTTAACTTTTGTTCTTCTCCCGCTACATTTCCCCCGATGCCACCAAGCACCATTAAACTATAACGACTACCACCTGCGTATTGTGTCAGACGCCGCAAGTCACTGCCCAAGTGTCAGATTTTGACGACTTTTGAGTGAGACCGGGTTGGCTAGGTAAAATTTATGAAGAAAATCTTGTTTTTCTTGAACACCTCTTGTGAAACGAAAAATCCAAAAACTGAGAAAATGTTTGATGAATTGAAGTCATAGCGGTCCGCGTTTAACAAAAGCAAAACTATATCAAACAGCAGTTCACAAACTCTCACACAACTTGTGCAAGTCATATTTTTCAGTCCCGTGATCAGCACTTCCCAAACAGGCAGCCCTTACTAATGGAAAAATGAAGTAAAAGTGAAACTTACCTGTACTGTCTTTGAAGCTAGACTCCATTGACAAAAACAGTAATTTTACCATGCTGAACACGGGAGCTGCTGGTTTACCACTGCCCTTGATCTGCCCTTGATCAATTAGTTTGTTTGTGTTACTGTGTGACTTTGGTGTTTTAAAGAGTTTGTTCAGATTCACCAAAGTCACACCATAACACCAAGGACATAATCTGTGAAGCATTGCGTCACAAGTTAAAAAGACTGGAGGCCACTTTACTGAATTCCTTAACACAACTCTTGATGCTGTAATGAACAACAGAAATTATCCTTGTTTATGTAATTCCACAACAAAACCTACTACACACAGTGTCTTGATTCTATACACCGAGTGTTGCATTCAGGGGACAGATCTCGTGGGAATATAGATCAGAAGGCAGCTGGGAACACCAGGCAAGCCAATCCCACGAAACATCGTTTCCCAGGGGTCTCCCTGTCAGTCACGCAGCCCACACAAACCCACGGGAAGCTATTTCCTTCTTCTTTTCCTGAAAAAGCAACAGTGGGAGAAGCTAAATAATGGCCTCTGGTCCCTTCCCATGTACAGTATCACAGCGCTAACGTCTCTCTGGTAATATAATTACACACCATATATTACAGGCATCCCACATACTGAAGCGCTGTGTATTTTGGTATGCAACTGATAATTCCCAAACTCAACAAACAAGCAATTTTGTTTAGTTGAAGTGGAATGAAATGGAAGTCAAATGGAGTGTCACCTCATTTAATACACAGTTATGAAAATAAATGGATTTCACTTCATGCTTTAATGCAGTTTGGAGGAACTTAATGTGATAACTATAAGTGGAGCGACATCCAGCGTAGAATTCTTAAATTTAGATGGTATTTGTGGACAGTATATATATGTGAATCGATTTAAAAAGACCACTGTAAGGCTTTCTGTTATCACTTATGCTCTCTTTGATGATAACTATCATTTTATTAATCTTTTTTTTTATCTTTTTCTTTTCAAGCACTTTGAGAGCAGCCTTGTTTCTGGATGCTTCTTTGCTGCAGTGAGATAAAAATGCCTCGGCCATCTGATCAAGTCTTTTTATCTGTTATTTAGCTCTCAGATCATGATTTCATGAGGGAACTGGGGAGAGTATAGCCACGAGATGCGATAATGTCACTGTAATTTCACTCGGAGTTACTCATTTTAAGAATTGCTTTGAACTGCCAGTGAAATAAGGACGATTATATTAGTTCAATAAAGAAAACGGAAATGTAAAAGAAGTTACACTGTGTTACCCCTTTGTCAGATCTTGTTTTGAACTAAAAACCAAATTAAATCACTTCCAAAAATGTGCCTCTTTACTTTGTTTTTAGGATGTCTGGCGAGTTTTTCTAACTCAATCAGACACGAGACAATGTGTTTAGTCAGTCTAGTCATACAGTCAAAGTAGGAAGTGACCCTCAGCCACCAGAGGGACTTTGGCTATTTTAAGCTGTGACAGTTCACCTTGTTTTTAGCAGAAAACTGCCTCAGTCTGTGGAGTTTTTAAGAATTACAAACCATCTTTTTGTCAGGAAAGAAACAAAATCAAATACTGGGTGGAGTTTGAATGAAGTTAGTTTATTTTTGTGTGTTAAAATAAAGATAAAGATGATAACCTTAAAACCTTTACTTACAAAATTGTGCTTTGGATCATCAGAACTTAATGTCCATAGGCTGCATTGATGCTATCCCAGTTTGCATATGTACACAGAATGAATACAGGTTAAGATCATGGCTCAACTGAGTTTCCAGATGTAACATGGAAACCTTCACATATGAGCTAACACAGTAGTAGTTCTGGTTTGTATGTGTGTTTTATCTCATCATTTGTCTTTATCTAACTTGTGTTTTCACCATATTAACAAGCCTGCTTGCTTGTTACTGTAGATATTTGAGTCTGTTTGGGTTTATCCTGACATTCTGACCTATAAACTCATATTTTGGAAAATATGCTTGTCTGTTATCCTACTCAAAGTCAGATAAGGTAGTGATAACTCTTTCTTTTTTTTTGTCTGCAGAGAGATCTAGGACATGTTAAGATTAGCACAAAGACTAGACGCAGGAAGAAACCGCCAGTCTCGCTCTGTCAAAAGTTTTCCCATAACACTAAATTGTCCTTTCAATAGTGCATTGATCTATTATTTAGTGAGCAAGACAGCCACTATTACATCCAAGAATCACAGGGGTTTTATTCAACCTGGCTGCTGAGATGCTGTCTACTGTTGCTCAGATAACTCTTTTTCCTTTTATAAATGTGTTGCAGTCAAATACACAACACGTGACTTTGACAAGCCCATTTTACACAGTGACCACACTAAAGGGGCTACCACAAAGTCCCTTCTTTATGTCACCTTTGCATTTTTACACAGAACCAAACAACGGTGGCATCATGCCACTCCGGTGATTCATTTTAGACAGTCTACTGGCATCCCAGAGGCAAAAGAGGCATGACAGGCATGGCACGTAATGACATATAACATATGTGTTAGCAGGGCTTTATAAACAATAACAATGACTTTAACAGTCACTGTTATATGGCGGCTGATCTCGTCCTCTGCTTGGAGGGTGAGGAGCTCCCAGACGTCATTGTTTTCCCAATTTGTGGACATTTTTGGCTGCTGTTCCTCTTCTTTGGGTTAGCTGCTAACTGCTATCGTCTACTTTTTTAAATTTCCCATGTAGATAACAAGCATAACACGTCATGTCCGCTGTAATAATACATTTATTTATAGAGCACTTTTCATGGTACTCAAAGACACAAAGGCTAAAAATTATCATAAAATAATTACCTCCGATGTTGCCTTAAAGGCGTGACAACTCTGTCCCCCCATGCAGCAATTGTACCTTTCATACAGAACAGCAAGGCGACATAACGACGTGAAATTCTCGCTTTGAAGAGGCAGTGTAAAGAGGGTAATAACTGGTAAGCAGTTTTCCTCCTGCCTGCAGGCTTTGTGCTAAGCTATAGACTAACCTCTTTCAATGGGACACACCCAGATTAAAATGTTAAATCTTCAATTTTAGATCTTTGTAAAACTTTCTTAAAATTCAATTAGGCTGACTCTTTTCATGTCCTACTTCTGTCTTTTTCAAAGACGTCTGGTTGTTATATATTACGTCCTTATTTACTCTTGCAATGTCTGCTGTTGGTCTGACACAACCCCTTAACCTAGAGGGTTACACACACACACACACACACACACACACACTAGGTTACACACTAGTCATTAGCGATTCGGGTGGACAACCATAAAATTGATCCTAAGCTGGTTCCCACACACACGCACACACACACAAACACACACATTCTTTTCTGGACATCCCTCTGGATCAGCAGCCTGAGGCTCAAACCTCAGTATCCCTGACGCAACAGGCCGGAAATTAACACATGACCTAAATCAGATGTCACACTCCATTTATTTCTTGGAAAGATTGTTTTGTTGATAACAAAATGTCAATAAGTGGCGCAGAGGGAATCACCTCAGAAATATGTATAAGAAGCATTCACGTCTCTCACTGTAAATTGTACATCAGAAAATACTTGTGGTGTTCACAATGGAAACTAAAGTGACGGAGAGGATCTCAGCTTTAAGTGGATGTTCGAAGAGAATATGATTAAGTAGAGTACTCATGACTTACAACACTTGTCAGCAGTTTAGTAGTGGATTATACTGACTGCATAATGTTCCTGTAAAGGTCTTCATTTTGTGAAAGAGAGGCGGCCGTCTTAACAAATGGTGCTGCCCATCTCTCCAGCGTCCTGCTCTGATTTTTCACTGTCTACTTATGGACGGATCACAGTATAATTAATGAGATCTGAGCCTCTTGTTTCCCATATGCTTCACGTGAAACATGGTGGAAGACAGTGTTGTATTTGTAGGCTGATGCTGTGGCTTTGTATGTAGAAGTCGGTGATAGGTAATACATTAAACCTGCGTATTATTTTGTGTAACGTCAAAGAAAGAACTCCAGAAAATGTCTTTCTTCTTCGGTTTGATGCAGTTACACACTCTGACACGTAAGATCTGTCTAGATAAAACATATCCTTCTGCTTCAGCAGATTGGGGTTAAGTCAGGCTTTAAAAATTAAAGGTTTTGCCTGAAACTTTCCTTTCTTAAGTGCTTTTTGACAGTGTGTGTTGTAAGAAGGAAAAACCTCTCATCAGCTGTCTCAATCTGGAATTTCTGGATATCTGTTACTTTTAGCTATGTATTTCAACCATGTATCCATCACTTAGGCCAATATATGTACATTAACCATTAATCCAGTACTTTTAGCTATTTGTTCATTACTTGCTCAGGTGTTACAGCTGACTATGTGGTTAGATTACCGGGATACCCCCTGAGGAACCTCGCCTTTAATCCTATCTGAATTCCTCCATTGACCTGTGCTTGTATTTACTGTGTTTCCAGGTGGACTTGGGATTCCTCCGATTTGTCACAGCCATCGGGACGCAGGGAGCGATCTCAAAAGAGACCAAGAAGCACTACTATGTTCGCTCTTATAAGGTTGACCTGAGCTCCAACGGGGAGGACTGGGTCACCATGAAGGAGGGCTCGAAGCAGAAGGTAATGCTGACTCATTCACGCTTGTAACAACCTTTATGTATCTAATATTGATGAGTAATGAAAAACTCTGCATTCCAATCAATGAGGAGAGAAGTGTGGATGGCTGAATCAATGTTTTCCAAAGCTGTCAGCTTTTGGCAGCATCCCTATCTGATCCTCGACTGAAGTGAGTGTGCTGAAAGTGTCATTAAAATCAGAATGCAGTTCTTCGGAGGAAGTTGTCTCAGAGACACTGGTGCGGAGATAAATTGTTAGCTTACAGTGTTTCCTGTTAAGTCAGATATTGACAGACAAGGTACAAGTACATGTGCTAGCATCAAACAAATCATGTCAAAGTCCTAACTGCTGTTAAATCGAGCCTGAAAAGTAATCCAGGGTTCTAAATTTGCCTTCAGTTTCAATATACTGTTTGTTTGTTTGTTTGTTTGTTTGTTATTAAGATCCCCATTAGCTTTTGCATTACAGCAGCTTTTCTTCCTGGGGTTTACACAGTTACATAGTGACAATACAAAACATACATTCACACTACACAACACAATACAATAAATAAAACATAATAATGCACATCCAATGTAAATGAAACATTAACAGCTGCTGAACAGTAATCCAGGGGAGACAAAACCAAAGCTTGAATTACTTATTTCATAGTTTGTTGTGTCAGATATTTTTGCACATCTCCTAATTACAGATAAAGTGTTTCCCATTTTAGTTACCACACTCTGTTTTTTCTTCTACTTGCTTTATGAACATGTAATTTACACTGAAATCAAGCATAGAGTGTAGAGTAAGAGTATAGTTTGCTCCAATGACAACACACTTTGTAGACACATTCAAAGTAAGTTTTATCTACAACCAACTTCAACTCTCAATCTAGATTTGTATTCTCTGCTAAATATTTCGTGGAGTCGTCAGCATACATCAAGATACTTGCTTTCTGTAATACCAAAAGAAGATAATTAGTTAATACATTGTACACGAGCAGTCCAAGACAACTTCCTTGAGGCACTTAAGGTTTTACATTTTGAACATTTGAATAACTTCCATTAAAGTTTTTATCCATAAGAATTCAGTCTGAGAAAACCACTTACGTTTTCATGATCAATGATGTCAAATGCAGCAGAAAAATCAAGCAAAACTACTCCAGTATTTATTTATTTTTTATCAAGCAACATACTGTTTTTGTTTACTTAGAGCACAACAGACATGCTCGCAAATTATTTAAAATAAAAGTCTTTTGATCATGAGTCAGGGTCAAACCAGACTCTGCTTAAATCATAACATACCTTGGAGTTTATTTACAGTCCACTGATTATTACACGTTATGTAGCTATTTGTGCAATACTTCCGCCAATTACGATAACTGCATAGATTTGGGCCAGAGGTAGTAATAGCAGTTGTGGTAGCTGCTGTAGTAGCAGTGGCACAAGTAATAGAAGAAGCAGTAGTAGTGCATTTGTACCGAGTCGTACTGGTGGTGATAATGCTTGTATTGCAGTAGTAATAGCATTTGCTTTAGTAAAAACAGATGTAGTAAGAGTAGAGGCAGTCGTAATTAAAGCAGCAGTACTACAGTAGAAGTAGTTGTGGCTATGCTGGTAAAACAGCAGTAGCAATAACAGTAGTAACTGTGTAATAGTTGTATTGGTAGTTGCAATCTCAGTGCAGTAGGACTAGTAATAGTAGTGGCAGTGTGAGGCAGTGGCAGTAGAGGCAGTAGTAACAGAAGTAGTACAGTACTGACTTCAGTGGCACAAACAGCAGCATCAGCGATAATATCAGTATTAGCAGCGGTAGTGTTACTAAAAGCATACTAATTTGTAATGTTTCTGACTGTGTCCTCTTATCTTCAGATTTTCCAGGGAAACCACAACCCGACAGATGAGGCTCGCTCCTTCCTCCCCAAACAGACTCTGGCTCGTTACATTCGCATCCGCCCCATGTCCTGGGAGCAAGGCATCTGCATGCGCTTTGAGATTTACGGCTGCAGAACGTCAGGTAATGTTAAAAAACTTATGCATACTGTACATGATATGAGGTTACGCTCCCAGCTTGAACTCTAAATGCACTGATTTATGTTTTTCAATAACTCTGGCACATCCTGTTAGCGCTGGAATCATAATTCATTCACACATCTCATGCGTTTTCTTTCTTAATTAACTTTCTGTGTCCCTACATGGATCATTAAAGATTAATGTCATCTAAATCTTTTCCAATCTAACACACACACACACACACACACACACACACACACACACACACACACACACACACACACGCAGTGCGGACAAGTGATCACACCTACATTTGATTTCTCTTTCACCTCCATTTTCTGATACATTACTAAGCATGTAAACACCACAGAGGGGCACGGCTCACTTTTCTTTATGATTATCATACAAAACACGTTTGTACAATACATGTACTCACTCTTTGGAAAATTCACTTGCTGGCTTAGTTTTTGATGAACCAAAAACCAAATCCAATCAAGACTAAATTTAATTTTTTATTTCATTATTTAATGTAACATCCAACTTTAGCTAATAAATGAAGTGCAAAGAACTAATTTTCACTTTTTCTTAAACCTGAATATTAAATTTCTTAACAATCATTGAACTTCTGCAAACACAAAACACATGCACTCTCTTACACCTGGGATGCATCTTTACAAACACCAAATGTATCTGTATGAAGGGAATAGATTAGGTAATGCGAACACCTCAAGTGAAAAGGAAATGAGTGACAGTCAAGAACATTTCTTGACATATTTTACCTGTTCTTTTGAGGCCGTACACTCTGCCGCTAATAGCATTTTCTCACTTTTTCACACCGTGAATCAAACTAACATCTTTTTGGCTGCCGGATGAAAACCTCCTGCTGCTCTCTGTTGATTTAAAATAATCACCGCTTCCAAGGCGAGCGCAAACTCCCACAGAAGGACACCGTTATTCATTACAGAGGAGCAGAGGAAAATCATGCCGCCTCATTACTCATCCTCTAATATTATATAAACCTCAGTCCTTGATGTACTACAAGCAACTCTCAGTAGGAGAGCTCCATAACGTAGATATTAGGCTCTTACTCATAGGCGAACAGGCTGCAGAGTGCTAGACAGGTGATTCAGGAGATATAATGACACAACTGGGAAAGTGTGCGTGTGGTGTGAAAGTACTGAATGTGATTTAGAAGTATCACTCACTCCCAGACCCATAACCCTAAACTTCATCCTCATTTTGACCTAAATTTAATCCAATATCTGTATTTAATTCTAAATCAAACTCCTCATCTAAATTATGTGATTTAAGGAAGTAATAAAATACAGGAAGGACAAAGCTCCCCTTTGCCCATTTAATCCATTTTTCTATACCTGCAGGACATTCGGTACTCATAAGCACAGAAACACAAGAACACACACACAGACAGTACTGTAGGGGGTTTCCATAAAGAACACTGAGTAGCTGTAAATTCACACTGTGGAGAAATTTACATCCTCAGGAGCTGTTGTTAAACCCCAGATATAACTCTGGAAGCATTTGTCAAATACAAATATCACACTGAGACCCCGACCGCTGGAGTCCGGATATTAGATCTAGCTTGTTGTAGATAATAGATTTAACGTGGCTCACAGTGACCGGACCATTGTGTCCACATATTTTAGAGTTTAATTAAGTTTTCTTATTCAGTAGAAAACGAAAAGCACAGCCTAAGTCTCTTAAATATCCAGTATCTTACCCAGTGTATGTCCTAACAACACACTGGCGTGGTTGTTCAACTGATTGTCTTTTTGCGTCAAGGTCACATGTAGTATCCCTGTCAATGGGCAAGTCTGTCAGTGTCGAGTGCCCGTAAGACAAGACTTGTAATCTGCAATGTTTCCGAAAAATCTGCGATATAAGCTAAAATAATAGATCTATTTTAGATTTGTAAAGTCTTTCCTTGTGATTTTGTGTACCACTGTGTAGTGTTGGCATTTGATTAGCTTTCAAACTGGTGGATCTTTTACTCTAACTGGACTTCCTGGTGTTTCAACATGTCACCAGTACCTGTAGCAACATAGCAACACCTCTGTGTATGCAGACACCTTGTGTAGTATAAATATATACCATAATTTCGTATGAACTATGCACGTCCGAGTACAGAGGAGTCACGCCAGTGCTCGTAGTAACAGTAGAGCTACAAGGAAAACCACAAGTTGTCAACCCTAAAGTCATTTCCTCAAATGAATGTAATGTGAAGTTAGTCCTCATACATGCATATACACACAAAAAGCTCCATCATCCCATGTCCAATTCAAACAGACCCCTCCCAGAGATGATAAATGAGTCTCTGGTGTTTTTACATTTAAGTTTAAACACTGCAGCAGCGCCCAGAGGGCATCAGCTCAAACTGCTGACTAAAGCAGTGACAAGATAAGGATGACAGTAGCCTTTCTTATCATACTGTATGCCTCTCAAAAGTTTCTTATCCACCACTCTTTCCCTCTCTCTCCCTCTCTCTCTCTCTCTCTCTCTATACAGACTACCCCTGTTCAGGGATGCTGGGGATGGTGTCAGGTCAGATCTCAGATGCTCAGATCAGCGCCTCGTCATTCGCCGACCGGGGCTGGGTGGCTGAGAACGCCCGTCTATTGACAGGGAGGTCGGGCTGGACCGGGCAGCAAACCAAGCAGCCCTTCAGAAACGAGTGGCTGCAGGTGGGTTTAACATTTAACTTTGAAAGTTTAATGGAATCAGCCAGTCAGTGAGTCACATTGTCTGTAAGCCTTTGTCAGTTTAGTCTGCAACCATTTTTTTCCTTTCCTTGTCCTCCCTGGCAGGTGGATCTGGGCCAGGACAAGATGGTGAGCGGCGTGGTGATCCAGGGAGGGAAACACCGCGACAGGAATGTTTTTATGAAGAAGTTCAGGGTGGGGCACAGCCTGGACGGAGAGGAGTGGACCATTGTTAAGGAGGACAATACCACCAAGCCTAAGGTTGGTCGACATGTGCGTGTACAGTATAATGTGCATTCTGCTGCTATCACTGATAATTCCTTACTTAGTACTGCTAAAACTGCAATGTCAGTTTCACATTCTCATCTCTAGGAGTGAATTTTAGTTTAACCGGGTAGTATCTGGCTCATTCAACCAGGGTCAAGAGAAGGGTCACCAGGCTGGGTTGTAAGACAAGCGCTGACCATTTTCAGATCAACTTCCAAAGCAGTTTTGAGTCATGTCACTGTGCCGATCCAAAGGTTGTATCAGCCATAACTTTGTTAGGCTTTGTGATGATGTATTAAGACAGTACATGTGATATGGGACTCAATCATATACCGTAAGTAGCAATTTTAGTATCGATGCAACAGCAAGTTGATGTCAAAAATAGTTTCAGTTATGTGTAACATAGCTTCTTAAAGGTATTGTTTAAAGTGGAATTGTATGAGGTACTTTTCCACAGTCAGTGTATTACCTACAGAAGATGTCAGTTGGCATGCCCTCCGTTTGGAGAGGCAGTCAGGAGTGCTACTGTGATAGCTTAGCATTGTATTGCTGTGGAGGTCGGCAGCAGCAAAACAGATTTTAGCCACCTAAAAGGAGTTTAAATCTTTAACAGTTTACATGTGTGCTATACTTAGAATATTTTCACGGATTTGCCTTGACACAGACAGCCTTTCAGACGAAGAAGCTGTTCCCCATTTATGTTCTTGTCAAAGCCACCAGACTTTGGTTTGCCGCCGCCTCAATCAATTAGTTAGTTTGTGTTATTGGGTAACTTCCTTGAATCCGAACTAACCTTTTTCATCCCTAAAGTCACTCAGTAACACAAACTAACGGATCGAAGCAGGGGTAGACCGGCATTTGTGTTCAGCGGTGATGAATTTTTGTTTGTCTTCATGGAGTCTGACTTTAAAGAGATCGCCATAACAGCTTTAGTTTCCTGTTGAAAACACTCTCTGCAACAAGGCAAAGCTGTGAGAATATTCTTAATATAGCATACAACTTAACTGATATATATTTTTTAGGTGGCTAAAATACTTTTTGTTTCTGCTCCTTTTACCATCATACATTGCTTAGCCGTCGCATCAGTACTCCAGTCTGCCTCTCCAAACTGTAGGTAATTCACTGACTTTGGATAAGTACCAAATACAGCTCCACTTGAAAAGGTGTAGATGCATTTACAAGCTAATAAAGGACGCAACTAAAAAGCTTTTATGATGTGAAAGGTCCCACATGAACTCCACCGCTGGAACAGTTCCACTTTTTCATGCACATTTGGCTCCTGCTCCCATTCTCTCTGTCTGTCTCCATCTTACCGTATCGGTGCTCTCCGTCTCATTCAGTGGTGACGAGCACAGATTAACAGAAACTAAATTACACAGGAGACAGATAAAAGTCTGTTGACATGAAATAAACCTCCTCTTACTGTAATCTGTAATTCCTGGAAGCCATCAGACAGACGCTCGACTGGCCGCAACGCCGTTCCTGCAATGAAATGTTTAGCACCAAAATTATAGACTGCTATTCATATGAACTCAAAGTGCTGTTTGTCGGATACTTTTGTCTGACACACTCAAAATCTTGGCATAAGGAAAGCTTTCAAAGGGAAGTGTAGTTGTTGTAGGAGCAAATGTCAACACATATAGGGCTTCATAAAGGAATACGTACTAGAAAAATAAAAGTAAAGGTTTATAAGAGTGTGGGGAAAAATCACAGAAGGATTTGTGCTGTCCCTTCACAGCATTTCAACTCCCATACTGGAAGTTAAGCTTGTTGATAGGTGTGGGTGTTAAAAGAGCATTATTAGTTATTAAGTTCATATTATCATTAAGTTTACACCATAAAGATTCCATTATCCAATATCTTTCTTCATGCAATTTTTTATCCCCAAAATACTGAACTACCACTATGTAAAATCACATGTCTGCAGTCTGAATCAACTGAATTAGTTGGATTCACTCACTGAAATCTGCCCAGCAGCCATAATCTAGATGAGACAGGAGGAGCTGATAAAAACATTAATATGTGTAATTGATAGGCCACCATAATTACCCTGTGTTCATGACATTTATGCTTTACGAGCCCTGGGTTTCCCCTCTCAGGCATGTGTTGCAGCAGCACAAAGATGGAAAAGAGTACAAATAAACAGTGTGTAAGAATAGAAGTAAAATTAAAGAAAAAGAAAAAGTTTTAATAAGGCACTAAAGCACAGTGGTTTTTATGCATCTCTGTTAGTGACAGCTCTGGCATGGAGGCGTTATGTTTTCGTGTTGTCCGTACGTTCATTTGAACTTGATATCTCAAGAACACATTGAGGGAATTTCTTCTTTCTTGGCACAAACTTTCACTCAGACTCAAGGATGAACTGATTAGAATTTGTTGGTCATAGGTGGAAGGTCAAGTTCATTGTAACCTCAATTGTCTTGTTCTTGTGAATAAGATATCTCAAGAACACATTGAGGATATGTCGTCACATTTAGCAAAAACATCCACTTGGACGCAACAATGAACCGATTAGAATTTGGTGTTCAAAGGTCAAGGTCACTGTGACCTTGCATTAGTCTCATTCTCTTGAAAGCCATATCTCAAGAAGTCCTTGAGAAGGTTCCCTCAAATTTGGCACAAATGTCCGCTTGGACTCAAAGATGAAGCAATTAGAATTTGGTCGGTCAATGTGACCTCACAAAACATGTTTTTGGCCCAAAGTCAAGAATTTGTTAATTAATTATGACAAAATTTCAAGTAAATGTGATTTGATGTAAATTACATTTTATATCCAAAAGGTCACAGGTCAGCTTCATTGTGACATCATGATGTTCCTCAAAAACACTTCTGGCCATTGCTCTTCATACAATGTGGTCAGATACTGAATTTGTGACACTAATCTTGGGTTGCCACCTTGAAACTGTGCTGGTTGTGTAGGTCCTCTGTGCTGCCGAGGGGAAAATGTGTGTGAAGCATTCATGTTTTCACAGACACGGATGTAAACTGTGACTGTAACTTGACAGCTTCACAGAGGCATACAACTGCCATGTGGGAATTAGAGTTGTAGTAAAGACAGAAATATACAGTCTTATTAACCCATCAAGTATCAGGTCTCTATACGAAAATAAATAAATAAACATAATTTTCAATAGAGTTTGTTCTTTTAGCTTCAGAACGATTCATCTGAAACAATTTTGACTTTCCGTCATATCCAAAAATGAACATGCGTCTTACAGCTGTTCAGCCTGTTCAGAATAAACAAAAGAAGACTGTGTGGTTAAGATGAGTAGTAGGCTAGTGGAAAACACATGCAAAAGAAAACCACCTACAGAAACATCACCAGAAAATGTAAAGAAGACAATGCAGCGCTGCTGTTTGATTGACAGGTGGTGTCTGAGGATAACAATGGCTGCTAAGTACAAGATCAAAAATCTGAATACCACAGATCACCACTGGAAAGACATGGGAAAAATGGGAACTGATTTTTTATTTATTTGTGTCCGCTCTAAAAATATTAGACCCACCAGTCTCAATCTCGGTCTCTAACCTCTTCTTGGCGATTTAAGCGACTTTGATTCTGATCCTGAGGAGGAAATTCGTGTCATTGCTTTCGAGACCCCACTTCCTCTCCTCAGCTGGCCCCGTTGGTGCGACATCCTCCTCTATGTGTTCCAGATGGCAGGGTGGAGGACGGGGTTGGCCGTCAGTCTCCTGCTGATTTACTGCAGACGGGGATCTAGATGCTCTCTGCTCTGTTTCCTCTGTCTTTTTATAAAACCTCTTCAAAAGACGAGGCAGGAAGGCTCAGTGAGGCCCTGGCTGGTACATGCATTTACACATGCCTTGGCTCACACATAGACGTACTGTACATGCTATGCTCATGCATAAATATGAGTGCATATCCACAGTAGGAGACTGACCTGTAGGTCATCCTGACCTGAGATAAACACCAATCCTAGAAAGATCATAGAAAAGAGACACTTTGATAGCGTGTGGAGGAAAACATTGATGATCTGAATCCAGAATTGCAATTGTCTTGTATAGTAAATCTCAAATTATAATTGTTGTTCTATTTGGAACTGAACTTTATTTAATTATAATCATTGATTATATTGTTTATTGCCCAGTAGCAGGTCTGTAAACTCTACTGTATGTTAATTACAAACATGTTTGTAGATATGAAGTGCATTAATACTGGAAAAATAACAAAATGCTGTGCGTGTACTTAAACTTATTATTTCTTAAAATTAATCAGTTTATGAGTGTTGTGCTGGCAGACTGTTGTCCCACACAGAAACACAGTTGCCAAATGAAGCTGCAATGCATGGATGAATGCATTATTTTACAGGTCTATAATTTCCCAATGAAATTATAGGATGTTTCCTGGAAAGAACTCTGTAACATGGCAATCATTTTAATAATTTCCCTGAAACCCAAGTCACTATAAATTCATTATTCATTTATTCTAGAGTTGTGAAGTGGAAGGAGTTATTTCGGGCACTCCTGGCTACAGGAATAATAGTCCTATTCATTTTTTTCCTATAGAGAATATTACATAACTCTTCTATAGCTTGGATCAGCATGAAACGCTCCTGGTTAAACCATCATCAAAATGTTAAGACCTGCATTAAAAAATGTCTCTATAGTCTATGATTTTGGTTGTTTGTGAAGTTATACCAGGCATAATCCAAAGTCACTGTTTGATCGACACACATAAGCACAATACTTAAACTGATGTTACAGAATTATTGCTTTCACACAAACTGCCAAAATACTCAATTTTACTGTCAACATTAGCACACACGGTGATCACTATTTATTTGTCACAGACAATAATGCTCATTAATTAACAGAAATAAAGAAAAATTGTACATCAGCTAAAGTTAGCATGAAAGGCTAATTTCTAACTGTTGTCCCATAGCCAGATGTTAAGAGGCTTATCCCTAAAAACAGAATATTACAACATTAGTTCATACACATTGGTAGCTTTGTCACCTTCATCCGATGCCAGTCGTCAATGCCTATGTGCAGTTTCACATAGATTGACCACATCAGTGAGTAGAAAAACTTGAGACTGACAGAATGACACACTGACAGTTTCCGTGATTATGTACAACATACCATACCATGACTTAGTATAGTATAGTATAGTATAGTATAGTATAGTATAGTATAATATAATAAAAAAAAACAAAAAAAACATTGGGCCACAGGGGGAGCCACAGCGATCGATCGCATTTTAGCCATTTTTAAGCATTTTTCTTTTGTTATAGCGCCACCCAGTTGCCAGTTAGAGTTAAATTTCTCCAGTCACCTTGAGGCGTCCTGTTCTACATATCTACCAAGTTTAGTAAAAATCGATATGGCGGTTAGGCCTAGATAAGAAATTATCTCTCTAGCGCCCCCATTTTGTTTGATGGGGTCAATAATGTAGGGGTCCCCTCAGATTATGTGTGGTCATATGCCTACAAAGTTGTGTGGTGATCGGTGAAACCCTTGAGATGTTATACACCTTTATGTGATGAGCCACGCCCTCCGCAATATTCATTGCCTTATAGAAGCTCAGTTTTAGTAAGTTTTCCAACTTTTGCCAAGAGGGAACTTTAGATATTGGTCCCTAGATTACATTTCATGCAGATTGGTCAAACTTCCTAGGAAGAGATTGATTTTAAGTGTTTTTCAAAAAATTCAAAATGGCGGAAAATCTATATAACCAGAAGTTATGGGTTCTAAGGCAAATTTGTTCCTCATGAGGAGAGACATCTCTGTGCAAAGTTTCATGTCTCTACGACATACGGGGCATTTGATATGCCCATTCAAAGTTTGCAATTTCAATCGGTTGCTATAGCGTCCCCATTTGGCTAATTGATGTAATATTGCTTCATTTGCATCCTCCCATGACCCTCTACCACTGTGCCAAATTTCACATGGATTGACCAAGTCAGTGAGGAGAAAAACGTGGAACAGACACACACACAGAGTTTTCGTCATTATATAGTAAGACATAATATATAAGTTAGTTAACATCTTCAAAAGAGCATTAAAATACCAATGTAATGCCCAACAGTGAGCTACGCGTACACCAATAAATAATGCAACAACAAAACAACCATAGTTGGTCAAAGTAAATACTAAAGACCTCGCAGTTATTTCCACATAGCTTCAAATGTTGAATACTTCAAAATTCTGCCTCTTGCACATATATTTCATATCTTAGCTACAACCCTGGTGCCACACTGCAGCCTGTGATAAATCAGTCAAAAGGAAACCTCAGCACTTCAGACAGGCAGGAGGGCTTTTGGTGTTTGGTGTCCCACCACTTGGCTCCCAGTGTGACGGAAACCATTTTCATGTGTGCTGCTTCCATGTTGGACATATGAAAGGATCTGTCTCTGTTTCTGATTTCCTGGCTTTATGTGTTTGTTTCCTCTCGTCATTTTTTTCCAGAGTTTATCAAACTGACCGATGCTTCATCAGAAGCAGACATACATCAGAACTGAATGCGTTATTGTTTGTTTTATCCGTGTGCAGCACCGTGGATCGCTTTACGGTGCAATGAGTGCTGTAGAAATAACTGTAGCAGGAGGGAGCAGTCAGATGTGTCTGTTTGTCTGTGATTTGCCCCTCTAGCATTTACCTATTGACACAAAAAAAACACTTCTAGGCCTCAGAATTCCTTATGAACAATGAGATATATTACACAAATGACCTTGTAAAGCTCATCATGGTTTCTCATTCATGTTATTTGCAAAACTGGTCTCAAAGGTCAGCCTAACTCACACTCGAGATATCTTTGAACTTTATGCTTTGGTGACATTTGCAGGCATCCTCTAAAACACAGTTCTTCGGATACTGTGAGCACCAAGTTGGATTATACAAAGATAATAACAATAATAATAATATAACAATAATAAAACCTTTGTAAGATTCTTTAGTTCTTTAATTCTTCTTCTTCTTTAATTCATATTCTGGCTACAGGCAACCCCTTGTTTTACTCAAGTAAAGTACAATCAGACTCTGACCTGTCTCTTCGTCTTCTG
This sequence comes from Epinephelus cyanopodus, assembly GCA_026686955.1. NCBI lineage: Eukaryota > Metazoa > Chordata > Actinopteri > Perciformes > Serranidae > Epinephelus > Epinephelus cyanopodus. Next base: position 35,037,547 of record CM048926.1, on the reverse strand, counting down.
CCTCAGCTATTCATCGGGAATCAGAACCACGACACCCCAGAGCTGAGGTCGATGGGTCCCCTCCTCACCCGCTTCGTCAGGATCTACCCGGAGAGAGCCACCATCGAGGGCCTGGGCCTCCGACTGGAGCTGCTGGGCTGCGAACTGGACGGTAAATTGCATTTAAGCCAACACTTAATCTGTCCTGACTGAAAAGATGTATAAAAATCAACTTTAAAATTCAGTATGACAGATTTCATTTCATTAGCAACACGTTTTTTGGTATTTTTAGATGTCCTGAGTGGTGCATTATATAGTCCAGTAATATCCATATAAGAAGTGTATGATATTAAGCATTTGCATTATTTACATTCACATTTTCTGATGTCTGTTATATCATTATATATCATATAATGAAAACATCTAATAAAACAAGGAGCATCTTAAAGTGAATACACAGGCCAACTTAATGTGTCTAAAACCTTTATTTATCACCATCATTGTGCACAAACAGTAAAACAAAAAGAGCAAGTATCAACTGGATCAAATGACTGCGGAAAACGTAAGTGTCATCCCAAAGGCAATGCAGGGCGATACTACATGGAGGTTGGTATTAAAGCAGAACACTCCTGTGGTTTCTGGTTTTGGCAGAGTTGCTCTCTCAGCTCTCACAAATGATGACAAATAACATACAGAGACAGCTAAATCACAGTCAGTGAGTAAACTGGTTGGAGAATCAGTCAGACTGTAGGTTAGTTTGAGCATCTTAGAATTATATCATTATTTCAATGTTGGACATGAACAGGAAATAAGAATTTATAATACTAATATTATGCTACAATAATAACACCAAATCCTTCAAACTAAAGTCCAGATCTTAACTAACACATCATAAGGTCAGACATTGTATCTAGTGCTTAGACAAGTGTACTACTAATGACAGGATGACTACACAGTGGTCACCCCTTTAACACCACACAACCACAATGACACCTAATGACAAGATGTAGTTGGTGATGCAAGTCTGTGAAAGCTGCTTCTCAGCACCCAAAACATTCAACATATTCTGACGTGGACACATTTTAAAAGTAGTAGATGTGCATGAACAGTAAGATATGATCAGCAGGTGATATTAGGCATGTCATTGTCAGGTCATACATTTTTGCAAATGGCGAAAAAGCGAAAATTTGTCATAAAGAGATGCTAGTTAGTCTATGTCGGCCTATACAGACAGTCAGTGAACACACAGGTAGCTAAAAAGTAAATCCGTCTTCCGTAGGTTGATACACTGATGCCACTGTTGTATTTCCCCAAAATCAAAGCATCTTCATGCTCCTAAAAGAACCCAGGAAAGCATTGTTTTGTCACATTAAATCTCCACTTTGGAGCGTCTCAACTCTGCAACCTTTTTTCCTTCCTCTGTCTGTGCTTTAGGTTGTATGCTACAGATTTACAATAACTCTACATGAACAGTGTGTGTTGCTATTGAGGTTTAAACATTTTTTTTTATTTCAGTGTAGATGTCACATTTTTAGGAAAACACTCCGCTACATTAGAAGGAAAATGTTCAACATGCATACAGAATTTTTAGCTGTATTTGCATGAATGTGTGCGTGACCTCAGTCAGCCAACCAATCAGTCATTAAACAGTGAACTGCTTACACTTCAGGCTGCTTATCTGCAGTGTTTGATGTAATGAGAGAGAGAGAGTGAGAACGTGGAGGGCAAGCGCGCAGGGAGAGTGAGCACATGAAAAGCTGACGCATGCCATGGCAGGCTGCTATCTCCTCTGCAGCAGTGGTCAGAGCTGGATGGTGTGTGTGTGTGTGTGTGTGTGTGTGTGTGTGTGTGTGTGTGTGAGAGAGAGAGAGAGAGAGAGAGAGAGAGAGAGAGAGAGAGAGAGGGGAGGAGGAGGGCTCGACCTCCCACAGTAGGTGAGGGAGGAACAGATGAAACCAAGTATCTGGTTGCCCTGCAGGGAGGACGATAAGGATCAGCCAGGGCAGGCGAGGTTGCAGAGTAGACTATGAGAGAAGAGTGTGTTTGTGTGAGGAGGAGAGGAGAAAGGAGGATGGAATAAGAGCAGGAGAGAAGATGAGGAAGATGAAAGGGGTAATGGAGAAAGGAGATAGACTTCAACTTTACAAGACACAGGGAATCTCAGAAGGTCTTAGACACAGTAATTACCTCAAAATCTTTTAAAATCAAGTTTTTGGGGGGGTCTCACAAGTTCTCAGTTTTTACATCGTTCTATGAAGTTTATTTAAAAGTGGAAATGTTTAAAGATGAGTGGCAGGACAGAGAATGTGACCATAGATAGGCAGCTGATGCACTGCTGCTGGCACTGATATAACGGCAGCCACGGCCACACAAATTCTTGCAAAACTAGAAACACATAATTGAATTAAACCCCGCCCTTCGTTTAAGGTCTAATAAAAGTGCACACAGTTCATACGGTAAATGAAATTCTACAGTTATCCAAAAGAAAAACTTAAAAAAGACTCCATATAGGAATAGTTTACCCCTTAAATGACCATTTGTCAGTTACTCGCCCTGTGTTACATTAAACCGATGAAGTAACTTATTTTTGTTGCACGTGTCCACGGCGAATAAAGAATCCAAAAACAGAAAACATTCTTGATGAATTGAAGTCATAGGACCACGTTTAACCACAGCAAACTATACCAACTCGTGCAGTGTAATCCACATCTCCTTTATCCAGTCGTATGCCCGGTACTTCCCAAACAGACAAACGGACAGGGCAGTGAAACTTTTCTACGCTCTCTTCAAAGCCAGACTCCACTGACAAAAACAGTAATTTTACCTCACTGAGCAAAGGAGCTGCTGGCCAACCACTGCCTCGATTAGTTAGTTTGTTTGTGTAACTGTGTGACTTTGGTGTTTTGAAGGGTTAGTGAGTCACACAATGATACAAACTACAGACTGAAGTTACTTCATATTTTCTCCACGAATTCTGTGTAACAGTGGGTGAGTAATTGGTGTGCAAATGATCATTTGGGGGGCAAAGTATTCCCTGAGACACTCCTCAGATCATTAAGCAAACAAATTGAAAGAATAAAGCCTCACATTTTCATCACTTTTAATGGTAGTCATTTTAGATGTTTAGTTGTGTAGTACTGTCGTACAGATGCCTGGATTAAGTAGCTGACACAAGCCCTCTGAATTCTGAAGGTACCACAGATGGCACCAATTTGCACACCGAGTTAAAAGATAGAAAGATTAGGAGTGTGTGTGTGAGCAGAAAAAGAGGAAAAACGACACCACACACGCACACAGACACAGTCATAGAAGACACTTTAAGCCAACTGCTGAGAGCTCGCACACACACATATGCACACACTTAAATGCATCCAAACCACATGTGCACACTGAAAAAGGCGCACATATAAGTATAAGACACAGAAGATAAAGAGAGGCCCACATATATATCACCACATGCACAAACATACACATTAGCAATCATGTCCAATTATCCAAATCACAGCCTTTTGGTACCTTGAGACTCACTGAGACTGTTCATTAATATACATAATGATAAAGCTTTGACCTCGAGTGCTCTTATCAGCCAAACAAGCTGATTTCATGCTATTAAATAATCAAAATGTTCTAAAGTTGATATTTTGATACAAGGTGCTAAATCTAAGATCAATTAACCAACAGTTCATTTGGATGTATTGAACAACTTGTTTCTGTTGATTCATCAGCGAGCCACGTTGCGTGAAAAAAAGTCTCTTCCTGTTTCCACGAAAACATCAAGACGCCAACATGAGCTCACAAGAGAGAAACTAACAAGCCCGCGACGCGCCTGCGGATTGGTTTCAGCAGCTTAATCAGGTTTCTTTTGCTGATGCTGCTTCAAGCTTCGAGTTAAATCACCTACTTGTGAGAGCAAAAACCTCCATCCCACTCAAAACGCTGCAAAACACGTTTCCTTACAAAGTTTAATTACATGCAGACCATCTGTGATTTTTACATAGCCTACATATGCTAATTCAAGTTCAATTTGCTTCATTTCCATAAAAACACATCGCCAGACATCCACTGTATGGTAGAATTTAACAAGATACAAGAGTTTCTGTCATTATTACTTTGGTCCTTGATGGGGAACGAGAGCACCAGCTCTTCCTGAAAAATTGAGACACTTGAGTTTTGCAGGATTGTCAATTAGAGTGTCTGGTATTCAACCTAAAATCTCCGTCCCCAAATGAGTCACAATTCTCTTGCATAAATAAAGCCAAAGGTGTCATTAAGCTTCAGATGTTATAACAATGCATAGGTGCCTCTTAAAGTGAGCTTTGTTTTAGTGCGCGTCTTGCAGCGGTGATTACAACCTGTCTCCAAAGTAGCAATAATCTGCTGAGCTTCTTGTTATTTTTCAGTACCTTTTTAAGGAGCCCCAATAAATGAAAAGTTCTTATTGCTCGTTCCTGTTTGTATTCTCATCTCGACTTAGTAACGGTGAGGATCAGGTTTGTTATCCTGATAACAGATTAAAAAGCAACAGGTTTAAGACAGTTTTCCTTTGATAAAACACAGAGGCATCACGCTGAAAACAGCCTTTTGCAAAGCAGCAATGAGCAGCTCCTTTTTCCTTGTTATTTTTCTGCCGTCATATTTAACTGAATTTTTGTGACCGTTAACTATTGGCAAAAAAAAGGTGCCATTTTTCTTCTTTGTCTTTTCCCAATCGGTGGCATTTAATGCTGCACACTCTGCCCTTATCGTTCTTAGGCCATCAGAAAGTAATATTCCCTCAGCAGGGACTTTTTTTGGGGGGCGCCAACTAATTTAAGATTCCTGTGGAGAGAGGAAGTTAAGGTCTTGAGCTTCTGAAAAGGTTCTAGGGTTCCTGGAAAAGTTCTTGCTGTGGAAAACATTAGTTACATACATGTCCAATAAACCTCTCAGACGTAGTCACGCACAGACTATAGGACAGTTCTCTGCTCTAAACTGAGCCACTACAACAACACTGCAATCCACTGGGTTTGTCTTGTATATAACAAATGTGTGACTTGATTCTACTTTTAATGGTCCCTATAAACAGATGTCTGTCTGTGTATGCAAAATCTGTAAGCAATAGGAAAAGAGTTTCACATCAGGAGCATTCTGGTTTCCATTTGTGGTCCGTTTGTTGTCAAAATGGCAGAAAGCATTGGCCTAAATGCAATCTCAAAACCCTGTCCTTGGAAAAATAAATGCGCACACCAAATTTCGAAATATTGGCCAATGCCTTTAGACGCTTCATCATCATTAGACGATACCCAATGGGTTCTGAGATTGTACTTTGAATGTTGTTGAACACTGTCACGTTTTCTTTGTTGATCTATCTTTTAAATGGCTGAATAACTGTGCTGGAAATCTAATGTGAATCTGTGCAAATGGCAAAGACAAACCTTCTTTGATCCATCTCCTTATCCAGACATCACCACTACAGCACCTCCCACCACACCGATCGCCTCTACTCTTCCCATGACCACGTTTGGAGCGACCACCACAGCACCGATCACCATCCCCGGCACCACCTTGTCCACAGACTGTGAGGAAGGACAACAGGACTGTGGCGGCGAGACCGAGGCCCCCGATGAAGAAGACACAGTGACAGGTAAACTCAGCTCCTTTGACTGTGTTCCTTTACCGTCTCCTGTGTCTGTGTTTATGATTTTGTTTATGCAATGCACTTTAAAATAATACATTTTGCATTAAAATAATTTCTGTAACTTTGCATTTAGAGTCCATTTTAAGAAGTGTTATGACATTAAAAACTTTTGCAAGCTTTACTTTCTTTTTCATCCTGTAGCACTCATCTCTTTTATGTCTAGGATGGGAAATATTTCTGATTTTGACAGGAAGGAAACTTGTTTGACCACAAAATATTCTCCCTTATCTTCCCTCTCCCTGTATAAGTTTTGACAGAAATGTGTGTTTTTCTGTAGAGCAAAAAAATAAAATGCCCCATTCACGTTAGAAATTCTCCTTTATCTTCCCTTTAACTGTCATATTTAATCACATCCATCCTATTTTATAAACTGTGAGAACTGTGAAAGTAAAAAGCTTCTCTGAAAAACATTCATATCAAATGATAAACACAGCATCCTTTGGATTTCTTTGAATACTTTCTAAATTGCAGTGAAACCTGACATAGGAGCTTGCTTTCTGATATGAGTATGTGTTGGCATCTGTGTGGGTGGGACCAAACCACCTGACCTTTGACCCTTACTCTGACTGTCCCATCTGTTTATAGCAGGAGGCACTACACTGGCCGACCCCATCTTGGACTTCATGCCAGGTGAGGATGTCCGCCGCAGTCTGTTTCCATGTTTATTTTTCCGGTCTCATCTTTCATTTTTTCCTCCTCACCTGTTCGGCTCACCTTTTGTTTTGCTTTTTCATTTTGAACAGTAACTTTGCATTCCAGGTGAACCATCTTAAAGGCACATGGACAAATAAAACGTGCCAGTTCAGAGCTGTCAGATCAGTGCATTATTTCAGCCGATGGTCCCATCACTCAGTGTCACCAAGAGTGCTGACCGCAGTCACGGAGAACAATGAAACTGACTTTCATGGGAGTAAATGGTTTTTTCATCGCCCCAGTTCACAAATGAGACTTTAGCCCAGTGCTGCTCAGCCATGACACATAACTGAACTGCAGAGAGAAATGTTGATAGACCTGCTCTAAAATGCACCTGCATTGGTTTGTTTTGGGGGGGAAAGAATAAGAAAAGACATGCTGAGAGACAGAGAGGGACAGAAACAAAAACAGCTAATAGTACAGGCAAAATGTGGAGAGAGAAACAAAAACAGTCCAACACAAATCTCTTGTTCTTACAGTTAAATCAATAAAACTTGGGTAGTTTGTCAAAAGATAAATGGTTATTTGTGACATAATGGTTATTTCATTTACCTTTCAGTCTACACTGCATTGGCTGAAAGTGTAGCAGCAAAATTCCCCATGTTGTTTTATGATTCTCATGTGAGACTAAACTATAGCAGTGGTTCCTGGTCTCTTTGTTTTGTCAACAGTTAAATCAAAGCAGTGTCCACTTGCAACTCCTTTTCACAGTTACAGCCATTTTTCAGGGTTTCCTCCAACCTAGCTGCCAGAATAAATGCTGGAATTGTACGTTTCTGCAAACCATTGATATGTTACATTTGTACATTTTCTATGTAGCAGATATAAAGAAACTTTTTTATCTCTTTCCGTTTCAATATTTTGTGTTTTGACAGCGCTGCGGTTAGCGCGTGGTTAGGTTTGGGCACAAAAACCATGTTTTATCTTAAAGTATCCAGTTTACAAACATGGCTGAACATTTCCTGAATTGTTGTTAAAAAAAAATACCTGCTTTTGTTGGTCAAGAGCTGTGGTCTGCTGCTTGGCAGGAGGTGTCACGCCATCCACCGTCCCTTCCTCCTCCTGATGAGAAACTCAGCACATGTACGTGTAATCTGAACTACGTCATACATATGAAACGTACAAATGTAACATATCCATGATTTGCAGAAACATACAATGCCAACATTTCATTCTGGTGATTGGGCTGATTTTTTCTTTCTGAGATTACCAAGGCTGAAAGAGTTTAAGATAACCAATATTTCACAAGATAAGACAAGATATTATGCGGCACGCTGCAATACGATACGATACGATATGATACGATACGATACGATACGATACAGTAAAACAGATACAAGTATAGGTGCATAGAGAAGATAAAATAAATAAATAATTGGAAGTATATAAATTGAAAACAAGTATAGAATAACATGATAACATCATCGTAACAAGAAATAATTCAGAAAATTAACCAAACAAATTGAACATAATTTATGTAGCAGAAAAGGTTCTTTCTTTCTTAATCCTTTTATGATCTTGTGACCCCTTCTGATTTTAATCTTCAAGCTCCAGTCTCAGGTTGGAACCGCTACATTACAGTGATGAAGGCACAAGTTGAAACCTGCTCAAAACCTTAAATATTTCTTTATGAAACTGACTGTATTATATGGAAAAAATGTGAGACATGGTAGGAAAACATTGGACACATGTTCACAAGAGCCACCAATAAAAAAGAAATCATAATTTTTTGATCAGGTACAGGTGTTGGTGAATTGAAGTAGGTGCAGGCTGCGTACACTCCACATTGAAAGCCAAATGCAGCACCTTGTTTTTGTCACCTGCAGCCCCGGTTTCACAGCTTATCATCCCTCGTGAATACACCAAATTCAATTCATTTGGAGGAAACTGCCAACCCAAAGGAGTAGAGGGATGAATAGGCAGAAAGGTGGAAAGATAGTGGCAGTGACAGAGAGACAAAGAGAGGGAGAGCCAGCCAGAGGAGTGAATAGAGATGAGACAGAGAGGCAGAAAGAGAGAGTGAAGGTAAAACAGTGGAATGGAGTGAGAGCTGGAGAGAGAGAATAAAGGCCTCTTGGGTCTCAATTAGCCGAGTCGAAGCATCGCGTGAAGACAGCTTGGGGTTGCAGGGATTGGGAGGGGGTTACCAGCTCCACGGTCATCTCTGCATCCTATTAGCCTCTCAGAAACATGTCCAGCGTTCAGAGATTTCTGCATTCATTTGGATGCTGTGGTGAACCGCTGCCGCCAGCCGACTGCTGGCACAGACAGAGAGGAGGGAGGAAAATGTCGTTTTTCTCTTCTGTTTGGGGTTTTTTCGAGGGGCCACATCCGCATGTCGGTGGCACCACGCCTTTCTCTGTGGAAGGTCTCTCCGTCTCTCTCCCTCTCTTGATCCCAAACATCTGTACGTGCTGGCGCTGTTTTCTATCAGTGGTGACGTCCTAGTTCCTGTGTTTCACAGAGGCTGTGGAGGGAAGTGCCCTGCAGTGTTGTACGACGTATACAGTTACAACTGTCTCTCTGTCTTTCTCACCCCAATCCATCTGCAACAAGCCTTTTTTGTGTTCGCTGCGATATGTTTTCCACAAGCTATACAATTTATACTGTGTGTACAATACAGCGGGAACAGCTCTCTATTATTGATGTTACAAGACTTTCTTCCTCGGGCTCTCTCCTCTCCCCACCTCTAAACTGGAACAGTTGTTGAACACTGCACATGATTATAGTTTTTAGCCTGGGTTTTAGCAGGAGTTTTTGCAGTGTCGTTGGAAAGCAGAGAATTGGTTGCAACACACAGCAGCAGCCTTTAAGAGATGAATCCAGCAGCTAATACTTCTAGGAACATTTGATTGGCTGTCTGTGTAGTTTCACAGGAACAGATAAGGGCTGATGAAGAAAGTAGTTTGTACGTGTTCTTCTACCACTTCTATCCTGCTGGCTGTGGAAAAAGGGTTTCAGATACAGTCAAGAAATTACATTTAAAGGTTCCATATTTGACATTTAGAGCGTTAATATAGCAGAAAAAAACAACTATATGCTATGTAAAGATATAGTGGAGTACTGGTGTACTGAGCAGAGAATGAAGTCACGCTACCTTTGTGTGTAATTCAAGCTTCTCTGTGGTTGTGCAGGTTAGTGCTTGTGTGTATCCCAATGGCTAGCTCATCGCAGCCGCTTTGCACTATGCACATAAGGCGATACTGTTGATATCTCAACAGCATTGTTGCAGAAGCGTAGCGCCCACCATTCGGCACTGCCACTGATAAACACTGTCAGCGCTTTTGCCATTGTTTAATGCTGTTTTTGAAGTTAGCACCATTAGCTGCTAGCCGCCGGCTCAGCTTCGGCCATGTTGAGAACCATGTGCAGACAACAATACAATCTGAATTTCACAGAGCCCCCTTTAGCATAGATAGATAGACAGACAGACAGACAGACAGACAGACAGATCAATCTTGTTCCTGTGACTGCCCTGGTTGTTTCCAAGAGAAAGGGATCTTTAATAGATCGTGTGAACCTCCCCGTGTTTATGTCTTTATGGTAAGCATCAGCAGATAGAAAGATAAAAAAAGCTAACTAAAAGTGCTGCTGAAACAATTAGTCAGTTAATTAATTTGTCATTCGACAGAGCAACAAATAAACAGGGTGAAATATTCGTCAGTTTTAGCTTCTTCATTGTGAGCAATTGTAGCTTCTCTCATCTCTATGAGCTGAATCACTCTGGATTTTTAAATGTTCAGACAAATTTAGCTATAAATAAACTAAAAGACAACACTTAGGGCTCTGGCATATTGCAATGAGTATTTGTCCCTGTTTTCTGCCATTATAGAAGCCTCACAGATTGGTTTCTTATTCTTCTGACGGGTAAATTCAGCCCGTGTAACACAGGCATGAAACATCTTTAACTTGAAAACCTCCTTCATCCACAAACCTCACCTCCAACCGCTCATTCCTCTTTTGTTCCAGCGTACGTGTGGTTCGCCTGCAACTTTGACTTCTCGTCGTTCTGCGGCTGGACCAAAGAGACCGGGACGGGGGCCGAGTGGCTCATCCAGGCCAACGGGGCCCCCACCGTCCACAGAGGGCCGACCCTCGACCACACAGGTAGGAGATGCTTGTTCACCTTTGCGTTAGAGCAGCACCACTCGACAGATGCTGTGGGGGAGCTCTCTACAACTCTCTGTGTTACTATGCAGCTGTTGTAAGCCGGTTTGAGCCTCTTTTGTTAGAATGTTTTTAACCACCGTGAGCTTTAAATAACAATCTGTGCTGCTGGGAATTCACAACAGCGCCTCTTTAAAAAAACAGCAATGAGGAAAAGGTGCATACGATGTAATAAGAAATTCCCGTTGGAGACAACCTTATTACTGCTCTGAAGGACGAAGAGTTTGTGAACATGGAAAACTATTAGTAAGTTGTGGTGTTCTGCTACGCCTGGAGCCATTTAGATGGTTTGAGACAGACTAAATACAGAGGCAGATAAGTCCATAAGTAGGTCCATATTGACGGGAACTGCTCAAGGCATAAACACTCAAGATATGTAGATTCAGTCAGACTGGACTAGTTGCCAGTGTAAATAAATAGGGCCAGAATTGTTTTGAGCATGTTTTGTAGGCTTAACTGAGGCAAAATCAAGGTCATCCTCAGTAATTATTTAATGTCCCCTCCAAAAATAGTTTGCTTGAACTTTCAAATCAGGGTTCAAACTACTGTTGTTTGGAGAGCTCTTTTTAACAATAGTTGTATGTGTTTTTTGTGGGTATTTATTATTTGTGTTTTGCTAATTTGCATTGGTTGATTAGCATGGTAGCACTGTAATTACCGTGTTTTTAATGGACAAATAAATGAAACCCTCTCAACCTCTGACTGATCTTGGTACACAACATTGTCTCTGCACTAATGCGCGTACATTTTATTTCTTTATTTAATTTGGTAAAAGCTCTTTTGAGTGTTTTGAGTGATTATAAAATCGTGACTAAAAAGTCTAACACAAAAAACACGACCTAAATGGCACCTAAAGAAACAGAACACTCTTCATAACTGTCTATGAATATGCTGTGTAGTCAGCACTGAATAAAATTTGCAGATCCTTTGATCCTCAAAACATTTTTGAACACATGGCCTTGTAGAAAAACTTGACTTCTTTAAAAGTATTCAGCGCTCAGATCTATGAGTACGCCTCATCTCTCCGACCTTCTCTCCATTCAAACCGCCTGTGATGGATGTTTTAGTGGAGACAGCAGCAGCAGTTCTGAAATGAATGATTTCACCTTGATTTCTTGACTTAACCAGATCGCAAGTAAAAAATGAGCCCTTTGTGATGTCAAGTCGTATCTTCTCCTGAAGCAAGCTGATATTGAGTCCTTTGTTTTCACCACACTAGAGTCCTTGAATTTCACGTCTCTAGGAGTGTGTAAAGCTTAATACTGAACATTTGCACAGTCATTATTACGTTTATGAAAAGACAGAGAAACACATCCAACAGAACAGACATGTATTTACATTTAACAATCAACTGAATGCACTGAAGTGAATGCATAATGAATCACTGAGACTTGGGGAAAGCTTTCATTGCTTGTCATCAATCATATCAACCCCTGCTTTTTGTTCAGAGTGAGTAATAACAAGGTAATGGACTTTATTTTCAAATACTTTAAGGTAGTATTTTGAAATTATCTGCATCTATGTGCCTACGTACATGCAGGAGCACTTAAACGCCACACAGCCACATCTTACCTTGTCTTTTGCTGCCCCCTGCAGGCGGCCCAGGGAACTTCATCTACATGCAGCTGGGTGATGCAGAGGCACCAAGTAAAACAGGCGAAGATGATGATGAAGAGGAGAAAGTGGCGAGGTTGGCCAGCTTGCCCATCACCGCGCCGGATGCCGACTTGTGCATGTCCTTCTGGTATCACATGTTCGGTGAACACGCAGGAGCACTTCACATCAGGCAGAGGAAGGAGGCGGAAGAGGGGCACATCGTGTGGACGCTCAGCGGGCACCAGGGCAGCCGCTGGAGGGAGGGACGCGCCTTACTGCCACACTCCAGTGTCTCGTATCAGGTAATACAGAGTCCAGGATGTCATTTCTTTAGATTTTTTTGTCCTTCTACATAATAAAAAATGATCATGAACATGTGGATGTCTCCTAAGGATGATCATTTGTGCCTTTCTATTTGAGACATCAGAGTTTGTTGTTATTTGTAGGTCCTTCCATCTCCCTTTGGACAGTTTTTGTCTCAAATCTGTTTTATGTGCTGTAGTTTTGCCTAAAACCAACATAAACAGCATCTGCAAAGCATCACAGGTATTAAGAAAAAGGCAGCGAAACCACAAACTGCAATTCAGTCACGACCACTTAAGTAAAAAAAAAAAAAAGTTATTTCCATTTGCAGTGTTATATTTGGCGGTATGGCTCTGTTCTGGGGCCTCTCTGCCTTTCCTCGGGCTTACGCAGAAAGCCTCTTGCACGCACTTATGTGGAAAGCCAAAGGTGGAGAGAGCAAACCTGCCTGCCCTTCCACAAAAGAGGAAAGCCTGAGGCAGGGAGAGAAGCAGCAGAGACCCCTCAGAAACAGAACAGAGCAGCATCAATTACAAACAGAAATGACACTGATAAGTCAGACACAACATGAAAAGGAGGCCGGTTGCAAAGCAGCTTGCAGAGGAAGCAGCAACAGTAGGCAGGCCAGAGCAGTTTAAATAGGGCGCCCTGAATGAGATTTGCCAATTGGTTGCATAGAAAGGAGTCATGTGATCTTTCAGCTACTCCATCAGTTGATTGGGCTGTTTGAGATCAGCTGATGTAGCTGGGCTGTGAGCTGAGCTTGACATTGCTTGCAGCCCCTTGGAGAGTCTACCTGCAATGTTCTGAATACCTTTTGGAGCATTTCATGTCTTTATTAGAGTTAACAGTACAGATATGAAAGGAACAAGGGAAGACAGATGTGAAATATCAGTAACATCTTGATTGCCATGAAAGTAATTATTATAAGATTATTTTTGTGGGCTTTTGCCTCTAATGACAGGACAGAGAGTGAAATGGGGAGACAGAGAGAGAGAGAGTGGGGACTGACATGCAGCAAAGGGCTGCAAGTCGGATTCGAACCCACGGCTGCTGTAGCAAGGCAATGCCTCTGTACATGGGACACCAGTACTATCCACTACGCTATCGATGCCCCATTATTAAATATTTTTTTACCTGATATGACTTCAGTCTTTGTATTGTCTTTTTATTTCTGTTTATATTCCTTTTTCATTTTTCTATTTTCTTTTCCTTTTTGTTATTTTTCTGATCAAACATTTATTGGTTTTATACGTTTTATTATAAGATGTAATGTTTTAATTATTTACTTTATTATGCTGCCTTGTGCAAAATACTTTTTAACATGGGTTTTGAAAGGTGCTTCATGAATAAGGACTGTGATAATGAAAATGTCAAACCAGGGACGCTGCGGTTCATAGTCATTCTACCTGTTGCAGCAGTTTGTTGCAATAGTCCTTTTCATATGTTGTTCACTTCAATACATTTTAGAGGTCAGAAGAAGCAAAGCTTTTATATTTTCAACAAGAGAAAAGTCTCTCTTTTTTTATTAATCTCATAACTACTCAGATTTATCTGGCAACACCATAGTGGGTCACGTTCTAAAGGATCGAAAACACTGATGTAAAACCAACTCTGTTTATATACTGTTGTTCACCAGGGATTTCAACAAGTTACATATTGCACCTTTAAAGATAACAAAGTTTGGGTGGTTAATTGATTGGGTTTATCTAAACTATAAATGAGCATGTTGCATCTTAGTTATTAGAATTACTTTTTAGCTGTTTCAATGAATGCATGTGACAGATAATGTGTCGTTATTTGTAGGTGGTCGTGGAAGCTGTCGCAGACAAACGCAGTGCAGGTCACATAGCTGTGGACAACATCCAGATCATAGACGGACTCAGTGCTGAGGACTGCAAGGGTGTGTATTGTGTTATTGGTGATGTGCTGGTCCCGAAAACTGTTTGCTTTCACAGTTCATTAAGTTGCTCTTCTTTGTTTTGTTTGATTTTCTCACCCACTGTGCTTTAATTTCATCTAATGGAGGCTGTCTTTTAGTCCCCCCAGATCCAGAAGCTCCTACGTCTCCATCAACGAAGGTCATCATGCTTCGTAAGTTGCTGACTCCAATTTTGTCATTACTGTGTACATATGTTCATTTTGGGTGCACAGACTCGTGTTTTTAGTTGACACGTCTCCACAGACTTTCTCTGCCTCTACACAGAATGTTGGAATAGCTATTGAGCAGTCCTGAGCGGTGGTGTGTGCAAAAAACAGTCAGACAAACGGTCTTTTGGATGACAGTCAAAAACATTAAACGGATATGAAAATAAGAGTTGAAGGATCACACTAGTGTTAGCCTTGTTGTTACTTGCCTCTATGAAATATTTTGTCTTTTCCAAAAAGTGAAAAATAATACAGTATGTGGCACACAATTTATGTTTTAGAGGAACACATCAGTGGATTTCCATGTTTAGGGAAATTACTACATACAGTATATGTAACATTACTCCTGATCAGTTTTCTGAAGCTTACCATAGATTTTGTTTCACTACGCATTGTAACACAGACTTGAAACCGTCTTTAAACTTTAAAGTTTCATGGGAGCAACAGTCCATTATTAGCCCTTCTTAAAGTCACTAATAACCTCTTGCTGCTGGACTTACGTGCGGCCTTTGACACAATTGGCCATGGCACTCCTTTAGATAGACTGAGGCAATGGGGCGGCATATCTGGTACTGCCCTAAACTGGTTCTCTTCATACTAACCAGACAGGAAGTTTTGTGTGTCTGTTAACAATGTCATGTCCTCCATTTCTCATATCAAAAACGGTGTGCCTCAAGGGTCAATCCTTGGTCCTACCTTGTTCTCATTATACATGCTTGCCTTGGGTGATGTCATTCGTTGACATGGTGTCTCTTTCCACTGTTACGGTATGCCGATGACACTCAGCTGTACCACCCTGTTAAACCAACTGACCTAAGCATGCTGAGTTCTCTACAGGACTCTTAATATGATATCAAAAATTAGTTGTTAAACTTTCTTCAGCTCAATTCTAATAAAACAGAAATCCTTGTAATTTGGTCACCGCATGTCATGAAACAAATACTGCCATCTACTGGTTACCTGTCACAACACATAAAGCCTGCTGCAAGAAATCTTGGTGTCATGTTCGATAGTAATTTATGTTTTGAGTCAACACATTCTCACTCCGACCTCGTCACATATTGATGTGCATGGTCATGGAATTTCCACGTCCACATACGACGTGCAACATACCCTGGGTACGTTTTTTTCCCCTTCAACAACAAAAGCACATGGTTAGGTTTAGGCAACAAAAGCACGGTTTAGGAAAGAAGAATAGATTTTGGCTTTAGAATCTTACAGGACACGTACACCGCTCACTCGGGTGAAAGTTGGTGTTTGTTGGATCCATCCACTGGCCCTGCCGTCCACCCCACTGGGACATTCGCCGCCTTAATTTTCGGCCTTGTCCTGTCGCATTTCCCCCTTGACACTGCTGGGTGCTGTTAAACTATAACAGAAACCGTCCACGTATCATGCCAACATTAAAGTACACCTTTTTCATTGGTTTCTGATGCCACAAGTCACTGCCCAAGGGCCAGATTTCGATGATTTTGGAATGACACTGGGCTCTTTGAACAGCATGTCACTAAGGTTGTCCCATCAAATCTTTATCACCTCAGAAACATTGTTAAAGTAAGACTTATTTAAACATTTAGAAATGCAGGAAACTCTTGTACATGCTTTTACTGTATCTCTTAACATCTTGATTATTGCACCAGCCTTTATTCCTGTCTTAATAAAAAAAACTAGCGATGACCTCAGATTGTTCAGAGCTTAATTATGTTGATTTTAATTTTGGTCTTTCTTATTTTATCTTTAATTTAATTGTACTTTGTAACTGTGTTTTTAAGGTGCTATAAATGAAGTTTATTATTATTATTATTATTATTACAAAAAGTTTACCTTAATGTGTGTATTTTTCTGAATACACTGTATGCAGTTGTGACTGTAAGGAGAGTCTGTGTTGAAGCCTTTTCTTTGGTGGTGTGTTCACAGAAGATCATACATCCAAGATTTAAGAGTTTGCTGCTAAAAAAAAAAATTCACAAGTTAGAATGTGGGGAAATGAAACCAAAAGACAAACAATAAAAAACATGGAGGAAGGAAAAAGTTTGGTCATTTCTGGAAAAGGCTGCCTTTTGTACTTTATGATCCAGAACATGTAAAACCACCAGTATGGCCCTTTAAGCCTGTAATCACAGGTCATTTGAATGCAACATAACTTACGCCCATCTTTTTCTCTTGCAGCAATGGACTCCCTCTCACAGGAGACCAGCGAGCTCGGCGGCCCGGGCAACATGCTGAAGACCCTGGACCCCATCCTCATCACCATCATCGCCATGTCCGCACTGGGCGTCTTCCTGGGCGCCATCTGTGGCGTCGTCCTGTACTGCGCCTGCTCGCAAGGCAGCATGACGGACAGGAACTTATCCGCCCTGGAAAACTATAACTTTGAGCTGGTGGACGGCGTGAAGCTAAAGAAGGACAAGATGAACGGACAGACTAACTATTCAGAGGCGTGAGGGGGAAAGAGAGACGGAGCACGTGATTGCTCCGCGTGGACACGTGATGCAGCCAATCAAGTGGGAGGAACACGGGGGGGCTGAGGCCACCAATGGGACGGCAGGGTGGGCTGAAAGTGAGCCAATGTAATTTTTTTTCTCAGGAGCGGCAGTGGAAGGGACTGACCTGTAGGGGGCACTGTGTATAAAGAATCTGTACAGCAAAAAAAAAGAAGAAAACTAAGGATTCTATTTGTTTTTCGGCGTGCTTTGTTGATTTCATGTAATCACATGCTGGTGTTGAGACCAATTCAGATGAAAGTATCGTTTGTGTACTTTTATGGAAAGATATGAGTTTTCTGTTGTTTTTCTTGTCTTTTTTTTCAGATGTCATAGTTTCACAGAAAGAGTGGAGTGTGTGAAATTTGCTATCCTGATATCTGGCTCTTTAGCTGGTCATTCATGTCCCTGTGAGTCTGAGTGTGTGTGGAAGTGTGTGTGGACATGTGTCACATTCATACACAGTGCATCTGCATTTAAGGTGTGTGTCTGAGGGCGTGTGTGTGTGTATGTGGGTGTGTGTGCATGCGTTCATGTTTATCTGTATACATGATGTGCAAGCATCTTTCGTTGTATGTGTCTGTATGTCTGTATGTATGTATGTGTGTGTGTGTGTGTGTGTGTGTGTGTGTGTGTGTGTGTGTGGGTGTGGAAGGCGGGCACTACGGCGACCCGTTGACCTGTGTCTAGTTCCAACAGTGCCTTTTTTTTCCTCCAGTTTTTCTGTTGCCTTGTTTTTCTGCTGGTTGTTTTCTCATCGGCTGGCGTTGCATCCGTCCAGGGTTCCTACACGCAAACATGAAGAAAAGTTCGGAAACTTCATCTTGAACTTTTCCAGATTGTGATTATACAACTGTAGGTTTTTAGTTGTAGTGTACTGTCAAATATCACATGTGTCGGCGTAGATCTGAAGATGTTCTTGCCTTGATGACAGTCATACTGACAGACTAAAATATGAAAATCCAAGTTAACCAGTTTAGGTTTCGGAAACGATGGAATTTCCGAATGTGTAGGAGCCCTGAATGCCTCATGTTCATGGCACATGACACATCCAACATATTGTACATAGGTTTTAATATATTTGAGCGCCCTTTTCTATAGAAAAAGACACCAGTGCCGCAGTATCCTTTCTTTGTTGGAATCAAACTCGCCCTGATCTCTAAAATGTACAGAAAATATTCATTTTAACAGACAGAGACACAAACCTGTTGTTTGTGTTTCATTTACAAATGTGATCTGGTTGCCATTTTGTGATTTTTGTCGTTGTTTAGTTTCTGTTTGTGCTCTGGGAACAGGAAAGGTTTTACAACGATGGAATGGGCTTTGAGATTACGGAGAGATGCCTCAGACATAATGCCTCGTGGGAAGTGATGTTTTTGTACAGGGTAAAACAGACAACCTCAGTATAAGACAATGACAGCACGTCAAGGATGGATTAACAGGACTGAAACACTTTCACTGCTAACGGCTAACATTTCTCACTGGCACACAAAATGACTGTTGGACCTTTTAACCAGAAGTGTGTCCAGCCACCAGAAAGACTTCCATCAGCATCTTTTACTGAGCTGACAGGATGTGGACGCTCTGAATGATAAACTAAGAATTCATGTTTGCCATGACAACGATGTGCTCTGTCTGTGTTTTTCCTGTGTTTCTCGACTATCGGAGGAGTAATCTTTGAAGGATCTAAATGATGTGTAACGACCCCCAGCAGGTGGCTAGCTGCAGCTGATCATACTGTCCAATCCTTGCCTCACACGTCCATTTCTCTCAAGCTTAAGTGGCCTGGAAATCACACACACACACACACACACACACACACACACACACAATTTTATAACAAAGATGAGTTTACTAGCTAATCAGAGCAGAGACCCCACGGAAATGCCTCGTAAAACAATAGGGCTTGTTAGTTTCTTGATTCAAAAGGTAATTTACAATGAAAGTGCTGTTTTTGTCAGGGGGATTTTGCCGCGGCTTAATTTGCATTTTATCCTCATTTTACTCTCTATTTGCAGCATTTTCTTAGCTGTCAACACTGCAAAAGGGCCTTATTCCCTGTGATCTACAGGGATTGATGCCCTCTTAACAACTTCAGAGTCTGCGCATTCTTCAGTGGAAAATTCGTTAAAAACCTGAAAACGATGAGCCTTATAAATATTGTACTAATACGACTGCTTTGTTGTGTTTTAGCTTTTGTAGCTAAATGTGGTGTGATACTGGTCACTTGTTCATAGCACTGTATCGGTGGGAGGATTGAGTCTTGAGGGCCAGGAATTTACCAGTCACTAACCTCGTCAACCTCCAGCAGATGTTTTACGTTCCCTCTGTGATAACAAACAGGAATATTCTGACTGAATGTTCAGATAATTTAATTGCAAAGACTAAAAAGCCATGAAGCAGGTGTGATCGTTTGACATGTTGCCGCCGGTAACTGTTTGTCCCGGTGTGGTTCCTGTTACGCTGCGCTGTAGAAGTGCAATCCGCCCATTTTTAAATGTAGCATGTGGTATTGTGTGAGCTCCAAATGTGAAGTTCATGACCGTCCATCGATTTTCAAATCTGTCCTTTAAGATCAGGCCTCAGAGACACTTTGTTGTAAAAGAAATCCACCTCACTCAGTTTAAACTAAATCATCATCTGCTTGCAGTAATGAACACTTCCAATCAAATTAAGGTGCTCTGACTGTTGAGATGTTCATTATTCGCTCTCGAGAGCCGCACTGGTTTAAAATATCAACGACATGTTTACAGCAGAAAGACTCAGACAAGATTCTAAGTATCTAAATTATAATTTCAGTCAAAGAGAATGTGTTTTAATAGAGCTCGCTCCCCCTCGAACAAGAAAGGATGCTGCAGCACTAGATGTGAAAACAAATGTTGCACTGATATATTTAAAAAGAAAAAAAGAATCTGTGTTTATGATGTTGATTTATGAAAAGAGAGAGCGAAGGAAGGAGAGGACAGTGTTATTGTTGCTTCTTTTTAACACGATTTCAGATGACGATGTTATAATTCTGAAAAGTACAATTTACAGAGATGTTTTTCATTCTCGAAAAAGCTTATATGCGTCTCTTTGAAACGTAACAATTTTATTTACTTGGTATAATATCACCTTGTTTTTGTACTGTCACTGATGTACGTGCCATTGTTTTTTGTTTGTTTTTTCTTTGTATGACAAGAAGAAATGTTTTTTTGTTTTTTTAAAATACTGCTTCTGTAATTTTTTGCTGTCTCAGATCCAGAAGAAGATAAAAAAAAAAACACAAGAAAGGAAATAAGGAAGTAAAAAAAATGGAATAGCAGTGAGGCCTTAAGTGACTACAAGTATTGTTTGTACTTTGACTTTCTGGTCAGCACCCAGACTCATTCGTCTCTGTTGTCTCAGACTCTGATCATTGACTATTACATTCCAAAGAATTGGATCAAATAAATGTTTTAAGTAAAAGCTGCTCTGCTGTTTCTGTCCTACATCAGAGAGAATGGGTTGTTTTAAAGGGTCAGTTCACATAAATAAAAAAAAGCCTGTATTGGTATCTAGTAGGCCGAAGAGAATTGTGGTTTAATTTGTCCAGAGTTTTTATTGAAATGACATTTTATTGAAGAAACCCATTTGAAACAACGTGTCTTTTGAATTACCCTAAAAAATGGAGACATCTTGTCTATGAATAGCTATTGCTATTAAATACCTTAGATGTCAATGCTGTGAATCACAAATGGAATTCTATATCTCAGTTGATATGAGGACACAGGTATCTCAAAACCCGGACAAATACAACCAAAAACTATCCGCATTGGCTGGGTATCACCAAGACAGGACTTCGTCTGCTGAGGAAGACTGTGTGATCCAGTCGAAAGCTCCAGAACAGCCCCACACACACACACACACACAAAATATCTTAATAAAAAATAAATAAATCTAAAAGTTGTTACCATACTGCTGTCGAAAATAATTACTACCAAATGAAATTAATAAATTGCCATTATTATTAGTACTGGTCTTAGTTGTACGGCGTACTGCAACTCTGCAAGTGGTTTGTCCAAGTGGCGTTGCCGTACCCCAGCAGAGCACGACTCACTTGAGCACATCCAAATCACTGAGTTATGACATGCACTCACCACATACTCAGCCTGTTTAGAACTGTGTTTCACTGAGCTAAGGATAAAGAAAAACTGTAGAAATCTCCAAACATATGACAGGCCAAAACCTCTGAAACAGTCTTGAAGCTGGATTATATAATGCGTATAGTAATAACTTTATGTTCCTGACAATGGCAGGTCTCACTGGCTGCATGCTGTATCAGCTTCTGACCACACAGTGGCAGAGTTGCCTCTCGAAATAAGGATGCAGAACAGCAGCATGTCCCAGAGATACAAACTAAATGCATAACATTTGTCATAAAACTGTTTACATCGACTCTGTGAATATTCTTTTCAGCTACATTAAACTGAAGCATTCAGCTCAGCTCGGCTCTGTCTGATCTCGTGTGAACTTCAATCATGCGGCTTTGGTTTAGGTGAGGTTTCCTGCCCAAACTGGTGCCACTGAATCACTTTCCCATGTCCCATTTCTGTTTTGCAGAAAGTTTCAGTGCAGTTACCACGACTTTCTGGGATATGCTACAGCCTGTCTGTGTGAAAGTCATGACAAAGCAGGCATGTGAATATAGCATGAATATATCAGGGTTTTTTCTCAAGTTGTACCATCGGTTTTGAATTTTAAGAAACACTGACTTATAATTTTTCTGGCATCGAGGCTGGATTATCAGCTGACAAAAGGCCTTGGAGTGGTTCCTGGGGCTTTGTGCTACAACATACTGTACATGGTACCTATTCCTAGAAACATTTGTAATGGACAAAATTAAAGCTACTTCTTCCTGAGCGGATTATCAGAGGTATGTGGCAGGATGATTGTGCGGTGATGTAAAGAAATGGAGATGGTGACTCTTCATGTGTCATTAGGCCAGCTGGCAGCATCAGCTGTTACAGACTCATCACACATTTTACAGTTGTTATTGAGGCTGTGTGGGAAGTTGGTCATCGACCAATGTCTTTTTAGACATCTGTGACTAGTTTGGGGCAACAGAGGTTCACAATAAAGTGGTTTTAGTTAATGTTACTATATCAAGGTTCTTTGTTGATTTTTTCCCATGTAGCTTAGTGCTTCTCTTTTTTGGGCTTTCCACCAAGTTGCAATCAGTTAACATTTAATTAAAGCATGTCTTTGCTCTCAGCTTCAGTACTTTTCAGATTACATGTAGACGAACCTCCAAATTTGGTAATTCTGAATGTTAGTTGTAAACTAAAAACTAGAATGTTCCTCTATGGGGTGACAAAGTTCTCTTACTTCTTGCTGAATAAACAATTTAAAAATTTCCATTACCAACATATGATGATCTCATAGAATATGACACATTCCTGTAAAATAAACCACCCAACATGTATAATTAGCACAATCTTAAACATCTACAGCAGCATAACATATGATATTGCTCATCAATGCCCCTTGTGTTCAAACTATGAACTTGAACCAGGTGATTGTCTGTTTGAATTATCCTCTGTAATGAAAGAGGAAAATGAAGGAATTTACGGGCTGAAAAAAAATCTAGCCTTTATTTTATAACAATTTATCATGAATATAACATTAGGATGAAACTGTGAGACTGGAATAGATTCACCTCATCACAATATGACCAAGAACTTGTGTGAAAATCTCAAACAGTCTAGGTTCAAGTGTGTAAGTGTTGTGATTCTAATGTGGAACCAAAGCCACTGTGTGTGTGTGTGTGTGTGTGTGTGTGTGTGTGTGTGTGTGTGTGTGTGTGTGTGTGTGTCTAATCGAAAACACCTGAGAATATAGGGACTATAACATGTTTGCCATGCTAACTGTCACATGACTCAACTATCATCTGACTTTAGCTCGCTAACTAAAATTTGACTCAAATCAAAGCTGCTATGTTCAACTTTTTCACAAGTGTTCGATTTTTAAACGACTAATAACCTACAAGCTTTTAATAAAAAAACAACATCAACATGAAAAATTACTTTGACCCATAAAATTCCAAAATATTTCCACAAAATGACCAGTGAAAAATGAACAGGATGTCAGGACAGCTGTTTGATATCGACATAAGCCCCGTTTCCAACTAGCAGTATGGTTCGGTTCAGTTCAGTACGTTTTTTTTCCATTTCCACTGTGAAAAGTTGTGGATGGTACCAATGGGACCGTTCCATACTGTCCCCATTTTTGGTCCCCCCTCTGTTGGGGTACCTAGCACACAGATCTGGCACTAAAATGTGGAGCTGTGAACACTGCAGTCTGTTGATTGGGCAATAGCAGACGGTCACTCTGATCAGGGCTGAGTTGTGTCTGGTTTTGAGGCTTCTGTAACCACTGTTTATACTGTGGAGAGTTTTATTAGTAAACTGTAAGAGAGATAAGAGATAAAAAAAACAACTTCATTCACTGGGCCGACTGTTGGCAACTTTTAAGGCAGAATGTTAATGTATTATGTTATTGAATGCATGAGATCACAATGTGAATCCATCGGCACACTGTAAATATTTCATATTACAACTTTGAGCATTACTTAAGATTTTATTTGACATACACTTTTAGTAATGAGTAGATCTTTAAGCATTTGTATATATTAATTTCAGACACATACACACCCCCCCCCCCCCCCCCCCCCCCCCCCCCCCCCCACCCCCCCCCCACCCTCAGCATCGGGACGACTCACTGAAATGACAGGCTTTTTTCCTTGTCGCTCTTGTACAGCGTGTAGAGATTCATGTAAGCGTACTAGCATTTTTGTCAGTCATACTACTGGCAAAAAGTATAATATAAGACAGTTTTCCACATGCAGTTCTAGTAACGTCATATATCTAATCTCATGTCCATGTGGACTCCAATATGTTGGCAAAACGACAAGACAAATAAAAACAAGGATAATTGAACACAAAAGCGCAATTAGGAGGGTAGATGAAAAATCCTCTATTGCTTGTCATTTCAGAGATGCTAACCACCCTGTTTCCTCTCTCACCATCTGTGTTATCCAGCAGATTAAAATACCACTTAGGGGAGGTGACATGGAACATCTTCTTTTACAGGCAGAGTGTAAATGGATATTTTATCTACAAACTCTGCATCCAAAAGGTTTAAACGAAGAAATGGTATTAAATTGTTTTATTTAGAACCTTTGGGGTAGTGTGGGTATGTTGTCTGCCATGATCAGGGATGAGAAATGTGTCTTTCTATCTTTCTTTATATTTTGCATATTTTGTAATTGCTAGTTTTAAAACTGTTAGTGTTGATCTAAAATCAGGCCTCTTCTCTTAGTAATCTGATCATGCTTTAATATGCTATAATAGCTTTAGATATCATCCTTTGTGTATTTGTTCTCGTGGCCCTGGAACATGTATGGATCCATGCACTGATTGACTCTGCCCCCAATCTACAAATAGAGCACAGGTGTGTGATTTGCCCTTTAGGCAGACTGAGGATGGCTGTGTAGCCGAAACGTTTCTGGTCAGTTTTCTTTTGTTTCTTTTTGTTTTTCACACTATGGTAGCACTTGTTATATATTGTTGTATATTTTTGATGGACCATTAAACATGCTATTTTACATCCATTAACCTCTGGAGTGGACAACCCAGTTTTCTGATCAGTGTGCAAGCTTTTCCTGCTTTCTTCTATATATTAATTTCAGACAGATTATGTGAACTGCATATATTCTAATCCTCACTTGGAGAAAAAGAAAGGGTCGCATAGCGTTGGGCTACAGCAACACTAAACCCCTGAGCCTGCCTTAGAAGGATTTAATGCACAATGCACACTATTTTTAAGTGCTGGACGGAGCGGTGAGTGACAACAACCCCACCCACATTTAAGGGCGCATTCACACCAGGATAGTCCAGGGGACTCGGTTTGATTGAGTGGGGAATGCCCAAAAATTGCACACCTTCATTTGGTTCGGTTCACTTTCACACTGCACTTTTTAAAGTGAACCAAACAACATCAAGCAGTTACAACAGCTGCTCGTTTGGGGGTGGTACTGCCCGAAACAATCACTGACCAGGTAGAAAAAAAGCATGAGGAAGAAGAAAATTAGATTTGCCAGGACCGAAAGCTGACTTGGTCACCACAAAAACAATGGAGCAACACCAAATTTATGCAGTATTGGGGTTTCTGTTTTTACTTTGGTGTTCAAACCTAATTGTTTGTTGTTGTTTTTTTTGTTTTTTTTTCACTACACATTGACTCATGAGTCATGAGTCAAAATGCACTGCGTCTACGTCATGTCCTCTCTTTGGTTCACCTCCTCGCTTTGGTTCGCTGCATATGTCTGTATGGATTTCCCACTGTAAGTGAACTGCACTAGGGTTCAGTTGCAAGTGAACTGAGACCCCCAGTTTTCAAGCGGACCAGGATTCACTTGTTTGGTCCGCACCAGAGCTCGAATGAGCATTAACACCACTCCAAACGAAACGACCATTCGTGGAAGTGGGCCAGGGTTTGTTTAAAGTGGACCAAATAGCATCAGTGTGATCGCCCCCTAAGAGTACTGTTTGTAGTGGAAATGCTAGGGTTTAGGTACCATGTCTGAAGGGTTACTTTTGGTTCCGAAAATGTTTGGTGGAAACGGGCTATAGTGTCACAGTTTCCTCTAGTGTGGCTGTAATAAGCACCATGACAACTAAACCAACCCCAGTCTCCCCTATACTGAATACTTCTTCCACTACTGCTTAAACTGAACTCAAACAGTCTACAGTACTTGAGTTCCACCGCTGTTCAAATGTCAGTGTATCAGACTTTATTCTTCTTTTAATGTATGAATTTCTTAAAGTGATTTTTAAAATAAAATGAACCTATACTGACCTCCTATGTTCTTGCGCGTTGGTATGACCGTTCACCACTTCCGAGGTGAGAGCGGGTTCACACCATAGGCTGCACAAACATACCAGTGTGTTTGTTCCTTCGCCCGCTACGTACCGCTGCTCTTCCTGTGTAGGCGGGGTCTAATAAGAAGAAAAGGTTTGTTGAACTGGGGCATTAACAAAAAACGACCCAGCAGCAGCACCGGGGCTGCGGCTGTAGCGTGTTCGGACGAGCTGGGGACTCCTCGCTCTTTATCGCATTTTTAATATTTTAACATTAATACATATTAGTTTTATTAAAGTAGCCGTTAACGTTTTGCGGGCGGAAACGTTACGTACTCGGCGTAGCGGTGCGGTCCATTAGCTAAAACAAAGAGGACCCTTATAACAGTTTTAGCTAGTCTTCGCTACTGTTGCCGTCTTACTCGTGAAAAACAGGACATTTTGGGGGCTAATGTTACTCTGAATCAACGAAGACGCCGGTGTAGTATCAACACAAGGTAAGTGTTGTTATTTTAACCTATATTAGTTACATTTAACCAGTCTGCCATGTTTATGGCGACTGAAAACACTGTAAACGACAAAAGGGGAGAAGCGAGGAATGTCTGTCTTCAGGGGCAAACTTTGGGTGTGGATTAACGATAACTAAGCTAGCAAGCAGTCGAAAGTTGTGTTCATTTTCTCACACAGTGCGGTTTTTCAACAACACGACATGTGAAACCTTGGCATATTTCAACCTACATCTCAAGTCTGTCCCTTAATAAATCTTAATTTGTACTGGAAGTAGGCCATTGAGCCGCTTTGTATGGCCGAAGAGGGCAGTATGGGTGGTTTAAAAGTGTGAGAAGATGGTGTTTATCAGTCCTGGATAACTGTAAACACCGTTATTATACATCCTTTAGACTTAACTATCACAGAGACTATAACACATTAGCCTTCTTTGTGTTTAAACTTAACGGATGTGTGTGTTGAAAAGCTGAACACCTCTCTGTTGCTCTCATTTATGACTTATGATGTCTTGTTGTTACAGTGTGTTATAACCTATCTGATGATTTTATAAAGGATAAATTGACATTTTTGTGGTTAATCTTTTGCATCTAGTGCTCCCCTCACTGTTATATTAAAAGAGTTGTGAAAGGAAATGTTTGTCATCTCCTCAGAAGATTCCTGTTTGCCTTTCTGTTATAGCAATAACCTAAAAACTAAAACAAGGAAATTAGCACTTGGATGTTGTCTTGTGAAGTCTCATAGTTGTCTGAAAAAATGACAGATACCATCAAAATCATAAATCAGGCTTTATTTATTCCATTTCCTGGAAAGTGAAGATTGTGTTTCAAAGCCACCTGGTTTTCCTTAGGAATGCTCATAAAGTACTTGGGTCCATTTGTCTGACAAGACTTTTCTCAATTTGTCAAAAAAAATTAACATGTATGTTGTAAATGTATGAAAGGAGCATTTGATTTACTTCACCCAAGATATTTCATATCTTTATGGCTAAACGTACACAATAAAGAATACCGAACAACGTCGCTTTGTAAGACAAAGTTGCAAAAATTTGTGCAAAGTTTGACTTTTTATTAATATCCTGACACAAACCCCAGCTGGACTCCAATCTGGTCACGCATTATGTGCATTATGGGCTGCATAAACTGTGGTTGAAGAGACAGTAAGACCAAGGCGTCTTAGAGAAGGCCAGATTGGTTAACCAGAATTAAGAGTGTCTTGTTCAGCCCTGCCCACAGCTCTGAATCAGGACAGTTGATTGTGCAGTATGTAAGCAGGACAAGATTGGTCTTGCCTGCCTCTCTCACTTCCTGTAAAGGAATTGCAGCCTGGGGGGTGATTTTTTTTTTTTCCCTCTCTCCCTTGTTTATCTCAGGGAGCAGCTCGATGTGTTGAACTAGTAATCTGTGTTCACCAAGGCCTAATTTAGTGACATGGGAATAAAATGCTTTGGGTTAATTACTAGCCTGTCTGTGCTTATATACAGCATCATAATGACATAGCAACAGCATCGCATTAAGGTGAGAAAACATCTTTGATCTTGTGGACTTTGTATGGATCACATGGATGCAGATAATACATACCAGGCCTGGTAATTGTAGACATGGGGGGGAGAAGTGTCTGTAGACTAGAGTCGGCTCCCTGTAGATCACTGACTCACTTCCCTTAGTTACATTGTTGTGATGTTTAAACAGAGTGAGCAGTGCTCGGCTAGGAGTGTCCGGGGCAGTTTCAAGGGTCATTCAGCATTACTCAACTCCAGGCCCTTACCCCGACGTGTCAGATATGAGTCACGGATGAGTTGGTCTTCCAGTGAAGGCCAGACAAATCATATGGGAATGGTAGCCTATGTTTGTAGATTTATGATCATTATCTCCACATGGCTCCATCCTTCTGTGGTAAAATGTTGGAAGTGTTCACAGCAGGGACGTAAACGTGTCAAACTGCTTGAGGAGATGTGGCAAGAAACATTAGAAGATGGACGGATATATTTTAGGTCTTTCAGTGAGACGTATAGAATATTCCTGCTCATGGGAAAATTACCTGAAGAGAACAACAAAACAACAGTATTAGGAGTGAATGATCAACATTGGTCAAAATGTGACCACTTGAGACCACAGTAAAAGAAAATAACTTACACTTGAATAACTTAATGTTTCCTGACATTATTCAAGACTAAAACGTTTTTAGACATTTTTGTAGATTAATCGATGATGAAAATAATAGTTACGTTCAGCTCTTTAAGTAACAAAGAGAGACAGAGTTAATGAGACTAATAGATCAGAATATGCCACAAATTAATCCTCAAAATGCTGTTATTTTCATCACTTATATTGACAAAAGAAGGTGTTAAAAAATAACTGTTTTAAAACATCCAAGGGGAACAAGATGTCTCATTTAAAAGGCCTTTAAAATTACTTCATTTATTAGGTGTTGGAAATGTAATCCAGCCTTAGTATGTAAAAGAAAGCTTACGAGGAAACAGCATTTTAAAACTTGACCACACGGGTTTCATCAAGTTTTTCAGGGCCAAAATTGTCATCATACTCACTCTACATCAAACTGACTGAGTAAACTCTGGGTTTAGGTTGGAAAGAAGTGGAAAAAGCACCCCATATTTTAAAGTGACATAATTTTTTTCCAAGCCATAGTATGGGGCCAGTTAAGATGGAATGCGTTATCTCATCTCTCTGAGGAGCGTTGGGAGATCAGGATCTCCTCCACATGACAGACAAACCCAAACAGGTCTTGCAATTTGTTCTGCAACTAAGGAAAATATATAGCAGACTGACTTAAGTTATGAGTGCGTAACATGCAGAGAATCTGATTTGTTGGATTTCACATGGCTCTGATTTATCACTCTACTTTTTGCCACTGAAATGTAATGCTCATTAGTTTCTATACTTTATTTTCTTTTTTGAGATACTGGTAATATATGTTTCTGAGATGTTAATGATTGGTCCACAATTGATTTATTAACTTTAAAGAATTTAACCAAGATAATATTAACCAACACATGCAATGCAAGCATTTTGCATCCCCTTACCTACCTTAAACTACTCCGTTGGGTTCAAGTAAAAAAAAATTTACACCCTTGGTATGTTTATTGATAGCAGAAATAATTCAGACACCAGCTGAACACGTGTATTGTTCTAGGAAAAGGACGAAAAACATTTAATATCATCCTGTCAATCAGTCTTTATAGTTGGCCCGATGTCAGTTTGTCAGTATATGTTCTTATGCTTTGTCTCAAAAACATAGATAAAGAAACAGGCTTCACCTGGTAACATCCATCTTGTTTGACAGCAGTTTTTTAGTTCATGGCACATGTCAGCAGGATAAAGGACATATTCCTGTGTGTAGGTTGGGTTTCCTAAAAAAAAATGCTGTGTTTGCAGTCAGAAGCGAGGTGTTCTTCCTGATCCTTCAACAGCCTGTTAAGGAGGAAAGTGCTGCCTGGGTGTGGTTTTAATTACAGGGATGGGTACAGAGTCATGCTGAGTTGTTTGGGTACCTAATGGACTGAGAGTGGACTGTGACTTTCAGCACCAGGTGGGGGCCGGCTGGCTGACCGGGTGGCAAATAGAGCTGGGGGGATGGGCACCCAACTCAGTTTGTGGACTACCAGATGACCCACCCAGCGGGAACAATGCTGACTTGTGTTGAAGGCCACCTTTCACTTTGCTTGTTTGCCACAGAAGTTCTTGGCTCTTTAGGGTGGCATTTATTATTTTATTACGATAAGATGCATTATGTGGCAGACAAAATTGTGTCCATAGCTGTTGCACGATGGCAGCGCTCAGGTCCATATTGTGAGTTGAGATATGCATTACAGTTTAAACACTGTCTCATAACAAAGTGAATATAAACAGTGTGAAAAGTTGGAGAAGGAGAAAACCACAGCCATACGAGGTGTGTATAAGCAAAGCCAAATGTGGAGCTGACCTCATTTCACAAAATCCTATTGTTTTTTTTTTTATCATTATTATTTATATGGGCTTTTTGCCTTTATTGACAGGACAGAGAGTGAAATGGGGAGACAGAGAGAGTGGGGACTGACATGCAGCAAAGGGCCGCGAGCCGGATTCAAAGACCAAACAATGAATTGAATAAATAATCAACAGATTAATTAATGATTAATAGTACTCATTAGTTGCAGTAATGGTGCCGGTCTCTTCATATTACAGTTTTCAGCAGTCCATTAGAATTAAGTGCGCTGTAATAACAGGATGTTGTTCTTTCTCTTTTGTGTCTCTTCACATAGACAGATGCTTGGAATGAAGTATAGTGTACTGTATTAGTATTAAATGCGATTTGCAGTTGAGGTAGGAGCTTGTGTGGGATAGTTTTGAAGTGATGCACAGTATTTGAGCAACAGCAACAAGGTAGTAAGTTTATAGGTGTAGGGTTATTGTACACTTCTCTTTCCATGAGCTAACCATCAGGGTTTGTAATGCACAGTGTGGTTAACCTCTAATCGCATGGAACAAGGAACCACTGAGAAACCAGCTAGAGTTGTGGTAGCTTTTGCAATTACTTCCGGTAAAATTTGTGTCTTCCACAGAGATAAATCGTGGGAATTGGGTGCTACTTCTTGCTTAATTGTTTTTAGAATTCATTAATTGCACTAATTTCTTGTTGTTTGCACCAATGCTATCTTGCAAAAAGTTTGCACTCGAGAATGGAGTGCATTGTGAAACTGGCTTGTTTTCTGAATGTGAATTTTCAGCAGGGGAAGCAAAGTATGTTCAGCAGGAAATTGTCTCTTAAGTTTCTCTTCTTATGAAGAAGTTTCTCAGAGGTGGATTCGGGGGGGAGGTGCAGAAATACCATATTTTAGAGATGTTAGTATTTCAAGTAATTTCTAATAAATGTTTCTATGCATGTTTCATGTTAGTCATAAAATTCAGCCCCAAAAAACTGTCCTAGTATTCATACCAAAGTCAAAATGTTTGTGACAACCTTACATACACCATATACTCAACCATATGGAGAGACATTATTAGCCCAATTTGTTGAACTGTGGTCATCCACAGTCTAAACATGGACTTTGATAGATTACTAAACATTCACAGATGTGCCTTGCCCCACCTTCAGACAACACAGGGCTTGTCTGTTTAAAGCCATATGAGTTACAGCAACGAGTCATAGAGGGGTCAGGAAGGCTGATGATCTGCAGATTCTTAAATAATTGTCTTTTGATCAGATAACGTAAGTCTTTTTTAAACTGAGCAACATTCGCCAGTTAATCAGACTTTTTTACCTGGCTGCTATTAGCTTAGAACAACGCACTGGTTGTATTAACTTGAACTGACATAAACACCTACACATAAAGCTATTAGTGCAGTATTTCAGAATATCATCGAGTGGCTCTTTTAAGAGGAAGTCTGCTTCCCCAGACGTTGCATAGTTGCATAGTTGATAAATGTCAATAACCGCACCATGCCACCGTCAGAGGAAGGGGTAAACAAAGAGGTAGTGGTGACACATGTCTGCACTGTCTGATTCAAAGCCTGTATGTTCAATTACTGCTTTCAAGTATGACTGAAGCTGACCCTGACTTGGGAAAATACCCAACGAATGTCCAGCTGGTGATTATCACACTAAATTCAGCCTTGTGTCTGACTGATCGGTGTGACTAAGCTGTTTCCCTTCACTAACTTTTTTGAAACATACTGTTCCGATTACTCACCATAGTGCAAATACAGCATATGAAGCAAAATCTAAACATTATAACCTTAATGAAGATACGATTAATTGCAAAGTTGTTACATGAGACTGCAATAATTGTATCTATGTGTACCTAATAAACTGGCAACTAGGTGTCTTTGGATATTTATATCAGTTAATAAGTAATGAGTAATCCCATGAATCAAATGTTGAAAAAATCCAGAAAAACTAAGTACTTTACTACAATGGTGTAAAAACGTTTAAAGCATTGCCAGTCTGTTTTATTAACATGCAGTATTATCTACAATGTCCTGATAAAACCAGAGATATTAAAGGGGGAGCTACCGCAGTATAAACAGTGTTTAAAAATCTCTGCTGGTTGGCGAATGTTCCTCACCTAACGATCTGTCATATCTCTTAACGCTTATTCAGAATCAACATTTATACAGATACTCAGTTTTGCACTGATCGCTATTCAAATTGCAGTTTGTCAAGATAATTACAGCCTGCATACTTTTTTGAGATTTTACACTCTCAGCATCCATTCTCAAACTGTCCATCAGAAATCATCTCAGTGCGGCCTCTCATTCACCAGAGAAACCGGAATGCCACCGTCACGTAGGCAGAGATGTCGCACAGGGAGTCGATTGTTTTGCAACACAACTACATTTGTCAGCAGAGAATGCTGTCTGTGAATTTACATCAGAGAGAGAGAGAGAACGTGGCTCTGGTCCCCGAGGCGTACTTTCATACTGCAGATTGAATCAGAACACCTCTGACCTGTCGGAGACTGATGGCAGGCGGTGGACCAAAACAAGAAGGCGCAGCAGAAGATTGAGTTTCAGTTGGCTCTCCTCGGCAGCTGTTGGAGGAAATTCTTGATAAAACATTTCGTCTGGGTCGGTGAATGACCCCCGCTGCTGGTGTTGAAAGCGGGGCTATTGTGTTGGTTTTTGGCTAGCAGGTAGTGTTTACACGTTTAAACTGCTTGATAGAAAAGCATAATAACGGTAAGAAAAAAAGAGACCAGTGATTCTCTCCCTGTTGCTGTGGCAGGTTCGATTTTGACATGGTTTGATTTACTCCTCTGCGAGAACCTGATGTCCTGCCAGTGATCATACATCGCCAGAACTTTAGGAAAATACATTAATCTACAGGTTCTGAGTCACCAGACCACACTACATTGTATAAAGCCAGATTTTATCAGCCTGACTGTACCAGACTTTCATGTCTGTAGAGTTTCATTTTCAGTATTTGTCACATTAGTGCTATGTTGTTTTCTGTTTGGGATGGGTTGTCTTTTTTTGCCCTTAACCATTCAGTCCCAAGTGCCGTATTTGTCCTGCTAATGTCATTTTCAAGCATCAGTGATTGCTAGGAGCAGTTTTTCAAGTCCATTACTTAGGACAACCTGTACAACTATTTCAATTTCATTCATGATTTTCCTCATTTTTGTGGTGATTTTCTGTCACCATTTTCTCACTGTGGGACAGGAAAATAATGCTCCATTACCAATCCAGACTGCAAAGCTTTGATTGGCGTAGCACTTGGTTATTTTTTCCAACTGGGGAAACAGCTGTCAATGAGCACAACGCCAGACCTATTTGAGGTGCTGAAAATGTTTTCAACAAAAGGTCAAGGTGACACCCAGCAGATGTTTTCTAGGGCAGTGGTCCCCAACTGGTCCAGTCATGGGGTCCAAAATTCTCCTTATCCATTAGTTCAAGGTCCACACAGTTTAATACATTCAGCATCATATTTGTGTTTGGCCATGTCCTCAATCTAGTTTGCTGTCTCTGTCAAGTAGCTGTACATTAGTCACCCAATCTTCAGCAGAAAATGGCATTTCAAAATAAAAGGTCTATGTCGAAAATTTACCGTACATCAAAGTTAAGTGTATATTCTACAAACTTGACATGTTTGCGAGTCACTTGGGGTCTATTCAGAATGGACTGGTGACTTACTTTTGGACTGTGATCCACCAGTTGGGGACCACTGGTCTAGTCTAGTATTGATTTGAAAGGTTATTACCTTCTCCGACTAGCTAGAGCTATGTTAATTATATCAAACATTTTACTACAATTCCTGTCAATATTTTTTATAATTTGGAATCTGGACTAACTGGGAAGTGATCTTATAGCTTGAGCCGGCCGATGACAAGAAGAAGAACAAAGATGATTGTGCTGCAACTAACTAGAATCAATTAATCTGCAACTAATGATCTAAATAAGTCTTCGATTTGTTTTTTCTCATAATTCCAATAATTTGTTGTTTCAGATGAATGTGTGTGATTGGTTGTTGAGTTTGATTTGTTCCAGCCGACAGTATGGTATAAACAAGTAAAATGTTGCCTGCTGGAGCCTTAAAACTATTATATCTATAGCAAGTTATAGGAAGATGTAAGCTTTGTAAGATCCGACTCTCTTCTATTACAGTCCCACACGTCCGTATTTTAGAATGTCCAGTCAAAACCATTGTCTTAGTTACTCTACTTGTATTAGAAAGCGCAGAGCTGAGCAGCTCTGGCTATTGTTAACAGAGGTTGAATTGTAAATGAAAAATTGTGGTGCTGATGTTCAGCATCACAAACACAAAGCATGTGCCGCCTCTGTATTCTCCAGCCTGACCATACAAAGTCATGATTCAACACGGTGTGCTCCTGTTACTCTAAATATTAGGCTCTCAGGTCTGTCATCACGACTACTCACAGATCATAGTTTCTGCTTGACGATAGAAAGAGAGGGGGGTTCAAAAAGGAGGACGAGTTGACTAAGACTTTGTTAAAGTATCTGCCCTCTATCATTATTCACCCCGACTGCAAGCAAGCAAGTAGCATGATCTCATAACTGATTTTCTCAACTGATTTTCTCAACGGATATGTGGGAAATATAAAGTCCAGTAGCTTCAACTGTGTGCCTTGGTCTGGATTGAAAAAACAGAACAATTAGGGGATAAAGTCGGTAAATGGTGCCGTACTTTTCTGTTCAGGTGTTGAAACATTAGGATAACTTTCCACTTAAGCCCATTGCAAAAGGCGACAGTGAAATTTTGTTGCATTTGAGGAAATGTGGTGGATATAGTAGATCCAAAGGAGACAGACTTGTGCCGGAGAAGCTCGTCTGGGAATTCCTTTCTCATATTTTTGAAAACGATTGTTGGTCAGAGATGCTACACTCTGTGGTAAAAACATACACATTGACATTTACCTCTTACTCTATGCTGAATTCACTGTATACCAGCTAACTTTCCTTGACTATGTTTCACAGTTATAAGGAGCATAACAGTCTGTTATGGGTTAGATTATTTTAAATTGGGCCTCTCATCAGTCTGTCTGCCCGACGTTGCTATCAGCTCTTATCAGCTGTGACGTTGGCTTTGTGGAAGCAGCGCTGACTTTTATGTCCTCCCATGTCTTGTGAACCAGTGAAGTCTCCTCCTCCAACGGTCATATAATAATTTAAGCTGTCACTCGTTTAAAAAGTAGTGACACTCCTTATGAAATCCGTTGGTCATATCAGTTGAATTATCTCTTATTTATTTCTTTGATAAAAGCTATGGCAATAAGAAAAGAGCAGATTTAAATAAGGAAAGGCAAATAGGTCAAAGAAGATTTTTCTGGGAGGTGTAATATTTCAGTTGGAGTAGATGTTCAAGCAAGGCTGTTTCCAAAATTATCATGTCCCAAGGTCGTTACCAGAAATGCCAGTGCCTCCCTAATGCCATTATGTGGCACACAGGCATTAGAGACCCAGAATGCCTCCCAGTCTGTCAGCTCTCTGTAATTTGCAGCCCTGTGCAGGACGAGCCCCAGAGTGGTAAACAAGGCTGTACTTCAGGAATGTTGGGGAGGAGCCCTAATAATGTAGAAAGTCTGCAGTTGGAGTTGGTTCGAATTTTATTAAGCATCTTGCTGGGGATGTTGTGTGTTTTGAAACATTGTTGTCCATCTTGCCACAAGTTTTCCTTTGTGTTAGTGAGTATTTTAAAGAGGAAGTGCCTATTGATCAACAAATAATTTCCATCTGTTGCCGCCGGCTAGATGTTAAAAGGCACCCTAAAAATCAAATACAAATCATATTTGGGCCAACTACTTCCATCTGATGTCAGACTTTTTGCATTTCCCACTACTCTCCAAATCTTTCAGTGTGCCATTATACTTATCTGACATGTTTTTCCTTTGCTGTTACCCACAGCAGTATGGTAACTATCAGTAAAGCACTTACGGGGAACTCACATCTAAGTTGTCCATTAGACACTGTTTTACAGGATGTGGTTGTTTTTGCAGATGTCTGTACCCTGTGACCCACAGCACTGCAACAAACATAACACTGAGCATCTTCCTACGAATTTACAGTCATTATTTTTACCTTTACATCATTCATAGCTGTAAAAATGTCCTTTTTCTTGTGTCGTGTGAAATAAATGGCACCCCTTGACACTGAAAATGTGTGAAATAGCTTGACAATATCCAACAGGGATAGACTATTTTGGGCCACACAGCTGTTGACTTAGCCTTTATCAACACTTCCTTATTTCCTACATAGGCTATATCTTGCTGGGGCAAGTACACACAAAGTTGGTCTCAGTCTCCAAGTTTGAGGATTGGGCAGACAGTCAAGGAAGTGTGTCACTGGGGTTGTGGGGAATGGCAGAGATTCAGGAAGAGGCATGAAATAGCCTGACCAAATATGGGAATACACACACACACGTGAACACACCTACTTTTTTCCCAGTTTTCTGTCAGGTTGTGATGTCAGCTTCACTTTCTTTTTGCAAAGAACTTGATCAGTAAAAATGTTGACCCAGAACTAAGACTATTTTTCAAGTTGCTGTCAAACTTGAACCATTGTTGAGTTGTGTTTTATGGTGTTGAGGCTGGTCGGTTAATGCTCAGCTGCTCAGCTCGCTGTGGTAGAGAGGCGTCATAGGACTTCTCAGTAAACCACAGTTATTTTTCTCCAGTTGCGTACTCTGGCAGTTTGAGATACTGGTCATGTAAGTATGAAAGCCTCTGCTCTGTTGCAATCATTACAAGTCTGCTGCTAGACTCATTTTGAATCACTCTGGTTGAGTCTAAACACCTCAAATGTAAATGTGACTGTTCTCTCCCTTACGCAACATTTTATTATCCACCTCAAGCTACTCCCTATATACCTCTGTCTCTCTCGTCAAGTCTTATCTGAAATGCCCTGGGGAGATAAACAACAACCTTTACGTAGGCCTATAGTAACAGCATGAAAGTTTCCGAACCGT
The DNA here is from genome assembly GCA_026686955.1 of Epinephelus cyanopodus. Lineage (NCBI taxonomy): Eukaryota > Metazoa > Chordata > Actinopteri > Perciformes > Serranidae > Epinephelus > Epinephelus cyanopodus. The sequence goes on along the minus strand of CM048926.1, from coordinate 35,000,198 downwards.
TGCTAGAAAACAAGTATGTAGTTTGGTGGTTTTGTGGCAGTGCTTATGAGCTTGCATCTGATGCCAACTGAGTGTGGGCATATTGTTCCTCCATATTTGGAATAGGCAAAATGAGAGTTGCTCCTCCCGTCTGCTGCCTAACGGTAACTGAGGTATTTCATCCGCATGTCAGGACACAGCCTTTATAATACAGATGATGAGAGGGTCATAGAGTATGTCTATAACATAAGAGTCACCAGGCCATGGAAACAGTTTCTATGGGGATTTGCTTTATTACCACATTTGGTAGTAGGATAGTTTCTTTAGTGTTTACTAACTTTTATGAAGGCAAACTCCAAGTGCAGCTCTACCACATAGGGAACTGCTTCATCAGTTGGCAAAAAAAAAAAAAAAAAATTCTTCCTTGTGCACAAATTGTCTGAGATATTTTTGTCTTTGAATCTGTTATAAAGATACCTCTGTGTCACATGTAACCATTACAACTACAACTAAGTACACACACAAAACACCCCTTTTGTCAGCTGTCACTGAAACTTAAGGATTTGTTTGTTTCTACTACCAGTGCTGAGTTATTTTGTTTTTCTTGTTACAGATGGATTTGCGGTTACTTGTAATAGCAACGTTATCAGCGATCATTGGTGGCAGCTGGGCACAGCAAGGTAAGAAACAGAAAATGTCATGAATTTGTTTATTTTAACACTTAAACATTAGCTAACACATAGCACAAAATGTTTAACAGACACCCCAGTGCAGTGTGTGTTGATTATTATTATTTGACTTGATGGTCATACTCTGTACACTGAGCCATATATTGCCCTTTTGTTTGTTTCTAAGCGCAGTGCAATACGGTGCTACTCTCATCCATTTCACTCTCGACATCTTGCATTTCTTCATTCATGGTTTAATGACTTTGTGGGTCCAGTTGGCTGGTGGGAGGATTTTTTTTTTTTACAAGGTGAAGTCATCAGTTGGTGGGCTGCCTAGAGCTTCTCTCAGCATGACTCAGTTTTCTGGACTGGGATGGGGTTGTGTCTTGCAGCCAAAAACCAAAGCTGGTTTGAGTTTGTGAACTAATGGAAAATCTGTTTTGTCATCTTGGCTAAAAGGAACTTGTGTCGTCTCTTTCAGAGGGAAGCATATGCATCAAAGCCAACGCACAGTCGTGTGGGGAATGCATCCAGGTCTCTGAGTCGTGTGGATGGTGCTCAGATGAAGTGAGTTGAATCATTGTTGCCACCAAAATGTTTTATCATATGAATGAAAAGTTATCTACAAGATCTGTAAGCTGTGGGTGTGGCATGTTCAGAGGTTGTGGTTTGTGGCAGCGTTGCTAAAGGGTTCGACTGCACAAAAACACTAAACACACACAGCTGGCAGTTATCATTGTCTGCATTGGGTAATACAATTTCCCATGAAAAATTGAATAAATTCTGACTGTCAGCTTCGACAATTTCAACATTTCAAAAGTCAGTGTCCAACAGCCCAATGTCATAGATTTATTTTAAACAAACAAATGCAATCCAAAGACACTTTGATTAAATACCATCACAGTATATATTTTTTAAAGATCTGTATTAATAATTTTAAAAGGAAGCAGGGTTCAGATAATAAGAAAAGTTTTTCCCTTGTTTTCTGCTCTGATATACATGCACATAAACTGTACTTATCCTTTAAGTACATCCACAAACAAATGCAGAGTAGTACTAGAGAGTTAAGAGATTGAAGAGACTTTTGCCTTTCAACCAAAGGCAAGTAAACCACAACTCCTCCATTAATTGTAAACATCAGTGTTGCTGCTTCTTGTCTCACGGTGGAAACAGTCTGAATAAACCTCTTTAATTACATGTTTTCTGAACCCAAGGCAAGGATAGTACGATGTGAGCTGACCACAGTGCAGGAAAATACTGACTTACAGGAGCGTGAGGTTAATGTGGAATATATGTTCACTTCTCTACAGTAAATTGTTTAGTGTGGTGGCTACAAATTACAGGATAAACAAATGGCAACTGTTACAGAATTAGCCTATATGTTATGCTGTGCAGCAATTGTTTTGGAAAAAAATGGTGAACAACATGATATGCAGGTTGTTCAGTTTCTATCTGCAGGACTTTAAACGCTGGAAATTGAGGTTAACATGAATCAGTAGAACTGGACAGTACCTTTGTGTCATATTTATTCTGTGATGTAAGAGTATGATACCCCTGCTCTGTTATTATTACATCAAACACAGATTCATTAATGTGAGAAACAAGGCTTTCTAATCCAGTGGTATACTGCAGCTCTGTAGCTGCAACACATCGTGGGGCATGAAGAGCACAAATGGTGCCAGAATACATTTTTCTGGTCCAACAACCTGTTGTACAGATTGGTAACAGGCTGAGGTTCCTTGACTGTTGTTTAGAAGTAAAATGTGCAGTGAATGGTTCAACCCATATCAGCAATAGCTAGTACTTTCAAAACTTTTGACCCAGGTGAGTCTCTGGGTGAATAACAGACTCTCTGGGTTGGATATTTTTGTGTCAAGGCAGAGCTGCATTCCTATTAAATCTTCTTCTAAATCTTAAATCAAAGTCATTAAGGAATTGCAAGAACCATCCAAGTGCTACAAGAGCTCCATAATCAAACTACCTTGTGCTTTTACAATCTGATTTCACTGCATGAACTAAAAACAATGGATGGCGAATATGCTGTCCCACCCGCTGCTGAGAATAATGCGTATGTAAATTCCTCTGTGATTGAGATTGACTGAACTGATAATTTCCCTCTGTAGGCTATGTCACCCACTCCTTTGCACATCATTTACTGTACTTACCCTTCAAACTCAATGTTCCACAGAACAATAGGGGTCTTGTGTTTCTGTGTTTTTAATCTTTTGAATAAGTTCTATGTGATGTGTACAGCAAGATGCAGGGGAGTGGGAAAAATGCCTCTGTGGGTCATGTGGTTTTGAAAGAATTAGGTCAAAGCACTATTTTTGTTTTGACTGAGTTCATTGTCTCAGGTTCTCCTTTGCTATGCCTTGTGGGATATCATGTGCATCCAATCTATATTCTCAGCCCGGCTTCCCAGTCATCTGTTTCTCCTTGTCTTTTGCTGCCAAAGTACAATGGTCTTAAAAAACAGTCAAAGCGAAGAAGATTGATTCCTGAGGCCTCATTGGTTGAAAATACTCCTTGATTTTATGACAGAGATCCTGATAATTGTATCTGCAGCATTCATACCCCAGATATTAGTGAATTTATTTGTTGAAATAACACAAATACAAAACAAACTATCACCTCTGGCATCAGGATCTTTTTTTCCCCTCTAAAATCTTCATAGAATGAGTGTACACAGCTTTGAATATTTATAGCATTTCATGTGAAGTCCTGTTGTTATAACATGTTTGTCAGCATTTACTATGTGATTGTGCTAGTTATTAGCATATGTCTTCATGGCAGTCCCTACAAGACAAATTCCTGTATATTGACAGGACCTTTCCAGATGTTTCTGCACATACACCACCTGTGAAAATAGCCGTATACTTTTTGTGCTTTGGAAATTTATATTCAATGTGGGAACGCTTTTTAAAATTGCATTACAACAGTGCAGTTACAAGGGGTATGAATCACTAGTTTCATTAAGATTGATGGATCATTACACCCCTAGCTGTCACCTGCATGCTTTGACCACCATCTTTGTATGGTTGATTTTAAAACATTTGTTAAACTCTTTAGGTGTGGCCTGATAATTAGAAGAACATTTTCCTCTTATGTCACAGATTAGATCACCTCAGCGTGTCTTAAAACCCATAGAACAGGTAGTTAGGAATTGAGTTAGGTACCAATTTCATTTAACATAATCATCACAAAACCCTTTTGTTCTATTCTGCAGAAATTCCTCACAGAGGGTGAGTCCAAGTCGGCTCGCTGTGATGATCTGGAGTCCCTGAAGAATAGAAAATGCAATTTGTCCAAAATTGAGAACCCACGCGGAAGGATCGACATCAACACGAACAAGGATGTCACCAACCGCAAGGATGACAAAGTGCCTAAGAAACTGTCACCAGAGCAGATCACCCAGATCCAGCCACAGAAACTCACCCTAACACTCAGATCTGGTAAATTATCATCTTCTGTAGCCAGATTTTTAATATGTTGCCAGAGCAGGAGAAATGTCTGGTTAGAACAGTTGTCAAGGGGGGAAACTGTTTTATTAAGGGTAATATTTTTCTAAGTCATCCAGCTCTGGAGCAAAATCAGAAGTCATTATTTTTTTTGTGACATAAAGTACACTATAGTATAGACCAAAAGCAGTGTATCTTGTTGTAGCAGGCAACTTTTACTGATAAATCTACCTGTAAAATCCCCTTTCAAAGAGATATAAGAATTATGTTTTTAATGTCCTGTTTTTGCTGATGTCATAATCTCATATTTTCCAGTAAAAAAAATGTAATTTATTTGCCTTAAGGTGAGCCCCAGACTTTTGACCTGAAATTCAAGCGTGCTGAGGACTACCCCATCGACCTGTATTATCTTATGGACCTCTCGTTCTCCATGAAAGATGATTTGGAAAATGTCAAGAACCTCGGCACTGACCTCATGCAGGAAATGCAGAAGATTACCTCAGATTTCAGGATTGGTAAAAAAAAAAAATCAGTAGTTATTATTAGAAAAGCTGTAGTGTTACAATTTATCCAGTCTTGAGTAAAATACATTCTCCTTTTAGGTTTCGGGTCATTTGTGGAGAAGACAGTCATGCCTTACATCAGCACCACACCAGCCAGACTCAACAACCCCTGCACAGGAAACCAGAACTGCACCAGCCCCTTCAGCTATAAGAATGTATTGAAGCTGACCAACAAGGGAGACGAGTTCAATCGGCTGGTCAGTCAGCAGCAGATCTCAGGAAACCTGGACTCTCCAGAGGGGGGCTTCGATGCCATCATGCAGGTGGCGGTCTGTGAGGTAAGTAGGGACTTCATGTAGTGTTTGCAGTTGGGAAATGAAGACTTGCTTTGCTATTACACTGTATCTAGGCAAGAGTGTCTCATAAATGTGTAAAATATTAATGAAAAGGCTCTCTTTGCGTTGGTCACTCCAGGAGCAAATCGGCTGGAGGAATGTGACTCGACTGCTGGTGTTTTCCACTGATGCTGGTTTCCACTTCGCTGGAGACGGCAAACTGGGTGGCATCGTGCTGCCAAACGATGGCAAGTGTCACCTGGAGGACAACAAGTACACCATGAGCCACTATTATGTAAGTTGTTTGTCATTTTGTGAATATGCATAATGTATTCAGGGGGAGCTGATAGAGCATGCGTGATGTTAACCCACATTTGTTCACATAATCTGAGATTTGAAATGGTTGCTGAATGCTGCTTTTCTTCATACATGTGTTTGTTTCTATCCATGTCAATGAATCCTTTGATAGGACTACCCCTCCATCGCTCATTTGGTTCAGAAACTGAGTGACCACAACATCCAGACCATCTTTGCGGTCACTGAGGAATTCCAGCCTGTTTACAAGGTAAACTTTGTGTTTTCTGTACGTTGTATTGTCATATAATTCAGCAGTAAGATGCACATTTAACACTTGTTCACTCTGGTCTTACCTACAACCCTTATGTCTCTTTCAGGAGCTGAAAAATCTCATCCCAAAATCAGCTGTTGGCACGCTGTCCTCCAACTCCAGCAACGTGATCAAACTGATTATTGATGCTTACAATGTGAGTCAGATAGATACCTTGTGATTTTAATTTGATTACACTTGATTATTTTTTAATGTTACATATTATTGCCCACAATTATGCATTGATCCTGCGAGGAAAACGTCCAGTATCCTTTTATTCATCACTAGATAGAGATTTCTGGGCTAAATAAAGATTACAGTGAATCATGACGAGATTTCATGTACTTGCATGTGAAGACAAATGATCACAGTTTTCTGCATGTAAAATGCTTGTATGTACAAGTTGTGGTTGTCTCATATCAATAGAGCGTATGGTGATTGTTTAATTGTTCTTGTTTGGTTAGTCTTTGTCCTCTGAGGTCATTCTGGAAAACAGCCGGCTGCCAGAGGGAGTTACCATCAACTATAAGTCCATCTGTAAGAACAGTGTGGAGGGAACAGGGGAGAACGGCAGGAAGTGCTCTAACATCTCCATCGGAGACGAGGTAAATGCAGTGCTTTTTGTTACAGTTTGTTTGCTCACGTGACAATGATGCACCTGAAAACATCGCAACTCACGGGGAACCAAGATAGCACAGTGGGAAAAGAATGCCACTACAACACAAGTAGTGCTAATGCTCAATTCCTGGCAGCAGGGTTTGGCTGGATGTCCTGTTTCTAGGCTTTAAAGCTAGTAAACAACTTTGTCCTTCCTGTTATTGGCTGCTCCACACTGAGGGACAAAAGTAAAAAAAAAAAAACACATGCATTGAGAAAAAGTCACTTCAAAACAAACTATAAATTAGAAACACATCAAAATATTCTAAGTCATTTCCAAGAATTGTAACATAAGCTTCAAGGCATCCTCCTTTATAGTTTTAATGAGCCTATAAACTGTCCTCTGGTTCCCAGGTGTCTTTCAAGATTTCCATCGAATCCCAGAAGTGTCCATCACATGGCAAGTCTGAGGTCATTAAAATTAAACCACTGGGCTTCAATGAGGAGGTTGAGGTAGTTCTGAACTTCATCTGCGACTGTCAGTGTGCCGCAGAAGGAGAGCCCAACAGTGACCAGTGTTATGAAGGCAATGGGACCTTCGAGTGTGGAGCCTGCAAGTAAGTATTCAGTACATTGGTGCTACCTTGTACCACAGAGCTTTAAAGGTCTTTGTGTTTTCTATTTCCAACCACACCTGGACATCTTTTACCAGAAAAATGAACTACTTATTAAAAATGCCAGGTGCTGTAATAAATTAAACAAAAAGCCTTTGATTTTGAGCTTCTATGAGGAGGAAGAAATGTTTTCAGACCAGTGTTCTGCACTTTAAGTACCTACCTTCAAACACTTACTTTGCTTTTTTGTACTGTTGAATTATACTCATCATGCTCATAATGTTTGACTTTGGCTAACCTCCTGTTTCCTTTGTCAGGTGTAATGAAGGACGTATTGGGCGTGTTTGCGAGTGCAGCAAAGACGAGGTGCGGACAGAGGACCTTGATGCCAACTGCCGAAAAGACAACGGTACAGATATCTGCAGCAACAATGGTGACTGTGTCTGCGGCACCTGCGAATGCAAGAAGAGGGAGAATGCTGCAGAGGTCTACAGTGGCAAGTACTGCGAGTGTGACAACTTCAACTGTGACCGCTCCAACAACAAGCTCTGCGGAGGTGAGGATTGTAGAAATAAAATGATTTGAAAGACTTCCGCCTGTTTTACTGTAAACTTTGTGGTAACCCTTTCTTGTGGTTTACCAGGACATGGGCGCTGCGAGTGCAGGAAGTGCATCTGTGACGCCAACTACACAGGAAGTGCCTGCGACTGCTCCCTGGACACTTCCACCTGCCTCGCCAAGAACGGGCAGGAATGTAATGGCCGCGGTAAATGCGAATGTGGCATCTGCAAATGCGAGGACCCCAAATTCCAGGGTCCAACCTGTGAGATTTGTCCCACCTGCCCAGGCGTCTGCACTGAGCACAAGTGAGTCTGAAACTGGCTGGCTAGGCTAGAAACTTGAAATTCTGACACTTTAAATTTAGAGTTTCTGCTGGTCCCAGATAATTAGGAAATAGCATGGAAGTTTAGAGGTTGAATTCCAGAGTGAGACTCGTGAATGGTGATTAAAATTGTACTTAAAGGTCAGAGAATATGGGAGAATTTTACAGATGGATGACTTTGCAGTAATAAAATGTTTATGCAAATCTTAACTACACCTCTGCCTCTGATCACCTCAGTTTTCTTCATCATCCAGAGACATGTAGTTTGCTTAGATAAGTAACCATTCATTGCTCACTGGTTACAATGTGAGGTTCCTCTGCCTTCTACCAACGTATGCTGGGACTCTAATGAATAGAACACAGCAGGGAGAGTGAACCAACCCTCTGTCTGTCTTTCCGCAGAGATTGTGTGCACTGCCGAGCATTTGAGGCTGGCGAGAAGAAGGATACCTGTGAGCAGCGCTGCAACTACTTCCAGCTGATCAAGGTGAAGGACCGCGACAAGCTGCCCCAGCCTACAGACCAGAGCTTCCCACTGACTCACTGCAAAGAGCGAGACGCCAACGACTGCTGGTTCTACTACACCTATGCCATCAGGAACGGCACCAAGGAGGTCTACGTGGTGGAGACGCTGGGTATGATTGGACTGCTACGTTCGGAACATTGAAAATCAGACAGCATTCTTATTCTCTGATATGTTGAATATGATGCTGTTAAGTTTATTGCAGTTATCTTACAAGTCCTCTTCGCTGCAGTAGTTGTCTCTGAAAGATCATAACGTAGAGGTACCATGTGGAGTTTTTGTGGTGACACAAGTGTTTTAATTAGAGGGTCTCAATGGCTAAAGAAAGTTAATCTTACCTTGTTTAACAAGTTTATTTTCCAAATGTATCGTCTCTTGTGCTGAGCTGAACTGTTAATCAGATTGATTTCATTCCTAACTGGCCCCACTGATGCTGATTCAACATGCTGAATCAGGTAAAAAAAAGCTGGTGAGGGGCAACGGTGCGGGACACTAGCCTGGTGAAACCATCCTGATCTCGCGAGCTCATATTCTATTTTGCTCCCCAGATTAGTCTGGCCATATATGTGCAAATTCTGGCATTGGTTTTGGGCCAATCACAACTGTTTATTACTTTTAGGGTGGGTTATTTGAAATCACGTCATCAGAATAGGAGGGACAAGGAGCGGAGTGAATGCATTTTGTAAACAACCAACATGGCTACTGATTTTGAAACTGCGATGGTAAATGTGTTGAATGAACTGGAATGTATATTTTCTTTAAAAGCAGAGCAAACAGCTGCACTGAAAGCCTTTTATTGAAAAAAAGGATGTGTTTGCCGTCCTTCCTACGGGGTTTGGTAAAAGTTTAATTTACCAACTGGCTCCGTTGAACAGGAAAAAGATAGGACTCAATGAAAACCCAGTGGCTATTGTTGTTTTTCCGCTAGTTGCTCTCTTGGAGGAGCAGGTCAAGGAAGCGTCCAAGCTGGAAATCCCCGCCATGCAACTCGGAATCCACAGTGAGGGAGAAATCTGCAAATACTACAACATTGTTTGTGATAACACCTTTTACTAGCATTTTTTTTCTTTAAAGATTATTTTTTGGGCTTTTTGCCTTTAATGAACAGGACAGAGTGAAATGGGGTGAGAGAGAGAGTGGGGGTTGACATGCAGCAAAGGGTCACAAGCCAGAGTGGAACCTGCGACCACTGCAGTGAGGCATCACCTCTACACATAGGGCACCGGCACTAACCACTACGCTACCGACGCCCCCTACTAGCATAATTTTTTGGCAACACTCTTTCCCAGACATCATCACAGCTCATCTCTGCTGCACACTGCACTTGCTTGCTGGTCTGTTTACAGTGGCGTTGTGCTAGCCAACGTCACACGTTTTGTTTATTCTGATTGGTTTTCCATCTTTCCAATTGCGTGAAGGGGCACTTTGAGTGACAGCCGTTGATACTGCCCCTGGGGAATAGAGGAAATGTATGGTCCATGTCCAGATTCATTTGTGTTTTGCGTAATGGGTCTGGCAACGCCAGGCTAGCAGGGCACACCACATCAGCTAGGGCAACAGATGCACACCGACGGCCCAACATTGACCTACAGCCGACCGTTAGCTTTGTGTGTCAGGGCCTTAACACACAAGCTGCAAGACGTACACTGGCCCTCTTAATTTACTGATTCTATGTATCACATCAGCGATGATGTCACACCCCATTTGCTATTTAACTCGCTTCTCAGGTTGCAGCCGACAGTACGTTTGTTTGTAAAAATCTTGATATGGATTCGGGGACGATGACATGGTTGGAACGCTACCTAGTTTTGTTGTTAAACATACTCTTAAATTATATTTACTGTATGTGAACTGTATGCAGTGTTTGTAACTTTGAATCTTGCTAGCACAACGTTAGCTTTCTGGCTCATAGCTCAGCCAAAGCGTTATATGAGCTGAGCAGGCAAGAAATATCTTCCTTTGCCCAAGTCGTATCTAAGGTTCATCCTGTTTACTGGGGTACTGAATACATTCCCATTGCTTTAGAGTCTTATGGGATGGTATCGATTGTTCCAGGTATTAGTCAAACCTTCAGGTGTTACCAGGGAAGCTGAGTCATAGCTTGTGGACGAACGCAATATTTTGCGTTTTGGATACATTTCTGTTTTCAAATGATAGAGAAAGAAAAGGGAATAAAATTATTAAAAGGACACCCTTATATCTTCCTGGTATTTAGTTGTACTCTCACTTGCACAGTCAATACCTATGTTACTTCAAGGTTACAGTCAATGTTAAAGGTTCAAAGCATTCATTGGTCTGTTCCCCTTCAGTACAAATTTAGTTTGGACAGGTAAAGCCAGTAGAGTAGCAGAGCTTCCACATGGTCATTCTATCTTATGGAAAGAGTAGGTCTTCTAATGTATGAGACAACCAACAATAAACTGTGTAACCTGTCACAGTCAAAGACAAAATGTTTGTATTTTGAATCAGTGGACATTTGAGATCTTTTTATGAACTTCTGGAATTAATTTCATTTGGTTGCTGTGCATTTTTGTGTTTCAGAGTGCCCATCAGGACCTGACATCATCCCCATCGTGGCAGGTGTGGTAGCAGGCATTGTGCTGATCGGCCTTGCCCTGCTGCTCATCTGGAAGCTGCTCATGATCATCCACGACCGCCGAGAGTTTGCCAAGTTTGAGAAGGAGAAGATGAACGCCAAGTGGGACACGGTGAGTCAGTTATACCAGAGCACCTGGAGAAATAAGTTGTGGTAACTTTGCCTCAGCGCAGGCTGCAAATAATGGGTACCTGAAGCCTTTGAGCAAGCATTATTATAGCTGTTATATAATTGATGTCTGCAGTAAGATTAGAATGTTTACTTGGGGAAATAATAATGTGGTTATCCTTTACTCTTAGAAGGACTGAGTTAGAATAAATGTCAGATTTCCAGCTGTTAAACTGTATGGAAAAGCCTCAAACAAATAAATTTGAGGCTTTTTTTATGGATGTGAGGAAATTCTGTAGTTCTGTAGTGAAGCACGTGAAGTAATCAGCAGCAAAATGTCCATAAGGTGTGGAAGATTCAAACCAGAATGAGGTAGAGGATTCAGACTGAATCTCCAGCTTTGTGGTCCGCACTCTGTCCTTGATCAGCCTCAGCCCTGTACAGACCTGTTAAGTCTATAATGGCTGAGGGAGCGGCCTTCCCCTCTGCTGACGGTACTGCCACTCACTGTCCACATGGCACAACTGCATGACCGTAAAAGGTAACAAAGCAGAGAAAGAGGAGGACTGCTGGGTGACCTATGATGGAAAGCTCCACTACTGTGTGGTAGTCACAGCAGCAGTGTTTATGGCCCGATGGGAGAGAACAAACATGGGAAGGAAGGTTAGGAAAGGAAGTTAATTTATGTTAAAAAACTACTTGCTTGCTCTTTTTGTTTTCTCTTTCAATAAACGTGCTGTAGCAAGATAGCTTGTGGTGTCAGGGATGTGTTCAGGGTTTCTTAATGTACTACTACAACAGACCTAAAATAGAGGAGTAACATTTTTCCTGCCATTGATACTTTCCATTGCAGAAGAACGTGTCATTATTAGCACATTAGATATGGAAAAGGGAAAAGCTGTATAGTATAAGGACACAGCAATAATTACTATATATGAAGTTACTTTTTGACCTTTTCTGCTCTGTGCTGAACATTTCCCTTCATACTGTTGTGTCTGTCCTTTTACATTGCTTTTTCCCTGCTTCTCTTCATTTCTTTTTCTTCTGTTCTGTTTCCTTTTCATCTTTTCCTTCTCCACATTAGCAAGGGAACCCCATTTACAAGAGTCCTATTAACCAGTTCCAGAATCCCAGCTATGGGAATAAAGGCGCTTCTCTTTAGGTCAAAGTTTGTATTGCCTGTTGGCTTTGTGTACTTGCATGTTCTTTCTCTGTGCCGTGCTGTTTTACACCTTGACTGACTTTACATCGGGCTGCAGTGATTTGAAACGTTTGGTGATTGCATGTTGTGAAACTGACATGCTTAACCACAGGTGACACGTATTTGTTAAGTCGGTGTGATGTTGGGCTTTTATGATCAGATTTGCAGAAGAGGAACTGTAAATAACAAACACATTATTTAGAAATTATTGTTTTTATTTGAGCTGTTTTTCCTTTCATTTAGATCCTACTCCCTGTGTTTATGCAGTATACATTGCTGTCCAGTGAAAACAATTCATTGCCAAATTTGGGGATATCTGAATTTTTTACATAACATGAAGGATTGACTGTTCCTTTATCTGACAAAAAAAATCAATCATTTCATTTTCATCATATCTTAGAATGCAGAGAGCTAAAAAACTGCTCTTTTTTTCTTAGACCAAACGTTGTAAGTTAAGAGATGCATGCTTTTCGCAGGGCAGCAACAGCAATGAGTTAGGAGACAGACACATTAATATTCCAGATTCCAATCAGATTAAGTTCCCTCACAACACTGTTTTCAAAACCTGCGAAGGGCTGCATCCTGGACTTGGTGCCGCCCAGACAACTGTGATTGGTTTTAAGAAATACAAACAATCCAGATCAATTTTTTCTCTTAGTGTGGAATTCTGTTGTGTTTAACAAGACCCCTCTCCAGCGCTGATGAGTCACGTCTGGCTATGCTAGACTACACCAAAGCAGAGCACAAACCATGCGTTGTATTGACCTTGTATGTTGTGTTTACTCACACTACACTTTTGAATCAGTTGACCAGCCACAACATGGAGCTCACACTGAACGTAGACATGGAACTCCTGGTTGTTTTTTTCCGGTGACATTTGCAGTCAAGTTTATTCAAACACGACAGCCGTGTTATCAGTGTGACAAAAAGAGAAAAACTGTGTAATCATTGTGTAATTCTACTATGAACAGAAAGCAGGAAGGGGAAAAAAAAAGAAATATGAAGCCACAGATATCTGGAAAATGTTCAGTTTTATATCACAGGAGTTTCAGTTAGGACTACGGTTTTAATCGCAATGTGTAAAATACGACTCTAGTAACATAAAAACAAGCTCACTATCATTTATAATGGATATTTAAACAGCAATCATGTGGGAAATTGTACTGTAGAACTGCTCAAACTTGAAGACAGTAGATCAAATTTCTAAACAGAAATACAGCTGTTGAAGCAACTGTGTGGCATTGTAACCCTCCTAAAACTGAACATCAAACTACAAGCGCAGAAATTTAGTCAAGGGGGACCAGTTCAGAGCTAAAATGAGGACGAATCCATACGCTGTCTGCCTGGTTTCACCAAATGTGTTGTGCAACAACAAATTCCACTTCAGTGTCACTACTAGAGGACAGTCCACTTGCAGAGAGGTGATCATTTGAATACTATGTGCAGATTGCAATAGTTAAGGATCAGTATAGACAGAGTGGCAGTCTGACACAAACTTCTACAACCTTGGCAACAGCTGAGCCCAAGTTCATGTAACACGTTTGACCAGATGGTGAGAAAGGCAAACAGTGTGGCCACATGCTCGTTCCCGGCTTTTCTTGTTTGCTAGTATGCTGCAAAACTTAATCTGTTGATCTTCGTGGTATAGAAATGTGTTTATTGTGACACATACTGTGTTAAAGTTAACCTCATTACTTGGTTTACAACTGTACTCACTCTTGTTCTTCTGTGTCTCTCAGGGTGAGAATCCGATCTACAAAAGTGCCGTAACAACTGTCGTCAATCCAAAGTATGAGGGCAAATGATGGAGCTTTGCCTTCCCTGTGACAACACTGTATGGAAAAAGAATATGGGCTGGGGTTAAGGGAGGGGCGGGTTTTATAATGCTCTCACTGTCCGTTTGTTTGTTTGTTTGTTTGTTGTAGTCACCAAATGATAGCAATGCATTTTGCCACTATTTCAGTTTGTTTTACTAACTTGTTTTTATTTTCTATGCATCATCTGAAATGTGTACAGTCTGTATAAATGTAGGGTTCCATTTTTTTTGTTTTTTTTTTGTTTTGTTTTTTTGATTCTGCGGAACTTGAGAGAATGTGTTGAGCTGATTTGTAGTTTTTCCGCCACAGGACTGGCAAGGAAAGCCTAGCTGTGCCTTTTTTTTATAGAACCATCAAGCCATCAGTGTTTTATTGAGGGTTAAATTGGATGTTGATCATGGGCGACAAATGAGGGGTTCCTTTCCAAATCATTGTGTATACAGTCTGGAGTGGGTGGTAGTCTGTCACTCAGTGTTTCCAAAACACAGGTGAGCAAAGGTTGATTGATTTGCTGTCAGAGCAAAGATCTTCTTGTGTCTGTAATCATTTGACTGAGTATGTGTCCGTCACTCTTTTTATGTCTCTTTGGATTGAAACCCTTCAAAGGTAGCGCCAGTTTGCCGCATGGTAGCAATGAAATGTGTACAGTATGTTGTGGTTTCTGTGTTAAGCCATATATGTATTCACAGAACAGGATTGAAGGCGTTAGTGTCTTTTCTGAGTGACTCACTCCATCTGAACAATCAACTGAAATCTTTAGTCGAGAAAAGATATTTTCTAAGGCTGCCTTTCTAGATTAAAGGACAGCAGTGTACAGTAGTGTTACTGTTTGGCTCCAGGTCTTACTTGCTTAATTTAAAGCCAACTCAGGTCCTTAATTCTTCACAGCAATGCCAAATACACGCAAACCTGCCTTATTTGCTAACTAAATTTGCTTTTATTGAAATGTTTTTATTTGTAGGATATGAATTGGGGGAAGGGGGGTCACACTTTTTTTATTGTCAGTAATTCCACCCAAGACCATTGTGGTGCCTCGATCAAACATTTTTATTGAAAAGAAATAGGAATGATGATAATGTCGTTCACTTTTAAAGATCAGCGGTAAGGGAATGATTTCAAGAGCTCTAAAGTTTTTGTAAAGATAAAAAAAAGGTTACACCTGTCACCATTGTTTTTAAGTGCCTTTTTTTTAAATTCCACACATTCACATTTGCAATTCTGTATTTCTGAAATTATTTATTGAATAAACATTGAAAACAATTTACCCTTCCATTGTTAAAATATCATTGTGCAATTACTGTGTGGATTTCTTATTTTACTCACTTTTGTGTTCAGTGTGTCTGTCGCCAGCATCAAGTTTTACACTTCTTACTAAAAGGTGGGCATTAATGTGCATGAACCTGATGACAAACCGGTTATTGATTCATTCTTTGAAGAGTTACACTTTCATTTGTCCATGTCTTTACACTAAACTTTTTTTAATGTCTAGTAATGTTTACAAAAATAATGATGCTTTAAAGAGAATATGGCCTCTTTTTAAGTAGTTAGAGTAGTTTGCCCCAAAGCAGGAACACATTGGGAAGCTTTTCATGTGTAGTAGTGTTCAGCCACTTTTTTTAAATAACAGATTTGAAGAAAACATGATCACGACGTAGATCGAAATTGTTGTGGTTATATTGTAGCCCCAGTGACTCAACATGGACATGAGATGGAGCTTCAAGGAGTAATGTTTGGCAGCGGTTTTATCTCTGCTCAGTGAGGTGACCAATGAAAAACATGAAAATGTGCTTTGAATTATTTTCCCAGGTTTGTTGGGAAAAAAATTGCCATGCACATTTTGTCTTACCTTGAGAATTAGAAACTGGTTTATATCTTACTAGTTTCTTACATACAAGGAATTTAGTATTTTATTGCACAAGGTCACAAAAAAACAATAAGAGGAAATAAAAAACAAGTACTACAAGGTTAAGAATCGTAAATAAAAGAAATGTACAATTACATGTCAAATGTATGTGTTTTTGTCTTTATGAAGAGGTTGGAATGTTATAATTGACAAGTGAATGTTGACATGATCACAGGAAGTTGGAAATAAAAGTGCAAAGAAATACACTGAATGCGATATGTAATTTAATGTAAAGACACTACATAGTTAAACAAGTTAAAGAAAAGCAGAATCGGGTCTAAACCGAAGCCTGGGTTGAAATAAATCGCTAAATAGACGTAAAGTATTCCTTTAATGGACAGAAATCAGAACCAGCTAAAGAGCTGAAGCCCAGACTTCATCGTGACACCGCCAGCCAATCACGTTGCGTCCCATCCCCTGTGGAACGTGACGCCACAAGTCCAGGGCTTTCCACAGGTGATTGGTGGCTTCGTCTGACCAATCACGGGCCGTGTTTTACAGCAAAGTTGTTAACCCCCAACAGTAGCACTTTGGTGTCCACCTCTCTAGTTTCAGCCTGCTTTGCATCGACAGGAAAACACAGACTTTTCATCGACCGATAAACGCTGTTTGACAAGGTGAATATAAAGCGGACATCGGCTCACACACCAGGGAACCGGCTCACCGTTTGCTTGGTTTATTTCATTATAAAAACCAACTAGAAGAACTAGCGGTGGCTAACGTTAATGTTAGTTCTTGCTAGCTGCGTCGTGTTGCCTGGCGTTTTTTTTTTTTTTTTTAACTTCTGACTTGCAGAAATGTTGCCCATCTGTCTTTGAAATCCCCGACGTGTGCCGAGCGGTCGACTTGGTGAGTATTTTCTTGTAATGTATTTTTTGTAACTTGAATCGATTGTCGGCAGAAAGGCCCATCCGTGAATAGTGTTTTCTGGCATCAGATGATTTCATACACGCAATCAAATTCCTGGCTGGTCAGCTGGATGCAATTCAGCACTAAAACCTCAAGTTCCTCATCACTTTGTCACCTCCCGAAGCCATGAGGTTGCGATATCGATCGATTGGGGCGAATAATATGTTTTTAATGTATAAAACAGAAATCTAGTTCATTAGTTGTTACATTATTGGCAAAACTAGATTGTCGGAAACCTGATCCGGCTGACAGGGAGGTGATAAATCAGCAGAAGGCGGAGGTGAGGAGTCGATGAGGGCTTTGGAGGTAATTTTGACATGATTTCACATTTGGGTTTTTCATCATCTTGGTTGGAAATGTAACATTGTTGGCTCAGAGGCTTAGGGTGTGTGGCTGAACAGTGCCAGGCAGTTCCTGTGGTCTGTCAGGGAACTGCTTGGCCCTGGCCTGCATGGGTCTGGATCCCTCATATCCCCTGCATTAGCCACTGTATTATCCCCACCTCAACTCCCCACCTATCCTACATGGACTCAAAAAGGTGGCAAGACTTGAGAAACCTCTATTTTAAGATGAGATTTGGATGACCTGCACCCATCCAGGGATAGAGCTACCTCATGGTGACTAGCAGTGGGTGTTAGTTTATAATTGTCGATATAAGCCTGCTTAGAATACCACATGGGTAGAGTTCACTACATCAGGTCAACCAGGTAAGCATTTTCTGCCTAAACCAGAAAAGTATAATAAAAAGGGTTTCCTGTGATTGTGCAAACTATCTTGGCATTGTGGGACAAACCCCACCCACATGGGACATTTGTAGGTTAGTCTTGCACTAAGCATGTTCGGTATGAAAGCCCTGTTTGCGAGGTGAGATGTTAATATCAGTATGTTTACTTCTTTTGCAAAGCTGTAAGAAGCTTCAATGTCAAGGTCACACATATTATCGGGAACACTAAAATATTTCAACCTTGCTCTTGTCATTTTTGCATAATCATAGGACACTGAGGCCCTTCCTTCAAACTCAAATGCCTGCCTTTTTTTTTCATCATGAATAGCCAGGCTGGTAATTATCTTAAAGTGAAAGAATATCTCAAGGCATTCATCTACAACACACAGCTTAATATCAGTGTAACTAAAGGAGAATACTAACCTCAGATGGGATTTTCGTTTCAAAATGAAGACATAGATATTCATCACAACATTGCTGGCACTGTGTTGATGACACAAGTGGGATGAGGATAAGACAATTCTGAGGAATCAATGAATACAGACAAAAGTATCGCTACAAGTCAATAGTGTCCTAAACGAAAACAGCTAGTTATCTGTGTATCCAAGGGATCAATATTCAATTCTTCTCCTGCAGTTTTATTTGCCTCAGTAATGATCTCAGTGCTGCTTTGCATAACAGAACTTCTTCCCTGATTATAAATGTAAAGGAATTTGGTTGATTCTCTCGCAGTGAGCACTCACCAGGGTTGGAAATTAGCACCGGCCAAATGCTGATAAAATATGCAAGTGGCTGCTAGATTTGCTTTACTCACCTGCCAAAAAACAATGGTAATCAGTAGCTGGTCGATTTTGGAATCTAACACCCACAGTGGCAGCTGGACAGAACATTTAATTCCCAATCCTGGTGCTTACTATACAACAGGACAGGTACCTTCAGGGACAGGTTACAGTTGGTACAGAGTCTTCTAGTGGCATTCAGGCGCCGCGTTGGGCTTGTCACTTTGAGTGACCTCTTTAACATTACATGTTTTTTGATCCAGTGGAAACACACGAGAACATGAGAGTCCACAGCCACACCAGTGAGTCTGTGAGGCTGCCACAGCAGCTATTTTAGCCAAATGCTGAACTCAGCCTGCCAACATGTTTACAATGTCAACGCTAACATGCTGAAGTGTAGCACTTATGTTAGTTCATTGTGTTAGCATGCGAACATTCACTAATTAGCATTAAACAGAACGTACAGCCGAGGCTGATGGGAATTTCATTAGTTTTGCAAGTATTGTAAGTAATCAAGCAACATATCCGGCAAGTTGGACCTGCACATGGCGTTAAATGAAAAGCTAGAGGTGCAGTATACAAGATTCAGAGTCTGAACTGGGATTGCCTTCACACAGCTCTCACCTCGGCTGAGCCAAAGCATGCTAACAGTGCTAACAACTGCAACAGTGCTGGCAGAGAACAGTATTATCCTGTAGGGGGAACCAGAGGGTGGGTATTAAGCTTCTGTGTGCTCAGGGCCATGGACTGTGTATTAAGATGGATGACGCAACTCCATTTGCTCCCACTGTACAAAAATGAAGCCAAAATACCCCTGATACGGCCGCTGCGATCTACACAGTAGCGATTTCATCATTTTCAAGTTCCCGTCCGAAGACCCCTCCAACTTATCGTGAGCACCGCCATGGAACACAAGCACACTGATTAGCACACGCAGCTGTCAATCGTGATGCCAACCCCCTTCTTACAGCATCAAATGACTAATAAAACCAAACTTTAAAGAAAAAGGAACACTCCAAAATACATTAGATTAAAACAAAAATGACAGAAACTGAAACGTGTACTTTGTTTGTTTTGTTTGGCTCATGTCATGTCCACTAACTTAAATGGAGCGTTGTTTCTGACCTGTACTGCAGCCGGCCACCAGAGGGTGATCGAGATGTTTTGGCTTCACTTTTGGGACGCTTTCATGTTGTCCATCTCTATTCTAAAGTCTATGGTCGGTGTTATCAGCGGTAACTGCTAGGGATGTCCCGATCCGGTATCGGCTCCGATCACGTTACTTTTTACAAAATTGGAATCTGTAATAAAAGATCGGAGGAATCAAAACAATAAAAATGGCCAGGTTTTTCATCTATATTGTTCACTGTTGCCTCGCTTTCCAGTATATAAAGATATGGGCCTATTTTGTTTGTTAAAGACAAGAAGAGATTGAATTTGTTTACATTTTGTGCTGCTGAACCACCGTTAAGATTTCTGGATACTATTTAAATAAAAAACAAACCTTATGGGACAGCTTGGATGGATTCTTTTTTTTTCTTTCTTAATGCTTTGCAAAGTATGGGATTGGACTTGGTATCGGACTCGGTTTCAAAATAAAGGACTCGGTATCGGATCGCATGCAAAAAAAAAAAAAAATGTGATCGGGACATCCCTAGTAACTGCTGTATGAGCGCAGTGCAGAGCAGCGGCTATTAGCTAGCCAGTGGGACGAGAAGGAAAGGACTCAAATCCAGTAACATGCAAGCAAGACGGACCGGTTACCAAAACAATATACAGAGAAAGGGGATTTTAATGCATGCAGAGGGGGCGTGGCTCAATTCTCTGCTCAGGATCTCATTAGTATATCTTAACATAACAAAGAGTGGTTTGCTTCTGTATTAATGGTCTGAATGTCATAATCTGCACCTTTAAGGCATCACCAAAGTTACAACAACTCATCCTGCCAGTTTGTATGGCTATCCATTCAATATCTCTAAAGATAGATATTCAAAACCAAAAATGTGTGCTGCATTGGCCTGGGGTTAAAATGTGGACTTAACCACAATGACCCAGTTTAATACAGCTGGGAACCTTTGCTCTATCTCATCTTCCTAATTTACTGTCTGCCTGTAGTATCTATTTCAGTGTTGCTCACAATTTGTTTCTTAATTGGAACCAGACCGTGTCTGCGCCTTCTCCCCTCATATTTTGGGACATTGCAGAGAAAAGGCTTTTAGCAGCTGTTAACAGTGGTACTTGTGTGATACAAAGACAAAGGAGAAATGGTAAGTGACCGTGAAGTCACTTGATAGTGGTCGCAAACAATAAATATTGTTTATAAGAATTAACCATGCACCAAAGATCAATTTAGTGATGCCCTAAAGCGAAGCCAGGTGTGGTCATTGGAGGGTTAAACCAGGCAGCACTGCTGACAATTATAATCAGGTGGTGCGCCAATGTTTTAACTTTGCTCCGCCCAGATGACCCTTCCCTATATCTCTTTTTAATTAGCAAGTGAAAAATCTAAGTTGAGTGTCTTGCGAGTTTCCACATTAACTTTTTACGTCTTTGTGTTTCCTTAAACTGCCCCAGAGTGCAGTTTTGGCTAAATGCTCTTGTTGCTCTTGTCAACTGACCCTCAGGTCCTCATGATGCAGTCAGTGGATTTAATGATGAGAAGAGAACTTCAGCTTTTCTGGGTGGACCCTGGCTAAACCTAATGTCATCAACAGGTAAGGTGTTTTCACGATTGTAAAATATTTTTCTGACCTTGATAAACATAATTAAATCACACTCTAGATGTCTTTGGCTGTTGTTGCGTAGCATACTAAGCACATCAGTTCTCAGTTACCCCAGTCCGTGAGGTCTGCTGAAGTCACCCAGACTGAATCGTACACACACTCATGAGTTGCGTAATGTTTTGGATACAGATATTCAGCAAATGGTGTGTGCAGTCAGTGTGTCTTTGTACTGCATTCAAAGAGACATGTTGCTGTCCTGAGAGTCAGATACTTTGCCTGTCACGCCAGAAGAGGGCGTCATTGTTCGTGTGGTGAACATGTTGCCATGAAGCGTTTCACCTGGAATAAACGTCTATACAAAGTGGGCTGCTGTAGGATCACCAGTGATAGTTAAGGGTCAGTGGACCTGAGTAGTTCTTTCAGGTCAGTTCACAGCAACCGTGTTATATTCTGTTGTATGGGAGGCATTGGTTTGCAGTGGATGATGTGGAATTTGTAATTCTAAGCACTGTGAAGGATTTTGTTCCTCCAGTTTTGCACCAGCGCATTAAACCATAAAAGCAATATGTAAAGGAGGATTTCATTAAAACTGTGAAAAGCTGAATGAAAATAATTACAATGTGGAAATTTTGAGTTAATTTAGGCTTTTGTTGATACTAGAATTTTAGGGCAGTTATTCTGTATTTATAATAAACCCGGCAACACCCTTTTTAATGTAATTTTAATCAATCAATACATGATTTAAAAGGAAGAAAAATTATTCATCAGAATAAACTGTGACAGATGAGCTTTGATTTCTGATCAAAACAAACGTGGATATAATGGTATTGGTATTTAATTTAAACACTCTGTTTATGTTATATACACGCGAAACAATTTTCTTTATTAATATATTATTTATTTATATATATTTTTTATTGATTGTTGTTTTTATCTATTAATTGGTTCTTAAGTTATTTATTATTCTTTTTATGCATTTATTCTATATTATATTTAGGTGTTTCATTAATATATAAAATGCATTCCTCTATTTTATTTATTTATTTTTTGGCAGTACATATTTCGGCCATGCCTAATGTTAATTTCAATAATTTATGTGTGTGTGTGGAGAGGAGTTAGTTTGCAAGAAAATGCCCCCTTCCCCCCACCCCCGCAACGCGCAAGCGCTCGGGATCGTGTGGGAATGGTCGGTCCGCGAACTGGGGGTTGGACCGCTCCGAGCGAAACAGAGCAAAAGAGTTTTAAATGTCCGCCATGTTGTCCATGGCGCACTGAACCAACGATAGGGAGCGGAGCGTCGGAAAAAAACAGTCCGAGAGCGAGCGACCAAGATCCGGGCCTTCCCCCGGCTCCGTTGGCGACGCCCTAAATACAAGCTACAACCATTCGAACGTTAGAATAGAGATAACCGCACAGAAACATCCATGAAAGCTCCACTCGGTACCGTTTTGAATATTAGGAGATCCGATAGATTTATATTGCATCTCGAATTGTGAAAAATGAGTAAATTGTCGTTTCGGGCACGGGCGCTGGACGCTTCCAAGCCACTACCCGTCTTCCGTTGTGAGGATTTACCCGATCTACACGAATATGCATCCATTAACCGGGCCGTGCCACAGATGCCTACGGGGATGGAGAAAGAAGAGGAATCGGTATGCTTTTAACCGTCCGAAATGTGAAAACATATGCTTTGTTTGATTTTTTATTTTTATATGATCAGAGGCGTCCCTCCTTTTTTTCCTGCGCAAGCTTTCACAAAATGGCCGCCAATTTTCTCAGGAGAAACACGACGGAATTGTGTTGCAAATGGCCCATTTGTGGCGCTGGGACGACTGTTCGGGCAGCGCAGGGGTGCATTGTGTCATTATGGGGTAAAATAACCCAGTTTGGCCGGCTTATTTGTGCGTGAGGTGATTTTCTGAGTACAAAGGAGTCATGTGACTTCAGCAATTCCGACATTTTGTCTCGTCTGTCAGGACGGGGCCTTGTGTTGGCGTAATTGCAAAGGACCAGGGCAAGGGGGAGCTCTAGTGATTTCAGATTATATGTGGCATCTGTGCTACTAGCAGACAGAAATGTCAACACTGCTGCCATGCATTGAGGAAAACCTCACTCCTGGTTGTATTGAGCAGGATGTAGTCTGTGTTTTTATGTGTCTTTGCTTGCATCATTGTGTGTGTTGACATAATTGAGATACTTCCTTGTGCAGTGTCACAGTTGGTTGGCTATTAGCATTTTGTCAATATGATGCACCCCTTCATGTTTACCTGAATGGAGGCTTTGGGTTATGATCCTTCTCTATATGTATGTACCGCAGCTTTTGTCTTTCAGTTATTGCCACAGCTAGAACCACTGTTAAAGCAGTAAATGCACTGGGTTAATCATACTGCTTGTGCTGCGGTTGGTGAGACATATTGTTTAATCTGTCAGCATTACACCACTAACCTGGAGAGGTTTCTCTTAACATATTAATCTGGTGTTGACTTAACAGAGCAAGCTGTCACTGTAATAACTGTCTCTCTGGTTTTGCATTGTTGACATTTAATTTTCCAGATAAGAGCACTAAATCACATCCACAAACCAAACTCTCCAGTGCACGCACACTGCCGTTCAAAAGTTTGGAGGTTATATTTATGTTTTTTGGTTTTACTATCAGAGATAAAACCGTGTAATTCAGATACTCATTGTGTTATTTACATTGGGCATATAGTTGGTCCTAAAAGAAAGAAAATGAAATGATTCAAACTTTCATTTTACTCACCCAAAGTGTTGCACTGCAGGGGAGAATGTTGTTGCCCATTTTGCCCCCTAAATACCCTTCAATTTTAGATTTGTGTTCCACTCAGGAAAAGTTACCCTTCATCACTATTGAACCACAACAGTGCAACTGGGCGCTAAAGATTAAGGGAAGCTGTTTGTATTTGTGCATGCTACAGCCATGCAGGCAGTGCTTGGATTGACTGAGTATAAGCTGTGATTTGTCAGTCCACACTTTAGAACAGCAGTTTAAATTTTAAAACCAACACACTGAAAACCTCTACAAGCTATCTTGGCAGATAATTCACCATCCTTTTGTGGAACCCTTATCATATTATGACAATTTAGTTGGCAAGAGAAATGGTGATATTTCTAGGTGAGTATCTGGGGCATCAGCCACTGAGGAAGGTAAATAAACAAAGTCTGCTTCCCGCTCTTGATTATTCTGGGTGATGTGTAGTTATCTTTAGGATGTAGGGGTTTGTTTGTATACCAGAAGCACCCCGTGGGAAATTTGTTCTTTCAGTCTTGACATGTGATTTATGAGACATCTGTCCTTATTCTGGCTCCTTGAAGCAAGATAACCGCTTCTCCCGGAGTATTGTTTTCTAGCTGACCCAGCAGTATCTTGAGTGATGTTTAAATATAAAGGCATGTGAATGGGGAATATCACTACAGACATCCCTCGTGGATACTGGTTTTATTCACTGGAAGCATGTTGCAGCCAGTCTGCCTCTCTGCTCCTGTGGTAGCTCAGTGTCAGGGGTTCAGTGTGTCAGATGGCACAGCAGGCTGGCAGACCAGCGGCACGTGGCGCTCAGGAGGAGATCAGGGCAGGAGGAGGTGGAGGAGGAGGAGGGGGGCTGCTGTCACTTCAAAGTCTGTGTTCTGCTCAGCTGGAGTGCTCGGTTATGTAACAGTCATATTATCATAAGAGGTAGGCCAAGGCCTGCTACATCCCAACTGGAGTTGTCTGTTACGAGTTTCTACGTCAGATGCAAGTATGCTTTGAATCGTGCATGGTTGATGGTGTCGCTCATGGCACTTATTATGCATCCCTGATTCTTCACTCATTCATCTACACAAGGATAGTGCGTGGCTTCTCTGGAGATTCTTGACCCACTGATCTTGCAACAGCATCAACCACATTGACAATCCACTCAGTGTTGTGTGGTCTGCAGGCTGTGTGGTGTCCCTGTACTCCCTGACCCTGCTATTTAAGAGCTGGTGAACTCAGAGCCACTTGAAGATTTAGACCCTTCTGTATGCGAGTTTTAACACTGCTTGTTTGTACCGTTTAGCAAGTAGAAGACTCCATGCTTGCTTTCTCTGTTGATGCTGGACCTGCCTTTCAGGAATCATCGTTCAGTCCAGCATGCGGTTTTGTAATTCACAGGCAGTGTGTGTATGCGGTGCTTGACTGAAGAGCCGTCATCGCCGAAATTCCCTCAGCACGTGCGGCTTGTTTGTTTTGGGCCAGACACTTTGTCTTGTGTTTACGTTTGGGTGAAAGTGAGGTCAGTGTCTGCGGCCCTGGTGGGAACCCACAGGCATCTGTTGTGTTTGCCTCTTTGCCAGACACAGTTCTTGTGCTCGCACACGCACACACAGACACTAACAGGCACGCATTCTGGCAGGCCACCAGTTTCTCAGTGCGTAGCCTTGCTGGGTGGGAATGTGGGGCATGTCACCTGTCCAAAGTCTCTGCAGCCTACATGCTGTGAAGCTGAAAGTTGCCTTTGTCAGCGATTTTCCCCCTTTTTCTTTCGCTGTTGACAGTTTTGCATTGATGTGTATGTGAGCAGCGTGGGAATTTAACACCAGCCTCCAGGCAGGTTCTTGAATCTAACCCCACAGCTAGTTTTCCAGCGAGGCAAGCCTCGGCTCAAACAACTTCTGAGAGTGACTGGTGGTTCTCGGATTTTTCCAGGCATTGGCCCACAGATACAAGACATTTCACGTTCCATGTCTGTGAGTCATTGGTTTCACTTCATTATTATGCAATAGTGGACCTACGCTCAAAAAAACTCATTTTATTTCTATCTTAGTTGAACAGCCATGTTAATTTGCGGAATGGAAAGTTTCTCAATTCATGATCAGTAACTTTACAAACTGCCAGGCAGAGCTAGAATCCAGCAGCAGCAGCCAAAAGCACAGTGTGATAGCTGCCGTTGATTTCCCACCCCACTTACACTGGGTGTTAAAAATCATCCTCTCCCACGCGGTGCATAAAAAGTGCTTTGTACTGTAGCTATGCGTCCCTCGACAGCCCTACCCGACCAGCCCCTGCGGCTGTCCATCATGTTAAGTGGCATTTACAGTGTCTGGGACAGTAGCTGTCAGAGGCGAGACTGGGGAAGGTGGAGGAGGCTCTGGCTGCCTCAGCAGACTTGACAGTGATCGATGTGGTCATTTTAGAAGGCTATTTCTGGACTCTGTGTGTATGTGTGAGAAAGTGAGAGCAGGAGGGATAAGTTTGTGTGTGAGGGCACCAGCCAGTGCTCTGGATTCTGACTGTTCACCTCAATCTAAGTCTATTTATTCTCAAGCAAATAGCAGTGGCCGGGAAAGTAAACAAACACGTTGCTTGATTATGTTTGGCAGCCTATGTGTTTTTGCTGGAGGCCGTTTGGTTTTATGAGTTTCTCCCTCATTGTGGAGAGGCCCGAGGACATTGATGCGGAGGTTTAGGCGTTTGCCGGGGGGAATGTTTCAGTGGGAATCGGATAGGAACATGAAGGTTACACAAGTGTGCATGCACAGAGAGGGTCAGAGTAAATGCTACAGATAGGTTGAATGTGTACAAGTACTTGAGATGCCTTAGGGAGGCACTGATAATAAAACTGAAAGGTTTGTCCACAGCAGCTTCTCCAGCTACTCCCTCATAACAGATCGCCAGAGCACATGGCACTACGAATGTAAAATACAATCACTTGCCTCGGGTATAACAGACTGTGTGGAATATTATTAGCCCCAAAGGTCCAAATAGTGTTGATGAACACGATGCTCTGAGACACAATAAAATAGATTTGATACAGTCGACTGAAAGTGTTTCAGATGATTGCAGACAACATGATGGTATACTGAAGGTCGCACAATATAAAGTTTACTTTTCAGTCTCTTTGGCATCCTCTGTTTTCTTGTTGATGAGTGACCAGTTTTTACCAGTAAAATGGTAACAAAATACGTAATAATCAATAATAGTTTTTATATAGTGGAGAAGTAGTTATCGTTAGATATTTTTGTCGAAATCAACCAGTAAAAACTGAATTAAACCCTTTATTTAAACATAAAGCAAAATATCGTGTCCATGTATATCAACGCTGTTTTATTTAAGTTTGTAAGATCTGTTTTGTTGCCAACTAAAATTGCTCAAAATGAGTGTTTTGTCCACATTTTTCTGTCTTTGCTTGTAGATAGAAAAGTTTTGTTTGTTTTTTTCTAGTTAGAGTACAGCGCTTTCTGTGAAATAATACACGACTATAGACCAAATAGAATAGTCTGAACTGAATTCAGCAGATTTCTGCTTTGTGTTAGCAAGGTCTGTTAAAGTGTTAAGGACCCTCTGGATAAAACTGTTGTAGCACTGACTGCATGTGTATGCACTAATACTCCACTACTATTCAGAATATGACAATATTCTGAATTAGATGCACATCACGTAAACAGCATATTCTGTTTGGATATTTTTAATTGGGCCTTATTTCACATGTAGCATTTCCTGATTAAGATGTGGGCTATGCTGTTATTTGGGTTTTAGGAGCATTCTTTTCTCTTGCCTGTTTATTGTCAGTTTTGTGCATTGTCATAATTGCGTTGTACACAAACCAACTCGCCAACGGTTTGCAAGGCACTCCCAAAAGAAAAGCATTTCCACATTTCTGGTCAGATGAGGAACACCTACTTTTAAATATCATGAAAGACTTTGATATCAGCAGGGGTTTTTATTCCCCTGAATATGCGCATATATTGCAACATGGACTGTTTGAAGAAGGTTGTTGAGGGTCCAGCAGTCCACCAAGTCTGCCAACAGTGGAAAACATCCTATTTTGATGCATGGAAGTAAAATGACACAAACCGCACCAGCCGTTCCTCTTTTTCATATGTTGATGTGATAAATGACATGGTAGGGCATGTCAACCAAAATACTTAGTGCATGTAAACATAGTGATTAAAAAGCTTCCCTGTTTTGTGAGGTCACAAGGCACAAATTCATCTGTGCTCTGCAGTGATCAAGTTGGTTTTGCTTGATGTCTTACTGTGAAGCTGCACACTGACCTGATGTAACCCAGTGAAAACTGTTTGCCATTGTTATGTTCCCGTTCTTCCTTCTGGCTGTGATGTGGTGCCAAGGGAAGCTTATATTAAAACAAAATCCATCTAACATTAAGCACTAAGCTGCTCAGTCAACCACAAAACAACTGTTTATTGTTCAGATGCAGTTAAATGATGATGTAATGACTCTTCTCAGGATACTTTATTACTATAGTGCTATTCTGTTGAAGGGAGAGTTCAACCCCCCCCCCCAAAAAAAAACAAAAAACAAAACAAAACAAAAAAAACAACCATAATTTTCCCTCTCACCTGCGGAGCTATTTATCAGTCTAGTTTTGGTGTGAGTTGCTCAGTGTGTTGAAAGATATTTGCTGTAAAGATGTCTGCCTTCTTTCAGTATATTGGAACTAGATGTCACTCAACTCTAGGTGCTCAAAGCACCAAAATATATTAAAAACTAAATGGCAATGTCTCTTTCCAGAAATGATGACCCAGTTACTCAAGATACTCCACAGACCTTGCTCTGAGCACTTGCATGTAGGAACTATTTTGTTTCTACTGAAATACACCCACCAACCATATCGCCACACAGAAGGAAGCATGCATCTACAGCTAGCCCATGTAGCACCACTTAGCTAGCTAAGGTCATAGCTCAGGCAAGCAGAAAGTTATCAATGTTTACATCTTGCGCTGTCATGAGCACTAGCCTCTCATCCACAATGAGTAGATGCAGTAACTACATTTCCAATGTAGGGATTTTATCTCTATGGTTTGTCAGCAGAGGTTCCTCAGAATGTTCTGTGTCATCGGTTTCCCACTGTTCATTTTGAGCAGTTTTGATATATTTGTGTGTTTTGCGTATTTATGTGTATATATACACCTCATTCAGTTATTCAGAGCACTACACTCTCTGAGCAGCGTACTCTGCACACTGTCTAAGCAGCAGAGCTTCAGGCAAAGTAAAACTAAAACTGTTCATTGATTCATATAAAATTGAAGGTTCTTTTTCTTACAACAATGGCGCTGTCATTTGCCACTCGTTAAAGTCATTATTGGGGTATCGGATCTTTGCTCTCAAACTACAAAAAAATGTGATGGCACAACAGTCTCCTTCAGTACATTATTCTATGCTTTCTTTTGATTTTCACATTGGCTAGTCACCCTGTTTAATTTGTCTTCTGATTAAATCAGAACCATTGAAAAAAGTTGTAGGAAGCCTCTGCAAGTAATTGGTTGCTGGCAAACACTCTGCGCTACACTAAAATGGTTAATCAGCAGTGCCGTGCACTGTAGAGCCGACACGCTGCTGGTTCTGCCGGCCTGAATAGAATTTAATGTCTACTTTTGTGTACAGCCTTTATAGACTGAGCTGAGTAGTGATGCGCGGGTCAACCCGTAACCATGAGACTCGCAAATGGACCTGCGGGTTGGGCAGCAGTGATCGTCTGTTAAATCGCTCTGTAAATTATATTTTGACATTATTATTATTATTAGTATTAGTATTATAAAATATTAATCTATAAT
This sequence comes from Epinephelus cyanopodus, assembly GCA_026686955.1. Taxonomy (NCBI): domain Eukaryota; kingdom Metazoa; phylum Chordata; class Actinopteri; order Perciformes; family Serranidae; genus Epinephelus; species Epinephelus cyanopodus. Next base: position 34,970,715 of record CM048926.1, on the reverse strand, counting down.
CTATTACTGTCATGGCATCCGAAGGTACTGATGCATTGAGCAGGTGACAGTCCGCGGTCGTTTTCAAAACACACTTGTGTCACGCACTCCAAAAGAAACTTGTTGAAATTTAGAACAATAATTTATTGTACAAAACGGGGGAAACAAACGTTGACAAAAACGGTTCCATAATTCATATTAAATTCAAAAGATAACGAAAAAACAGCTACAAGTTATAGGGAATAGTGATAAAGTGGTAAAACTTGGCATTGACCCACAGCCTCAGACGGATGCGCTCAAGCGTGCTGTGTGCACAAGCTCCGTTGGTAGGCGATACTATATTTTCACATTTTTAACAATGCAATTTGAAAGTTTAGATTTTATTGATAACCTACATTTACCAACAACAAAGACCACATTTAGCATCCAAAAAATATGTAAAAAAATAAAAATAAATAATCAATAATAATTTTTAAAAAAGTAAATAAACACACGAATATCAACTAACAAATTTTCATAACGAATACCTACCCATAGAAACGAATATTCAAATATCCGAATATTTGGGTACAGCCCTTTTGGAGTCTAGTTCAAACTGGTGTCTGTCTAAGAGTGTAAACTGTACATGTTGAATCTGAATGATGCTCTTCGATACTTGTGAACATAGTCTGTCCTCCTATGCATGCTTTACACGGCAGTGACTATTCCATGGTTGGCTTATAGTGGTTGTTTTTGCAGTAGGCAAAGTCTGTTGCTTTCCATGGAAAAAAAACAAAAACAAAACACCAATTCACACAGTGTCACACTCAGTTGTTATACCTCACACACATACTTTCTCTGTGACTCATTCACTCACTCCATCTACCTTCCTAGGGCACAGATACCCCCCCACTACCCTTGTGTCTCTGACAGCCGCAGGGAAAACAATAAATACACACCCTCTCCCCAGAGAGCTGCTGTACGAGGCCGGCAGCACGCTGCCTTGTTGACAGACTGCCTGCCAGTGGCTCAGCGCCCAGCTCTGGGCCAAAGGCTCTACTACTACGACTGACTGGGACTGTTCAGATGAGCAGCCCGCCAGCAAACCAGTTAGTCAGCCATCCAGCCTGTCTGCCTTCCTTCCGGCACATTACCCCTCAACGGGCTTGGCAGCGGCAGGCTCTCGTCACACTTGTGGCGGGTAGATAAGGCCAACTGACAAAAACAGTGTCAGGTTTTCCTCTCTTCATGCTCTGAAGATGATAATGATTGGATGGCAGGCTCAGATTTGTCTCAGTCCAGTTTCTGTAGCTAGGCTGTATCATGCAAGGCTCAACTGGTAAACTCTTATTACCACGAAAATGACACCTGGATTCACATATGTAAATGAAGAGTTTTGCAAATGCAAATAGATTTAAACACAAACTTCAACATTAAAAATGATGTGGCAGTGTGGATTTAGCATGAAGTGTTTTTCTGTTGACTTGACACTGCTGTTTGTTCTTTACAAGGTGTTTTTTGTAAGATTGTCATGGTCTGGATGACGAGGGTTGCCCGATGTGTAATTGGATAACTGTCAGTTTCCTTCCACAACTCAGTTTGCAGGTGATTACGTTTGGCCTGTATCTCTGTGAGTCAGCATCTTAACCCCCACCCCAGCATGATGACATTTACAAGGCTCAGTATTGTGGTTTAGTTGGCCTATGTTTTGTTGCAATGGCTTTACTTAAAGTTCCCATGAAACCGCTAGTAGGCTGCTGGTTGATTGCACAGCTAGGAAGCTAGAAAGGGATTTTCCACAGATATTAAGATTATGTACCGTTGCATTTGAGCCGATACTACTCAGTATGAGTACCTAACGGCCCCTGTTTTTGGTGCTTCACTCTTTCTGTAGGCTTTAAAAAATGTAATCTTTGAACAAGCTGCAGTCAATAAACAATTCTGTACCTCTGCTCTTTTCTAATCCCACTTAGAGGGTCTCTGTCTGCTTGCTTGTGTGTGTGTGTGTGTGTGTGTGTGTGTGTGTGTGTGTACATATGTCTGCTCATCTCTCACTTTCTGTTCAGACACAACTGACAAATGTGGAATAAGTGCTTGGTTTTAGAAACATAGTCACAAACAGCAGTGATACTAGGCTATTTTTACAAAACAACAAAGAAAACAGACCAAGTAGATTGAAACTTTAGGTGCTGCAGCGACTAATTCAGGCTTGTTGATGCTGACGAAGCTCTGTGGCCGGCCTCCGCGCTTCAAGGCTTTTCATGGCACTTCGGCCTCCTTTTGTGCACCCAGTTATTCGGCGGAGCTCAGTTGTCTCTGCATCAAGGCGCCCCAAAGCTGAGAGGCTGGTCACGGAGCCAGCAGATACTGATTGGCGTTTCATTGGTTGATTGGTGTTTGTGCTCCCCACTAAATTTCAGATAGTAGCTATTTGCACAAAATGGAGAGAAAAGCTACATGGACACTCTGCCCTCTGTTGTTTTTGACTTCTTGCCACCATCATCTCACATGCCTGCTGATATTAAAAATGAATAGAACAGAAATGAAATGGAGAAGTCTTTTTTTGTGTGTTTTGGTTTTATTTGTTTGGAGTGAGACCACATGTTCGAGCAGAATTCTGAAGCCAGCGGTGCTGCTGGTGAAGGAGAAATTCAGGCAAATTAGAGACAGCATTTCATTAGATGCAAAATTAGTATACAGCCCAGTGTGTCTGAGTCATTTTGGATTAGATTGGGAATAAATCAGAAAAAACACTCCTGCAATAGTTGGATTCACGTAGAATGTATGGATCAGCTGTTTCATTCATGCTTAAAAATCACTAGCTTATTCACAGTTGTGATATTTAGCTGACTCATGACATCCGATCATAGCTGCAGGTCTACAGCATACCCTGATCAACGCTGGATTTTTGAGGCTGAAATTGATATTTTGAAAGTCAAGGAGAGTGAATGATTTCGAGCAATAGTGATATTTTTTTTTATTTATTTTTTTTAATTAAATCCAAAAAAGTCTATAAATGCCTAACATTACCTTCATGTCAATTCCACATTACATTTTTACAACACTTTCAAGGTCTTTAAAGCTATGTGACACCATCATTTTTTAATCCAGTATGGTAGTTACTTAAATAATTTTGTTTTTATGGTATTTAACTTCACTGTTTGTATGTTATCTGTAGTACATGCACGTCAGTCCTCAGTAGTCCAGGTGTCTCATCTCCATCTGTGTCTCTACAGGAACACCATCTCCAGCGGGCCATCTCTGCGCAGCAGGTATATGGCGAGAAGCGGGACAACATGGTCATCCCGGTCCCCGAGGCAGAGAGCAACATCACCTACTACGAATCCCTCTACCCTGGGGACTATAAGATGCCAAAGCAGCTAATTCACATACAGCGTAAGTGGGCCTCTCTAATGGCAAATTTGTGATGCTGAAAGCAGAGAAAATGAGTTTGATGTGGCAGATTAGGGACCTCGGTTGTTTCATTAGGGTGTAACAGTGTTTCCTTCAATTATTTTGAATGTTTTAAATGACACTTGGGGACTGTTGATCAAAATTATAAGTGGCAATGAGTGGAATAATTCCACATGAGTGTAGTTTTTTTATTTGTAAACATGGCTGTAGATCTCTCTAGATCATTTCATTAGATTAACTTTTGCGCCATAAAGCAGAGTATAAAGAGCACTTATGACTGAAAGGAAAAGGTGGCATTAGGGTAAAACAGTTCATCAAGATGTTTTCTGGGCTGGCTTCATGAACTTTGCCAAGTTGGCTGCGCTAAGGCTTTCATAAAGGCGAGTCCATTCAGTTACTCACGAGCCCACAGGTAGTTGTTTCAGACAGCTATTCATCCGTTTAATGGCATCAGGCATGTGTTTTATGAGCTTTTACTGAGTTGTCACATGTTTGTCAAAGTAAATGAGTTTGTGAGATTGCCCAGTTCAGTAATGATATCAAAGAAAATGAGTTTGCTAGATTGCTTAGTTCAGTAACCATGTCGGTGTCACAAGTGGTTGCCATGATTGTTTCTCAAAGGAAAGCAATTTGCTGTACCCTACACACAGACACCGTTATCAGTCGAAAGCTGAAATGACAAATGTTATGTCCTGTCAAATTGCTGTCGGAATAATTTCAAGGTTTCCTCAGAGGGCTAGACAGTTTGAAACGTGTGGAAAATTCAGTGCTGATCATTTCCACGTCTTGGAAGTGTAGTGTTTGTTCTAAAATATCTAAACAGCATTAGCAAACTATTGCCTGTCTGCCTGTGTAAGCACTTTATGCAGCTGCACATTTATTGTCATTTTACAAGATGACAGTTGATAAATCTAGCAAGGATTCAAGTCTGCACAAATAGAGATTTTAAATGTGGAAAAATCTTCATAAACATACTGTCTTGTCAGTATCCCTTCTGCCGTACTCAGTTGCCTTGAAGGCACCGATTTGCCTTAATTAAATCTGAATTGAGGTTATTATTCTAAAGCCGCAAATACTCTGGTCTGTATAACATTTGCTCTCTAGTCTCTAATTGTAAGTTCAGTTGCTACAAATGTCTGTTAGAAGCTAGATTAATTTAATTTTGGCAGATGTGGCGATGTTCCTGCTGTGGGTTTTTAGGCATTTGTGAGAGCCAGTAAGGAAATGAGTTTATTTGAATTAGCCTGACATAACTGTCTCGCCAGCCATTGAGGCTTTAGGCTGACTTAAAAAGCGAAAGGACAGTGAGTGTAAAGCTTTTACATTTTTCTGTCTTTTGAGTCAGAAATATGCTCACACTCTAGACCATTAGGAAAGGGCAGAGAGTCACATTCTCTGGTTCAACTAAAATTATACTGCTGTATCTTTGACCTGCAGAAATATTCAGTGTGCATTATTAGGCTCTACACATTAATGCAGACTCCATTAAATTGTCTGATAAAGTGTGGGGTCAGTCCGTGAGTTACTGGGTTGGACGTGACTGAATGCACCCAGCTCCACACAACAAAACGGATATTCTGTGCTGTTGGTTAGTTCCAGGCAGTCCTCATGCTTTCAGTCATCTGGAAGGGCATATCTGGTGTAATTACGCCTGATAATCATCTAGTGTGTCCCTGACCTTATGATCCAGCAGATGCTGGGTGGGCTGTACTCTCAAAGCACTTATTTATTCCAGTCAAGTGTGGGCCATTAGTCCTGTGTCGTTGAATAAATATAATATCTGCAGTAGAAAAGAGCTGTATCAGGCTTATATGAGTGAGATATTTGAGGTTGAAATTACTCTCTTTATTGGCTTGGGATGCTTCACAGTTTGACAGTTTGCTGGGTGAATTGGTCAAATTCTTTGTTGCACACATCAGTGTCCACCGTGTGTTGTTTTTACAGGGTCATGGTGATGTGACGGGGTATATCGTTCCAAAAAAGCCTCTTTCCTTTGCTGTGTTGTAGTATTAGTTAACATCTTTTCAGCAGTGTAGTCAAACTGTTTCTGAATCTTCAATTTCTTTTAGCTGCTGTTGTGTCTTGGTTACAGGCATTTTTATTTGGTCAAGCTCAACTCTGGTTTTTAGTTTTCTTGAAGCAGTTGGCAGTTGTACTGTTTTGTAATGCGGCCATAATGTTTAAATCACCAGAGCACCATTGATTACAGTTGAGGCAGCACAGAAAGCTAAATATCTTAAAAATGTGCGTATCGTCTCTGTTTCATCGTGTAATGTTTGGACAGATCTGTATCTGTAAGCAATCTAGCAGTGAATGTTTTAATTTCATGCTTAAATTTCTTTTATTTCTTAGTGTAGGACAATTTTCTTTTCATACATCAGGCTGCGTTTTGATTCAGCATTGCTGAAAACCTTAAAATTACAATACTTAAATGCTCATTACCTGATGATGAATTCTAAGTATGGACTGCTGTGTGGGTGGTAACCTTGCTTCTGTGGTGGGCACAATGGTAGAGTAGACGATGTACTGTAAACATCTCTTTGCACGTTGGTTATGTGACTTCCCAGCATACAGCTGACACTGAAAACGCTGGATGTGAACTGAATTACTCTGATTTCTTTTAAGATGCATGTGTGGCATTAACTGGCCTTGACGGTCTCGTATTGCCAAGCAACCATCTGTCTATTCCTGTCAGTAACTGTTGGTGTGTGCTCTGAATCTATCTGTTAAATCATGAAAAGGAATTATGAGTTTAAGGCATTCATTGGTCACTGTAGGCTGCACACAGAAATTATGCTGTTCCTTTATGATATGATGCATAACGGGGAGTTTGGTGCCAACAATACCTCAAAGTTTGGGTCCATAGAAACTGTAGTTGGTATTTCAAAGGGATCATTCAGCATGGACATTAAGTGGTCTTAGCTGGAAATGGGCTTGATAGTGTTCAGTAATGCTGCATGCAGTGCCTTCGGTCATTACCAGACCAATTAAGCTGAATTCAGATATTTCACGGTCAGTTTGCTGTGGAGTCAGAGTAGAGAGGTCATGTTCACTAGATCACTTAAGTTTTGCTTCAAATAAATGCCAGATTTTGTGAATGTCTTTCTCTTCATTCTTGATAACACTTGAAAAGATCCACATGGTCAAATACGTAATTCCCCATAATCGTTAGTATCACTGATTCTTTCATAAGTTACTTATTCTGTATTACCATCAGAATCATATCAGAATCAGCTTTATTCGCCAAGTACGTGTGTACATACAAGGAATTTCACTCCGGTAGACTTGCTCTCAATGTACCAGATGGATGGATGCCATGGATAAAACGATGAAGCGTAACACTTAAATGGTCATCTTAAAGTTCAGAATATGAGGGCGGTTGCACCAAATGCTTATCTGAATATGAGGATTGCAGAAAAGCAACACATTTGTTGTATTGATCTTGTCTAAGAAAATTCTCCTCCCCATCATTTGCAACACTTTCTCTACAACCTTAATTTTGTTTTTACATGGATCACAAATCCGCAATGTTTTATTAGCCCTTAACTTATCTATCCATACCTAAAGTCTGTTTCCTTCCCTCAACTTCCCTGCAGCTTTCAGCTTGGACACAGAGCAGCCCGACTACGACCTGGACTCGGAAGACGATGCGTTTGTCAACAAGCTGAAAAAGAAGATGGAGATCAGCTTCCTGCAGTTTGAGGAGATGATTGACCGGTTGGAGAAAGGCAGTGGACAGCAGGTCGGCACCGTTTGTGTCTCCTTCTGCCCCCAAAACACAGCCAGCTGTAAAGAAGGGACCATGAAATACGTTATAGACCAATGAGAAATGAGCTTTGGGGGAATAAAAAGATGATGATACCGTTAAATAGTTGGTAACACAGATTTGAAACCATTAATGGTAAGATGCCCTCAGCATAAAAGCCCTCCATAACAGATCTGTCACCGTCCCCGACGCGTAAATCTTTAACTCATCAAAATGTAACTCCTGTTTTGTATCTTTTAGCTTGTGAGCCTTCCGGAGGCCAAACTGCTGTTGAAGGAGGACGATGAGCTCATCAAGGAGGTCTTTGACTACTGGAGCCGCAAGAGGAAAAACAGCAGGGCCAACTGTCTCCTCCACAACGTCAAGCAGGAGAAACGGGACGGCTCCAGCACCAGTGACCCCTATGTGGCCTTCCGACGGCGCACCGAGAAGATGCAAACCAGGAAGGTCGGTTGTCTTTACCCGCAGTTTGTGGCTGTGGTCATGGCAAAAACATCCTCTTTATTGTTAGCTGCTGTATTGTGTAGTTGGACATGCTGTCAGTGGCAATAGGCCGACAACTGGGGACAAGGAAACTATGCCCTCTCATACCTTGTTGCAGGAAATGTTTCGCCATTTCAGAAGCCTGTACTGACATTTTTTTTCACACAGTGATTATGTTTCACTTTGTCATTGTCTTTTGTGAAGCTTTGCCAGATTAGCGTGATCCTGTTTGCAGTATTTACACACTGTACATGCCTCACCTGTGATGTAGACAGAAAATATTCTTAATACCTGACAGGCCGACAAAAGCAGAATGCTGTCAGGCACCCCAGCTGCATTCAGCGAGCAGCGTCTTACTTCACCCGGAGAGGGTTTTGTCTCGGCACACAGCTTTGTGTGAGACAGTCAGTACAGCTTTTACTAATGCGGTCTGTTTTGACAGAATAAATTAAAGGCAGAAGTGTGACATTTGGTCTGCTTTGAAAATTGTTCTGTGTTTGTTGGCTTTACAATCTGAGTTTCTCTGTGAAATGATGACTGATTGAGGCACAATGATTAATAAGCTTATGGTTCGTTTGGAATGAAGCTGAAGTCCTTGATTTGAGATGTTTGAATACAAAGACAACTTAAAATGTTGTTGTCCATTTACTAATACTACACTGCTGAACTCTGTGACTCCATGAAATTGTAGTTTCCTCTCCTGTCTTGTAAAGGATGTATATGCCACCAAGTGGTCATTTGAAGAATTTAGCCTTGATGTTAACTTTGTGATCTCCGCAACCTGTTGCTTTCATTTAAGCAACTTTTTAAAATGTAAACTAGTAATGCATCAAAAATCTTCCTGATATTGATTTTTACTTTGATGCACATAAATAACACGGTTCATATAACTGCAAATTTTAGTTTCATAATCACTGATAAATGAATTATTTTTAATTTAATTATTTGCCAGTTTGGTCTTCGAAATGTACCTTTTATTTGTCTTGGTGTGAGGCTCTGAGCAATAATGAAGTGCTGTTCATGACGTTTACATCCTTGTTTATATGTTGCTTGTGTTGCTGACACACATTTCTTCCTTCAACACCCAGAACCGTAAGAATGACGAGGCGTCCTACGAGAAGATGCTGAAGCTACGCAGGGATCTCAGCCGAGCCGTCACCATCCTGGAGATGATCAAAAGGAGGGAGAAGAGCAAGAGGGAGCTGCTGCATCTCACACTGGAGATCTTTGAGAAGAGGTGAGCCTGCCTCCAGGGGCGTCAAACATAATGCATTAGTACCGAAATAAAACAAAAGCAGTTAGACTGCCAGGTGGCAGAGTGGCTAATCTCTTTCCCTTTTTCCCAGAAACGTCATGTCAGACTACGGTGGTGAGGTGATGGCAGAGGTGTTGGCTGAACGAGCACTGGTGAGGCCGCAGATCATTCCCCTGGTCCCTGTCACCAACCAGTACCGACACCAGGACCACATGGACCTCAAGGACTATAAGTCTAAGGTGAGGCTCACTAAGAAGACAAGGGTTCTGAAACTATGCATTTAATACACCCAGTGTGAAGAGTTATATATCTGCAGAGTGAATTTTAAAGATTGCTTGCGGCCTCTAAATGTGGGCTTTTAATTTGTTCAAAGTCTCACAAGTTGTGTCTTCTTTCCCCCTTCAGCCCGAGAAGACGGAAGTTCCCCGACAGAAGAGGAGGTATGAGAAGAAGCAGAAGGTGTTGCCTCTCTCGTCGGGCGCCCCACACCACGCGGGTCCTGTCATCTTCAATGCCAAGGACCTCAACCAGTACGACTTCCCCAGCTCGGACGACGAGCCCTTCTCCCAGGTACATGCGCAACTTAAACAAACACAGGCACTCGCTCATGCAAAGCCAAGCACACTATGAGACAGACCAAGCATGACCTCTTGTCTCAGAACTTATGTGTAGATGGTTTTGTTGAATGTGTTCAGTGGAATTCTCTGTGCGACGTTATATATTCGTGTTAGTCAGTACTTTCTGCATTACACACAGATACAAGTGTTTTAAATCCTAAGTGGATCTGGGAACAATTATTACACGGCACTATGAAACTCAAATAATCTCCAATTGTGCCTACAGCAGATGAAATGACATCGGTAACACGATAGTGGTATAAATGAAAAAATAAAACTGTTATATTTGCAGAATATATTTCCATGGCTGCATATTGTCTGACCCTCACCAGAAGGGATCTAGTGTGTTGTCAAGTTAAACACAGCAACAAAGCGCACAACACATGCTGGAAACACAATTCATTGCAGGGTCTTTAAAACAACAAACTTGAGTGTCTCCATAACCACTCTGCGGTCCTGCTGCACTGCAGCCTACCCGGGCTCTTTCAATACCTCCACACAACTGCACTCTGCCCTTTTGTCTTAATAAATCCACTCAAAATTACAAAACCACACGAGACAAGTGGGTGGGCTTCAGTGTTTTAAATTCTGCTCTTGCGCTGACCTTAGACTGACCCCTAACCTCTGTGTCCACAGCTGCACTCAGGCTCATCAGAAGCAGAGGAGGAGAACGACCCAGATGGTGCCTACGCCTTTCGCAGGAAGGCAGGCTGCCAGTACTACGCTGTAAGTACTGCGGGCATCCATAAAACACACATTAGAGCTTTACTCTTACATGGTGGTGGGTTTAAGGGGCCATAATGTCCCAGTCATTGTGCCCTGAAGTTGACGCTGTTTTTTAAATGCTCTGTGTTAGCACTGGTTAGAACAGGAACAGTTCTTTTACATTGAGTCATTGTATTAAAACAATGTTGTGAAAGGTATTTCCATAGTATTTAAATGTAATGTAGCACAGCTGAGCTCATGTAGAGTTGGTGACTAGAAAGACTGCGTTGAGCAGGAGAGCAATATTTTTGGTTGCAAGTATTCTGTGTTTTTGGAGAGTATTCAGTTGACAGATTTTAAGTTAATGTCAATATTCAGCGCATGTAGTTTACACTCCAGAGAAGACTGAGATGTAAGGATCAGAGGTGTCGTACCCAGACAGTAAGAATGAAATGGGTCAAGTTCAGCTTCCTGTCTTGTTTCCAGGCTCGTCAGGACCGCGTGGGTAGCTGGCCATGGTGTGGACCCTGGGATGGCGGTTTGGCAGAAGCTCGCTTTCGCTACAGTCTCACCACGCTCACCGTGCCGCGGCGCTGCCTTGGCATGGCTCGAAGACGCGTGGGACGAGGCGGCAGGTCAGTTGCATTTTTGCTCCTTGGATTTGCATTTTTCTTTTTCTTTTTTTTTTTTTTTGGTAATATATGTTTTTCTGGACATGTTGCATGCTATTGTATGATTTTGAATATCACAGACAATGTGGCAAATAGGTAAGATGCAGACTTTCATTTGACAAGGAAGCGGGGGCAAATTTAATCTCACTACTTTCAGATAGACCTGGAAGTATTCATATCTAATTACTTGAACAATTGGTAAAATACTTGATTCTGAATAACTGATAGTTGCAGTACAGAACTGAGAATTGTAATAAGAGGGCTTTGACACGTACGCCTCAGAAAAAATGCCAGACAAATAAAAGCTAGTTTTCTTTATTGTCACGTCCCACCGTCCAAGCACAAGACCTGACCATCTCCTTCTCATGCAGGGTGTTGCTGGACAGGGCGCACACGGACTATGACAACGTTTTCCACGGACTGGATCCAGACACGCTCGACCTGCCTCTTCCTCCTTCTCCTCCTCCTCCCTCCTCCTACAACTACTTCACGCTCGCCGACCACCGACAAGTTTGCCAGTACCTCAGAAACAAATACCTCGGACAGAAGTTCCTCCTCCTTCAACTCCTCTCTTTCCTCCCCCTCTCCCACGGACCTCAGTCAGATACTGTTGAATATAAAGTCGTGCCGATGGAGGCACTTTAGACCGCGGACACTACCACTACATGAGCTGGACAATGCCCACCCGCTATTCAGGAAGTTGAGTCGAGGCCTGAAGCGCCCAATCTCTGCCTCCGCACCCGGGGGACAGCCCTATGGCTCTCAACGCCCGGGGAGGGTTGTCCCTGCACCCGCACCCATTGCTGGTGAGTGAAACGGCTGTCTTCAAACACACACTGTAGATGCTTTCATGCCAGGCTCTGTTGTTGAAATGATGTAGCATTTATGATGGGTTGGAGTTGCAGACCACCATCTCTGCTTTGATTTATGAGTGACTTATGTAATTGTCAAATATTCATTGAAAACAGGACAGGCATACACCCACACACACCATCATGCACAAGTTGTCTCCTGCCTTTGAGCTTGTTTTAAACATTAACATTTAATCCCTTAGCCCTAGCAGTATTAACCATGAAAATGCTCAAGGTTTTAATCGCTCAGGAGATATGAGCTATTGATATTTCTGCCGTCACCCTTCTAAAATGGAAGAGAGTAAATTATGTTTTTTGTGCTGAAAAACCTTGGAGCTGGGTTATGGAAGGACTACTTGCTTTTGAGTTGTGTTTAATGCGGGTTTCTTGAGTATTAACAGCTTAAATTGAATAAAATTTAGATTAAATTTCCTCCTCAGTATGTTTGAGAGGAGACGTTAACAGAAACCAAAACTATCACTATTACTATTATTACTGTCAATAGAGGATTGTGTGTTTTGGTTGAACTGACCCTTTTAAGAGGCATGCTAGTGCAGAGAGGTTATTAACAATTACAAATGAAAATATTCAGGATGCACACTCATGTCAGATGGCTTCCTTTTTACCATGATATTTTTCTCCCGTATCTTTTTTACCTGGAATGCAGTGATCATTTTTTCCTTTGTGGGAGCGTTGTAATCGCAGGACAAGTGTTGGTCCTGCCCTCCAGCTGCATTGTGAGAGTTTTCCTATTGTTGTTCATCAGGTGCAGCTGTTGCTTGGCATTCACAGCGCACCCCCTCCCACCCCACCCAGTCCACAAGGTGTCAATTAAAACTGGGGTTTGATAAATAAATTCATGAGATGCAAAGGATTTGTTAGGGTGTTTGACAAAGAGGCACGGAGCATTGAATACAAACTAAATGCCACAGGTCCCTGGTGGTATTACTTAGGGCAGTCAGGCAGTTGGCGTGTCGATGTCACTACAAGCAGTTTACAGGAGTTGGGTCTGTTTTGATGTGCATGAAAACAACTGCGCATTTATTTATTCTTGAAAAACTGCTCTGCCTTTAAAGCGCCATAAAGAAACTGAAGGACACAGATGTAAAGAACAAGAGATATTGCAGGATACTCAAGTGGCTACAGTATTGGTTAAGTCTGCAGAGAGCAGCCGTGAAGGCGGGTTGCAAGCATTGCTGAATTAATAGGAGCAGGATTTTTGATTAAACTAGACGCTGTTAGATTACATGAAATAAGCATGAAGGGTGTTTCAGATGGAGGTGGTGCCTGAAGACGAGCTGTGACTTTCAGATGAGTCCTGAATCCTGTTAGGTGGAGAACTGAATGGCTCACAGGGAATACGAAAATCAATATTGCACCGAGGCTCAAGGCCATGTTAATACCTCGAAATGTGGGAATAGGACTTTATAATCAATCGAAAGCCAATAAAGGAAGATAATATTTGCAGGATAAATAACTAGGATGCTGATAAGACTAACTTAGATATGTATAAAAGAAATCAGGTGTCTGTGTAACCAGGTTATGGTAGAAAATATGAGAATTAGTTTCCTGTGGTAGACTGGTTACCGTCAAACTAATGTGTTTATGCAGCTCATTTTTCAGATTTCTTCCCTACCGTTGATAGCTGGCATATTGTAGCCTACTGCAAAAGCCAATTGAAAGTAACCTAGTTACTTAAGTGCATGTATGACAGGACTAGATCCATGACATGTACTCATTCTGATTGGCAGACTACAGGCTTGATGATACTGGTGTTATATCACTTGTAATAGATGAGCAGGCTGATTATTAGAGCATGGAGCTCAGACTGTTCACTATATAGTAGGCATTGATTTTTCACACAGTATCGATCAGTAACGCCTCAATTTCAGGACAACTTGAGCCGAAGATGCCTCACCATTGATGTTTGAGAACCTGGCTGTAGTTTTCCTTTTTAGAAGTCTGTTCTTGGCGGCTACCTTATCAATGGATGCAGTATTGGGTGTGTGTGTGGGTTTATTAACGTGCAGTTGTGCCTGTGCATCACTGTGTGAATTACAAACAGGCACTCAGCCATAGAACCACCAACAGTCTTGGAAGATTTGGCAGCGCTCGGTAGCGGGGAAGGACGAGAACCACGGTTGCATAATAAATGTGCTTTCATTCACCAAAGAGGATTTGAAAACAAATATTTATGGTCATATTTTTATTGCTTTATTATCCACAAAATAGAAAGTTAGAGGAAAACAGTGGCTTCAAACAACCTCATGCATCAGTGATGAGTTTCACACGGAGCTGATGACACGGGGTTGCCGAGGCTGCAGCAGGAGTGGTCAAGCACTCTTACCCACGAGAGCCTCAAAAAATAAGACTGTACTGCATTTCAGAGCTGTTTCCGATCACATACACGGCCTTGGCATGCCACACACACACAGTGTAATTGGTTTATCTGAATGGCTCTTTCACTACTGGATTGTCATGTTTTGAGCAAAAGAGTTGTTTCCCAAAGTAGTTGGGTACCTCAGAATCTGCTGCCAACAGCTAAATTTATATGTTAGAAGAAATGTGTTTGATTTATTCAAACTAAGGCCATCCAAGCCTTCACCTCTCCACACACTACCCACGCTTTGTTCCTGCGTTATTTTGTAAAGGTGAATTTGTCTGCACGAATTCTCTACTTATTAACCATGTGTTTGAGCTGTATTCTAAGCATATACAGTCATGGAAAAAATTATTAGACCACCCTTGTTTTCTTCAATTTCTTGTTAATTTTAATGCCTGGCTCAACTAAAGGTACATTTGTTTGGACAATTATAATGATAACAACAAAAATAGCTCATGAGAGTTTAATTTAAGAACTGAGAACTATTCATTTTCCATGGTTTTCTTGATAATAACCAAAATTACTTAAATTCTTACATCAATAGCTATGGCATTGTACCGCCAAAAACACTGAAATCAAATAATACAATAACAATAGAGAAAATAAAAAAGTGTTGTCATTGTTTTGTGCTGATGGAAGGTTTAGACAGACCCAAGTCATCACTGCTGCACTGATGCATTTGTCCAGTTTTCCAAATATCTTAGTGTTGTGATTATTTTATTTCTGGCATTATAAAGTTATTGAGTTAGGTGGGAGATGCATGCGTACCCCTTGTGAACAACAACAGTAACTCAGATTGAAATACAGATTCTCTTTTGGCAAAACCCCAAATGATTGAGTTGTTTTTTCCCACCTGGTCATGCTACTATAACTATCGCATATTCACATATACAGTCATGGAAAATTATTAGACCACCCTTGTTTTCTTCAATTTCTTGTTAATTTAATGCCTGGCTCAACTAAAGGTACATTTGTTTGGACAATTATAATGATAACAACAAAAATAGCTCATGAGAGTTTAATTTAAGAACTAAGAACTATTCATTTTCCATGGTTTTCTTGATAATAACCAAAATTACTTAAATTCTTACATCAATAGCTATGGCATTGTACCGCCAAAAACACTACTTTTAAGCATTCCATGTTTCTTTTCTGTTTGCTTTAAACACATGATACACACAAGAGTTAATACTTGATTGCATAACCATTGTTTTTGATGACTGCAGCCATGCGTCTTGGCATGCTCTCCACCAGCTTCTGACATTGTTCTGCTGTCACAGCAGCCCATTCCTGTTGGACAAATTCAAACAAATTTTCTTTGTTTTTGGGCTTGTGGTTCTCCATTTTGAGTTTGATGATTTTCCACAGGTTTTCAATTGGATTAAGATCTGGTGATTGAGCAGGCCAAGGCATGGTGCGAATGTTGTGGTTCTCCATCCAGGCTTTAACTGACCTTGCCGTGTGGCAAGGGGCATTGTCTTGTTGGAAAATCCAGTCATTCGAGGCAGGAAGAGTTTTCCAGCTGATGAAAGAAGACTGTTTTCAAGGGTAGTCCTGTACATGACCTGGTTCATTCGGCCTTCACACAATTGCATTTGCCCTGTTCCACTCAGACTGAAACAACCCCAGATCATGACTGATCCACCCCCATGTTTTACTGTAGGGGCAAGACAGTCTGGGTTGTAAGCTTCTCCAGGCTTCCTCCTAACCAGTAAGTTGGCTGGAGTGGGCATCGATTCAAAATTGGATTTATCACTGAAGAGAACCTTAGCCCAATCATCAACAGTCCAATCCTTGTGGTCTCGAGCAAAGAGTAACCGGGCCTTCCTCTGCCTTTCATTGATGAAGGGCTTCTTGCGTGCTCTGTGTGACTTAAAACCAGCTTCAACAAGTCGGTTTCGAACTGTCCTTGCCGAACAAGTCACATTTCTCGACAGTGCCCCTCATTTTTAAGGTCCTGGAGGTCTGACGACGATTCCTGACACAGGAACGGATGAGTGCACGGTCATCTCGTGGGGTAGAAAGACGTTTCCTGCCACGGCCAGGTAGCAATTTGGTAGTGCCATGTTCAGCTTGTTTTTTTTGTTGTAATGAACGGCTGTCTTGGAGATCTTCAGTTTTTTCGCTACCTGTCTCTCACTCATGCCAATTTCCAGCAGTGCCAAGATGGCTGCCTTTGTGGCTTCACATAATTCTTTTGTTTTAGGCATTATGTGAGAGCTGACAACTTCTGAGTTGTGCTACGGCTTGAATGTAAGCAGGAAACCACTCTAGGCCTTTGCATGTGCAGTGCTGCTTGTGACATGAAATGGCCTCTTATATACCCTGGGAATCAATTAAGCTTAAGAATGTCAAATAGGACATAAAGTATTATGTGACCAGCTGCATTTTTTGTTGTGTTCATTGTATTATACGTTTAGTGGTACCAGATATTAGAATGAACAAGAAATTGAAGACAACAAGGGTGGTCTAATAATTTTTTCCATGACTGTATATGTCATGCTGGGTTTGAAATCAGCACCAGCTGAATGATGGTACATTTGTTTCACTCGACAGCCAAAAAAACAATGTTAATCTATTGGGTGGCTGGTAGATTTTGAAATCCACCAGTCACAGTGCCAGGTGGACAAAAAGTACATTTCCAACCCTGATTGTTGTGTGAACTGTGGTCTAAAAGACTTGTAACAAACTCTCGTCTCCCTCAGCTTTCACAGCCGAACAGTACCAGCAGCATCAGGAAGAGCTGGCCCTGATGCAGAAACAGCAGCTGGAGCAGGTCCAGCTGCAACAGCAAGCCAACAGCACCGCCACTACAAACAGCACAAAGGTCAGTATCCAGGCACTTCTGGTCCTCAGATGCAAACCGAATGGGTTTCCTTTCCGATTTCCTCAAGTTTCGTACGTGACTGAAACAGTCGTCTTCTCCCCTACAGGGCCTGCCAAACACTTTGGACCAGGCCAGCGCTCAGTTCGCCGCCTCGGCCGTAGTCACCGCCGACCAACTGCTGGCTCTCAAAACCAAGGAGGAGCTAGCCCTGGGAGGCGGAGTCAATGGCGTCCTCTCCCCCTCAGGTATGACGACCCTCCGAACAGCCACTTGCACAGCTGGTAGGCTTGACCATTGGGCTTAAGATTTGGAGTGTCTCGCTCAGTGATAAGATGACGGCCAAGAATATTTTGTCTTCTGTAACTAAAGTGACTTCTTGTGCGCCATTACTGAACACAATAAAGGTGACACACCAATTGTTCTGAGCACGATAGGCCATCACAGTAATGGCGTGAGTAATTATCCTCATTATTTTATTTAATAAGATGGTCTTTGGTGCTATTAACTGCATTTCTTGTGTCCGATGGCCATCATGATTATTCTGAAGCACCACTGGGAATTTTTCATTACTGACATGCCAACACTTTTCTATCCCACAAAATATACTTTGTTTAGGAAAAAAACAATGCAACCGAAAAGTAATAAAACTAAAAGCAATTAAAATTTAAAGTGCACTTCACCCGAGTGTTGCAGTACAGTGACACTGAACACACAAAGCAAACAATGAGGGTGAAGTAATTACAGTCCTAAAACCCATAATGGAGTGCACTGACAGAGCAGATAACGGCACAAAGCAGGCAGAACAAAACCTGCAGCACTAACCCCCCAACAAGCGATGCCATTTTCAGGCAGCAGGATTTAAGAGATAAGTGAGGAAAAGTGACAAAATGTAATTTTCCATTTGAGATTATTCTGCAGATGAAAACGGTGCACCAAGGATCTGTCCTTTACAGATAAAAACACTGGAAACTTAGATAATCATTGTGAAAGATTTTTGTGTTTGAATGCTTAGTTTCTTTGTGATTCTGGTAAAAAGGAATAAATCCAGCTCATAAATGACCTTCTGCCTCACAGTAGATGTTTAATACTGTGCACATTCTTAAAGTTTTAAAGTTAAGGTATGTAATTAGCTTGTTTGAACTCTTTTAAAAGTAGTGCACACAGCCTCAATAGCTGCCTTTGATTTGATTATGAAGGATTCACACTTTGAAAACGCATGTATGTACTTGAATAGTTATCGTGTATTCATATTCAGTGCTTCAACTCTTCAGTATAAAGAACAGATTTTTCCCACTAAGAACAGTTAATAATTGAAACCTTCCATTTCCAAACCCCACCACCCACCCCTGTCACAACCACCCTCACCTCACCCCCCTCCCCACCACCACCCGGCCTCTTCTGACCCCTCAGGTGTCTACAAGGGCTTGCACCTCTCGAGCACAGCGTCCCCTTCCCCCGCCACCCCGGCTCCTCCCACCTCTACCCCGACACCCGCCTTGCTCCACCCCTGCACCACCACCAGCTCCACCTCCGCCACCAGTAACAACAACGGCACCGCCCACCCTGCCAACACCACTACCACTAACACCGCCGCCACTCAGGTCCTGCTGGGAAACAACAACAACAGCCTCCGTCTGGGTGTTCCCACCGGCAAGCGCGTCCACGCCCCGCGGACGCTGAGCGCCACCATGTCGACATCCGCCTTAAAGCTCGCCCACGCAGCCGCCGCAACCGCCAACTGTCAGAAACCCAAGGTCACTACGGCCTCAGCCTCGCCGCTGGACATAGTGCCCAGGTGAGAAAGACATGCAGCCAGTGTGAGGACGTTAAAGAGACAGTGATAGTCCACTCAGTATGGTGACAGGTGACATGTCTGTGAAAACCTGTCCAGATTTTCTGGAAATGAATGAATGTCTGGAGTTTGACAAGAGCTGCAGTCACGTGGGGCTTTGATAGATAAAAACACTTTAACCCTATAATCACAGGTAAACAAAATAAAATAAGATTCTCCGTAGTATCCATCACTCTATGAAAGCTTTAACTTGTTTAACGGGATGACATTATATTCAAAGTAGGCCAATCTATTCTTTATTGATCTAATATTTAGTGGAGGACAGGTTTTCAGTTAAATGCAGCCATTGAAAAATCGTTTTTCCAGGGACTGTTAGGGCTTGGCACTATCTGTTGAAGAATGTGAAACAAGCAACAGTTAGTCTTTTCCCACTGCAGTAACTTGAGGAAATGTAATGTTAGTCATGAGTTCTGCTTTTGTTTCAATTGTTCTGCACCTGCTTTGGGGACAAGTTCTTGGTACTGAATTTCCTGCTTTGCTCTAAGCACCTGGCAGCATTCCTGTTGATCACGATTAAGTGAAATAGATGTGTTGTCATATAACAACCAAGTCCAGAAACTATAATGCACGCAACCAAACATTCCAGGGAGAAGTAGCGATCAGAGGATCTTTAGGGGGAGACAGCATGTCAACAGTATTTGCCACATAAAAGAGGTATACACCATCTGAAAGCTGGGAACCTGGAGATTAATTTGTGTGTCAAGTTTTTCTAGTCATGAACATGTCATAGAAGCGTTGCAGTTAGGCGTCTATTCAGACTTTAAGTTTGCAAAAATATTTAATCACAAAAGGTGAAAATAAAGTACTTGCACTGCCTGCAAAAACAGCATGGTACTAGCCTAAAGTAGGCATGTCTGTAAAAGGAAGACTCACTGGTTCCCATTGGACCCATTTTCATTTAGATATCTTGGGGTCAGAGGTCAAGGGACCCCTGTAAAAATGGTCAGGCCAGTTTTTCCCTCACCAGAATTTAATCCTTAGAGGGTTATTAAACCCCCTTCCCACAGAACATTGGCACGAATGGATTCCTTAGGTCTTCTACTTCAGTGTTACACCAGCATCGTCGCTCTAACTGTAAAACTCAGCTTGCTACAGCCTCTGAAACACGGTAATGGCAGCTGAGGAAGCGGCATCCCGTGGAGTGGGAGAGGTTAAACAGATGCACAAATTTCAGTTTTTGATGACATCCAGCTTTAATTCCTTCTGTTTGAATTTAATTATTGTCATTAAGTCAGGAGTGTGACCCAACTGTTGCCTTTTTAATGTGTGTCCAAAAAATACCCACCAGTTTGTAAAATACAGTAGAAGCACAAATTTTGTACCGAAGCCTCCCAGGGTTCTGAAAGTCCAGGTTATGGGACACCCTAGTGTTCAGGTTTAAGTTCCCATAGTGGGAAACAGCTTCTGGTGCACTAAAACAGTTTTACATGCTAACTACTTTGGGCTAACTGCGTGTCTCACTGTCTTCTGTCCGCAGGGAGAATCACGAACAAGACAAGCCAGCACTGAACAGTCTATCAGAGAACACAGTGGCCATGGAGGTTACGTAGCCTCCCGTCCGCAGCACGGGGGAAGTGTAACTCCTTTGTTGTTGTTTTTTTTTTAGGTGCTATGCATCGTTTGTCAGTGGTGAAAGCAAAGCGGTGGCGGAATGAGCACAGCAAGGCTGGGTTTCCATGGCAACTGTTTTGGGACTTAATTGCAATGCTCGTCTCGTACAATTTTTTTTTTTCTCTCTCTCTCTCTCTCCCCATTTCCCTATTTGTTACTGTTAATAAGAGATCGTCTGTAAATTCTTAATATGGCAATTATATGTACAGTACTGCATATTTGTAATACAGCCCTCCCCCCACCCCCCTGTTCTTGTATATAACATTACTTGAATACAGAATTGTTCATTTGTGATGTTTTGCACTCGAGATATAAAAAAAAAAAAAAAGAAAATCAAAATTAAAAAGAGAAAACGACAAACTGCAACTGGTGCGAGTATGAGGTGTGAAAGTTGTACCACAGAAAAATGTATGTCATCACATGCATGGTGCGGAACCTGCTGTTTGATCTATTTATTGTGCCGTGTTTACAAAGGTTTTTTTTTTTTTTTTTTTTTTTTTTTCCTCCGTTCATTTTTTTAATTTTATTTTTTAAACCCTTTTTCGTTCTTTTTTATACACTGTACCCCTCACTGGTTCCCCCCCGTGCTGTAGTCAGTGTTTAGCTAGATTAAAAAAAAAACTCTGTATTCTTTTTGGATGTTGTGAACATGGCCGGGAGCTCGCCCGTTTTTGTAGGGCGTCCTTCCACGATGTTCCCATGTGTCATGTTAAATCCATGGAGACATGCGTTCATACAGATTCAGGCGCAGGGCGGTAGAAGAAGACGACAGGTGTGAATTTGTTTGTCGGCATCAGTTTGTCAGTGGGTTAATCAGTTTCCACAGAGCTCTTCCATACATATAATATTCCTGAGACAAGTAACAAAACAATGGGGATGATGACATTTTCCCAGAAGACTTTGCTGCTTCTGACTTATCTAAGCACTATATAATTTGTTTATCAATTGATGCTGCTTTTGTATGATTTCCGCCTCTGGTTTACACCAGATGGCTTTATTGACTTTTTGTTTTCTCTAAAAGATAATCCCCAACCTCCCCTATCATTTTTTTTAAATAAATATTTTTATACCTCCCCACTTTTTTATTTTCCTCACAGAAAACTTCATTCTTTTGTTACTTGTTGATCTAAACAAAAATACTATAAGGGAGTTAAAAAAATGCAGTAACTGACATTTATTATCATTCCAGCTTCGACATTAAAAGGAGGAAAACATGTATTAATTGAAAAAAAAAGAAGAAAAGTTTTCTCTACTTTTAAAAACTCTCCAGAAGGCTGAAAGGCCATGAACCACAAGTTATCGGGTGCCTTCATTTGGGAAAAAAAAAAGAAGAAAAAAAAAACCCTTAAAAAAAATCGCTCTCTTCTGTGAAGAGTTTGGTACTGAACAAGGCTACTTGTAGTTTTTCTTTGTCTGTACCACAATCCCAATGCCCATTCCAATGGCCCAGTTGATTCATGAGCTTTTGTTTTGTTTTTGTAGACCCTTCCACCACACACACACACACACACACACACACACACACACACACACACACACATACACATACACATACACACACACACATATACACATACACGCACACACACACACATGGAAAAGACTAAGAATCCTCTTGAATTGTCACAAAATGAAATAAAAATCCAGGGCATTATGTGTTTTGACCAGCATGTCTCGTTTTTTTGTCGTCTTTGTCTTTAATGTGTCCTCAAGTGAGCACGCTTGAATTTAGTCAAGTGCTGTGTCTCTGTGGGGGATAACTGCCAGCCAAATGCTGCTGAAAACTCTGGCTGTTGTTTGTCCACCTGCAGTGCAGTGGTGTATCTGTTGTTTCATGTACGTCTATATTCAGGTGAGGTCATGAATGAGTGTCAGCAGCAAACCAACCTTTCATTCTAAAGTCTTATTTAAAATAATGGAAGTTCCTGGCTAATCAGTTCCTGTGACCTGTCATCTAAGAGGTAGCACGCTCAAAACTGAAAGTTTGACACTGTGTAGACGTGTGTGTGTGTTCAAAGGGAGACGCCACCTAAATTTAGAATTTCAGTGTGTTATTTCCATGACCCACGAGTTTTTCTATTCTCCCTTGAAGTCAGAAACCAGAGAAGTTGGTCTCAAACTTGTAATGTCTGGAGCTGCTCCATAGACACCGAATGGGAGTCTTGATTTTGGGAACCACAGTTGTTGTTTTTCCCTTTAATACCCACATGATTCTGCGGTAGTGTTTTCAGTTCTTTAACAGAAAATGTCCCACCATTTGGAGCAGGGGTTTCCAACAGGTCCACCCACAGGGTCCAGATTTCTCCTTTGTCATTAGTCCAAGGTCCACACTCTTAGACCGTAAGAATAAAGTATAAATCTTTAAATATGGGTGTAGTTCCCTGTTTCACTTTAAAAGACTGAACATCCTGTTCTCAAAACAACAACAAAAAAAACACCAAAGGTAATTATTCAGTCTCTAAAATTAGCTGTTCTTCTAATACTTTTACCAAGTTGGGTTTTTCCATTCCTAAAGATGATAAATACCTGCAGTCTATCTCTGCTCCCTCACTCTTCCCCAGGCATGACTCATCATTTTTAGATTATGACCACCTGGAGTTGAAGCATAGTTGGTTGTGTCTGTGAATGAAACCGATAAGTGGTGACGTTCTTTCTAGCCAGTGCCTTTGAAAAAATAATGGTGCTTCTTTCTGTTCTCCCATTTTTTTTTTTTTGTTTTGTATCAATAGTTTCTACTCTGTTGTTTTTCCTGCAATGTAAATATTGAACACGTCTGCTGTATCACCTGTTCAGGGGGGGAAATGCTGTTTGTCCTGCTGTGATAAGTAGGATGGCAGCTGCCAGGTGCAAACACATTTAGCTGATTGTTTATGAAAATATATGTTATGAAATGCACTCTACACTTATTAAACAAAAGTGTTTGGGTGTTGTGGCTTTCAAACGAGCATATAACGCAACTGGAAAGTTTCTACAGTGACGTGTAAAGAAAAAACTGATTTAATAAACAGGTACTTCAGCCAGCCTGCTGGTGACTCAGCACACAAGACCTTGGATTGCTAAGTTAACAGGATGTGTTTGGCTCAATAAAAACAGGATCACAAATTTTGAAAGTCGTCCCAATAGATACACAAGGGAATAAAGAACATACATAATATATAATATGAATCTTGACTCCCACTATTGATCTCTAGAACATAATTGAAATCACTCATTCAAACCGAAAAGTGAGTGAGGGTATTCAAACAAAAAGGCTGTTTCTGTTCCCCCGACAAATCAGTGTTCAGACTGCCTGTTGTCTGTGGTTTATACAGGAAAACAAGAGCCGACTGATGTGGCTATAAAATCAGGCACTGAATGCCAAAAGGATGACGAGCAGTTAAAGGAGGTTAGAGTCCACAGCATCGTCTGACTGGGAGTGAATCACTCAGCAGGAGTGCCCACATCTGTCTCTTTTATTCACTTACTTGACCCACTTTGTTTGACTGTAGAGAAAAAGAAGACAACAATCTTTTTTCTGTGTTTAAAGCCTTGTAGATGCACTTTACATGTATGGATCAGGCAGTGAATGTAGGCCAATGAGATCAATGAAACAATTCAGTAACGCACATTTTGCCAACAACAACAACAAGGTGGCTCAGGGCTGTTTGAGGGTGCTGCTGTAGAGAAGGACGTCAGCTAAAGAATCTTCAGCCTTTATAGCATGCTGCTGCTGCAATGCAGTATTATAGTATTATGGTTTAGAAAAACATGAATTTGTTCATAGAGAGGCCAGTCAGGAGCGCTGTAGCTGTTTACCTGTGGCTCTTATTCATTGAAGTAAACACAAATTGGGTAGGATAAGCGGTGACATTTAAATGTAAATTCTGCTTCTTAGAGGTGGGGGGGAGGAAAGTCGATAAGAGCTGGAAAATAAATGAGCCGAGCGGCGGTCTAACTCCACGAGAGAGATTGCGTTTACCGTGCGTCTGACTTGATCGTATTTGGATCTTTGCCTGTAATTGCTTGCTCCAAAAAGATAGAAGGGAAAAGTGTCAGTGCAAAGTTTTTCGGGATGTAGGAACAGTGTGCATCTGAAGGCAGGAAGGTGCTGCAAGACCTGTGTTTAATAGTCTGAAAGCAGTAAATATGGCTGTGGCGTTTTACAAGTTTTAGAGCAGTGATACACAGCAAGAGAGAAATGTGCTTTTTGTTTTTGCAGAGGAATAATAAAATGCTGTAGTTAGGATCATGAATGGATTACTGAATGGGCCTACTGGGCACAGGTCCAGGGCTCCACAGGGTCAAAAGGAGAAAGAGACATAAAATAACCACAAGGAGGCACAAACAACTACAGAAAAACACAAAATGCCTACAAAAAGACATAAAACAACCACAAGGAGACGAAATGTGACGAACGAATATCTCAAGGAGACACAAAGTTATTTCAAAGAGACACAAAATGACTTGGAAGAGACAAAAAGATGCAAAATAACCAAAGATGACACAAAAATACTTCAGAGACACAAAGACACAAAATGACTACAAAGCCACAAAAATACCTCAAAGACAAACAGAATTCCGTCAAAGAGAAACTAAATGACTTGAAAGAAATACAAAACCACCACAAAAAGAGACAATATGACTTGAAAAAGGTACAAAGCAACTGCAAAAAGACTTAAAAAAACCAACAATCAGATACAAAATCACTACTAACCCACACACAAAAATACCTCAAAGACAAACAGAATTACCTCAGAGACACAAAATGACTTAAAAGAGACACAAAATAACCACAGAGACACAAAGTGACAACAAAGCTACATAAAATGACCAAAAACTACACAAAAATACCCCAAACACAAACAAAATTACCTCAGAGAGAAACTAAATGACTTGAAGGAAACACAAGATCACTACAAAAAGACACAAAATCACTTGAAAAGACAAAGTGACTACAAAATCACCAGAAAAGACACAAAAATACCTCAGAGACACAAAACAACAACAGAAATAGACAAAATGACTTGAAAACGAACTGACTGCAAATAGAAAAAAAAACCCCACGAGGAGATACAAAATCACAGCAAAGCGGCCGAAAGAGACACAAAAATACCTCAAAGACAAACAAAATTACACAGAAGAGACACAGAATGACTTGAAAGAGACACAAAATGACTACAGAGAGACACAACACAACCACAAGGAGACACAAAATGACTACAAAGCCACACAAAATGACCAAAAAAGACACACAAATACCTCAAGGAGACACCAAATTATCTAAAAGATACAAAATGACTATAGGAAGACACAAAACAACCACAAGGAGACACAAAATCACTACAAAGCTACAAAAACTACACAAAAATACCTCAAAGACAAACGGAATGACCTCAGACACCAAATTAAACACAAAACCACCACAAAAGATACGAAATGACTTGGAAAAAGATAAAAAGCTACTGCAAAAAACCCCAAAAAACAACAAGGAGACACAAAATCACTACAAAGAGACCAAAACAGACACAAAAATACAGAGTTACCTCAGAGACACAAAATGACTTGAAAGAGAAACACCTTTACACAGACACAAAATGACTCCAAAAAGACAAAAAAACAACCACAAGGAGACACAAAATGACTACAAAGCCACACAAAACAACCAAAAAGGACACAATTATCTCAGAGACAAAATAGGACTTAAAAGAGACACAAAACAACTACAAAAAGACACACAATGACTTGGAAGAGACACCACAAATACACAACAAAATGAAAAGAGAATGCAACCCCCCACACAGCCTGAGAGTTCTGCCCCCGTGGAGCAGAGGTGGTGGGGCCTTTTGCATATCTGTGCCCTGGGGCCCATTCTCTCGTAATCCACCCACGGCTAAGATGTTTGTATGAATCCATCAGTATCTCTGTCAGGTCCCTGAAGGTGTGCACGCCGTAACAAAGTTTGTTGCAGCTCAAATATAGAACAGACGGGGCTAAAGTTAAGTGATCTAGCACTGAATTTTACTGAGTTTACAGAACTTGTCACAGCACGTTAGATAAACTGACTTTGATCCGGACTGAAAGAGTATTTCTGCACTTTGGTATTACTACTTATACTCAAGTACTTTTTCTACCTCTGGCCTCCACTTAAAAAGGTGTCAGGAACTATGAGCAAATGTTAGCATGCTAACAGGCTAAACTAATATGGATTGTGGTAAACACATTTTCACGCTTAACTTGTTCAAAAATTCATATGAACACCATCGTAAAATGTTTTTATGTTCTGAAAAAACGTGTGTTTTGACATCAGCAACGTTTCCTGCCATATAAACTCGTCTGCTGTAGTAAATGAAGAGTTTGGGGGACGTTGGTAGGTTCCTTTAAGCGAGGTTATTCTCTATAGAGCGCAATCAAAGCCAAAGAGAGCGAAGCACAAAGACGCTTTCACACAGCGGCCTCATTATCTGTGCTCTTTGCCTTTGCATGTATACTGACTTTATCTCTCCCAGCCACCTTCATATCTTCATCTACAGTCGCTGCTTTCAATTACCGAGGAGAGTCCTTAATGAACAGCTGACTAACTCGGCGGAGACGTTGTGGACTGGCAGGCTCATTAAGGCTGATGAGTCAGAGGGCAAATAGGGACGATCAAGGTTGTCTGCAAAGGCCCGCTCACGGTGACCAAACAACTGTCTGGTGTCTGAGCCCGGTCAAAGTGTCTCAGTCTTTGTTCTCTGATTTGAAAGTGAACCATCCATCTCCATGTGTCTGTCACTGCAGTAATGCTGCATTACACTGAGAAGCAGGCTTTGGATTGTGGATTAAATTAGTTGTTTGTTACCCTCTTTTTTTTCCCCAAGTTCTCTGAGGTTTTAGTAAATCAAAGGAGCATTTACATTAAATTGTAGCACCACAGTCAATAACTGAGCCTGATTGATCGCTGTGTGTTTGCACCGTCGTGTCCTTGAATACACAAGTTTGCAGAGACAAATACATCCCAGACAAGTCAGAAAGAAGAAGCCTTGAGCTACAGCTTGTACTGCCTTGTGTCTCTCCATTAACATTTTTAACATGTCAGACACCTTTCTTTACCTTCACAGGCCTGCAAAAGATACCATATCAACCCAGCCGCCAGAGCAAACATTGGTATTTTACGTTTCTACAAACCACAGATGTACGTTGATATGAAACAGATGAATGCAACATAATCATGCTTTTGAGAGATGTACAAAGCCAACATCTTGATTCATTTTCTCTGGTTAATCAAAGTTAAGTTTAAGTAAATTTAAAAAGACAAGTTGTACAGTACGTGTTGCAGGTTTCAGAGAGCTACAAATAGTGTCAAATGCAGCCCCCAAATTTCAACGTTGGAAAGGTGTTTGGAGCTTTAGTTGCTGTTTGAGTATACCTGCACCTCTGCGTGAGAATGGTTCAGTCCTTTAAGCAGCAATAATGTTCATTAGTGACACTTTATGTCGAAGTATCTGAAGGAGAGACTGAAACTTTTCAGATAATGAGAAAGAAAAGTTAAATTAATCCCACAGGCCAACTAGACTAAACTAGATGAAACTTAATCTTAGTTTAAAAATACATATAATATAAATGATTGTGGGTGTAAACGTCACACCATTTGTGCATTTACAAATCTTAAAAATAGAATGTAAGGAGCATCAGGAGCAGCGGCCAAAAGTCCTACAAAAAGTAACAAGAAATAAAAAAATTTAAGACATATATTTGTGTGTCTGAGCGAGTGATGAAAACAGCTGTAACTCTGTTAAGACAGGGAGCCAAGACAGGGATGAGACTGAGAGCGAACAGGCGAAAGATGAAAAGAGGTTTTTTTTATTTGGTTTTTTTTTTTTAACACAAAGATGTGACAGGTAAAAAAGATCAGCCTAGGGGGGCGGGTGGTGAAGTGTCAGCGTTCATTTTCATTCAACCGGTAGCAGTTTTATGTCAGACTGGTCTCACTGGAACATAACTGAACTCCTGCAACATGTGTCACGTTGTGAACGTGTCTTTGGTCCCAAAATAAAAGTCACTCTGTGCCTTTCTGAAGCATTGTGATTCAGCGTGCGACCGCACAGAGGGAGCATTATGCCTTTTTTTTTTTTTTCTTTTTGTGTTTAATCTAGTTTAAGAGTACATACCAAGGCTCGTGTCAATGTGACCACAGAACAGAACTCAATTATAAGTTTTTGATTGCGTCAGCAGAAAGCGTCCAGAAAGCAGCTGTGTGGTGAGGGAATCCTAATTTCACAGCCGCCCACGTGCTCCGGTTCTGTAGATCTCATATTCTCCTCGTTTCCCTGGAGGGATGCAGGATGAAGGCAGGATTATTGGTTACACGATTGCATTGTGTGTGTGTGTGTGTGTGTGTGTGTGTGTGTGTGTGTGTGATAGAGAGGGAGATGAGAGATATTTCTATGTAAACTTGTTAATTCAAGGTCTAACAGAGAAAAGCGTGACTGTGTGCGTGTTTGCAGGGCCGCACCATAAGGAGAGGCAAACCAGGCAAATGTTTGGGCCCCTTGTCCAAAAAAATTTAGGGAGAGGGCCCCCGACGGCCGGTCATGTTGGTACATTTTGAAATGACAACTATAAACCGCCTTAAACCTCCCATAAAATCACTATAGAGCCGCTGGCTTTCAAATCCTGAAGGCTCATTTATGCTCTCTTTACAACACATTCTCACTCAGACCTCGTCACTTACTGACGTTTGGTTTCCACGTCCACATACGATGTACAAGGCACCCTGGGTGCGTTGGTTGTTGACGTTCTTGGACACTGTGTCATGTTCTGCCTGTCACATGCATAATCTTCTTTCAAAATACATTTCTGTTTTCACAGGAAATTTCTGGTTTACATACAGTCTCTTTTTAAAAATAAACACACTACGTTAGTACAACACTGCAAAATTATGTTTTTTTCCTTCAACAAACATTGGGTTGGGTTCAGGGGAAAAAATCAGGGTTTGGCTTTAGAATCTTATAGGACACAAACACCACTCTCTCTGGTGAAAGTTGTGGTTTGTTGGACCCCTCCACCACCCCACTTGGACTGACGCCGCTGTTGAGTGTAAAGACAACCGGCCGCGTATCATGCCAACAAGGACACTTTTTTTCATTGGTGTCTGATGCTGCAAGTCACTGTCCAAGCACTGAATTTCAACGACTTCAGAGTGAGACCAGGCTCCTCTTTGTAAATGAAAAAATACCTTAATTTGAAATGTAACAGCCACAGCCGACATACTTCCACGGGTCTTTTATGTTAGAAGAGACAGAGGCAGGTGGAGCAGGTTGTAATAACATACCTTGTAATGGAGGCAGTGTTGTAGACGGAGTGGACGGAGAATTCTTTTTATTATATCACTGATTTGTCCAGTTGAACATTTTTAGAACGTCTTTACATGTCCTACAGTTGTGTGTCGATTGAACTACGCCACACTGTCCCCATGTTTTCCAATGACACTGCTAAATTTTGTTCACAATCATGAGCTTTCAGGAAACGTGGACAAAGATGGACTAAATCAGTACAGTGAATTTGTAGCACTACCTTTACTGTGAAGTGTGATTATCTGCTGAAGGGTGAATGACTAACGGACAGCTTCTTAACAGAGACAGCAAACGAGCTTGACAACATGGCCAAACACAAGTATGACGTTGAATATATTAAACTGTGTGGACCTTGAACTAATGACTAAGGAGAAATCTGGACCCTGTGGCTGGACCAGTTGGTAACCACTGGACTAAATGAACACGGACAGGAGACTCCGTCCATATCTGTCCAGCGTTGAGCATAAATGAGCCTTAATTGGGGCCCCTTCTTGCTACTGTTTGACACGTGGACACCATTCGGACAGTCCGTTAGCTACTTCATCTGTCATATATACAACATTCAATTACATCGGCAGGGCCTCGATGGGCTGCTTTGCCTGAGGCCCCCCAGAGCCCAACATTTTTCTTTACAATTAACACTTGAAATGATGAAGGCACTTGAAAATGACAAGGTCCCTTACAGGTCAAGTTGTTTGTGTTTGTTTCAGGGTTTTTTTTTGTAGAAAAACCTAAAATACATGTCTTTTTTCTTGCACACACACACACACACACACACACACACATATACACAAAGGTGTTAATGTCTCCATCAAATGGAGTTTATGATGTGCACTGTATATTAAACAGTACATTGTACATTATTTTCCAACCAACTGATTAGGATGTTTTATCTCAGGATTTGGCTGATAACTGTTCTTAAAGTCAACTTCTAACTACATGCCTTTCATTTTGCTTTGCTTTTGGTAACGGCCGTCAAACCGGCTGCTTCTCAGCAGCAGCAGCAGCCAAACTGCTTCCTGAATCAGGATGTTTTAATCCCGGAGGATTACATAATCCCACTTGTATTCAAGGATAAAAAAACGCTCCCAATTCAATTATTCCTCCGTGGAAACAGTGTGAAAAAGGGAGGCAGTGGCAAGCGTGGAAAATCCTTTTTTAACCCAAGTTTGTGTGCGTGTGTGTGCTCAGGTTTTCAAATGTAGACAAACTCAGTAGACTCAGGACTGTCAATCTGCAGGGATTGTTGATCTCTGACACCACCTAGTGGTTTAACCTGGGTTATGCATTAAGTTTCTAACATGAAACACCGAATGTAACTGATTATTTTTTATCTCATCTTTTGTCATACATTAATTATCAACAATTTAGATTAACACAATCCTCAGGGTTTGTATCAGAGCTGGAGACTGGAGACTTTGAGGTTTGACTTGTCTCAAGTTTGGACCTGGTATAATCCCAATGCACTAAATAAAACTGATAACACAGTAACAGGCGGGCTTTGTACATATACATGTTTTAGATCTGTGGAGTTAAAAGATTCAATGTTAGCTACAGGTTTGAAAATAAAGTGTCCAAATGCACAATTTGAATGGTCAGCATTCAGACATCAAGGACTTGCAATTTACCATTGAAGACTTGTGACTTGACCTGGACTATTCCCAAAAACATATTCAAACATTTAACTAAAACAACCTTGATGATTGGTGTGCTGTAAACATAAAAGGACAAGGTCACAGTTAAATTTATTTAGCCTTTATTTACTCAAGGTGGAGACATCAAGCGTCCATTTAAACCGTTCTCAGGAGTTCTCTGCTGCGCGCTCACACAGGGCGCTGTTGCAGAGCGGCCACAGTCGTGGTTTGTTAGATATTGTGCAAATACACTGAAATATTTAGAGGTTAGGTGTCTTGCTCGAGGGAAGAAAACCAACATCTTACTTCAAAGAGGTTTCTCATGCTGGTAACATTTTTTGCTTAAACAGTCCATTTCCCCCGCTGTTTTCTGAAAACATGAGCTTTTATTGACAATATAAAATTATTAGGACTTTTACAGCTGTGAAGTTGATAGCAGGAAGTTGCACAGGCTCACTTTGTTTTCACTGGAGCCCAGAGATCATTACAGATGTGTCGGAAGGAACGGTAAAACCAGAGCAGTATGGTTATTTCCCCTAAAATATTTACCTGCCAGCTTATTTCAGCACATTGTGGTATGATTTATTTAATGTAATTTCTCCTTAAAACAAATGCAAACATGGTTTAAATAACTTAAAGCGACAGTTCACCCCCAAATAAAAAAATACATATATTTCCTCTTACCTGTAGTGCAATTTATCAATCTAGATTGTTTTATTGCGAGCTGCTAAGTGTTGGAGATATCTGCCGTTAAGATGCCTGCCTTCTCTCCGTCATAATAGAACTGGATGGCCCTCGGCTTGTGGTGCTCTAAGTGCCAAAAAAACTCGGAAAGAAAATAGTTCCTACAGGCACTACAGGCAAGAGGGAAAATACGTATTTCTGATATTAGTGTGAACTGTCCTTTACAAACAAAACTTGTTCAAACTAAAATGCTGTATTTCAAAATATGGCTCTCTTGTCACTTAATGTCATGAAAATGCTTACAAATATTGAAATATTAATGTTGTGTTAGTCTCTTGGGGCTACATAAGTTGTTAAAATAACCTGTTCATGAGACAGTCTCTGCTGTTCACAGTAGCATGTAGTGAATTAAAAACACAATACTGTAAATTCATAGTCGAAATATCCTTGCTATCAGCAATACATTCAAACAGCCACAGTATTCAAAGGCCTGTTTCAGCCACAGTAACATATCATGAAAACCAACACATAACATGTATCTGACAACAAATATTAGAAACATCTGTATTCACTGGGTTGTGCTACAAAAAATGTGAAAATATTAAAACCTTGTCCTTTTTTGTCGCATGTGACCAGGAAAAACAAACAAAAATAGTTACATTAATATAGAAATAATTATCACAATCATGCACTTTCACTGTAAAAAGTAAACATTTGTCTCAAAACCCACATCCGGGATGTTTAAGTATGAAACCTCTGTTCAAAACTGTGTCACTTTATACAGATTCTGGTCCATTCTGCTCAAAGTTACAAAAAAACATAAATTATGTACAGTGTAAAAATACATCTTATTGTCACACAGTGTCGGCCCTTGTATCAAGAACTCTGTCAGTTTGTGAGTGAGAACAAATAAAGGATAACAGACAATAATGAGGAAACAGTGGACACAGTTTATAAAATCACATAAATCACGTGACGGTGCAGAAAACTGTAACAGCCGTCACAACAGTAAAACCACCTTACCACCAATAGATAAGAATTTAAAGGGTCAGTTCATCCAAGTCACAAATACATTTTCCTGCAGTTAGCAATATCTTGCCAAGTATGACCGCTGTCTGATTATCTCTGCTCCCATCTCAACAACAAAGCCTCTTTCCAAAGACCAGTCAGCAATTTACATTGGAAACAATGGCTAACAACAGAAATCTTGGCAACAACTGCTCTAAAAAGCTTGACAAATAAAACTGAATCTACAGTATCTGGATGATCACATATTATGAGGGATAAGTCAGAAAAGTTGTGATGAATTGAGTGAACTGACCCTTTTAAAGTCAATGAAAAGCCTGAATTGAATCTTAAGGTCCTGAAACACCAAGCCAACAGTCGGGCGTTGGTCAATGTTGGGGCCATCGACGAGCGTCTGTGACCCTTATTTGCGGCAGCTTTCTTTCCTACCGATTCAGCAAACTGAATCGATGTTGCCGAATGCGGAGCCTGTCGGTGAATGAAGTAACTCTGATTGGCAGTTCTGCTCAGCACATGAGCAGAGAAACAGTAGTGAGGAAAGTAAACACAGAACTAAAGTCAAGAGGCAGTGAGACCAAAACAAACTTGTTACTTAAGATTATTTTTCTTTAGGCACTGAGCTCTTTAGCTAAAACAGTTTGTGATGATTTGTGTTATTGTTCACTGGTGCACGGTAAATATGCTCTGTTCTGTCAACATTGGTTTGTGTTGCTAATGTGCTAACTGGCTAACTAGCATCCAGACGGTTTTCCAGTTTCCCTTTTTAAATGATGAATACAGACTACTGCCGTCTGCTAGTGTGGAGAGTTATTTCCTGTCAGGCATGCGCAGAAGATTCATGCTGGCTGGCTGCTGGATGAAGTCCTTGCAGTGTGTTCATGCGCAACCTCATGGCCAAGACACAGTCAACGTGAGGCAATGCAGCAGAAGGTCTTTGTTACTGCTAATTCTCTGAAGTCGGTTTGGTGTGTCTGGGCCTTTACGTGTGAGGTTCTTACTGATCCAGCTGGACTGTCGATGTCACCTCAGATCTAAGACGAGATATTTGACTGTTTTCACTTGATTTTTAGAGGAACATGTGGAAAAGTGAAGCCAGTGAAAGGACATGCTTCAGAAAGAAGTTCGTTTCAACTTCAGTGGAATTATGGGTTACCACTTTTTTTTCACGTAGGAAGCGAAGATGTTTTAATGTACAAATTATTTAAAAACATTAAAGTCTTTGACACAATCATTTTATGGCTCCAGGCTGAGGCTGACACCTCAGATCCGATTAGACATCATCCTGGTGTTCAGTTTCAAAAAGAACGACCGCAGCTCGCACAACGGGCACTTCGGCTTCTTCCTCTTCTTTTTACCGCTCTTACCTTTCTTGTACACTCCATTGTATTTTCCCTCCTCGTCCTCCTCCTCTTCCACCCAGGGTACCCAGGCTCCACTGTGCTGGCTGGGATCGGCCCGAGGGTCGTCAGGAGGGAAATAAACCGGCACGGCTGTTCGGTTGTAGTAGGCGAGTCGGGCCATCAGCTGCTGGACCACATCTGGTCTCTGGTCTGCCAGGTCCTGCCGCTCGCACGGGTCGGCCGTGATGTTGAACAACCAGACGTTCTTGAGCGTGGAGGATTTGGGTCTCGACGAGACAGCACGTTCAAGGTTCCACCAGCGACCAGGGAGAGTGGGAAGTACCTGAGGATCAAAATGTGCAGTTAGTTATGTTCTTCATGATCAGTTCAAACAGTAGAGTTAAAATAACCCTAATAAAATGGGTCTAAATGCGTAGCAGTACCTGTGGGGGGACCCAGTCTCCATGGCCTGGGTCTCCTGTTAGCAGCTTCCAGTCTCCAACTCTGATGGCAGCCTGGACCGATGCGTCCCACACTGGCTGGAAACTTAAGTGGGGCACTGGATGGGACATGTTCTGGTGTTGGAATAACGTCCGCTTGGACTTTGACTTTAAATGTTTTACTTTGCGCTGTGTCTTGGATTTTGGTTGAGGTGGTCTTTCCCTTGACAGGTTCTGTTTCTGGGATATGTTGCGCCTGGATTTCGACTTTAAACGTGACTTGATATGAGGCTGAGTTTTAGGGTGAGATGTTCGTTTTGCTGATGGAGCACCGCTGTAGTGGGACTCCAGAGGAGGTTTGTAATGTGACTGTCTCTGCTTTTGAGGGTAACCTTTGGTAGTGGGTTTGGGTTTGGGTTTAGGTTTGGGTTTGAGTTTTGACTTTGGGAGGGGTTTAAGCTTCGGTTTGGGAAGTGGCTTAGATTTAGGTTTGGGATGAGGCTTAGCAGCAGGATGGGGAAATGTTGGAGGTTTCTTCAACTTGAATGCTGACTTCTGCTTTGGTTTCTGCATCAGGGTCTTCTTCTTCTTTGGAGTCTTTGGGCCTTTGACTACTGATAAACCAAAGAGAAACAGGATGAATGAGGAATATGCACGTCTTCAGCCTTCATTGATGTTGTACAAGATCCCCCAGCAGATAACTTTTTACATTGTTCCATTTTTATATCACTTGGGTATCTGTAAGAGGTGCTCCTGCTTACTTGTCTTTCTCCTATACATCCCTCCTTACCTTACCTTTTTTTTTTAACTTATATTTAGTTCTTTTCCTAATTCTTTGCATTGTTTTCTTAAATTCTCACTCTGCAAGCCTGATTTAAGAATTTCTCCTTCCACGTTGTTTGTATGTATTGACAAGAAGAGCCTGCAGACATGCTAGTGGCTCTGTGAGGTGTCATATTTACCATGTTCATCATCTTAGTTTTATGTATGAGCATGCTAACATTAGCTAATCTGCACTAAACACAAAGTACAGCTGAGGCTGAATACTATACGTTCTGTAGCAAAATATGTTGACCTGATGATGACCCTCGGTAAGAAGTAAAAGGAAATAATTCATACAAATATTTTTCTGAGAGTGGAAAAACAGAATATATTCCTAAATAAGATGCACTGACACCTCGTAATTTGAGTACAGAAGTAGCTTTCTGAGTACAACAACTTCTGGTAGTTACCTGAGGGTTCCTCTGAGCTGGCGTCCCAGCTCATGGTTTGAGCGTGAGGTTTGTGCAGAGGGTCGATGTTGTGAAGGATCTCCTGACGAGGTGACTCCTTCCCTTCACTGATGGCGGGCCAAACATCAAAACCATCTAGCCCATGACTCTAAGAGGGAAATAAGTGCACTCATATTACAGAGAACATACATCAAGTCATATGTAGACTAATGAGAGAGCCCTTTTATGTGTGCAATTAAGTACTGTGGAACTCTGACAACAGTCCATGTTTCCTGCATTTATGTTGCCAGAAAAAATCAAACTTCCTTCATTTTACCACACAGGAATAAATGATAATAAATTTCCTTTGGTAATAGATGCTACCGAGTTCCTGGATTAGTCAGATACTGTCTTGATTGTAGCCAAGATAGCTTTGTTTATCTGCTTTGGCAATGGAAACCTACTCACATACGATGCCAACAAAGCTCTTTGGGAGCTGTACACAGACTGCATTGACGTGCCAATAAAAGTAATTTACGTCTGAACTAAAACACAAAGCATCTATGTGGCCAGTTGTCTAGAAACAGTGCACTTATCATGATAGGTCAAGAGCACACTTATCTACATGATAGTAAATACAGACAGTTTTACAGGAGCATTGTAACCTGAACTTCGGAGGCCAAACTGAAGATTAATGTAGATGGAGCTCCTCGTTCAGCTCCAACCGTGACAACAAATAAACTCATGAACATGAAATCAGTGGGAGAAACTGAGCGAGTCAAGTTACCACAGGACTCTAGCAGAGTAAAATTTGGCGAGACAACTAGGAAAACATACAGAACATAAATCCAGTGTACTCTGAAATGTCTTACAGTAAAGTGATCGCTTGCATCACGAGCTTGGGTGGCCACATCCCTAAAACTCGTCTGTTTTACAGCACAATAAAATGGTTAGTAATGCACTCAGTGAGAGTGCCTCTTCTGTGGTACCTACACTCTTATATACTGATAGGGCTCAGAAAGCATCAAGTAGGAAAAAGGAGAAATTGCAAAAATGTTGTTTCACTGACCTGGCTGGTGTTTCCCCCGGCCAGGCCCACCAGTGTGGGGAACCAGTCAGTGATGTGCATTAGAGCCTTGGAGACCCGTCTCCTGCGTTTTAACAGGGGGCTGTGCACAAACGCCACTCCACGGATTCCACCTTCCCAATACGTACCCTGGAAACACACTCAGGAAGTTTAACAGTTTGTAATGTCATTCTCATTAGTAATGTTACAGATATTTCCCGCTTCTGTTTTTTAAAATTACTCTATCCACACAACCTACAAATTACACACCAGAACACAAGGATGACTCCAAACTCTTAGCTGTCTCCCACTGTCTTCCCTCACTGCAAAGGTCGTGAAGTGCACAGACTATTGTTACTTTTTTAAAAACACCTATATTGGAGATCTCATCACCATTGTTTTTCCTTCAATACAAGTATGAAGGAGCTCACTCTTAGATACAAGTAATGCTCTGGACATGTGCACTCTTCATCAACAACAATTTTACTCTCAAAACTGTCCTGCTATTTGCTTGTTCAAGTCCTGATGACCCAAAATTGTCCTTTCTGTCAGACTTTAAACCACAGAGGCCGAGGCAAAGCAAATAACACAAGGTGCAGCAGATGCCTCCCTTTGTCTGTGAAGTGGTGCAGCAGTCCTTTTAGTGTAAAGTAGTCTTTAGACCAGGGGTGTCAAAGTCATTTTAGTTCATGGGCCACATCCAGCCCAATTTGATCTCCACTGGGCCGGACCAGTAAAACCGTTGGATGATAACCTAAAAATAACTTTTACTTTAGTTAGTGTAAAGACATATAAAAATTCAAATTCAATCTGTCTACCACTCAGTGTCATTACATGTAAGGCTGACATCAAAACACCAAACTAAAGTTGAAGCTATTGAGGAAGCAGGTTGATTTATCATCTGTCTTACAAACCATTTACAAATCAGAAGCTTTGGCAGTGCCTTAGCAATAGTGTTCCACCAATATCATTTCAAGTTGGAAGTCTGATACAGATTATTTTATTCTGAAGCTGCTGTTTGACAATATTTTGCACAGTGTTTAATATCTTTAAATATGACCACAAAAAGTATTCATTCAGTGCGGTTACATGAGGACTTTTCAATCGGGTTGGGTGAACCATTACGTCGAGACAGTAGTGAGCATGCACAGAAAGAAAGGAATGGCTGGAAATGGGTAGGAGGTGTATACAAGGCAGAAAAATTCTTCCATTTGGGTTCTGAAAAGGAATATTCCACCCCTTTGCACCCGATCAGATTTTCTTTCGGGTTGGCTGTTTTCATACACCACAGCGACCTCGCATCATCAACTGCCAAGCGCCGAGGCCACGCTGGGGGAACGTCTGGGGGAAATGAATATTGTAGCACAACAATAAACGTTCGGTACATGAATTAAGTGGGTTTAAACTGCTGCTTTTTGGAAAGCAGTGAGATTGTAAAATGTTCCTCAGTGCACGGACAGTGTGGTCACAAGTTGATCTGGCTGACTCCCAATTTGAAGACATAGCTGGCTGTATGTTGTCAGATTTTTATTGTATCTGTCTGTGGAGTGGTGTTGTAATAGTGGTGCACCACGTTTATTGTGCACCTATTATTTATTTTCCCATGGTGGAGCGGGTTCGAATCCCGTGAAAATATTCTTTTTTACATTTCACAGGGCTGCACGGTTCTTTAATATGTCAAAACTAGTGTATCCTGCCTCTCGCCCAATGTCAGCTAGATAGGCTCCAGTCCCCCGCATCCCTCAAGAGGATGAAGCGGTTAGAAGATGGATGGACGGATGTTTTCATTGGGGTTGAGGTGTTTACAATGACCATTTCTATTCGTGTAGGGCTTCCGACCCAAATGCAAAAGGAATACATGGTTCCATGTAAACGCACTGATTGTTCTTTGAGAGAACTGCATTCTGGTCAGGGTGGAAAAGCCTTAGAAGCAACATTTTACGTGAAGTATCTACTCACTCATGATCTACTACTCACTCCAAAAAACGTAAGCAAGCGGGCAGCCCATCGTTGTTATTGTTTCAAGCTCATGCTCATTACACAAAGCAACAATGAGCATGCGCGAGTTGAGAAGATGACATCATCGTTTTCCAAAACGCTCTGTTTTACATGTTTACATAGACTGTATGACATCATGGGCACAGCTATTGTGACGTCACCCATGGGTCAGTGGACTCCTGTTTTGAAGCCTCAAATTCGGCCTTTTGGCTGTTGCCATCTCGGTTGTTTGGAGCCAGTAGTGACCATATTTACAATGCAAACAAGTGGGTTATGTAAAGATTCACCAGTTAACTATGGAGACCAAAACCATTTCATGTCCCAGGCTGTTAAAATGTTTATTTCTGCTGTAAAGTCAGGCATTTTAACATGGAGGTCTATGGGGATTGACTGGCACCAGCCTCCAGTGGCAATTGAGAAACTGCAGTTTCTGGCACTTGGTGTTGGCTTAATTTTTTAGTCCCCAAGGTTGCCTCTTGTGCCAAACAGATACAAAGTAGCCGCAGTTTTGACAAATCTGCCCCTTAGATGTTATTTTAAAATATCTTGGTTTTAGTAACCTAAAACGTGTCTACCTGTGTGGACAAGAGACCAAAATGTTACTTAAAATGTTTCACACTTATAGGTAAAAAGACTAAAGGTTTGTAACCACCTTCAACAACTGCTGAATTAATATCTCCTTTGTCCTAAGATCTTTACCACTTATGGGGCAAAAAGGAAAGGCCATGTTGTTACAAAAATCAAAGGATTTATCTGTATAGTGGTCACACACACTCAGTTTGCCAAGCTCAGCTCTACACTGTCAGACACGTAAGCATTTTTATGTTCATGTTTTTTTTTATGTTTGTACATTAATGTGCCAAATTTATGTGCAAAATACAATAAGTTACGAGTACCTTTCTGCCTCGCAGTGGCCAGTTGCTCCCTCCTGTGAAAGGCTGGGCACCATTGTCAGTAGAGTAGATGATGACGCTGTTCCTATAGTATCCGTATTTTCTCAGAGCGTAGGTTACATTTCGAACCGCTTCGTCCACTGTGGACACCATGGCGGCAAACTTCCTCCTGGCGACGTTAGCCATGTCTCGGTAGGGGTAGATGTAGGACTTGGGAGTCTGTAGAGGAGTGTGAACTGCCTGGAGGAAAACATTATGTATATATTGTATCATGGTAAGACTATAGTTTATTCCATAAAGTGAAATTATTTTTTTTTAGATATGCCAATACTGTCAAACTGTATAAACCAATATTGTTAGTGTTATTTTGTTTAACTAACTCAATTTACTCATCCTTTTCATCCACTTCTACTTCAGTTAGTCATTTCCTAAATTTCCCAGAATGCCCCACAACCCTTACAATGAGTCAATTGGAACTCAGTGTTCTCTGCTTCCTACTCGGGAACATTTAAAATGAAACAGCCCTTTGTTTTGCTTTTCCTTGTCAGGGCATCAGCTAGACTGCCTCAAACCCCCTCAGCTCAAAATAAATCAAATCACATCAAATAAACATGGCTGCCCACAAAAATCAACAATAAACAAATATCACTCATCTGAGTTTAAACTCTTTTACCCTCTTTTCTGAATGCTTTTAATCAAATGGTTTAAGGTCAATGTGGGCCACACAGTCTGTAATAACTTTCTGATGCTCATAGGAAAACAAACACTTTAATGTGGCCTCAACATTATTCCAACATTTCTGACTTCCCACATCGAGGCATAAACTAACGCAGCATTGAAAATCATGCCACGCTCTGTTGTATTTGACCTATTTCCTGCAATTATTCATGAATAAAACAGTTTTCTCTCCTCATTCTTTTTGATTTTTAGGTAATTTTTATTGACATTTTTCTGATATCAAATCTCAGCATGATACCTGGAGGGAGAGCAGCAGGAAGAGCGGCCTGCCCGTGGGGTCGTGACTCTCAAGGATCTTGCGAGCTCTCTGTGTGAAGAGCGTGGTGGAGTACTTTCCTTCCTGGCCCCACGCCACCCCCTCGTCGTCATGGAGATCGTACCCACACAACCCAGGGCCATCACAGGACCCATAACTGGGGACAGATGGGGACGTGAGTTAAAGAACTAGACAATGAAAACATACACAACAATTACTCTTATCTGTCCGGGTTATTTCTTATAATAACAATAATCATCATCCAGTCTTACCTGTAGTAATCCACACTTCCTGTTAAGGAACCAAAGAAACTGTCAAACCCCTTTCTGGTGGGCAGGCACGCCTTCCTGGAGGGAAGAAGAAAGAGATACTATACACAAGCAGCTTTCAAAGCTATTAAGCTGAGGAGTTTTCCTAGTTAGATTTACGGTCTTTTGTTGTTCTTTTTTTTTTTTTTTTTACGCAAACACATTGAATGCATCTTTGACACTGAAGAAACGTTAATGTCCTTATTCAAAAAGATCTGCAAAGCTAAACAGTTTTTAACCTACATTGTTTACGTCCATGTCTGCTAGTGTAAATCACTGACAGGAATGTAAAGGGGATTAAAACGCTGCTTCATGATGCTACCAATGAAAAATCAAAAACAAATCACAGAGTTCTTTTAACATGCAGTACAAACTAGCATTACCGATTCGCGGCCAGTCAAATTGCACTTACATTTTACATCAAGTCTGTGAAAACATAGATGCTTCACACACATCTTCCCCTGACAGCAGAGAAGATCTATACAATCAGCACAATTTCAAGGTGGGCACCCAAGATTAAGCCCCTTTCCCACTGCACAAAAAGCCTGCTAACACCTGCTAACATCTGGCTTTTTAATCCAATGTTAAAGATTTTCACTCTGCATGAATCTGCAGTAGTCACGGGTATTTATCGGCTCCAACTCCAATTGGCACTGATGGAAAACAATACCGGGGTAAACTCACTAATTTTAGCTATTTTACAGGCGGGATGCAATGATGCACCATCCAAAAATATTGTCCGTCTCCACCCAAGCAGCGCTCAAAGATCAATCCAAATTAGTCTGCACTGTGTTTGAAAGAAAGATGGAATAAGTAGGCAATATATAAATAGAAGTTACCACTATAACATTTTCACTGGCCTCTGTGTTCCTCTTTACTGTTAACTGACCGGTTCTCCAGCCTGTCTGTGGCATTGAGCGTGACACACCACATCTACTCACACACAAACACACACACCCAGAAAGGCATACTCATCTGCTCAAAAGCTGTGTACACAGCTATGGTCTACTGGCAATGGGACAGGAGTCTATTGCCTATTATTAATGGGTTTACCTGTGTTTAAAAACCCTGTCCTGAGATATAACATTTAGTGATGGCCAGACAAGTGTTTCTGCAGAACATTATGATGTCACAGTGAAGATGTCATCACTTCATCCTTTTATCCTTGTACACATTTGGGTGAAACTTCGTCATAATCAGCATTTGAATTCGTGAGTTATGGCTGAAAACATGTTTTGTGAAGTCACAGTGAGTTTGAGCTTTGAGCACCACAAGTCAAGTTCCATCTAGTCTTATATTCCAGAGAAGGCAGACATCTCTACAGCCGATATCTCCAACACTTGGCAACTCACACCAAAACAATCTAGACTGATAAACTGCACTACAGGCAAGAGGAAATATGTATTTTTGATTTGGGCACTTCTGATTTGTTTGGAATAAATAAAGTGTTTGGGTTAATAACTCTGTAGTATTGATGTATTTGTTATTAGTGAGCGTAGCACAGAAACACATGGTCGTGCTCATTCACCTGCGAAAACTCCACCTCACCTGTAGAAGCCCAGGTGCCACTTCCCGACCATATGTGTGGTGTAGCCGGCGTCGCGGAGCCTCTCAGGCAGAGTGTCCATGTGTGAAGGCAGACAGCTCGGCTGGCTGGGTCTGATAATGGAGTGCTGCAGTCCCGTGTGGATCTGATATCTGGAGGAGGAACAAGTAAAGACTTGTTATTGGCTTTCTACCAGACTAACTGCTCACACAGGATCTGCTGATAGGCCTCACGGAAGAACTGGGGACTCATTTATCCTCGCTGCTGCCAGGCTGCCTAATCAATAATCAGATTATTCACTGCAGCTGCCTTGTCTGAAGCAGAGCGGTTGTCTTTTGATTTTGAGTTCGATTTCTTTATCTCTCTTCATTTTAAATGTGCCTCTCGTTCTTATTTAGCATGTTTCTGGAGATCAATCAAGTCTCATGTCATATTGAACTATTCATTGTAACATGCAGTAAAAAGATACTGAACAATTATTTGTAGCAATCTGACAGTAAAATAAGAGAAAAATAAGATAAACATTTCCTTGTTTCAGCTTCTACAATGTGGGGATAGCTATTTTTCTTTGTTTTATAACTGTAATTAAATATCTTCGGATTTCAAACTGTTAGACAATAAACAGAAACAGAAAATTAAAGATGAATAAATGCGACTTCAAGTGAGAAAAACAGATGAATGTGTTTGTAACAGTTTAAAGTACAAGTTGTTCCGTACAATGTCTCAAAGACAGACACTCCCCGAAGTGGTGTCAAAATCCAGTCCAGTATCTCATATGGCGGACAGATGGACAAACTGCCAACATTTCATGCAGGAAGCTAGTAAAGATCAGCTGTACCTGCCCGTGATGAGCTGGCTGCGTGACGGCGTGCAAATGGGCTGCACGTAGTAGTTCTCCAGCGTCACGCCCTC
The DNA here is from genome assembly GCA_026686955.1 of Epinephelus cyanopodus. Lineage (NCBI taxonomy): Eukaryota > Metazoa > Chordata > Actinopteri > Perciformes > Serranidae > Epinephelus > Epinephelus cyanopodus. The sequence continues at coordinate 34,926,959 of CM048926.1, read as the reverse complement.
CGCCGCCAGTTTGTCCAGAGTGGGAGTCTTGATGGTCGGGTTGTGGTAGCCGATGTCGTTGAAGCCCTGTTTTAGAAGTCATGAAACGGTTTTGTGTTGGAGGTTTCAGACAGAGATGATTTACACAGAGCATTTGGCTCATCCATCTGGAGCAACAAAATGAACTTGACGGTTTAAATACAACTTTGGCGAGTCCTTTTCTCTCTTATGTGATACTTGTCTTCCAGATGGTTGTCATTAGAAAGGTTACAGACCCTTGGTATTCCTATGCAACTCTTTATCTCCCCGTATGTAGGAGACATATTTATACTGTATTTATTTGTGTTTACATCTCTGACCATGTGTTTTTTTGAGATAACTGATAGAGGTGTGCTTTACTCAGGTTGCTACATGAGAGAGACATGCAGTTTTTGGTCATGTTCATGCAGTACTGTGACACCCGCCTTTGTTTTGTCACTTGTACCTCCTTGTGAAACATTTTGTTTTTTTCATGTGAGGAGCAAAAAAAAAGAATATGTTGCAACAGCAGCAATAAATCATTTCATTGGAAGCACGCATCATTACAAAACCTCACAGTAGCAGCCGTGTGATGGCTGTTTAACGCCAGTAAATAATCAGAACCATAGCCCGACTGATACGGACATTAATATTTGTGATCTTCCAATCAGTTTGTACAGGATTGATTCTGGATTTTAATTGTTTATTCTCTCATAAAGGTGAACATACTAAAAGTTTTTTGGACTTTTTTTCTGTCTTACTGCTGAAAAAACGTTTTGACTCAGCATATTTTTCCAATTTCATGCCACAATGAAACTATTAAAATATTTGGAACCCCATAATTTGAATAATATTATCTCCGGCAGCTGTGGTTTACAATGTCAGAAATGATCCATTCTCATAATTAGATCATATTTGAAGTCTTGGGTGTAATAACATACTGTACTTTAAATACTGGTGTTGTAGTAGATTAATATCTTGTCATACATAAGAGGTAATTGCTGCTAGCGCATGATTTAACAGGAGACATTCACAGCTGCTCTTTCACACATACCTGGTCGTCCGTGAGGATGAAGATGATGTGCGGCTGGTTCCTCTTCTTCGGTTCTGTCTCATCATTCTGAGCGTTTCTCTCATCCTGAATTGGTTTGCTCTGCTGAGCACTCAGGCAGTCCAGGCTGAAGAAAACACTCAGCACAGTCAGAGCAGCAGCAGCAGCCTGCATCTTTAATGCAGGAACCCTACGGAGAACAATGACAGCAACAAAGAAACAATAGAGTAAGAACTCATACGAAGAAAACACCAGGGAAGTAGCTTAAAAATGTTGAGTCGGCACAAACTCACACACGCATGCCATCAGTGGCGGACTAACTGTAGATCATAAAACCACATTTGAGGTGGCCCTTGCCAACTTGGCTGTAACTGTGACTTGAAACACATCCATCTGGTGGAGGGAGAGCTAAAACTCTGAGGAGGTCTTTTTAACCATTTGCAATCTTTTGGAAGCGAATAATCCCAATAAAAAGTGATGAAAATATTAGTTGTGCCTGGGAGAGCAGAGACGCACCAGCTTGAATGTGACTTTTCTCACGTTCCCATAGTCTTATAACAAATACATACCGTGATAAAGTCATTTTTCTGGAAAAACAACTGAGCAACAATTCGTGAATATATTAACCAGACAGGGACATCTGCTTTTGTCTCACCCAGCAAATGAAGAGACAGATAAGGTACTTAAATTATGTAAAATCCAACACTAGCATGACGAAGTCCTGCACACTGATTTGTGAAATTAAAGGGACAGCTAACACAGTATAAATGGTATGACAAAATATCTGCCTGTTGCCGATTTTATACGCTCTCACAGTAAATATTGTCCTGATCCAATTTTTAAAAACAAACCCAGCTTTCCCTACGTTAAAGCTGTAATTGGTATATTTAAAAAAAAATAACAACTCTTTGTAGAGTCTATCAGCTGAAACTGTCACTATTTTAACGCAGTAGTACAGGAGACAGATGGTCAGTGTCACAGTCTCCTCGTAGTGCTTCAAATGGCATTTGCAAAAATCCACTGCAGCTGAATGAAAACAACCAATCATAGCCGAGGACTTGTGAGCTGCAGTCAAACTGTCAAACTATATGAATCATGATTCTGTTATTGCCTGTTTCTTGCCTAGAATATTTTCAGAAACACATTTTAGTGTACTGTTTATCTGTTAAAGCTGGAGCCGCATGGAGCAATCACTCTGTATCATTTACTACAGAGTAGTAAACCTATAATGTAACGCAACTTAATATTCACTTTTTTTCATTGTCTGTTCTTTTGACTCTCCGAAAGGTCTGCTGATGTTGAGTTTGTGATAGTGCTGCAATAGATTTTAGAGCTTAACCTAAAGGTTACTGTCACTCTTGATTGATCTGTCAATTATTTATTCAATAAATCAACTGATTCATCTGTCAATAAATGTGAAAATTAACTTTCACAAGTTGAGAGAGCCCGAGGTGAAGCCCTCAAAGAGCTTGTTTTGCCTGAGCAACAGACCAAGACCTGAACATATTCAGTTTTAAATTACATGAAACAAGCACACATTGTCTGCCAATTGATCAACATCGTTTCAGCGCAGGTGGACTGCATAATGTTTGCAGCTGTTGTTTGTATTGCGCCATAAACCTTACATTACAACGTAACTCAGGACAACATACTCTGGTCTAAAAGTTACCCCCAGACTCCGCACAAGACTTCTCTGTGACAGAAACCATGAACAGAAGATCAAGCTTCTCAAAGACAACAGCCCATTTTAGAAAGCCTCCCTGGCAGACGGTGCATCCTGCTCCAAGTTTTTCACAAACAAAGGGGTGACGGAGGTGGTGTGTGATTTATCAAGGCCTGATTCACTGGCCGTGAGCAATACATGAAGGAATGCTGCCAGACGTGGTTGTAGCCTCGCCGGAAAAGAACGGATGTTCATCCATACCTAAGACACACAGCTCAAGTCCTCTCAGTTAACTGCTTCACATTAGATTTTACAGGCATTTCCATCGTCTTTAACCCTTTAATTTTGTGCAGGTTTGACATGCAGCTCAGTATTCTGTAAAGGAAAGGGGGGGAAAGCAGATTGTATGTGTCTGTATCATCTAGGACATGTTTACAAACTTCAAAGCCAAGAGCTGCAGGCAATGTTGATTTTATGTGTAGGAGTAAAAGCAGCTGTCTTAGTCACAAAGCTGGTGACCATTAGTTCTGTACTGATGTCTGAACTGGGTTCCTATTAGGTGAGCTACTGGTGTTCATGGAAACAGCACACACACACCTTTCCCCTCTACTTCTGTGTGTGTGTGTGTGTGTGTGTGTGTGTGTGTGTGTGTGTGTGTGTGTTGGACATGAACCCCTTTCCTGTGACAGCTCTGAGTGTGTTAGTTCAGACTATGCAAGCACAGACTGGTCCTGCATTAATCTTGCTTTGATGAAGTCTGCAGCCTGTATCAAGTTACAAATTAGCTGAGCCCCATTAGAATCACAGCATTTATCAATCTCAGTTTTAATTCTGATTTGAACTCTGACGTCACACTTTCACCCAGGTGCAAATACAAACGGCTCCATGTGCTGTTTCAAGTCAGGACATTTCTAATTGAGTGTAAATCTATTCCTCACAACAGCCCGTGTGATTTCAAAGCCAGGCCTGAATCAATACCTCGATAGTGGATCAATGGGAGTGAACGGCTCTTCTGCCCCTCCTCTCCTCTCCTCTTCCTCTCCGCCACTCTTCAGTTCATTCTTCAGTCCTCGGGTCTGTCTTCGGCTCGCAGAAAGTTTGGTTTGAGTAAAGTTTGCAGGAGACGCCGCATGTCCTCAAGTTTCCACTAAGCCTCCCTTCCTTCAGTCTGAGCGTCCACACTCCCAATGAAATACGACCAAAGTCAAGACAGCCGCCGCACCGCGCTCACACTTCCGGTCTGACCTCTCAAAATAAAACACCGTTGCTTCTTAACGTTAACACCTAATGCTGTTGAAGGTGAGTAGTTTGTCCCCTGAATGTGAATAATTGGGCTGTAAATGACAGCTAAAAATCTTTTAAATACAAATGTCAAGCATTAATGTTCTCCTGTAACAAAATGGAAAGAAGCTGAATGCTCCTGTCCTTTCCTAAAGTAACATAACCTTATTTTTGGTGTTATTGCATATCACTGAGCTAACGTTAGCTTGCAAGCTAATGAACTAGCTTACCTAGCTACTTCTGCACTGGCTAGCCCCTGTTTCTGTCTGTAACATCATACTTAACATTTTTCACATTTCAGACTTCATCGTGGATGGCCATTTCTGTGGTTAAGTAATAAATGAATAATAAAAACACATATCAATAAATAGACATATGAATATTTGTTGCTGGGTCGGCTATAGTTAGCTAGTAACCTTGTTAGCTAGGTGGCTAATGGTCATCCAAAAGGCTCGGAAGGCATGTTTTCCTAAAAATTTGTCAAAATTACACCATTTATCATAGCCAGAAACCATGAAAACAGAAATGATCACTGGATTTTCCAAAATTGCAACAGTCCTTGAACACATTATGTTGGACAAATGGTCTGTCAGGAAAAAAAACATAACTAAATCTAAGCTTAATGTAGTGATATTTATCAAAATCACTTTATTCTTCAAGTCTCATGTAAGCTTTTGCCAGAAATAAATTAACCAGCATCCATAGCAAGATTGAAAAACCAAGGCTTTATTCAACTCCAGGATTTCATCTTCAACATTCAACTTTCACACATCATTGACTAAGTTTTTATAATCTAATGACTAACTTATGGTGGAGGGAAGATCATGCGTTTCCCCCAAGTCACGCAGGGAGGCTCAAGGAAGAATACTTGTAGCTTCAGGGACACAAAAACAAAACAGAAAAAATAAATGAAGTCAAATCCCAAATAATAATAATAATAATAATTTTATTTGTATAGCACATTTCAATATAAATAACAAAGTGCTTTACAGCATAAAATGTCAGCGCAAACTCAATATCAACACAAAATACATACAGATTAAACATTACATCAACTTAAACATTACTTCATAAAAGCCTCCTGTAAAAGTGTGTCTTGAGGAGTGATGTAAAACGAGGAACAGACTCTGAAAACCTGATTTCCTCAGGCAAATCGTCCCACAGTCTAGGGGCCCTGATTGCAAAGGCCCTGTCGCCTTTTGTTTTCAGCCTAGACCTTGGAACAGCTAGCAGAGCCTCATCAGCGGATCTCAGACTGCAAGCTGGTTTGTGTGAGGATTAAAGGTCTGAAATATAGGCAGGAGCTAGCCCAAGTCTGGCCTTGAAAAACAAATGAAAGAATTTTAAAATCAATCCTAAAATGAACAGGCAGCCAGTGCAGGGATGCTAAAACAGGGGTGATGTGGTCACATTTTTTAGACCTAGTTAAAAGCCGAGCTGCAGCATTGTGTACTAACTGTAGATGGTGAAGTGATTTCTGGCTGAGACAGGTGCTATTACAATAGTCGAGGCATGAAAAAATAAAAGCATGGACATACCTATGGTGACATCACCCACTGGTTAGTGGAGTGCCATTCTGAAGCCTCAATTATGGCATTTTGGGCATCTCCATCTGGTGTTTTGGAGCCAGAAGTGACTAAATATGGGCGTGAGGCTGGAGCTGGGGAGGAGCAGGGAGCGGATCTGACTCACAGACTGCAGTGACTGGTAGCTACACCTCACAGACAGCCTGTTACTCAAAGTGGCCCCACCCTTAGATATGTGTAACTTTGGGCCTTAATAAAATGTAAACAGATGAGTTAGAAAAAAAAATGCACCCCACAATTGTCAGGAATGTTTACATTAGCTATAGAGACCAAAACACGTTTATTTCTGCTGGAAAGTTGGGCATTTTAACATGGAGGTCTAAGGGGATTTACTCTGTTCTGGAGCCAGCCTCAAGTGGCCGTTTGATGAACTGCAGTTTTTGGCACTTCTGCGTCAGCTTAATTTTGTAGCCTTAAGCCTGATTTATGGTCCTGCGTTGAATCAACGATGTCGCTACGTCGTAGGGTACGGGGCTATACAGAAGGCTCGCCGTAGCCCCTGGCGTAGCCTGACGGAGACCCAGCGCAGACCGGCACGGCTGTGATTGGTTTGCCTGGTAGCAATGCATTTCCGGCTCCGTATTTCCAGATTCCGCCATCCCCGACATCTTTAAACATCTTCTGTTGCGATGTAGATGTTGCAGTATTAACATACTTTCTTCGACATCCAACAACTCCAGCAAGATTCTCTCTCTCTCTCAGTCGCCATTGTTCACTATGACCGGAAAAGCCGGAAGCTAAGCAAAGAATCAACTAGAGACGACGATAACCACTCAGGAAAGGAACGCAGCCCCCTACTGCTCTGGCAGTGAATTGTACTGCGACGAAACGGAGTGACGGAGAAGTTTGAAGGGTTCAGGACGCGTGACGGCAACAACGTAGCAACATCGTTGAGTCAACACAGGACCATAAATCAGGATGGCGGAGGTTGCAGCTTGGTCACACCCCAGTCACCTCCCTCCTCTGATGAGTAAAGAACAGTCCCTTAAAACAGTTTCTGCCTCCAGAGCAACTTAGTCTGAGAGAAGAAAAATATTTGTAAGATTTATAAAACAGCTATGCAATAAGCAATGGTCCTCCTCATTAATGGTAGTATTTTAAAATCAGTTATGAAATTGTTAAATGTTCGAATATATTTTCTGTGTTCATAACTGCACTTCTCCTTCTTTTTTATCATGGTACTTTTATTTTGAAGGCTAACATGCTTAACTTCCGCTAGTCTAGACTTTATTTGTGTACCCTGACACAGGGAAAAACGGTAATAAAGTCCCACAGCCTTTAACACCACACGTCTAACGCCTCTACGCTATCCTTATTCTAATATGTTTCCTGTATATAATGATTATTGTCACCGGCACAGACTTCCTGTCTGTGGCTGTGTGAGCCCGGACAGAACATCAGCCGAGCGGTGTGACTGCAGGCTGTTGCCCAGGCGCAGCGGCCAGCTGGCACCCCGGACAAAACCAGGAATTTCTCTCTTTACGCAACGAACTGTGCGGATGCGAAACTGCATCAAGTCAGTGGAGACAAACCAGGGTGAGCCTGGACATAGATCCGATTTACCTAGAAATAAAAGCTCCAATTATCCCTGTATGGGAAGTGTGGTGTGCGGCAGCAACAAGGAATAGATCAAGTTAATACAAATATAATCAGCAGACATTAAGAGCATGGTAATTAGGAGTGTTTAGATAAATGAAATATTGTCTGCATCATTCATTTTAGTCAAAGAGCCTACAATAGAATAAAGATGTAAATATGGTCAACTGGGCTTAAACAAAATGTTGAAATATAGGCATGCAGAGGGAAATGCAGCATTTTTAAATATATGAGGACAAATGAGAAACTTGAAATTGGCATCAGTCCACAGACAGTCAGGTATGAGGACAGGAAGTGTGTGTGCACATGTGTAGCCTGTAATGTCTCTTGAATTTTGCACTGTGTTAATCCTTATGCACCAAAACACCAAGACAAATCCCTTGTATGTGCGGACCTACTTGGTAGTGAAACTCTTTCAGGTGTATAAACATCAGTTAATCCAACTGAGTAGCCTGTGTTACCTTTGTAATGTTTATGAAAGCTTGCAGGGGAAAAACCATTTATTTTCTCTGCTTGGTTTGAGCTGCACGAACTTGTTTGTAAAAAAAAAAAAAACTCAAGACATGTTGCAGCTCGCTCCTCAAATTTGTGCTTTTATTTTGAAGGTTACGAACAGAAATCCTGATTGTGAAATCATAATTGACTCTTTCGAGGATGATGAATGGATGGATGAAATGAAGGGATGGATGACTGACAGTGTTTATTTAAAACACCTAAACGTAAATTAGGCAGAAAGACTGAAAGTATGAAGGAAAACTTGTTTTTTGTCCTGGTGAAAGGACTTCCTCTCTCACCCTGTCTCCTGACTTATGTTATTAAATAGTTTGTCTCTGACAGATTCAAACAATCCTTACTGTTTTATTAAAAGCACACTATTTTTGTCCTAAATACCCTTGTTTTCTCTATTAACCTAATATTAATTATTTATTTAATGCTTAGACTTTTAGACTTAAAGGTCCAGTGTATAGGATTTAAGGGGATATATTGACAGAAATGGAAGCTAAAATAATCACCTGAAAATAAGAATTGTTGTGCTTTTGTTACCTTAGAATGAGCTATTTATATCTTCATAGGGAGCGGGTCCTCGCACATGGAGGCCATGTTGCACTGACATTTTACCACAGCAACCCAGAACGCACAATTCAGACATTGGCTTTAGATAGGGCTTTTAGTTAGCAGCCCCTCTGTGATGAGAGCATTGGAAAAACACAGATTTTTTTTTTTTTTTTTACCATGAAACTGCTTTATCCAGTGTTTTTTTTTTTTTTTTACTGACTTCAATCACAGAGTCTGTTTGTTTTGGAGAAGACAGCTCCCAGTGAAAGCCTCCTGAACAGTCAACACTGCAAGAATTCTAACTAGGCTCCAAAAAACTAAGGGAACACTTAATCATCACAGTATAACACCAAGTCAGTTCAACTGCAGGGATATTGATCAGGCCATTTAGGAAGCACGACTGATTGTGAATCAATTCAGCTGCTTTGGTGCAAATGAAAGTGACAACAGGTGCAAAAGCAAGATGACCCAGTTGTGAGTTTGCTTGTGTCCTTGTCACTACTGGTAGTATGAGGCGTTACCTGCAGCCCAATCAGGAGGAGGACAGGGCCGTAGAAGGGCATCAACCCAGCAGCAGGACCAGCAGGAACAGGAACAGGACTCCTCCTCGCCAAAGCCCTACAAAATCACCTCCAGCAGGTTACCTGTGTGCAGGTTTCTGACCAAACTGTCATTTATGAGGGTGGCATGAGGGCCTGACATCCTCTAGTGGGACCTGTGCTCCCAGCCCAGCACCATGCAGATCCATTGGCAGTTGCAAGACAACACCTTAATTGACAGACGTGCCATTGGCACCCCGTTCTCTTTACAGATGAGAGCAGGTTCACACTGAGCACATGTGACAGGTGTGAAAGAGTCTGGAGATGCTGTGGTGAACGTTATGCTGCCCGTAACATCATCCAGCATGACTGGTTTGGTGGTGGGTCAGTGATGCTGTGGAGCTTGGAGGGTCACACAGACCTCCATGTCATAGCCAACGATACCCTGACTGCTGTTAGGTACCACGATTAAATCCTCAGAGCGACTGTCAGACGTAACACTGGTGCAGTGGGCCCTGGGTTCCTCCTGGTGCAGGACAGTGCCTGGCCTCATGTGGCCAGATTATATAGGCAGTTCCTGGATGATGAAGGCATTGATGCCATTGACTGGTCCTCTCGTTCCCCTGATCTACATCCAATTCAGCACCTATGGGTCATTATGTGTTGGTGCCACAGACTGCCCAGGAGCTCACTCATGCCCTGAGACAGATCTGGGAGGAGATCCATCCAGGACACCATCAGCCAAATCATCAGGAGCATGCCCAGACGTTGTAAGGAGTGCATACAGGCACGTCGGGACCACACACACACTTCTGAATCAGATAATGAGTTGCTGTGATAAAATTCATGAAAGTTGAATCAGCCTGTGTTTTCAATGTTTTTCTTTGATTCAGAGTGTGATATTGAATCCTGCTCTCAGTGGGTTGATGATTTTGGTTTCCACTGACTGTAGTTACCTCATTTTGTTCTTAACAAATTATACAATGTACATCAGTAAAGATTTTCAACTTGAATAGTTTGTTCATCAAGATCTGATGTGTGATTTAAGTGTTCCCTTCATTTTTCTGAGCAGTGTATATATGTATGATGGTTACACATTCCTCTTGTTGTTATTATTATTATTATTATTATTATTATTGCTATTATTGTTTTATTATTACTTAACGTTCTGTATTTATCTATATTTATTTTGTCCTGCTGCAAAAAAAATAAGAATAAAAATAAAATAATAGTAATAATTTGCCCTCTGGGTACCACACATCTTTATTTAAAAAAATAGTGATAATATGATATTCTTCCTACTTTGTAACAATATTATGTAATTATTATATTTTCATAAGCCTAATGTTATTCTGAGATTTGTCCTGTTCACTTTACATGCGTTCCTTCAAAACAAAACTCCACTTCCCATGCTGCATTTCGAGGGGGGCGTCGTCACAGGCTCATGGCCGCACGCTGAATAGCAAGCATGAACTGAACTGTTAATAACTCCCCAATAATATTCCAGTTTTCCTCCTGTTTTCCAGTCGTGTCAGTGGGTCCAGTGGGACAGCATGGCCTCGGAGGAGGACGACACTCTGCTGTATTTAATCTTCCAGCACCTAAAGGTGCACGGCTACCAGAAAGCTGCCAAGGTGCTGGAAAAACACGTTAGTCAGGTAAGAAGTTTGGGCTGATTCTTCAGCATTTACAGACAATTTGACAGCAGGAGCGACCTCACCGGACTGTACCTCTCTGGTTTTGTTATTTCTGATCAGACTGGTGGTTTTTTTTTTGCTGTTTCTGCAGTGGACATACGCGTTTTCCGTGTTATATAAGAGCCTGAATTAAATATAAATGGGATTACAGTGTGTTTTTTGCCTTAGTGCTGCAGTCAGTAGGTCAGCCTGCATGTGTGTGTGTGAGTTACAGCACATGGCTCCTTGTTGAGGCCTCCTGGAGGAAAAGAACATAATGTTACAGCAGCTGCATGGCTGTAAAAACAGCCCTGCTGCAGGCCTACTGCTCCACACTGACACCCCATTCAAGACCTCATCACATTTTTGTAGTGTTAAGTGACTGAAGTTGTTAATTTTGATTTAAATGTCCTGGAGCTGCCATGATTAGTCGATTAATCAAGTGCTGGATCAGCTATAAGTCAATCGGCAACTATTTTGAAATTGATTAATCACTCTTTTTTTTTTCAAGCAAAAATGCCCAAAATTTGCTTCTTCCAGCTTCTCCAATGTGAATATTTGTGGCTTTTCTCTGTGTTTGTAGCTCTGCAAACTGAATAACTTTTGATTTTGGTTCTACAACTCACTATAAAATTATTATGGAATTTTTTCACTGCTTTCTGATGTGTTACAGATAAAACCACAAAATTAGGTTGATAAATTAACAGTAAGTTATTGACGATTACAGTTGTTAGTTGCAGCCCTAAAATGTCCAGTGTATGTGTTGTCATGACGCAACCACACACAGTGAGAGTCTGTAACAAAAGCCACACACTGTTTAATTAATGTCTTATTTAATTTTTCAGCATATTGAAACTTGATTTCAATGAAAACTTGACTCATGGCTGGTTAGATGATCAAACCTTTATATCCCTTCATATCTGTTGTCACTTTTATTGTATTGTTCTTGCACTTACATGCACAAAGACTACAAATGTATTTCTTATCTGCCATGGGGAAACTTAACAAGCACCATAGCGTAGGTCCATTACAAGTTTCAGGTTTCAGGCTAAAAATATCATCAGAAGTTGCTGAGAGAGTTTTATGAAGACCACAATAGAGGATATAAATGTTTCAATAGCATTCTTTACCAATCATTCTCGAAATTCAAACCTACCATTGCTCTCAGAGGCCATATTTTTCAATATAGTGAGCATTATCCCCCTGGTTGAGCTCTGAATGCTTCACACACTCATTTTGTTGGTTCTGTATGTTGCTGCATGGATTCATTTCCGGGAGCGTGCGGCATCAAAGAGAGAGCATTCCTGAACCACAGGAAATTTGCTATTTCCTTTTCAACTTTTTTTTTTTTTTTTTTTGTTAATCTTCGTTATCACAGTTGGGTTACAGCAATATTGGCTTGCCACTCGAGTTTAAATGTAACATTCAGGGAATCGGTCCAAAGTGTGCAAAAGTGGAGAAAGTTACGAGAGTTTTAAATGCTCAGTACTTTTCAGGGTACTGGATTTATTGTGTGTGTGTGTGTGGTTTGTGTGTGTGTAGGTGGAGATGCCAAAGGAGAGCTCCAACCTACATGATATCTACACGGGCTGGATGAAGTAAGTCAAACATGTTGATACACACTGCAGGAAGTGTGGATTTTTTTTATCACTGGTACTGAGAATAGTTGTCTGTTGCTCCAGTATGAAATGAAACAGTCATCTGTTAAAAAAATCTTTGTGCAGTCACGTGTCGTGAATATAAATGAAAACATGGAGGAAGGTGAGAATCAAAACACAATCAAAAGCCATCAACAATAAACTAGAGTTTAATAGACTCTCTACTCTGAATTAATGCTATACAATCATAGTGCACAATAATTCAATGTACATAAGAAGTGCAAGTAGATAATATTGTTTACATTACAGTGATGTGTTGGAGTGAGCATCCACAGGTTTATGGGAAGCTTGATGGTTGACCTGCAGAGTATATAGTGTATTTGCGGTAAACTTTTCTTACCTCTTCCTGGCTCTTTATTTCCTGCACAATGATTCAATTATCTTTCACGCCTGTGTTTTCTTTTATTGTTGGATTTTACGACCGTGCCTTTTGGAATTCGCTACAGCTCAGCAGGTGACACAGTCCAAAGAACATGCAGCTTAGATGGACTGGAGACTCCGAACTCTGGCTCTATGAACAGGATGTGTGTGTGTGTGTGTGTGTGTGTGTGTGTGTGTGTGTGTGTGTGTGTGTGTGTGGGTGTGTGGGTCTCCCAGTGAATGACTACCTGGCCTTCTGCCCAGTGCATTCTGGGACTGGCTTCAAATCCCTGCTTCCCTGAAAAGGATTAACCGGGCAGCAGATAAATGATCGAATGAATGACATCAGCTCACATCTATAATTTCCCACTGTGAGTCTTACACTCAAATGATCCAAATAAAAGTCAATCAGTGAACATATATCATTTTGTTCTGAATAAAAGATAATCCTAATTATAGACAGTCCCTTATTACCAACAGCTGTTTTTAAAAAAACCTCTTTATTAGACTCGTCCTGTTTCCCTGAGAAACTCTGAAACACTTCCATCAGAGCAGACAACTCAAACTACTCATTTGTTGAGCTCATCCTTCCCTCTGCGCATCCATCATACACAAACACATTCGCCTGTCACAATAACTTATTCTGGTTGTTATCATTCTGTCAATTCTCTTTGAGTCCCTCCTCACGACATTCGCAGACATCTGTCTGTCTTGGCTACGTAACACATGATTTGGTCCCCAGTCACCTTTCTGCAGTAAAGATGTCAAGACACTCTTTGGACTTGTTTTTACTCATCAGGAATTTATTTCCTCTGAGTGACGAGCTGTCAGAAACTCCTGAAGCTCAAAGGTCTTGAACATTTTTTAGGACAAACAAGCTCTAAAAGATCCATACTGTGCACTAATTCTGTAGAGTAGCTTTGTACTACACACTAATTGTTATAATACACAAGTTTATCAGCAAGTACACAAAAAGCTGTTGTCTGAATTTGGATACTTTTGATAGTGCACTTTCATGTAGTACACTGTGTACACTGTCATCTTACTTGTGTGGTGAGTGAATATTGACAGAGTAGTGTTGTCTCAAATCAAACACAGCTGTCGGGCACTTAAGGGATATGATGATCCTAACTTTTGACTGCTCCTTCTTCTTCTATTTATTGGCAAATTGCACCTGGACAGTGTTAACTCAACTGACGCCTGTCAAAATATCTGCCAGCTTGTTCACCAAAGTAACTGCACCACCTTCCATAAGTGTGGTGGTTTCTCCCTGTCCGATATGTAGCCAAGATGGCGACCACTGAGAGCGAGAGGTGTCCAGGGCTTGACACTTAACATTTTTACTATTATGAGAGCACCATCCAGGTTGTCAAAGTGCACTGCATTTTGCCAATGATTGTCAGTCGGTACGTGTACATGCACACAATTGTCGAGCTAAGCTTATAGCTCGGCTGATCAGTCATGTCAGACCTCTCGTGCAGAAGATGTATGTCTGACTCCGCCTCGATAGGCGGCGGTGTCCTTTTCAATACAGTGCGTATTGAACTGATTAAATAAATCAGCGTTTTGTGTTTTCCGACCATCCATAAAATTCAAAATGTTTAGCTCCTTTAGTTGTTGGAGCATGAATGTAGTTTCCTCGTCCGTCCAGAAGTGTGTCTTCTGCTTCTCGGTCACCATGGTGTTTGTTTGTTTGTTTGTTTTGCCGGGAGTTACTAGACTGCTGCTACATCATCTCCTCCTTCTTCCGGGTGAAAGTCCATGAAAGAAAAAGTGGTGCATGTGCAGAACGCCGAGTCTGACTCCAGTCGGACTAAGTGGATACATGCAACAGTAGTTCAATTTTTAATCGAATTATCTAGGTGTGTTAGTCGAGCTACGGATAGTCCAATTTCAGTCGGACTAAGCTGTTTACATTGATTTTAAAATCCGGTTTCAGTTGGACTAACCCAATAATTCCATTTTTTTTTTCATGCTGCATGTAAACGTTCTGAGTGTGAATGCCCTTATGCTAAGTGTAAGAGAAGAAGAGTGCAAACTGAGACACAGCATGTGACTTTGGAAGTTTAACTTGAAGTTAAATTCCATCGCAGGAAGGTAAAAACAAAATGTCTGTCTTAAGATTGATTAAATATTTTTATTTTCCAAAGATACCTTTGGAGCTGGTTTGACAGCATCCGCACTTTTATCAAAGTTTTTTCCAGCTGCGAGCAACTCCTCCATTTATACTCATCAAGCACACTCAAAAATAAACATGCATTTGCTTATTTTGTCACTTTACCAGTGAATATACCACTCTTCCAGTTAAATGAAGTGTGTGTGTGTGTGTGGTGTGTGTGTGTTGTAGGCTGTGCTCTCTAGCTCAGCATGCCAAGGAGGAGACGGAGGACTCCTCTACTTTGAAGAAGAGGAGCATCAAACCAGAACCCGCCACCAGTGAAGAAGAAGAGGGCGCAGACACCAAACTCTCCAACATCACAGAGGAAAGCAATGGGGATGCCAAACCTCCACCTGGTAAATCTTCTTTTTACCTTTTTTTGTTTTTCCTTTACAGTATGTTGTATTAGTTATGTAATTTTTAAGTTTAAACCACAACCCCTAAACCATCACATGTGTTTTCTGCCCCCTGCTTCAGAGTCCACAACAGATGGTGTGGAGTCATCCAGTGCGGAGCTCCCATGCGAGGACAGAGAAGCTGAGACGGTCTCTGAGCAGCTGCTGCATCCTGCAGGTGAAACCAAAGCAACAAACTCAGGCAAGGAGGAGGAAGAAGAAGAAGAAGAAGAAGAAGAAAAGACAGAGGAGGAGGAAACAAAACCAGAGCAAGAGGTGAGCAGAGAATGAGAGGCCGACATGAGCGTCAACATTCGTCACATTACAGTGTGAGAAATGAGAAATCAAAAATACTTTCTTGACATTTTACACTTGCTCTTATGCAGTATATACCAGCATGAAATTGTAAATGATAAGTAAATTATGGGCACTGCTGCTGGTGGGTAAAATAAGTCAAAGGGCCTGAGTCCACTTACTCAGAGTGTCTGACACTGAGGAAGGAAAAGTTTGATGGTCACAGGCAGGAATGACTTCCTGTTGCGCTCTGTGGTGCATCTCAGAGGAATGAGTCTTAAGCTGAATGGACTCCTGTGCCTGACCAGCACATCAAGGAGTGGGTGGGAGATGAAATCCCTGAACCATCCAAGGCATAAAATCCTCAGCTGCTGCCATGAAGCTGCAGCCACCAAATGAAAAAGGAGCCAAACTTGTGGTTAGATCAGTTCAGAGTTTGATGGTTTCCCTCTCCCCTAATCTGGTATGCCTTCACACTTTTTTATTATTGTTACGATCCATGTGCTGCTTGTTCTTTGGTCAACAAAGTGCAGCTGTTCGTCATTGTTGCCAGGAGATGAGATGGGCACCCTCACTGACATTTGGAAACAGAGAATAGAGAACAATGTGGTTGTGTCTGCAAAGTTTAAAAAAAAAGCACCCTTCATGTAGACCCTTAGAAATATGTGACATCAAATCAGACTTAAACATCAGTCTTTAATTCTCTTGCTTTCTTGCTAGCAGTAAAAGAAAGACAAAAATTATGTTATTACAATGTGCCTGCATGAATTAGTTTCCTGTGAGAGTGCGCTCTGAGCGTGTGTCCTGATCTGACCCTAAGGCTCAGTGTTGGGGCCGATCTAGGCATATTTAATGGATCACTATCAACAGAAACAAAACTGATCACATGCAGATATTTTGTTTAATGAGCAGTCCTCTAATTAAACAGTCTAGCTGATTTCACGTGTCACATTTCATCAGTTCAACTTAAATTCATATTATATCTATAATTCAAGCTTATTAACTTTATAAGGAAAAATGATGTCATTGCTCTCAGCCTTTACAGTTAAATAAATACACAATATAAACTCAGAAAATGTCGAGAAAGTTCTGTTTTCACACCCGTTTTTCTTATTAAATAGAGAAATACAACTGAACACCCTCTGAATTCAGGTTTCTCTCTTTCACCGAACTATGACTTGCTCAACTGCCTTGTTAATTTATGGTAAAACACAATTTAGTCAAACTCGACAGAAACAAAGTGAAACTCACCAAAACCATCTTCATTAGTCTTATTAGTCATTTAGTTATTAGGGGCAGCACACAGGCCGCGTCTTTAACCACCTGGAAAATTCGAAGTCAGGCGCTGGGAGCTACTTTTGTACCTTTTTATGAGCCAGCATTCAAGAGCTTAACAAGCACCGTATTAAAGCCTATTTACCTGAAATCCCGAGTGCAGAGCTGATCCTCTTGCAGGAACTGTTTATAAGTGTGTGGGCATATTGTCCGTGGGACAGATGAAAAGCTCAAGCAGCCCTGCACCATAATGATCAACTTTTCCATATTTACCACAGACAGATATCTTTCCCCTCTTCCGTAAATATCATTCAGTTGTAATTTGGTGGTTCCCGTCACATGACATGCGTCGAGCTGGTGTTTGAGCATGCCTGCCACGGGTCTACTTTGAAAACAATGAATTTGAGGGCACAAAAAATGCTAAGTCCACTGTTCCAACAATCACCAGCTCTGGTTTGGTTGTAGTACAACCTTAATCGCTGACTTAGATATGAAAATATGCAATCTCTGTCTCTGCTGTTGGCTGGCTGACTGTTTACAGTCCTGTAACGTTATCCCCACCATCACCAGCTGCCTGCTCCACCAGCAGAGACTGGAGACTACATGCAATGAGTTGATCAGAAAGAGGATCGCCTGTAATTTGACGGTGGTGAAAATGATACAGATGGGATTTTTAAATGCTCGGTATAGTGTAATACAGTGATACCGCCCAAGCCCGTATCATACATTGCATAAATTAGCCTGGCAGCTTGCAGACTTTTCCTCTACTTATATGAAGCTAGGATGAACTACATATAGGATTTCAAATGTTATTTTGAGGGGGTCTTCACAAATGGTTCGCAAATGATTTTCATTTGACAAAAGAAAAACACAGCGTAGGAGGTAGTAGAGTGGAAGTTGAGGAGTTGGATATACTACTAGATGGATGGGTAGGTTACTGAGGAGGAAGTGGGTATACTCTCTGATAAATATTCCAATGGCTTTCTGGGTGATAGGTGGTATTCTGTAACCAACCAGAAAAAGGGGTAGGTATAGCCCGTATACCTGTGTGTAACAGGGTAAGGGAACGCATCTACGCCATGCCTACACTGTACCTACGGACGTAAATAGTCTGCATCACAATTCTCATAATAACCTCACACACACATCCACACACCACATAGCTGTTGTCCAGTCACTGTAATAATGTGATGATAGATGGACAGTAGCTCCAGTGTTGTTATACGCCTCTGAAATACACACAGACTCATTTTCATGTCTACTCGTCTCGTCTGTATCTGTTAGTTTGTGTTCGTTTGTTATTTCAAGTGTGTGTGTGTGTGTGTGTGTGTGTGTGTCCGTGTGTGTCTGTGTGTGTCCGTGTGTGTCCGTGTCTTGTCTCTGTTCTTTTCTGTTGGCCCAGTGATGCAGCAGATAATGCTGTTTGGACAGAAACTGTGTGTGTGACAGAATGATAATCTTCTGAGACAAATTGTGCGTGTGTGTGTGTGAGTATGTGTGTTTCAGTCGGTGTGTTAATGGCTCTTTGTGTTTCTGTCTACAAAACCCTGATTACTTTGCTTTGTATCAGCAGCAGAGTTGCGGTTTTTACAGATTTTCCTCTCTCTATGCTAAAACGAGCACAGCACCAAACTACTGTACTTATTTTTTAACAAAACAAAGATGTTTCTATTGAACAGAATTGAAAGCAGACAGTTTTGTTTTTCATTTCTTTTGTTCTCCAGCTGGTCAGATTAAATCGGGCCCCGCATGCAGAAGAGAAGATTAATTCAGTCTGCCAAACGTATCTGACATCGTGTGTCTAAAAGGTTTTTTTGTTTGTTTGTTTTTTCTGATATTTCTCTCATACCTTTGATTGTGGTTTCACAGTGTTCCTTTGGGAATACATTGAAGCCTAATATATCGTATTCCTTTGTGTTATAGAGCTCTGTTGTCTAAAAACCAAGATACTCATCAAGTTTGACTCAGTCCCACATGCGCTGTCCTGCTGCCAAAAATAAGTAACTATGGCACCAAATCAGCAGCTGGAAATAGTCCCCAACAATGCACTTTTTACTCTAGTTTAAGTAACGTTTTCTAAAAACTTAGGAAACTAGCTGTTGTGAGCCCTTTTTATAAATGACTGTATACATTCATAACCAGTTTCAAAGGTTTGAATCTTCACTAGGAACCTCCAGACAGGATGAGTATTGAGAGACTGAAGGCCTTTTGGAGTTTGTTGATGATTAGAAAAACATAGAATATTGTCAGCCTTTTCCTTTTTAAATTCCATTACAGTAAGCAATAAAAAGATGCTGAAATGTCTTGAATTGGGCCTTTTCAAACCACCAGATACCCTGAATTCTCTGACTGCTGGGAAAGGAGAAAATGTGGTGTAGAGTAGCCTCGTTAGCAGCTCTAACTGCCTGCTCATACATATTTTGCAGTCAGCTCCTGTTGAAGCGTCCGCTGAGGCATCTAACAAGGCAGAAACTTCTTCAGACTCTGAGGAAGAGGGTGAGCCCGGCTTGGTCGAGCCCAGACAAGCTTCCTCTGATCAGGCTGAGGAGCAGCTCAAGAACCCTGACCCGGCTGTGACCTCCAGTTTAGACAGCGAGAGCAGCAAAGAGAATAAAGAAGACGACAATGAGCTGCAGCAGGTTGGTGACCCGAGGCAGAATCCACAGTGTGCTGCTGTGTAGAATCACTCCTCCAACAAACATGAAAAACTTGAGCTATTTCACTTTAAAGTGCTGCCAAGATTTTCCAATCTTTTTGGCAGCATTTAATTTTCACTGAGGTCTACCTACCTTTCCAAGGATTTAAACCCTTTGATCAGATTTTTCTCTGCTCTCAGTGCCTGCTTTCTGTTTTTCCTGTACTGTATATTTTCGTCCTACTCCAGCACACTGCTCTAAAGGGTTCAGAAATGAGGAGAAATGTTAATCGCTTTTAACCGCAGCCTCATAAAAACAGGAGTTTTTGTTGATTACTGGCACAGGCGAGCTTCTGTTCCCCTCAGCTCACCCTCTGCACATCTGAAACTGATTTCGCAGAGGATTGTGACTGGCTGAGTCGCATTGTTTGTGCTGTTTAGCTTCCAACAAGAATCAGTGTGAGCACTTCTTCTTTGCTGAGTCATCAGGTTTTTTTAAGAGGACTCTGGCACATGGAGGTTTGGGATTAAATGTCACAAAAAGCAGAGTTGTCGCACACATCCAAAAACCATTCAAGGCAGGTGCTGGACCAATAAAAGATAGAATCAAAAAGCATTAAGAAAGGTCCACACACTGTAGCTCTCTTAAGTGACATTTTAGGCTAGTGCTCTTCAGACTTAGCCGTATGTTTAAAAACGCCATCTTTAAATGCTTATGCTCCCCTCACATGACTTCATGCGGTGATGCTGGTGAAATAAAAACCCCTATACAGATAAGTTACATTATATACATTCTATACAAATGCATGTCAGTGCATGTGAAGAGTGTGTGCACAGTGTGCTACACACAAACATAGAAAAGAGACCTCGTTGCACACAAGAAAAACATCAGACCAGAGGCCCTCATTCCTTCTATAATGGCTACATCTATATAGAGGCACCTCTACATTAAATAGGATGTTCTCTCGCCCGACGTTAACGTCATATTGAGAGTGTTTACAAGTTTAACACCACAGTAATAGTTAGCTGACGTTACATAAATAACGATGTTCTCTACAAACGTTTACGTTGCCAGCAAGTTAACGTTTAATACGAGCCAGGCCTGTCTGAGGCCTGCCCAACAGGTTAGCATAGCGAGCTAACAACAGTCTGTAGCTAGCTTAACATTGTTGGATCACATCACCTATTATAAAATATGAAAACCACATTGATTCTCTTACCTTCGAGCATATGTAAGTTTGCTTTTTGATAGTCAATGTGTTGAGCTGCCACACAGAGTCGAATCCAAAGGAGACATTTCTTATTATTTCCCTTAGGTTTTGGGAATGGAATAAAAACTACTCCGGGAATACGTTCCAGATATCTCGAGTCACTGTTGCAGACATCCCAAGCACACCTTTTAACCATGTTAAACTAATATAAATCACTGACTGCACTGGGAGGAGCACTCTGGTTGGTGGGTCAGCAGACCAATTAGAAGGCCAACAAAGGGCGAATTGCAGCGGCCCCCCCCCAGCAGGACAATGTGTCATGCCAACCTGCTCAGGAATGGCCCGAGGAACGGGACAAAGAGCTGAAGGCCTTAACCTGGCCTCCAAATTCCCCCGATCCAAGTATGATTTAGCATCCTTGGGACATGCTGGCATGTCATCTTGCAACCTACAGGACTCGAAGGACCTGCCGTGAAGACTCTGGTGCTAGACACCACAGAGCATCTCCAGACTTCCCGTGTCCATACCTTGACATGTCAGAGCTATGCTCAAGCCGTTGAGGCCCCACCGTGGATGGGCAGTACGTCTGGGGTGTTGGCACGTCCCACAGATGCTCAGTTGTATGGGGATCTGGGGAATTTCAGTGGTTTTAAAGTTTTGGCTGATCAGTGTATATACAGCTAAGTAATCATTTCATGGATAAAAATGGATCACAATCAGTACAAAACCACATCCACCTCAGTTAGTGTTATAATGATGATCTTAATTAAGTACAGAAAGACCAACATCGTCAGTCAGTCTCTCCTTCTCTGCGAGGACCTTTAATAGGCTTAATGCTGATGTATCTGAGAGTGGGTATGTTACTTTGGGCTTTATTAAAGTGGACAGCTACTAGACGTGATGCATCATGATTACCAACAGAAGTAGCATTCACAATCACGATGCATCAAGTCCAGTACACATCAGCTGAGGCATTAAGGATGATGAAGACAGCGCTGAAACTGGGTTATTATTGGGGGGGGGTTCTTGATGAATTTTTTGGTCCTGACGTGAAGATGTATGTATCTTCATTGCAGTGCCAACAAATTCTGATTTCAAAGAGTTGATGTACTCGTGGCATGTTGGTCACATATCTCTGGTTCTTATTTTCTCACTCGTGCACATTGTTTAAATCAGAATGAGCTAAACTGCAGCTCAGTGCAGCTTTTAGTTGCTCACAGTGACAAAAAAGGATCCAGTCTGTTTCATGAATAAAGAGAGAAAGAAAAAGAGAGGAAGCAATAAAGAAAGAATCCCTGTCTGTCTGGTCTCAGAGACAGTTGTTGACCTGTTGATTCCTCCTGCAGGAGCCCAGCCCAGCCGAACCTGCCACATCAGACCTGACAGCTCAGGAGACCAACTACCAGCCGGCAGAGAGCGAAGCCCCGCCTCCTGCAGGTATGAGCGACCAGTGAGCGCTCGCTAACCAGGTTGTTCTTTACATGTTATGTATGGCATCTTTTCTGTCTGTTTCTCACTGCACTGACAGGAATCACAAGCTGTTGTGAAGAAACTGCTCAGAGGGCTTTTTCTTTTGACATCGTCTGCAGCAGATTATAAAGCTGCTGACGAAAGATCACGCTTTAGTTTTACATTTATTATGAAAAGAGGAAAAGAAGGGCGTTCACAATCAGACCGTATTAGACATTCAGGTTTGTTTCAGATATGATAGATTTTAAAATGGTGTTTACCATTGTTGCATAAAGTCACTGTAAGTTGTGGATTGAAGAGAAATGAGACCTGTCGGGTAACGCTGTTTCAAAGATATTGAAGGATTTACCTAAAATAGGAAAAAAACAATATATAGAATCAAACAGAAGTAAGTAAGTGTTTGGCTTTCACTTTCTGGCTAGTGTGTTTACAAATGGTAACCGGCACCTCCTGCATAGTGTACCTTTAAAGTGACTGGTTTAGGGCTGCAACTATTATCAACTATTTTCATTATCAAGTAATCTGCAGATTATTTTCCTAATCTGTCTATCATTTGTTTGATCTGTAGAATGTCAAAAAAGTAAAAAAAAAAAAAAAAGTTACCATAATTTTTCCAAATTGTTTTGTCACCTTAGACATTCATCTAAAGGTCTTCTCACACTTAATTTTTTTTTAACTTTTGTTTTTGTCATTTGTAGTTTCACACAAACATTACAATAGCAATACAATATACAATAACTATTAAGAAGCAAAAAAGCAACATCAATTTCTTCCGCAAGTGCCCCAACTGACACACTTGTCGAGCTTATAAAATGTAGGCCCCAGCTACATCCCAGCGATTTGTGGACTGACGAAGGATGACATCAATCAGCAGGCTGAATAGCGCTGGAGCGAGAAAAAAGGTTACACATGAGGAGGGCACGGCAGCGGCCTTAATATGCGGGTGCTTTCGTACAACAATTAGAGGTATCAACTGATCATGTTGCACGGAATAACATTAACTTGGTGGCGTCGTAGTCTGAACCAAGACGGCAAACTCCCATTCACTGAGCTTCTTGCGAAAGGAAATTCAACAAAATAGGTAATGTTGGGTTTAGCTGTAAAAACAGCTTAATTTAGACAGACTCCCAGACGCTGCTCTGGGTCAGTAGGATCCCGTTAGTTTGTCCTCTGCCTCCTCAGATGTGGCACTAGCATCCCCCACCAGGACCTCAAACTGTCGCCAAACTGTTTGTGACAGTTTCAAAACTGTCTCAAATTTGCATTGTTGTATGGTATGAATAGTTTTAATGCAAATTATTCGCAGGCAAATATTTCACATTTTTATGATGTTTATTTGTCATGTCCCTGGTGTGTTAAAGGTCTTTAGCATCACATAAAAATAGAAGCAAGTCATGAGAATTAAGAAGCTGGAATGGGGGAGTGTCTGGCATTTTTACTTAAACAGTGATTTACATGATTAATTGAACATAATAGTTTTTTTCCCTGTTAAATGGCTAATCATTTAAGCGCTGTGTGTATCATTATGGTCTGTATTTTAACATCAACAGCAGTTGCTTTCGATATTATGTCTCCGCGCTCTGTCATCAGATGCAAACTTTACATTCAAAGGTAAAACACTAATATATGTTTTAAAATTAAGGATCTCATTTTCAAACTATGGTCTTGTTACAGCTTTGACTATGATGTGTTCAAGTCCATTTTGAATCCATAAATTTAAAGAACCTAAAGTTTTCTGTTCACCAAAATCACAATACACATTTGTTTCTGAGTTGTCTGCCTTTACCCTTAATACAATAAATGTGAATGAAATTTCATTTGTGCTACTCACATTTAAAACATTGGGAAAAAAAATCAATGGCAGCATATCTTTCCTCGGTGTCCTTGTTACTGTATAATTCAGAACTCACTGTGAACATGTTTTCACTGGAACTGCTTTATATTGGAAAAGGTGTTTTTTATGAAAACTTTTGGCTGTGCTAGAATAACTTAGAAAATATTTGTTAGCGTTCTTAGAGACCTTTATGGATCCAGCACTCGTGAAATGCATTTCCAAAAGTGAATCACAAATTAAGTAGTTTCCTACTCGGCACAGTCTCGTTGCTGTATTTCATTTTCCATTTTATTGAGGAGGAAAATAAACACACTGCTCCTTTTTATAAGCATCACAGTGTCTCTTGCTTTTCAAATGCAGAACTTTTAGATCAGTAGATTTCATTTTGGAGGAAGTTAAAGGGGAAGAGAAAAGAAAAGTTGGACATAAAGTTGAAGATTTTACCTTGATGCATTTGGACTGGAAGCCAACACTTGTAAAGAGTTTGAAGGATTGCTGCCAAGGCCCAGAGAACCAGCTCTGGCAGCTCTGTTCACACGAGTTTTCCACAACGTCAGTCACTTGTTTAACTTCTCAAAGGGGTTTGTTAAGCTTGTCAGAGCTTGTTAAGCAAACTGGAGCGATGACTAGTCAGAGAATTACAGTCATCTGGAGCACAATCACCTCATTTACCAAAGTGCTTGGAAATTAATTCATGACTTTGGTGCAGAAACTTAAGTTAAACGGACGTTTTTCTCAGCAGACACTTTGACTTGTCAGACTTAGGCGAAACTAACATTGCTAATCGCTGCGTTACATGTCAGTAATTGCTGGAACAGAGCAAATATTAATTAGTTCCACCTGTGCTTTTGTTGCCGTGACAGGTCAAAATGTCTGCTGTGAAAAAGGCGTGTGTGTGTGTGTGAGCTGCATTCATTTGAGAACAATAAGTAGTCAGGTTAGCTACATGTAGTCACAAAGAGAAGCAGTTTGGAGGAAGTTTAAATTGCTTTTTATCAGCCGTGTTCTGCCACTATAACAACTGCTGGATGCTTTGCCTCCATTAGAAAATTTTGAGCATCTAACACTTAATTTCCTGCATTCTGGTGAATTTGTATGCACCAGTTTATGGTGTAAATATCATTAATATTGTCAAAATAACAACAATAATAACTTCTTTTCATGATTTTATTTGGAGGAGGTACAAATGCACGTTCTAAATATTAAAGGGAGACGTGCCCCCTGTGACCCCCTAGAAATCTAAGCCTTCGCCTAAATGTCATATTTTGCAAATATGTCTGATCTTCCAGGAGCGCTAATGCAATACATGACATTTAGATTGTATAATGGCATAATGCTGTTTACATTTTTTTTTTCCAGATCCTGATTCTGACAATCTAAAAGAGGAAGAGGAGGAAAAGGAAGAGGAGAAATCTGAGGTATTGTTGTTGTGCTCTGGCTGTGCACTAATGTAACAAAATATACAGTCTCATTGGGAGGGAATATGAGTCTAAACATAAGAAAATATACAACTATAATTAGTTCCTGTCTGTGTGTGTCTTCAGAAGACAGAGGGCAATGACCTCACATCCTCGCTGGAGCCTGAAGACCAGACAAAGACGGCAGCAACACCAGAGGACCCCATCACTGACACTGGTGACACAGGTATGGTCCAAAATGGAAACACACCCAATTGTACCCAAACCATACAAAATTTCAACCAACTTTATAATTAATTTATTTTTTATACCAAGTAAAACATTATCTTAAACTTTTAAAGGTTAAATCTAGCTTTTTTTAAACACATCATTTTCAAATCTCTTAATATTTATAATTAACCCTGACTAATTTAAATTCTGATCTGTAGTTGATCTTGCAGTTTTTTTGTTAAATTCATTTTTGAAAAGCCAGTCATAATTTTTTTTTTTTTTTTTGTATTTATAAGAATTTATATTTCTCTTCTCAATGTTTGTATCTAACAAAGGAGGATTAGGAGCAAGCTTGGGAAAAAAAAGGAAAAAGTCGTAATGTTACTTGATTAAACTAATAAATTTACAATTTTATTCACATAATATGACTTTTTCTGGTAAAATTAACACTTTATTGTTGTAATATTACAACTTTTCTTCCCTAATTTTTTTCTTCCTTTTTCAATGTGGCCCTGATCCTCCTTTGTAGTATTCAACAGGAGTAATTATATGTTTTATGAGTAAAAAATAATGATTTTTTTTTTTTGTCATTTGACTTACTGATCATTGCTGATACTAACTGAGAAAGGCGACACTGATGATAACAAGACAGCCAAAAACATTTGATGATTTAAGCATGGTGTGATGGTATAAAGTTGTGCACAAGTTTTTAATTGTGCATGGACTGTACTATTGTATTGTAACTTTGTTCTTATTTCCGATTTTTACATTATTGGGATAGCAGGGATAACACTGTAAGTCTCTGTGTTTACATTTGTACATGCTGTGTGTTTTCACAAACTGAAAGAAAGCAAATCTTAAAGGTGTTGTTGTGTTCTGTTGTAGAAAAGGCAGAAGAGCTGGCAGACCCAGAGGCCTCCATCATCCTCAACATCCAAGCCGAAGACAATGACGCAACCGAGCAAGAACCCAGCCAGCTGCTCCCTGATGAGGCTGCGGAGTCCTGCAAAGATGCCAAAACACCCAAGAAGAAAAAGAAGAGCAAAAAGGATGTAGAGAAGTCAGCTGCCGATACGCCGTGCACAGACTCATCCACCATAGATACATCAAGCGATACTGCCCTCTCCACCAAGATTGCCAAAAAGAAAAAGAGAGGCAAAAAGAGAGTGGAGGAGGTGGCAGAGGAAGAGGAGGATCAAGTAAAAGAGGAGGAGGAGGAGGAGAAGAAGCAGGAGCAGGAGGAGGAGGACATGTCTGAGACCACTTCATCAGGGAAGGCTAAGAAAGCTAAGAAAAGGAAGAGGGAGGTGGATAAAGTGGAAGAGAAAGACGAGGGAACTCCTGTAACTCCCTCAGAAAATAAAATAAAGAAGAAAAAGAGTAAAGTAAGAGAGGCAGAAAAGGAGGAGAGTGAGGCAGCAGGAGTGGTGGAGGAGGAGGAGGAGGATAAGAATCTTGTGAGTCCAGCAGAGACATCAGAGGAGAAAAAGAAGAAGAAGAAAAAGAGGAAAAAGGGCAGACGAGAGAAGGAGGAGGTGCAGTCTGATGAAACACCAGCAGGGGGCGATGAAGACATAGCAAAGGAGCTGGAGGCCACAGGTAAGTCAGAAAATACACCTCACTTCTCTCGTGTTTCTAAACTCGGAAGTTCTCTTGAATATATTTTACCTTAAAATAAAAAGGCTTTGATGCTTTAATCATAGGTATTAGATGATTTAATAATGTAAGACACCTGTAACCTTATTGGAGTTACACACTGTAACTGGCCTAACAGTTATTTGTTGTAAATGTTATTTTCATGTGTTTGTACACTAAAGAAAACACACTTACTATATTCCATGGCTGCCAGTATACCCCCCTAAATCCCACACACTGGACCTTTACATGACATTATCCTTCTACCTGTATTTTTACAGTGTGGTGTTGCTACTTTTACTTAAGTAAAAGATCTGAATACTTCTTCCTTTCCGACATGTTTAGACGGAAACTCTCAGCTCTCCTCTGCCAAAAAGAAACACCGTCTCAGGAGGAAACTCAGCCTGGTGAAGAGACTGAGGCTCCACAGGCAGGAGGAGAGGAAGAGGGGGAAGAAGAGCAGCAGCAGCAGTGCAGGAGAAAGCAAGACACACAAAGGCAAAAAGAAGTCAGTGGAGTTTATATTTTATGAGAGTCTCAGTGTTTAAATCTTAACATCATTTACGCTGTTGTCATTACAATGTCGTAATTGTAAGTGTACAGACGTAGGAGGTACATAAAAAAAAGGACAAAACATTACAAAGGCAAAAACTTCCAACAAAAGTAACAACATATTTTAGCGACACCAAAGATGTAGGCTGAAGCTAAAAGTGTCAAAAGTATTATAAGTCATACAGTAAACAGTGTAATATCTTTACCATAGTAATGCCCAAAGATTTTATTTTGGTTATATGAAGAAAAGAGGAAGAATAAAGCCTTTATTTGTTATATGAACAGAAGTAATAACTGTGTATTTTGCAAAAGTTTACAGTAGTAAAGGGGAAGTTTAAAGAAAAAGTATATATTTACACACTGTATAAAGGCCCAAACATATGCAGAGCATGTGATGCGCACATTTTTAACAACACCTATTGTTTTAAATAACCAAACATGCACCACAGGTGTTATAAGGAGCGTCAAACTGCTTCTTCGACCTTGTTTCCATTTTGGAGCTTTGTGGAATCCCATAACATGTTGTCAAGATGCAACATTTGTGCTGCCCATGATCCCGTCGTGCCGGCTGTCCCGTAACGGCGAGACTACTGCGATTGTACCCTTTATACAGAACGGCGTGAAATTCCCACCTTGAAGACGCAGTGTGAAAGGGGCTGATGACGCAGAGAGGGCAGACGGAGAAGAAGACGTGCCACAAAAGCTGACATTTGCTCCGCTAGCTTAGCTTAAAACTTAATAAACAGTACAATTGTAATTCTGCAATGCTAAATTAAAAACAACTACCACTGCCAACAGCTTTACCACTAAAGGTCCTACCAGTTATGTTGTCACATGTCAGATACTAAAAAGAAGAAAAATAAAAGCTTGGATAATGACCTTGATTGTGATGTTACCATGACAGACCCACTCCACATCATCATGATTGTTTATTGACATCTACTGGTCATAAAACTTAATTTGCTACACAAACACAAAAGCTATAACAAACATATTAGTACAGCTGTGCTTTGTTACTTTATTCACAAAAAAGTTTAGTTAAGTTTAAATCTGCAGCCTGCAGTGTGCCACAGGAGCATCAACTGACTGAGGCACCGCAGTTTTCGCTTTCAGAGCGTTTGGGCCTGAACAGTTGTGGAATAATAGTAAACATGTATGATGTGAATCTCACAAGGATAATAATATAACATTTATTATTTTCCAGGCAAAAACAGATCCAAGATGCAGAAGAAGAGACCCCTCAACCAAAGCCAGCCAAAAGACCTCAACCTGCCCAGGATGACGACGACGATGACACACCAAAGAAGAAGAAAAAGATGAAAACGAACACGGAACCAGAAGAGAACTCCTCAAAGGAAAACCAGCCGCCAAAGACGAAGAAAGAGAAGAAGAAAAAGAAGGGATTGTTGAGGGAGGAGGATGAAAGCGGAGCGGTGACTGCTGAGCCTCCTGAAGTTGACTCGTCTCCACTTTCAAAGGAAAGCAAGAAGAAGAAAAAGAAGAAGATGAAGGCTGAAGAAGGGGACAAGGGGACAACAGAGAGCTCAACTCCCATCACTGTGAGCCAAGATGTACCTGCAAAGAAAAAGAGTAAGAGACATTGTTGGTTATATAAAATTTTAGAATGAATATTGCAGCTAATTATTGTTTTCATTACAGATAAAATGTTTGGCCAGTAAAATAATTTAAAAAACAAAAGGTTATCTCAGTTTCCCAGAGCCAAATGTGATATTCACAATTTTGTTTTGTACCAATTAAGACAGAAAGCACTGACAAGTTTATTTTTCAACTGCAAAATTTAACATGAATAAGTAGCAAAATATAAGCCTCAGAAAATTTGTGATTTTTCGATATATACATTTTTTATTATTTAAATTAATTTACATAACTTCATGATGTTCTGATGTTTTTGTGCTGACTGGTGTTTGCAGAGAAAAACAGATTAAAGGAGAAACTGGAAGAGACGGACCCTGATGCTGACGAACAAACTCCTCCCGCTTCTTCTAAGGTAAGAAACATCTGAAACAGAACAGAAACAAATCTGACTTTAAATGACAATACTTGAATTCGAAGTTTAATTCTCACATGCATGACAACTGTAAGGGGTTATTATTCCTGAAAATAATTGTGTCAGATTTAGTAGAAACAAAACACAATAGTTTCAGAGCATGTTTGGTGAGCACAAACCTGTAGAGCATTACATAGTAAATCCCACATTTCCTCATAAACATGAGAAAGCATCTCTACAGTTTTTAAACATAACTTTTCTCTTCATATTTCCAGAAAAAGAAATCCCTCAAAAGACAGATCATGTCAGAATAAATCTGGGTAAGTTCGATGTTTTAACTTCACATTTATGAGGTATGAAGTTAGGGCTCTGGCTCTGTGTTATTGATTTTTAAATTCCAGCATTGTCAGACAGCACCAGGCAGATAGTGGTAAGCAGCCAAAAAAAAAAGACTATAAGGATATTTTTATTGGAAAAAAATCAACAGAATGGAAATTCTTCGATTTTGGAGTAAGTACGGGTCAACAGACAAAGTACATGCCATGTGTAAACAAATCTGTTATGAGATAAAATGCTAAAAAAAAAACAGAACATACCTGCCAGGCCAGGCATCTCACTCTGCTAACTTCTCACGACAGCAACATTAGCTGCTCTCTTTCAACAATGATCAGCTGAAAAAAACATCCCTTTTTTTACGACGTACATTTTTTCGACATACTATACTATGACCTATTTTGCAACATTTTTGCGAGTTACTACACTCTGACATATTTTGCAACATTTTTACGACATACTACACTATGACATTTTACTACATTTTTACAACATACTACACTGACATATTTATCAACATTTTTACTACATACTATACTACAACACATTTTACAACATGTATATTATACATATTTTACTACATTATTACGACATACTACACTGACATATTTTACTACTACTACTACTACTACGACTAGCATATAAAGTCCTCAGTTATGGCTAAAAACACATTTTATGAGGTCACAGTGACCTTGACCTTTGACCACCATGGCTGTTGCTGCCGCAGAGGCATAAAAAAGTCATCCAGAAAGGTCTTTCTGACAGAAAGCCCTGAAGGCCGACTGTGTTAGTGGAGTCAATCTAAAGTAAACGTTATTGCACTTAACAGTTGCAGGTATTTACATTATTTGTGTCGTTTTTTACATTAATGGTCAAAGGCAGAAAAAAAGGGTGGCCACTTCTCCTGTAATAGATTGTGTTAATATCGATCGCAGGACCCTGAATTACATCGAGTTGAAATCATATCATGGCGGACTTTGTGATATCAGCATATATTGTATTGTTGTCCAAAGAAAAAAAAACAATATCATATTGTGATGAAACAAGTGATTTACGCCCCTGTTACATTTTTAAATCTATTGAAAATGGGCTTTGAGGCTTTTCACGCAAAACAAATTATCTTCTATGTCCAGAGCTGCATTCCATGGATCAGCTCACCTATGATTAAAAAACATCTGCTGAGATGGACACTTTTTGTCCAGCTCAAACCTTATTGTACCCTCAGGGAACAAAACATTAAACACAATTTAAAAAGCATTAATCAAAGTTTCTGTATAGAGTAAGCACATCACGGTATGCCTTTCTCATTTCAGTGTAAGCATAGAAATATATTGTGCTTTATTGATGACTAATGAATGAATGTTCTGTTTCTTTTCCCCAGTGTATTCTCTGATCAGACACGGTGGAGAACAACCAACACCCAAAAAAAGTAACCGGACAATCTGGATAATGTTAGTGCCTTTACTCCAGATTTCTCTGTCTGAGGTAAAGTGATATCTGCTCCCAGAAACAGAGATCTCTGAGGGACATCAGTGTTTTCAGTCATGATTTACCGTCTTCTATCTTTAAAAAACTGTGAAAACAATACAACTAACAAACCCTCAGCAGACTGGAATTTTATTTTTTAGGGCATGAGCTTTAACAATCAGACTCATTTTTCTTTTTGGAAATATAATTCAACAACACTAAACACTGTAGTACCATTACGGGTGTCCTTTGTCAGCATATCAGTAACTTGCACTCTGTTGGTTTACCAATGAGCTTGGTACTGCTGGTACATGATATTGGGAACTTCACATACCAAACTTCGGTTAGTGATGATCTTTAAGGGAACAAGCTGTGTAACGGAAACATTTCAAAACATGTTATATCACAGCAATAAGTTCAGAGGTTTTTGAACAGACTTCATTCAGTTTAGAGTTAACGATCTGAAACATTTGTCTGTGTTTGAGGTAGAAAAACTAGTTTTAGTCTGTTTAGTTTGAGACTCATGTTACATAAGATTTTTTTCTGTCAGTCTAAGCTGTGAAATTCTGTTTTTATTTGTTTACAGAGTTCTGTTGTTTACACACTGTGTTTTCTTTTTAATCCCATGAACTGATAACTATGCATCTCATTCACTGTTTGGGAATTTCTTTGCTGTTCCTGAGGACCAACATGTGTGAGAGGAAATAAAACTCTGAACCAGCTTGCATTTTCAGTGATTTTTAGAGTTTGTGCTGTTTATGACCCTGAAGATAAATTTAATACCATTATTATAATAATACACTGTTTAAAAACTATACTGTTGCCACAAAATACCATAAATTATAACATTTCTAGTAATAATTAATTATGTTTACCAATTGTTTCATTATTTAACAGTAAAATATCTAAAGTTTAATTAACCACCAATTTACCATTTATTCATGATGGTTATTATAAAGTGTTACAGAAGCTCAGAAACTAAAACTAAACAGCCAAACAGAAACGACCTCACTATCTTTGTTTTTGTCCAGTTTGTCCCATTTAGTAACAGTTAATAAGATGGAGGGAGGGGACTTATCAGTCAGTTGTCCATAAACAATTGTGGTAATGTGTTTTCTATCCCCCAGCTGTGCACACACCCTGGATTATTACTAAGTAGGGAAGAAAAGGGGAAGCTAGAGATATTATAGGCCACAAGCTCTTGCTCCATGTTTCCATGACCTGTATATACAGCTAATTTGGAATAGAAATTATGACTGCCAATATTGAGAACGTGTTTGACTTAACACCGAGTACACTTTGGTCATACAAGGACCGGGTGGCTTGTAGCAGCGAGCCCAGTAATCCGATCCCGAGGCGCAGCTGGGGGGAGGAAGGGGTCCGGTTTGGGGACCTCAGAATTGCATCTCTGCTTTTCGCAGATAATGTAGTTCTGTTGGCTTCATCACACCGTGACCTCCAGCATGCACTGGAGCGGTTTGCAGCCAAGTGTGAAGTGGTCGGGATGAGAGTCAGCACCTCCAGTTGTCTACCCAGAACTAACTGTTGTTGTTAGTGTGACGTCATGGGGAATCGGTCTCTGACTACCTAAAGTATAACCATAACAGCATCAGAGAGTTTCAACAGTGAATACAAAAGAAGAAAAAGCTCAGTTCTAAATGCAATTAAGAGAAAATTTTATCATGGACAAATTAAAATTAAAATCTGATTAAAAATATTTAAAAGTGTCATTCAGCCCACTGTGCTGCATGGGGTCCACTCAGAAATCAAAACCATATCCACTGGGACAAACATCCAACAGAATCTTTGCATGCAGAATTTTGCAAATACATTTTAAAACTGCACAGAAAAACACAAACAAACGCATTCAGACTACAACTGGGCA
The DNA here is from genome assembly GCA_026686955.1 of Epinephelus cyanopodus. NCBI lineage: Eukaryota > Metazoa > Chordata > Actinopteri > Perciformes > Serranidae > Epinephelus > Epinephelus cyanopodus. The sequence continues at coordinate 34,893,716 of CM048926.1, read as the reverse complement.
GATACCCACTGATAATTAGCACTCCATTTTTTTTTAATCACCTTAAATCGAGCCTGAGACAGCCTCCCGCGCAAAGCCCTCCAAACCCAAAAGCTGAGCCCAGAAAAGAGCAGTGATGTTGACAGGTTTTCAGTGTGTGTAAAGAAGTGAGTCCCTGGGATCCACAGTTGGTCATTTGAGTGGGTCCCCAATAAAATGTGTGTTTTGACAAATTCTAGTGTAAAACTTGTAAAACTGCAAAATCTGACAAAACATTATGCAAATGTCTTGAGCTGAGTTAAGAGAGCACCAAAATCATCTACCCATTGTCAAGTTAATCAAATGTGATAATCCATACGAATTTAAATAAGCTACTGTAGAAATCTGGAGTTCAACATTTTGGTTAACATGCTTATTCTCTTTCTTTCTGTTTAGAGTTTTTAGATTTTCAGAGTAGCAATACTCCCGAACATTAGCTTCACCAAGCTAATACATTTCTGAGTAGCAATACTCCCTGCTGGTTCAAGGCTCCCCTATATAAAAATCTGCTGGTTTTCATAGCCTTCTTTTAAAGTAATCTGAATAACTTTGGATTTTGGACTGTAGGTCAGACCCAACAAGACATTTGAAGATATTGTGTTGGGCTTTGGGAAGTTGTGATGATCTGTGGTTAAAAACATGAATCAGCATCATTACAAGCTGAAAAGTGAACGTGTAAACCTCACTGACAACATCAGTCACATCAAAGTTCACAAATGTATCTCAAAGTACATATGCACATAATGGGTTATAGAGGAAATAAGCACAAAATCAAATTCAGTCAGAACTCCAAGTCATTTTCAAGGGCTTTAGAAAACTGCATTTGAGTTTTTCCACATCTCAGGGTAAAACATTAAAAATGGCAGCCCACCAGCACCACGTGACCTCTGAGTCTATCAGAAGTTGCACATCTAATCCTGCACATTTGAAAGAGTCCGGATTTGGAAACAGTACATTTGCCTCATCAGCACCACTTAACCATGCTTCAATAACTGCTGTAAACTGTGGCTTTATTTCATTTTTAAAATCATGTTAGAGCCGTCAAAGTTTCCATTAACGGGGACGGAAAATGGCAAGAAAAAAAGACAGAGAAAAGAATGTTAATGTACATTTAAATCAGTTTTACAAACCCTTCCACAAACACTCAGCTTTTGCTTTCTGCTTTTCATAAGTGAGATATCTCAACACATTTAAAGACTCAGCTAAGAGATAAAGCTTTCTGCTTGCATTAGGCCTCCCATCAAATCACAGTCCAGTCAAACCAAAGCAAGACACAGCTCCCAGTGAGTTCAATGCTACACATGCTGTGTATACATATTAGTGTGCCTCATTTAAATATACATGCATAGCTTAAAGAAGCATCTGTTTTCACTTAATGCCAATGGTGTGTTTTCTACACTAACCACATGTGATGATTGGCCTAAGTTTGGTCACAGATGTTACACTGTCAAATTATTGTACAGCCACTTATATATTCATTATTACACAGTGGTTTGGAAAATATTTTTCACAGTGTGATTAAGTGTTTCACACGTAAACCTGGATCCCTGCAAACTGTTTGGAATTTCTCACATATTTACCACATAACTGCAAAATACTCTTCACTTTATGTTATCATTCTAGTTGCTTCATATTGTGATTTATGGAAAATGTAATTAGTTTTAAGTCATTTGAAAACACTAAACCACTTTGCAGACGTGCACTCAGCAGCCTGAATGCAACACGGGTGTGCTGTGGAGTACGCCAAGCTCCATTAAAGCGTAAATCTATGTAATCTAACATTCATTTTTCTCGCCGAGACAAATGAGAGATTATCGGCATGAATGATTTTTGGTGCAGAAAAACCAATTATGTGTAATTACAGGAAAAATTGGTGATGAGACAGAGAGGTGGGAGAGTGAGAGGCAGCCAGCAGAGATAACAGCTCCAGGGGAGAAAAAAAAAACTGTTGTATCAGAGAGCAGGAGAGCTTTACTGTTAAACACTGTACAATCTCTACTTTCAGCTTACAACAGTGCTAAAGGACCATTGTGCTTGTAAGTTAATTTTTCATCTGTGCGAGTATTCCCTTGGGTGAGTGGAGAGAGCATAGGTAGTTTTTTTTTAGCGACGACTGTTATGTCAAGGTAATGAAAATGTAGGCTCATAATGAACCTTTTTATTACCTCCTTTACCCAAAGCAAAGTACAGAACAATAAAGGCGTATTGTGTGGGTGGATATTGGGCAAATTGAAGATCTTCTACACTTATTATGAATATTCATAATACACCAATTTGCTGATGGCCTTGTTCACAGAAACACTGCATCATGTGCATTCAAGTTTGAACCTGGATGCATGAATTGTTTTGTGATAAAAAAAAAAAAGCCCTGCATATAGACAAATAAAGTAAAGAAGCTCCAGGCAGCACTTCGGACTACAGAAGCTGTTTCCGTACTGAATATCTGCAGGTTTGATGCTCTCAGCAGCCAATTTACTTGGTCTAAGTGTTGCTAAGAAACACTAAACTCTGATCAGTGTCTTTATCTCAGAATGATTAAACTCAATCTGCCTGAAATATGTGCAATATTATCCCCGTATTTAAGTGATCATCTCTGTGACAGACGGCTTTTCAAATAACTGTACGACCAAGTTTGTTGTCGGGCATACCGCCACCATATGACTGGTGTTTCTAGACAATGATCGTCATTGCCATCTGTATCAGGAAGCTGGGCGTCAACTGGTACACAAACTAGGTAGCATTTGTAACAAATTATAGACCAATCACTGGCAACATTCATCAGATCAAGAGTGCCATTTTTAAAGCAACAGCAAACTGTCACAGTACTCAAGACACATAATCTGTGCAAAAATCATGTTCCTCTGCCTCCTCGCAGCGCTTCTAATGACATTTGGTACAATTTTACCGCGGCTAAACGAGAACTGATCAGAGCCAAGGAGTCTTAAAGCAGCTGTCAGTGTAAATAACAGCTTGTGAGCGGCAGTCAAACTGTCAAACCAGGCAGCGCTGATCAAATATAGATCAAGAATCTGTTACTACATTGCCTGTTTTTCACTTATAATATTTTCAGACACATATTTCAGTACAATTCAGCTCTAAAATGAAAGTTTCTCCAACCAGTGTGTGGTGCTTTCTTTTCAGTTTGAGACAAGTGGAAATAAGTTATTGCAGTGCCAGCAAAGTAATATTCAGCAAGATAAAAAACATATATTAATTTCTACTTAAATTATACTTCCTCTATTTTTGCTTGCCAAAGTCTTGTGCAATTAAAGCTTATTCACAAAGTTTACTGGACTAAGACAAGACTCGTTAAAATACAGCCTGACATAAGCCCTCTCTGCGACAGATGTCATCAGGCCCACGTAACTCTTATTCATCCGGTCCTGTCCTTCTTTGACACAGTTTTGGCAATCTTGTCATCAAAACCTTTCTCTTTGTTGCAAATAAATACATGACCCATTCCCTTTTGTAACACTTTTTGGTATTGTGCCTAGAGGCTCTTCAACACCCCAAAACTTTTCAACATTACTGGCCAGGTGTCTCATTCTGCAGAAGTGGAAACAACAGAATTCAATTGATGAGCTTTTTAGAGAAAAGAGAAAATTTGACATACGAGGAGAAATGACGGGCAAAAGTTGATCACATTTCAGCAACCTCTCTGGTCTCATTTCATTTCTTTGAGACCTACTGAGTTCTCCTCTCCTACCTAAGACTTTATTGTTTGTATAGTTTCTTAAAAAGATGTAAGCCTTGAGTTACCATGTGGTGTTTTTTTTCTTGAATACTTACTCCAACCTTATATTCATTGTTCTCACTGCTTATTGCATTTGAAAGTGCTTGAGCACCCTTGATATTTATATTGAACTCTGTGGCAGTTAAGTTGCTGCGAGTTGGAAATTCAACGCTTCTAGGCAGACGATGATGTCTTCTCTAAGTCTGACTGGGCAAAGCCTCTCTTCACCCAGACAGCTGCTTCTGTGTCCGCAGCTGTCTGTACCAAAGAGCTGCTTTAAAGCAAGGAGCACTCACTATGCAGGTAAATCTCTGGACTAAAACAGCCCCAGACGTACACTGCACACTGACTGGCACAAAAACAAAACAAAACCCACAACTACTCAACTTGAAGGAATCTCAGTCAACTGAGAGAGTACACACCAGAGAGATCCCTTAGATCATCAAATGAAGGTTCTCTTCCACATGAGCAATGGTCTGCTACTACTGTTTTCTACTTTAAAAGCAAATGAAAAATCTATATTTTTTTTTACAAGCTTTTAGTTACGTTTCTTAAGTGTATTTTTATTTGTTTTGGGAATTAGTATTATTGTTATGATCTCCCCTGTTTTAAGAATAATGAAAATAATAGTATCCTCTTATTTTGTTTCTTCTAATCATGTCCTGCTTGTTTTCATATATGAAATACTTCATTATCTTATATGATATTTTATGTTTGTCATGTATGATGTAGCTTAGGCACATTGAGTGTACACCTGTCGTATGAAACGTGCTATATAAATAAAATTGACATACCTTGAGTGAGGGGGGCTCCGACTTATGATTCAAATCTCCGAGGTTCAGGGGGCAGCCCTACCAGAATCAATACATTGTAGAGCTTAAATAATAGATTAGTCAATCTAAAAAATGTATTAAAAGAGTGTAGTAAATGTGTTGTGTTGGTCTGACAAAGCAAGCAATTTGCTGACATCACCTTTGGCTTTAGAAATAGTGATATACACTATTTTTATACATCTTATAGACTTAATTCAACACAAACAATTGGCAGATTAACAGGAAATGGAAATAATCATTACTTGCAGCCTTAGTTAACACTCTAACAAGGTGTCTAAATATTTAATGCAACAGTTTAGCTAAACAGATTGCACTGTGTGTGTGTTTGTATGGCACCTAGGTTTAAAGTCATGCTTCCTGAATATAAGGCCAGACAACACTGAAACGCCTCAGCTGTTTAAGACTGAGTGTGTTCTCTGTCGATAAAGATATTGATGAACTGAAGTCCTGAGGCTTCCTGATACCACGCGATAAACACCTGATTAAACTGAATATTGAAGCTAAATGTCAGGATTTTGATATCTGCCGGGGGACAAAACACGAACTGCAGTCATATACATTTGACTGGAAACATTTGCATATTGCAGAATCATACCCGTTTAGTTTGAGTCATTATTACCACATTATTACCCCTGTGAAAATCAAACTACAGCCTTGGTGTTTTATTTTTTGTGATTTATTAGTTTAGTTTTCACCATTGATTGGAATTAGTTAATTAACTCTTGCGTTTAAAAGACGTGGCTGTTGATAAGAAAATGAAATCTTTTAAATATGGTGGTTTAGTGTGTTCATCATGCTTGGATCGAGGGGTTGGAGGTCACAGATGAAACAACCTCGAAAAATGACAGCGCTCTGAATTCTCACATTAGACATTTGAAACTGCTAATTATGAGTCTTTGCTGTGAGCACTTCCACATGTAAATCCACCAGGTATATAAAAGACAGAGAAACTGATTTCTATTCATCTGCCTGAAATGATTCACAGCTTACTGTTTACACATAACATATGGAAAGCACAGGAGGTCAAGCCATGCGCTACAGCAATTACCAGTATCCCTACAACAACTGATGCATCTATACACCTCTCAACACAGATGTTTGGAGATGTTCACCTTCAGCGACAATAACAACATATTCAGCTCATCTGCAAACCAAACGAGGCGGCGACCGCTGGAGCGAAACAAAGCACAAACAGCGTCAGAGCTGTAATAACTGGCTGTAATTAAAGCTCATTTCACGCCGCTGCAGTTTGTGATGCTGCACACGAGGAGCTATTTGTCAAAATTAGTTGGGATGCTCAGGAGCACATCACACCTGTCAATCAATGAACAACCTTTCTGGCCACTGATCAGCAAGACTGACGCTGATGAAGGTTGCACGGCCAAAAGAAGCTGTCTTATGGTTTGTTTGTTTTTTCATGACACTAATTAATTTTTTATCTTGTGTTTTTTTACCCAAGCAATTCGGAGTTCTATTTTGTATAATTAACTACATAAATATGCTTAGAATTAATGTTCAGGTTTTCCAGGTTTTCACTCATTTTGTCCCCATTTAATTAAGAAATAATCATATATTTATTAATAAACCTTGGCGTGTTTAAACAGTTATATAAGGTGAAACTAAAATCCCAAACATCAAGACATGAGTGTGTTTCTCACCATATTAAAGGAAGTGTGTAAGAGTCCTTCTGTCCACCCCCTCGAAAACTGGCTCATCGTCAGTTTTAAGTTGCTTTGGCTTAGTTGTCCTTCTCTTTTGGTTCAGCCTACTTGCAAATAATATACAGGAATAAGATTAAGATATGCTGACAACTGAGACTGTATTCATTTATTAAGCTATCACAAATGCTCAGGTTCAGGCAAGTAGGCAAAATTAGTATTAGACATGTCTTTTGAAACAATGTGACTAACAAGAGATAAATGCACACAGACTTGTCAAAATTATATTCCAAACACGTCAAATTGCATGTCGTAGCCTAACATGCACCTCACCAGAAATGTAACTACAAGTCACAGCGATGCAGCCCTCCTGTATATTTTTAAAAACTGAAAACCATTTCCCCAGTGAAAACAAAGCTTTTATTAACTTTTATTTCACAGTTAGGAACCAATAATTGTGAAGACAATAAAAATAGCATTGTAAGGCCCCGATCACACAGGAAGCATTTGCGCAGCTGGAGGCAGCTTTTTTCAATTGTTTTTATGAGAATTAAGCTTTTTGCTTGCTGTGTCTGTGTTGCTATGTGCCGCGTGTTTCTGTGCTCTAGGCGCCTGGCCTTTTTGCCGGAGTGCTCTGAAGTCCTTGAGTTCAAAAAACTTCAACTCAGAGAGAGAAAAGAGCCCCATGTCATCCCGGCTATTTTCCCCATTGGCCAATCTGATGTTTTGGGGTGGTCACAACAATACATTTACAGTTGGTAAACAATGGGGGAGAAACTGGTGGTAGCAGTTGCTGGATACCCAGAGCAATACAACTTTACAAGCTGCAGTTTTCACAATCTCAACAGAAAAGAGAGGTGGTAAGAAAGCGCGGACAAAACTCTTTCACGATGATCCTTAGTCTGTTACCCTTAGATTGTCTTACAGTAATGTTAAGCTGAAGAAGAGATTTTTGTTACAACTTTTATGAACTGAAAATATGGAAAATCCAGTCGGCGCACCAGTGTACACAAAAGACTGCTCGGCGTGTATTTTTCACATTGCGGGGATTTTTCACAGATATTTTTTTTGGGAAACTACAACACTGAAGTGCGCTCGACTATGGAAGCCCGACTGACTGCGGACATTCCTCGCGGAGTCCACTCCGCTTATAGTACGCCCGAGTCTGTGAGTACCTATAGGGCCTTTCTAATTTTACAGTATTTCTCTCATTTTTTTTTATATATATAAAATTTCATACAGATTTCATTTAGAAATGCATGGAAAATGGGTTAAATGAGTTTTTAAAAAAAATGACATTTATGAATAAAATATTTTCCCAAAAATATTAACATTAATAATCCCAAACTCTGCTTTTTTTGTCCTCCAGTTGGAAACCAACCTTTATATTTTCATAATTTAGAGTCAATATTTGGATCATTATAAGTCAACTAATACTAAAAAAAGACCCAAAAGGTTAAAAGAAGAAGAGAGAAAAATATGATCTAATGTTTCAATGTCTGAGTTACAGATGTACAAACATTAAAATCCAGTGGGCTGAGGTTTGGTTCAGGTTTACTGAGGTAACAAATTGTAGAGTCATAAAGTGGTGCAAGCAATGATGTTTATGTTTTCACTAGACCTGCAATTTAACATCACCCTGGTCCACCCAACAAAAATATTTTAATATGTTTCAATCTATGCATCATAATAAATCTATAGCTGTTTAGGGCCCAGGTGAGCAGTTCCTCAGAGAGCTGCAAGCAGCAATACCACAGGACAACAATCGGCCTGTTTTAAACAGACATGTTTTGCTCTAGTTTTGAAATAACTCCCAAAATATTCCATTGTCTGTTGCCAACACTTTAAAGTCACTGTCACACCAACCTTTTCTTTTTTAACCACCTCCTCTGCTAAAGACCATTTTTCATAAAGCATATCAGGGTGCTGACTGTTTCTATCAGCCCTGCTGCGTGGCTTCATTTTGATTTGTTGTTTCAAAACTCATGCAGTCCAATAAAACACAAAAGCTGAAATTTACCCCTGAGCGTGGGCCCTGAAAGACATATTGACTGGATGGACATTAAGAGAGAAAAAATGAGCATGAACCACCTTTAGTTTGTTTCGTATTTTCATCCCCAGCGTGAGTGTGACACTCATTTTCTCTATATTCTTTTATTAGGAAACACTGACCTCTCAGCAGAAGCAGAGAGATGGACAAAGCTTTCACTTTTTATACGTGTGCAGCTTTATTCCAGCAGAGTTATAGATTTTCCAGCAGGGAGCAGTGTTACTGTGTGTTACTGTATTTGTGTGTTTGTGTGTGTGTGATGGCAGATGCCTGCTGAGGTTTGTCCCAGTGATTTGTTTGTCCTGCTGAATGAGTTTGCTGCCTGTCATTAAAGCAGCCAAGCAGGGAGAAACAGTCTGTCTGTCAGGAGGAGCCCCTCTGTGGCTGCGCTGAGTTCAGCTTTCCCCCCGGCTCGCTCTCTGTCTGTCCCTGTCTATATCTGCCTGTGTTTGTCTTCGTCTGTCTCTCTCCAGTCGCCTCGTCCATCATGATGCAGGCAGGATCTCTCTATCTACATTTCAGGCATTTAGCGGATGCTGTCATGCAGAGCAGCTCATAATAACTGCAACACTGGAACAAGTGCTGGAGTTGCTACTGTGCTTTTCCAACTTTACAAGTCAGGAGTCCACTTTAGCAAAGCTTTAATAAGAAGTGTTAAGATTTTACTTCAGTAAAAACAGAAATACTTTAAAGCGGTGGTTCCCAACTGGTGGGTTGTGGTCCAAAAGGGTCGAAGGTTCATTCTGAATGGTCGGCAAGTGACTCTCTAACACTTTATTTTGAATTACAGTGAACGTCCAGCACACAGCTTTCATTTTGAAGTGCCGTTTCCTGCTGTAGACTAAGTGACTAACCGACAGATACTTGACAGAGACAGCTAACTACCTCAACGACGTGGCCAAATGAAGGTGTGACACTGAATATATTGAACTGTGTGGAACTTGAACTAATGACTAAGGAAAAATTTGGAACATGTGGTGGGACCAGATGGGAACCACTGCTTTAAGGTATGCGGATATTATCAAGAAAATGTACTTAAAGGTGAATAAAGGTGCTCGCTATGTAGCCAAAATGGGCTCTGTCATGGTTGGGGTGTAAGGTTATTTTAGATTATGACATACAATTAGATTATTCTTGCATATTATTTAAGATATAATCTTAAAGAAATTAGCACACAATAAGGATCTGAACACAAGCTGTATTTACAAAGCATTCACCCTCTGTTAAACAGCCTGGTCCTGCTTTACAAAATTACACAGTTAAAACAACCAAAGAGCTCATAGAAAGATGGCCAAGCATCAGGGAGAGGAAATCAGTGAATTTGTCAGAAAAAGAGAATCTTTTAGGTTTGTTTCATTGCTGAAAACTTAAAAAACCAAATCATAAAACAGAGAGAGAATGGTACAAAACAATCCTAAAAATACCACAAAAACTCATCTGTGATGCAATTCGTAAAATAATCAGCTCAAAATGAATCCAAATCATTTGTTTTACACAAACTTCCTGCAGTTACTGCACTCACTGTTTGAGTTAATTGTACAGTTTATCATGCTCTGAACTGTTGTTGTTATGCTTTGAATACAATATGAAGTGTCAATGAAATATGTCACTTAGTTCGGGGTTGTCACGGTTGTTACTCAATGAAAGAAAAAGGGTTGGTAACCACAGCTTTACAGAGACAATGAGCCTCAATCAGGAATTTAGATCAGTATACGTGTTAGAGTAATTACAGTTATTGGATTATTAAATTTGTGGGCTAAAGAAATACTTACATACTCGGTGCATTGATCCCAATACCTGGAATTTTCAGTGTCACTCTGCTGCCGACAGCATCACAAATGTTTTACCATCACTGGGTTTTTGACATTCCTTTAACACCAGTACTGACACTCTTGGAAATCTTGTTTAAGTTTATTTAACGGTATGTTAATTTCACTACTGCAGCACTTCTTTTTGGTGGCACCTCTCCAATTCTTGGGCATGTGCCAGAGTGTTTGCACACGGTACAACACCTGCCCTTACATAGTGTTTAAGGGGCGTTACCTATGCTAACAGATTACTTATGATGCAGTGGGATTCACCATTTAGCACACCTGGGTGAGCTGCTTTGAGAACGTTTGCATCTGAAGTTGACTTCTCAAAAGAAAATTAAGGGAAACACAAGACATTTAAGAGGATGTTGCTACATGAGGCTCATTATCTATCAGTATGTCCAGCGCTCAAACCAACAGGACATCAATCTAGTTTCTCCCTGCAGCCTGAGATCATCCCAAAACTGTGCAGCAGGAATCATTCTGGCAGAGTTGGAGGGAGGCAGAGCAATGCTGATGTATGCATAATCTATACATTCTGCTGTATCAATATACAGTGTAGGGATTCTCAGCACGGTCTCTATTCAAATGGGCAGATAGTAAAGTAGCCATATCAACACACAGAGTTCCCCGGAGCCTGTGATATATTACTCATGCCAGTTTGGAAATATGTTGTGTATGTGAGTATATGTATGTGTTATGAGCCTTTATCAGAACCTCCCAACCCTCCAGACATTTCATTTACTGTATATATGGATCATTGTCTGACAGTCCAGTCTATTTTAAACCTGTTCATTTCCATCCATCTCTCTGAATAATCCTTAAGCTGCAGCAGCGCTCTCCTCTCCGCCAACGTGAGACTCTCTGGTCTGTTGTGGTGCCTGTCCTCTCCCATACATTCTCAATGTAATGCTCCTTTTATTTTACGGATGAGATGAGATCTGGGAGCCTGTCTGCCTTTGTGGGGAGCTAATCAACCTGTCTGCCTGCTTGCCTGCCTTTGTATTGTCGTTCAGCAGAGACGAAAATCAATTTTGCAACAACTGCGGCAGGACAGTAAAAGCAGCAATAGATTGCTTTGTATGCCCCCACAGCACAAAACAAAAAAAATCATCCAGTATCACCATCATCAAGGTGATGCTCGCCTTCTCTCCAGGAGCACTGGATGGAAGAGAGAGATGAGGAAATAACATGGTGCAGTGACACAAAGACCACAGGACAGTGACTTCACCCTGCATGCACCATTGCAAGCGATGGTTCGTCTTTGTCCTTGCCAAGGATGTATAAAGTATTTTTACATTATGAAATAGTGAAAACGTTTGCAGAGGTTTATCTTCATGGCCACAGTCGTAGGATTGTCCTTGACGAGCTGTCTAAAAATACCCTTGAACCAGGACTGTGACTACAGAAGCTGAAAGGGAGAGGGTGTGGAAGGTTTCATGCTTTAAGATGATTTGAAGCATCTCTAAATGTGAATCCTCTGAGTATGCGTCGCAGAAAACTGCTTATTTCCCTGTAAATGTTATCAAAGGGATACACAAGGGTAGAAAAACTGAGCCCAGGAGAAAAAAAGGGGATGTGTCAGTTGTATTTTGCAGAAGGAGGGGATTAAACAAGGGGAGAGAGACTGACCTGTAAAATACGTCAAAACTGAAGGCAGTGGAAGTGGAAGCTACACGGTGTGACGAAAGGCCAAACAACAAAGAAATATTACAAGAAATTTAGGTATTTTGGACTTAGCAACAAATTACAAAGGGGAGTAGTTATTTCGGGCAGCTATTGTTGCTAAAGTAAAGCCCCGTTCAATTTTGGACAGTAGCAGCACTCATGGCAAGAAACTTATTTGGATCTTCAGTACAAAGACTGGCAACTGCATTAGAAAAAATACAGATTTTTTTTATTAAAAGTCAAAGGCTACATTTAGACTGTAGGCATATCTGATTTGTTCTGACTGTCTGCAACTGGATTGGATGTGTGTGTGTCCAGAAAGCACCGACCTATCCAAGGCTTTCAGTGGTAGTGATATGGTGTCAGTGTCAAAACACTGACATGGTGTTAACTACATAGCTCTAACTTGGAAGCATGAGAAACAACAATAACAGTTTTCGTACGTAATGCCTCGTCATTACACATACGCACACTACAGGCAATCGAAACAGAAACAGATTGGAGTTTAAAAATCATTCTACTGTAGCCTTTAAAATGTATTTTTTACCAAATTGTGTGGCTGCGCTTTAACCTGTGTCTTGATCTGTATCAACACTGGATAACAATAATAATAAAAGAAAGTTTTATGGCATTCATTCTACTATTATGTATTTATTTCTTAATATTTTACATAGAGTTTTAGAAAAATTAAGACATACAACAATTCATATCCCATCCATTTTTATTTTACGTGCTGGTATCAGATCGGTACTCGGTATCAGCAGATACCTAAGGTTCAGGGATCGGAATCGGTATCAGGAAGGAAAAAGTGGTATCGGTACATCTCTAGTTTTCAAAACAGAAAATTGTAACAGTCTAACGCTGGATTACAAGCCCTCGTGGGAGTTTGATGAAGGTTAATGTTAGGTTCTGGGCAAAATTAAGTAAGCCTATGTCATGCAGTATTTCAGAGATATTTGATGTTAGTAACGTTATGTTGTATGTAACATAGAGTTAACTTCTTCAGTGTCCAGTACGACAGATTTGCTTGGAAATGCTTGGAGGTGAGACAGATTTGCGCATGCAGCTTAGCTGGAAAAGCTCAGCCACAGCGATACAGTAACATTACACAAAAGGCGCTTTAAAATCAGAGTGGAGCAGCCAGAGCGTCTTGACTGAGATGCATCTGAAGAAATCCAAATTAAAAAGCATTTCAAACCACCTCCAAATGTGGATTTGATTTGCAAACATCACATTTCCTGTTGTTTTGCTGTCCTGACTTCAGATCTGGGCTGGCAGTCTGAGCAAGGCCAAAAAGTAGACTACATAAGGTGAGACATCAAATACAACTAACAAGGAACATTTCTACAGAGGCATAATGCATTTACTCCAGAAAAAAATAGAAACGTTGTCCTGCTTTTCTGAATTAACAAGATAATCTCAGAGTTATAAGAAAAAGTTGTTTTGAACTGTTAGTGAGCAAAGCTAAAGATTTCACTTTATAGAAATGTGGAAGAATTTAAACATTCAGTAGTTGAAATCAGTTCACTTTAAATTTTGGATCAGTATTGTATGAATTTGGCACCTTTGTTGTGTTGTCTTCTCAACTGCATCATCTGAAACTGTTTTTGAATTCGATTAATCTTTAATACACGCCTCTGATTGGCTAAGCAATCACGACTGAGGCCTAAAACACTGCAGTATAAAAAGGTGCCGCTAACAGTCATCAATAACAAACTGAGAGAAGGAAACACAACGCTTAAAAGAAGCTAATTAAAAAAATAGTAAAACTAATGGTCATAACATAAACATTTAGTATTATTAAGGAAATTTAAATGTTACTAGAGGGTATCATTAAACGAAAACTTTCAAAGTGGGAATTTACAGTGATCAAAATACTTCTGTAACCAGCTGGTCGTCTCACCTCACAGCTCTATAGGGAGCACTGCCCCCAATACACGAGGTAAATTAGGAAAAAGCTAATTAAAGAGATGGTTTACTTTTCCCAGAATGAGCCTAGCGGTGCATTGAAACTGATTATGGGAGTGTTTTAATAACTCAGGTGAATACTCCTGCCACCACGGGAGACTTTGTCAACATTATTTTCACGTGGGAGGAAAGGTGATGATGACCCGACTGTGCTAACTGCACCATGACACCAACATCATGATCTGTTTGAGCATTGAGAGGCATTGAGTTTTCTTTTGAGAACGTTCCCGTGTATTCGTCTACCTGCTAATTATTATATTGCAGTTTTCACGCTACACTGGATGTCAGGCAGTGGTGGAATTTATCTAAGTACCTTTACTCAAGGATTGTACTTAAGCACAAATTCTTGGTTTTTTTCAGCCCCTTCCTGTCCTGTGAAAACCATGTGTCCCCAAATGTACATGAATTTTAATGTTTATGATAATCTGATGAATGAAGTGTTCCTTCATGTGTTCACTTCACTTCTTAAGATAAATATACTCTTCCTGGATTAGCTCGAAAATGCTTTGTCACAAACCTAAAAACAGTCTTCTTTTTTTTTCTTTGAAAAGTTGGCTTTAGAGATACATGGTTCCTATGGGACAGGGACACTACAAACATATGATGATCTTATAAAATATAATGCATTGCTGTAGAATAAAACTACCCAACGGTGTGTAAAGGACTTAAAATTAGCACAACCTTAAACAGCTACAGCAGTGAAATATTACATACAAATCAATGCAGCAGTAATATTAATCCCAAAAAACCTCATACATAAAGTAAAACACTGACACAGAACAATTTACTGCGCAGTGAATACTTTTAATTTTCATACCTTAATTAAGCTACATTTAGTTGATAATGCTTTTACTCAAAGGTCCAGTGTGTAGGATTTAGGGGCATCTATTCGTAAAAATTGAATTTAACATTCATAAGGTTTTCATTAGTTTATCATCTCCTGAAAATAAGAATCATATTTTTGTTACTTTAAAATGAGCAGTTTATATCTACACTCGGAGCAGGTCATCTTCCACAGAGTCCATTATGGTTTTTCTACAGTAGCCCAGAATGGACAAACCAAACAATGGCTCTAGATAAGGCATTTCATGTGTGCTGCCGGCCACTGTAGTTCTTCTACACGTTTGGCACATCAAAGACATTTCAGTTCTGAAACCTGACTGCTAGTTACCACTAAACCCGACACACTGGACCTTTAGGTTAAGTTTTGACTGCAAGACTTTTACTTGTAGCGCAGTATTTTCACAGTGTGGTGTGAGCACTCTCACTTGAGTAAATGATCTGAAAACCTTTTCTGCTACACCAAAATATGTGTAGGGCTTAAAAAAAGACAGAGCATCACAATGCTACCACAGTCTAAGCCACTACTACAACTTCTGTTTGATGACTCTTATATGTTCAGAAGCTGTCAGCTGGGCACAAAGACTGACAAAACTCATGCAAATGGCAGATACTGATGGCATAAGGGACAGGAGTATAAACAGTGGTATTTAAATCTTCACCACCAGTGAGCAGACCTAACAGGCACAGGGTCAGTGTCTCCCTGGCCTTCACTTGCAACGACCACAAGAGACACAAATGTACCCCAAAGAGACACAAAATTCCCTTAATACTACACAAAATTACCTCAAATAGACCCAAACGACTACAAAAAAAGACACAAAACAACTACAAGGGGACGCAAAATTACCACACACAGACACAAAACCACCACAAAGTCTGTTTTCTCATCCTTCTTTGTGGCAAAGGTGGGGCCCTTTGCACATCTGTGCCCAGAGGCCCACTGTCTGATAACCTGCCCGTGCTGGCCACTGCAGAAGGTCAGCAGCAAGAGGTGGGCCCACCTGGAAATCCCTACAGCCAAAAATGCTGCATTCAAGACCACCTTGCAGCACTGTTGTGCTTCTTCTGCTTTTAATTGTCATTGTAGTTTTATAGTGTACTCAGGACTCCCTGGAAAGCAGTATTGATAATGAGTGGATTAAACTAAAGTAAGTAGTGACAGTGCTACACATTAACTATGCATGCCATCAACCAATCAGGACTTTTACTGAAATACGTGTAGATTTGACATCATAGCTCCACCAGCTGCAGCAGATTTGATCTCTAAAATAATTTTCTGTTGATACCTGCATCATTTAGTAAATTGAGTCCCTGATATCTTTTGTCACAGTCTATCAAATGCTTGTTGAGCTCTGTAATCTTTTCCCTCCATCCCTCATTTCCTTCACTCATCCCGTTCTGCTCTTCTCCTATTTTCTCCAGCAGAATGACGATAACATGTTAACTCAGCTCTGTCTTGTTTTTAATTTCCTGCAGTCGCCACTCCGTCCCGTAAATCAGCTGGGTGTTACGTCGTAAATCCCTGCTGCCAGTGCTTATATTCTAGAGAAAGGAATCAAATCTTCCAGTATTCGCCGTCTCAGTTGGTGGTGCAACTTCAGCGAACTTTGTGGTACGATTAAACATGTTTTCCAGGACTCACCATCTGTCTTTAGATGAAATATTTCAGCACTCACAGTTTCAACTTGTGGTGAACTACTGGAGTATTGAATTATTAAAGTAATCACTGTGTTATCCTGTCCTGTGACCAGAGGCAAAGTTTGGATTTTAGTGCAGTGAGCTGAATATTATACAACACAGCCTGAGGTGAGAGGAGACAAGAGAGGAAGAAAAGACAGGTCGCTGCAGTTGTGGAATTACAGTTAATATTTAGTTCACTAAGCAGCACTGACACTTCCTGTGACTCAACAATTATTTGAGCTCAATGGATTCCGGCAAACAATATCTTTCAAAAGTGAAGTAAACTGCAAAGACACGGCCTCACATGGAGGTTATCTATCGGGGGTCAGTTTCAAAAGTAAAAGCACCATGAATGATCCTGAGATGGACAGAGAATCATCCCCTCGAGAAGCCTGTTTTTCCACCCTTCAGGGCTCTGTTTGGGATCCTGTGACCTCTGCGATGGGAGGAAAGAAAATGAAAGGACGGGGAGACCTGACAACATTTCAGCCATTTAAACTCCTCTGCTTCTCTGAGAACAGAAAGTTGACAGAAAGCACTTCTGTAGCATGACGGAGAGTGACCTCAGACCAGCTACAAAAACATCCACAGTCACCAAATAAATCACGGTAGAGAAAAAGCTCCTCACAAAGCCCTTGTTCAAACCCCCCAAAATGGAGGATAAAGATAGAGAGCTCCCATCAAGACTTTTTTTAAAGCTCAAGCTCAATGTTAAACTGCCCCAGACCAGGGACACTCACCTAGCTTTGGTGAGTTTTAGAGAAAAACCTACTCTTTGAATGTCAAGGTTGTCAAACTTGGGGAGACATAAACAAAAATAAACCCAGTGCTCTCCACCAAAGTGTTTGGTGCCACTATGAGGACAAAGTTGCAACTTTTTTTTAAGAGAAGCTCACTAGCCATGCTCATACAAATAAGAACACCTCAAATAAAATACAGCCATCCTTAATTTTACACAGTCACACAGATAAACAACACATTAGTTTATCCCAAGAGCAAAAACACTGTACCTTAGGAGAGGATGCACTTGCTGTGGTCAGATTTTGGTCCTGTAAAGCAGGTGTTCCTCCTCTTCTTCTTTGTCTTCTTTCCTGCTTCCTTAGTCTTTAATAATGCAGGCTACAAACCAATGTGGAGCTGCATGCTGCCACCTGCTGTATTGGAGTATGAAACATGATGACACTGAAACAAACCTTCAGCCATCCCATTTGTTTGTCCCTTTCCAACAATCCTTTTATTTCAAGTCCCCTCCAATTTCTACCGTAGCATTACATCTCGTTCAACATTAATATGTGATATTTTCATATTCTTGAATATTGCATTAGGTCATTTATCCATCTTTACTCCAGTATCTCGGTATAGCTCCAGCAGACTGTTGTATTCTATACTACTTTTTTGTCTTTATCCTGTATTTCCTGTCAAGATTTCATAGTTTTAACGCTCTTGAGTTCTACAAAAAATGATTTCAGAAATACTACTGTCACTTTTGTCTCAAATGTCTCAAAAATTTAATTTCTGTCAACCCCTTCATGTGCTGGAAACTGACAGAAATGTATATCTTCCCCCAGCTCTGAAAGACTTAATAATAACCTTAAAATACAACGTTACAAAAACAATTAGTATGTTACAGTACATAGTCTGTCAAATGTAGTATGATGGCAGACTGATAGCAGTCTCTAAATGTACTGTAGTAAGAGAAGTCAGAGGTAAGTTCAGGGCATAAGGTTATGAGGAAGTAGTATGTCCCGATTGTGTGCATACAGCATGCAACAGTGCTTAGTTTTTAAGGGCATCTGTAAGTATGCAATTTGGAATGCACCCAAAGTGTCCTCTCTTTTTGATTAAATTTATTCTCACAGGTCAGTTAATGATGACATAATCTATGAAACTACCCAAAAAGAATCTTCAATTTTACAGTGTGTGCTGCTCAGCAAAAGTTTCTGTTTTATCACCTTGTGTTTTATCTAGACATGCAGATGAATTTGATTTAATCCAGGTTTTAGGATGTCTGTCTGACATTCCTGCCCTTAGGACAATGGAAGTAAATGGATTATGACATTGGTTACATGTCATTTAAAGTAATTGTGTCTGTGTTACTACAGAAAGTACACAGTAGTTCAGGTGAAATCTACTGTGACACCTGAATTATTTTAAATGTAATTTTTCTAATTAAATGTAGTTTTTCTATATGTATTCCAGTCACTTCCATTGTCTCAGAGGCAGAAATTTCAGAGCATGCTTTTTCCCCGTAGTAATCACATACTTTTTCTAAAAGTAACACTACACCCCCCAAATGATCATTTGTATATCAATTACTCACCCCATACTATGTTGAATGTTGAATGAAAACCCTACTATTTAAAGGCACTATGTGTAACAATTTCAGTTGTTCTTTGAGACAAACAGATTTTGCAGTCAAAAGTGTGTCCTAGCACATGTGTATTTACCTCCATCAGCGTATCTAAGTATGTCCGTAAGCTCCGAAATTCTCCTTTACATATACATTGCGACCGGTGTCTCATCGTGTACGTGCGCCATCTTGAAAATACAGGTACGTACAGGGACATACTTGAGAAATACGGAATCGCCTTTCGCGTTTTCACTTGTCGGCAAGCAGGCTAGTCACAAGTGCCGGTGCATTTGAAAAAAGGCAAAAAAATGACCGATGATTTCAAAAAAAACGAGGGGAAACATCAGGGTAGCCTTTCCCTGGTGGAGAGAGCTGCTGAAGGAGAATCACAGCTAACAGTTGCTAACAGCTGCTAGCCGCTGTTAGTGCTGTTAGCGACGCAGTGTTGTACACACAGCCAGCATGGTGAGGGGGTTTGTCAACTCGCGTCGCGTGTGTCTGTGTAGGAGCCTGAATGAATACTCCATGAAGTATCGGATGACATGGTTTCATCAATGTTATCATAGCTTTTTGGTACACAGCGGCTACCATTGTTGCAATACGCGTTTGAATCAGTGAGGCGCTAGAGTGCGCCATCCGTTTGAATGCAATATACGATCTCAACACTAGATGGGAGAAATTCCTACACAGTGCCCGTTTAAAACTCTTCCATATGAACAGTCTCGGGCACGCTACTCATCTGTGCCTGAGACTGTTCATGCAGAAGTGCTTTAAATCACCAGGTTCTTAGCAAAAATGCATGTAATTGGGAAGTACTGGGCATATGAATGGATATATGAGACTTGGATAATACGCACGAGCTTTATAAAAGTTTCTAAACTGATGTTTTGATGTAGTTATGTTGTTGTTAAACGCGGACCCCTATGAATGTTCTTTTTGTATTCTCTGTTAATGACGTGAGAAAACAAAATTTTCATCATGAATTTAATGTAACTCATGGTGAATAATGGATATTCAATGGGGGGGTGAATCATTCCTTTAAGTCACCTTTTTAAAGACACAGCTTTCCTATATTGCAGTATTGCTAAAAAGCAAGTTTCCAGCAGGTATACTGTATGTTCTCCGCAGAAAAGACAGGTCTCTTGAGTGTTTTTAACCTTGAAAGTCTGTGTCATATCAAATGAATTCATGTTTATGAGTTCCAAACTGAAGTTTTAATTTGAATTAACTTGATTTTAATTAGCTGACAGACTTTCCTGGCTCTGGATCAGCCCTCTGGCCCACCTCCAGCCAGAGCCTAGCCTCATCCTGCACCCCTGTCTTCAGACCTCTGCACCGTCCTGGGCACCAAATAAACCTCACCACTGGTCCTTGCCCTCTGCCCGGCCTCCAGCTTCTGTCTGAGCTCGGTCTCTTACCCCTAAACTGTCAATCACCTGCAGTGCAGCTGTGGATTCAGAATACCGCACAGTTTTCCACCTCAGGCAGCAAAACCAATTAGTGTCTCTGACAGTCGGCCGCAGAGCTTCTCCTCAAGTTTCCAAACTCTGTTTTTATTTTCTTCTCCCTGTGACCACAAAACAATCTCGTCCATTGACCCGTGTCAGCGCAGGTCAGCCAGAGAGGAGACGCTGTAGGATACCTCAGCGTTGTTGTGATTCATTTGTCCCCAGACTGTCCAAATCAGATCATGTTTGTCCTTGTTTGTGTTTCCTAAAGGGCTGCTCTGAGCCTCTGATGTGGCTCATCCTCACCAACAAAACATTTTTGCCTTTTGTAACTTAATTTTCACACAGAAGAAATCCCAGAGAGGGTGTTACAATCACCGCAAAATTACCAGCAGTGTTTGTGTGAGCTTCCCAAACTGAGATGAGACCAGACACAAATGACCCTGTTAAGCTGTTAATTTCCTTTAGCAGCGTGTGTCGGTTTTATTTGTGTATGAAATGCTCTTTATCGTTCTCTGATGAGCCATTCAGATCTGTGGCATTTAGAAAACACAAGTTCCCACTTTTGATTCCATTTGGCAAACACAACTGGAGTAGTTAGCATGATTGTTTCAACTGGAGAAGACAGCATGACTAAATGTTGAGTGTTTGTCTCAATTTAACAAAGTCAGTGTGGGTAGTAATAACAAAACATCACGGTATCCATTGTCTTGTCTTTGAATCGTCTAATCAGCACTTGGAGAAGCAAGAAACACATCTCTTAAGTTGTTGGGAAGCCATTAATTAAATTGGATCTGTATCAGTGATCTGCTGAAGCTTTCGACTGACAAAGGAAGGCCCTGGAGGGATTTAGTCATTCAAACAGAGTAGTACTGCAGGACAATATCCACCTGAGCAAAACACATACACATACAAAAGAAAAACAAAGGAAAGCTAGGGTAAGGGTCACATTAGTTACAGCAGGTCAAGGCAGGTAAAAGGCAACAATAAGGCCATGTTCCTGGAGCTTAAAAGCTTTATTCTGTCTGCCATGATGGACAGGTGAGTCACACCGCCAACGGGAAGTTTGTTTCACTGAGGACAGTCCGTTTCCGACTCCATGTCCACAAGAGACAGACAGAGAGACTGATGCATCTGGCTGTGGGCGTAATGCTGCTAAAGTTTCTAGATTGGACTCTCTGATTGGCTTGCAAGTAAACAGGAGATGAAACACAGCCAGCAAAGTAGATAAGGGATAAAGAGATGACAGGATGCACAAGCAGAGAGGACACAGCGCCACATCCAGACTTACCTCAGGGTAAAGTGAACGTTGGCTCTCCAGCATCTCCTCGGGCTTAAATATAAATGCCAAATGACTTGGAGAGAACCGGGAGGTGGAAACGTAACCAGGGACTTTCTATTTGATGCAGAGAAAGGAGAGAGAGAGAGAGGGAGAGAGAGAGGAAGAGAGATAAATGGAGATCCTCAGGGGAACATCACAAAGGGAAAAGTAAAACAGTTCCCCTCCTTCACCTTGACAGTCTTTCTCCGGCTTCCTCCTCCTCCTCTGTCAAGCTTCTCTTCCTCCCTTATTCTCTGACGTCCACTTTCTCACATCCACTCGTCTTCGTAACCACTTTTTTTCCCCTCTCGACTCTCTCTTTTCTCCAGCTTCTTTGAGCTTTAACTAAAATGCAAAAAAAAAAAAGGTTTTCAAAAATGTTGTTGACGGGCCGACGAGTTTATGTGCTGGCACAAACATCTGGTGAGCTGGTGATCAGACAAACAGCTTCAGGCAATGGTAAATAGCAGCAGCTCTTATTTCAGCTTCAACAGCAGCTTCTAAATGAACTCCAGTGATGGAAACAGGGAAAGGGACCACAAACACAGTGTTGCCAAAGTGTGGTTAACACTCAATTGTCTTAAATATCATTGTATGCTGTAAGTACATTAACTCTAGTACTGTACTCAGGCTGCTGTCATTCACTGTTCATACAAATACATATAAAAGTAACACAGGACTTTCCTCCAGGAGACTGTTGTGCTGAACCATGTGAAACCAAATTTGTCGTCACTGTGTTTCTTTCTCCAAACTTAACCCATGTAACTTGCTTGATGAGAATGAGAATACGTTGCTGTACTTAGGCAACTCGGGTGTGAAGGTTGGTTTTTGTTGGAGTTTGTTTTGACGCCTTAACTTTTGACCTTGTCCCACCATAATTTCCCCCTGATGCTGCTGGGTGCTGTTAAACTATAATGGCAACCGGCCACATATCATGCCGACGTTAAAGACGCCTTTTTTTTTGTTGGTTTCTGACGCCACAAGTCACTGCCCAAGCGGCAGGTTCTGACAACTTCGGAGTGACACCGAACTCAAAAAAACATAAGATATACTTCCAAGACAATGCGATACTAAATGACAATTTGTCTAGTAGTATGCAAAGTATGTATAAATGGTTTATGTTGACAAACTACAATATTAAAATGCTTTTAGATGTATTCATTAGTGATGTAATGGAATAATGTAATATTCTTTAATAATACAACACTTTGATGAAAGCAATTCTGCATAATAAGTTCTTTTACTTTTGATTCAATTTAGCTGATAATAGTTCTGTACTTCTTCTGTACTCACTACTTATGTAACATTTTGAGTTCAGGTATTTCACTTTTAATTGAGTATTTTTAGACTAGTATTTCTATTTTTACTCAAAGGATCTGAGTTCTTCTACCACTGATGAACTCCCAGTGCAGCTCAATCACCAGAATACGTATTGGCATTTTGCGCTCCTACAAACCACAGATATGTAACATTTGTACATTATAACAGATATGCTGAAACTTTAAGTTCCTTTATGTGTCAACAAAGCCTTGGTTAACATGTGGTTTTGTTAAGGCACAAAAACCATTTGGCTTTGGTTAGGAAGAAATGTTATATGTTAAATGTTACGGCTTAAAATATCCACTTTTGGTGGCACAATCGCAGCTGGAAATGCTGCCAATGTCTCGCTAAAAAAACAATTGGTGTTGGTGTTTGGTGGTCTGGAACAATGGTCTGCAGCTTGGCAGGTGTCTCACCTGTGGGTCTCACACCATCCCCTCCACCTCACGATGACAAGTGACAAGTCAACTCATATGCATGTAATTAGAACTGCTGGTGTGTCACTTTAGTGGTCACTTTAGATATATGATGAAACATACAAAATTTTATATCTGTGATTTGCAGAAATGAACCAGCGTATTAAACCACTAAAGTTGACAGCACCATTCCAAACAACAACAATTACCTCAAACCTCAAACGCGGACACAAACGACGATGGAGTCTGAAATGATTAATGGGACTCTGCTGTTTTCACATGGAAATGTTTCACAGCTCCAGAAATGTGTCATGACAAAGTGAAAGGGGATCATAGAGGAGTGAAATACAGACAAGGAGTGACAATGGTTTGTATAAGAGCAGGAAGGAGTCAGAGTGACACAAGAAGACAAAATGAGACAAAGGGAAGGGCTGACAGAGGAAGGGATGTGGAGGTGAGAGGGCAGAGTGGCGAGGAGGAAGAGGAAGAGGAGGAGGAGGAGGAGGGCTGGTGGGGCTTCAGAGACACAGTTGGAAGTTCATCCATTTGTCTGTCTGCTGATAGAAACATCACAGCTCTGTCCCCCCTGACTGAAGGCCCGCTATCAGCCGGCTGCAGCCTGTTATGAGAGAGAGGAGACGAGAAAGTGAAGCAAAGAGAAAGTCACAGTCGGGGTTCAGCAGCTTAAAGTTCATTATGCAGATTGCGGAGTTGAACTGCCTCCACTCTGCGAGTCTAATTTCTCTTTCATGGCCATTGTGAGCGCGCAGATGATCCATTACGGGTTAGCAAAGAGCAGCGGGGTCAGAACAATCAGATTAACAATGTATCTCTGTGAAGTCGCAATTTTCCCTCGCCGCTGGAAAGGAGTACAGTGAGTGAGAGTTACAAAGGCAGCACTTAAGTTTATCACAGAGCTTCCTGTTGGATTTTTACATGTGAATATAACGTAATGATGCAGCTCAAGGTCAAACACACACACTCCCACACAAACAAACAAATAATAAGCCCTTCATCTTCTTCACTTAGCTTTATTTTCTGCAGCAGAAACTATAATCTAAATCACTAATTGTAATCAGTGTTTGCTTAAGGCTAACAAAGCAGCGCTGTACTGTATATTTATTATGCTAATAACCT
Organism: Epinephelus cyanopodus; assembly: GCA_026686955.1. NCBI lineage: Eukaryota > Metazoa > Chordata > Actinopteri > Perciformes > Serranidae > Epinephelus > Epinephelus cyanopodus. Next base: position 34,869,462 of record CM048926.1, on the reverse strand, counting down.
TAAGATAGTACATTTAATTTCTACAGCTGCTGTATGGGTATTGTTCTGCTGATTAAAAAACAATGTAGATGTGCTGTGTGGGTAGGGAAATATGTGAGCAGTAAGAAAAGGTCAGATGGAGATTAATTTATGAGTCACATTACAGTGGAAATATAGTAAATTACAGTTATAAATATTCAACAAAGTATTTCAAACATTAAGCATGATTTACAGTTGTAATTAGTATTCTCTGCCACCATCCATCTATGAATGATTTGCATACAGCTTAATTATTAGGACAAAAGAAGTGAATGAAAACATCATGTTCTTTACATTAATGCATGTTCACTAATTGGTATGATTTGTAAGACTCTCTTAGCTGCCAATCACACAGAGCCTCATCCAAACTTTATTAGGAATGCGTTTGCTTTTGTATAGAGACAAGATGAGGTGAAGAAAGTTCGTCGCTCCTATAAGCAAAGGAGAAGTGACATGTCAGAAAGAAACAAGTTTTTCAAGAATCAGTGGCAAAAAGCTGATAATTTTGAATCTGAATAGTATAATTTGAAATTGAATTTATTTCTATATATCTTCACATTCAGTTCTCACCATTCAAATTCAGTTCTCAAAATTCAATTTCAATTTACTGTGACAGACGTCCGGGTAGTTTAAGGATAAAAGAAGAGCAATCGAGCACAGATACACTAGACTCCTCTTCGGCCAATCATTAGCTTTTGCTGAAACGACGCCCCTGATTCATATCAAATAGAGGATAAACCATGAACATAAACTACAGATCACCTGTAAAGCATTTTAATAAATTGATCTATCATAATTAAAACAACTGGAGACTGATGATCATCAACATGAAAATGATCATTTAACAGAAAAGAAAAGTAGTAAATATCAAAATCTAATGACAAATTATTTCTACAACCAAAAGGTAACCCACTACATGACAGAAAACCCCCAAAGACCCCAGAAAGAGACTTTAAAGCAAAAAAAATCATTACAAACGCTGTACTATTTGGCATTTGATTTTGTGTATATTGTTTGTTTTTTTTGTTTTTTTTTTTTAACTGGTTACCACTTTCAGGGAATCATTATGAGATAATACAACAAGCTAGCTGTTTCCAGTCTTTATGCTAAGCTAAGCTAACAGGCTGCAGCCTTATATATATCATACACATATAAAAGTGGTATCAATCTTCTTATGTAACTTTCAGCAAGACGGCGAATGAGCCTACCTCCTGAAATGTTGAACTATTCCTTTAAGCTTTCCTGCATCAGGCACTTGCCACACCACCTCTGTTATAAAAAGAATTGTTTTTTCAAATATGATCACATATCAGTGCTGATACGACACCATGTCTCCAGGAATCTAATTTTAAATTCTTGACCCAAGAAAAGAATCATCATCATATTCATGTCTGTTTTAGTCCTAATCAGCACATTCTGCACAGACAACAACATGTTTGTGGAAAACATTCGGCCGAATTGATTAGGATCACTTCAAGCTGCTCAGATTCATTTGCACTCACAGCGGTACAAAGACCCAATCTTCCAGTTTCCTGCAGCCGGCGTAAACACGGAGCTCAGGAGATTGGAAAGTGGTGATTAGAGTCTCTTTTGAAATTTAATGTGGGTTTCAAAAGTCAAGACATGAAGCAGACACACACTGTGGAGGACGATTGGACAATGTCATGTTTTTAAACCACTTTAATAAACTATTTGTCTGTTTAAATCACCTAAAGTCCTTAAAAAGATCCATTTAAACACTGCATTTGACACATCTTTTATATAATTACTCACACTAAGCATCATCAGCATTATTTTTACCACCCACTTGAATCCTGGAAGCTTCAGGCCTGGAAAAAGTTTTTCTGATAATGAATTTTTGACAGATACAGAAATGATTATATCAGCAGTAATTGTCTGATTGCAAACAGTTAATTAAGACTGAGTGGGAGTGCGTCTGGGGTCTTGGTTAGCGAGGCAAAATACCAACTGATGCATTAAGAAACTTCTGTTTACTCACAGACAGTGGATGAAGGATTACCCATGAGCCTCTGGGGCTAGGCCAAGACATGCAGACAGAGTTGTGGGTGGTCAGTGAGTTGACACGGTAACAAGCTGTGAGCCAACGGCCTTCTGGGAAGAAGAAGCAGCCTCGACAGACTGCAGGCTGACTGAGAAACAAACACCGAGAGTCATGATTAATGGCTGCTGGCGATTTAACAGCAGTGAGGAATATAAAAGTAAGTGATATTGTAGGAGAAGCAGAAAGGTAGCAGGTATTAGAACAGAAAAATAACAGGTATTGTTGGAGAAAAATAAATGGAGCTGCAGCATCATTTGTTGATCCATATGTTTCAGTATCGGGCTGCAGAGTAATGAGAAGGTCTGAGAAACCGAACAGAAATGACCCAACAAAGGGCCGTACCGAGGAGATGTGAGGCTCCTGGGAAATCAACATAATGAAACCTTCTCACCTGAAAACACAGACCGCTAGGCTGCAGAGTGATTGCCTTTCATCTGGTTGTCTGGAGCAGATGGAAAAATGAGCTGGCGACGGTGTGGACTAACACTGAGGATTTAAGTGGCCTGTAAAGATCTACCAGAGGTATTATACAGTGTGTGTTAGACTATAACTGCTCTGTGGGTTCGGCCCCATCTGAGACCGTCGTGTTAACTTTCCTCCTCCTGCTCCTGCAACTCCACCTCCCTCCAAAGGCCTACTCCCCCTCCTCCATTATGTCCTCATTACGTCTATGATAGACGTAGGCATTGGCAAGGTAACGTTAGATACACCAAAGAGGAGAACGTTGATGTTTCAGAGGCTGCACTACAATAGGATAACATTAGCCATTAGCAACTGGATGCTGTGTTGTCATATATAACGTTATAGCCTATGTTACATTAGAGGCAAACTAAAAAATACCTGTCCAGCAGAAACTCTGCGACCATCTCGTTCCCTTTTAGCTCGGGAGAAATGTTACGCAAGCAGTTGAGTTAGTCGGAGGCTTCCACGTAGGGAAGACAGACAGGACGCTTGGCAAATCATTGCATTCGGTCTGAATTCAGTGATGATTCAATGAACCACATGAGAACGGTACAATTATGAGTTTTTATCTCTGGTGGAATTCACTTACATTTTAATGTGCCATCAGCTTATTAATAGCATTTTAACCTAAACAAAGAAAAGCGTAAAATTCCCAGAAAGGTAAGTGTTGCTTTAAGAGAAAAACAGAAACAGCGCTACTGCAGTGACGCAATGCCTCTGTACATGGGGTGCCAGCACCATTCACTGCGCCACCGAAACCCCAAAAGAGTGTAAAGCTTTAAGAAGGAGTAATTAGTTGGTTTAGCAGGGACACATCTGGTTGACTTTTCCACCTTGGTGTCACAGGGTGGATAACAAAGTCCCAATCGGAGGGCCAGTGTTGCTTTAGAAAACTGGACATACTGAAACACATAAGGAGTCACGCCAAGATTAAAAAGTTGCTGATATACAGCTCTTGCTCTTGTCACTGCTATGTGACCAGCATGTGGTACATGAAAACAGTATGTCACTGGTGATCCACTGACACACATCTGCCCAATGGCTTATGATGATCCTTTACTGGCATAGGCAGCTGCTGAACATTGGTATGTTGCTGCTGTGTGCCACATAAGAGTGGCACGCAACAGATGCCACTTTACACCTGGTGGTAAAACTGGTAGCTCACTGCTATAACATTATAGTGGATGGAAACCGTCACTCGTTAAAGTCTGAGTGAAACAGAAGTTTGGGTGTCTTTAGTTTCTGTGCTCTGGCTGTGTTTCATTTACCTCAGAATTTGGAGTTCGGAGCTGGGAGTGACGTCACACCTGTGGCCATGTTCCAGGACATGTTGGAAATCGAAGATGTTGTTAACAATACCAGTTCAATAATTAGTGTATGCTGGTGAAACGTGGCATATGACAGTGGCATACCGTCAGCTACTTTTCTGCCCCAGAGAACAAGCCACAAAAACATTTGCTTGGACGTATGTCGGGTGTTAAAGACCAGGGTAATGGGAGCAGACCTAAAATTAAATAAAAACGTCCCAGCAGAGGTCATACTGGAACAGTGTGACACAATAAATAGAATGAAACAATCATTCTGACAGAATGAGGACTGCCAGCAGCACATAAACTGGCCATGGAGCAGCCTGCTGGACATAAAAAAGGAGAAAATCAAGGAGCAGAACGGCAGAGTTTGTGTCAGAGTTAAGTGGCTCCGATAGACAGCAGGCTGGTCCACATCTAACATACAGGTGATGGACTAACTCTTCTTCTCTTCCGACTGGAGCGGATGTGAATAAACAACCAAATAATGTTGAAATGAATATGGATCAGATCTCATTATGCCTGCAGGTGTTTTCTTTCAGCCATACGTGAATTTATTCCCTCTAATTACTTGTGTGTGTGTGTGTGTGTGTGTGTGTGTGTGTGTGTGTGTGTGATGTGAGGAGATTCTAACTAGGTGTTAAATACATGACACTTTTCATCTGGGCAGAGAAAGTGGTTTATCGTCAGACGGCTGGTATTCCTGCTGAATGTGATTATGAAATAATGTACGTTGAGATCTGTGCCATCTGCTCTGGTGGTTTCGATGGTTTTTATTATCAAAGGAGGCAGAAATGAACAAATGCATGAAAAATACTGCTGTAGCCGGGATGATATAACTGCAGCTGGTGTGTTCATGCATGTCGGGACAACACGTGTTTATCCTTTGGTTTCTGTAAACAAATTCGTTTTTAAGGTGGCCAGAAATCAATTTTCTCTCAAAGGGAAGATGAACAAAGTAAATGATGTAAAAAGAACTGTAAACATTTACATCTTGGGATGCCGAAGAGCCAGATGAGTTCACACAATCAGCCCTTCACTAACTGTGGTCTCCTGAGATGCTTTTGTTCTTCTAGCTATGTGGGATTAGTAGGACCTGAAAGTATAAAAAATGTATTTGAACAGGAAGTAGTTTTTGAAAAACATGACGTCCTCATAAGGGGACACTAGGTGTTTTTTAATTTCTCCAGTGCGCATGTCAAAGTATCCTTGGGCAAGATACTGAACCTCAAATTGCTCCCAATGGCTGTGCGTTGATGTGTGAATGCATATGAATGTTACTGAGTAGCAGATGGCACCTTGTTTGGCAGCCATGGCCACCAGTGTGTGAATGTATGTGTAAATGGGTAAATGTGACAAACGGTGTTTAAAGCACTTTGAGTGGCTGGAAGACTAGAAAGGTGCTCTACAAGGGCAAATCCATTTACGATAAAACTGTTTATTTAAATACCTGAACATGGCTGTACAAACACAACAAAAAGCGTGATTTGTTCATTTTATAACTCTGTATAAATTAGGAACAGTCTGTCACACCTAATTGGCCTGTGTGAAATGTTGTGATTATACAACAATAAAGTCCCAATTTACTCAAACGAGGACTTCCTAATTAGCAACATTGTAGCCTGTTACTTTTGCTAATATTCGTCAATTTGTCTATCAATCTATAAACATTTAACATGCAAAAGAATTTCAACCATAAAATTTGATCAGGTCTGCACCTCCATGTTAGCAGATGGGACACTAAAAGTACTCAAAGTACACGTCAAATAAAATTTCCTCAAACATTGTTTCTGTCATTTTAGGTAGTTCTCATAATGCTGATGTATGTTCAATATTCATTTTCTCCAATTAGTTTAGTTTTAATTCATTATTTGATGCTATAAACACAGTCTGACCACCTGGGCTTTTATTTTGGTACTTCTGGCAACCAGCAGTGAGCATTTGTATATTAGCTAAATATTTAGTTTCACCAAGCACATTTAGATTAAACATTAACATTAGATATAGATTTAACATTTAGATTTACATTTAACATTTAGATTTAGGTTTAACATTTAGATTTAACATTTAAGTTTAACATTTAACATTTAGAGTTAACATTTAACATTAAGATTTACATTTAACACTTAACTTTAACATTTAACATTCAGATTTAGTCCACGAATGATGACAGCAGGTCTAAGTTAGCAAAATGAAGAATAAAGTACATTCATTCATTCATTTTCTGCAACTGCTTTTCCTGGGAGGGGTCGCGAGGGGGCTGGAGACTATCCCGGCTGACTTTGGGCTATATGGCAAATAAAGTGTCCGCAAATGAGAACAACAGATCTGAAATGAGCAGAATGAAGTATAAAGTGCACTTTATGTGCATTTTGCTGCACATAAATGTGATATGTGCTGTCCTCATAAATGTGATGTCCTCATAAAAGCATGCAGGTTCGCAGGAAGGTCAAGTAGATTCAAGGTATACTTACTGTTTGTCCTTCTAAATGTGGCCAGACTGTCCAGTTATGGGGCCCCAGTCATGGAGCAACACCCCACAACACTCTGAAGCCAACCTCATACACACAGCCACAACCTGCAATAATAATTTAAAACATTTGCATGGTATAATTATCGCTATATCACTTAAATAGACAGAGACTTAAAACTATATTTGGAGACATGCTCCTTTTACCTGAAAGAGGTTTAAGACGTAATAATACGAAAATTATGTACATTCATTTGGGGCTTGAAATAATTTCGTCTTACATCAAACAATGAAAACAAACTTTCCAAACAGCCAACTCACCCCTGACTGTAAAACAGGCTCGGGTACGAGGATTCAGACACACACTTAGAAGGCAGAGAGAAGGCGATCCTACATGCAGGCATTTTGTGGCTGAAATACACCACAAACTGCAAGTAAAAGCATTCTCTGAAGTTCTAATAATCAATACCATGATTTGTTTCAGGGCGGTGAGTCATGATTAACTGGCCTCATCGCTACAACATATCACAGAAGGGGAAGAAAAAAGGAGGCAGTTCTATTTTTCAATTGCAAACCACATCAGGAATGCAGCTCACAGTGTGCAGCGCATTTAAGCCAGTAATGTCTGCTCAGAGGGTGAGAGGCAAAAACAGTCTTTATAAAAATAAAATATGCAGTCATTACCTTGAAGGCAGCCAGACAAAATCAAAGGGACTAAGACAGGTAGGTGGGTCTCAAAACACAAGCAAGAGATTGTACAGGCAGGCTGAGAAAACAAAGACAAGGCTGGAGACAGAAGGGAATGACACAACATTCAGAAGACAATCTGTAGAAGTGTAGGTTGCTTGGTTGATTCCACTCACCCTCCAACAACAAGACGATTTTTCATTTTCCCTATGAACACACAGGAGTTGTAACAGGTGACGCTGACAGAGCTCACTCTGTCTCAGATGTGCACAGCATGTGGCCCGATTAGTTCGCCGTCTGCATCGGGATGCTGCCTTTCGAGCGTCTCTTCAGCGACAGGTGTGGCCCTAAACAGCTGCTTATGTTGCTTAATGGGCCGGCAGCCTTTGGTGCTCATGCAGATCCCCACCAGATAAACAAACAAACAAAAAAAAAACAACTGCTTTTTGAAAGTCACCGTGCTGCATCATCTTCCCAAATCGTGGTTCAGGACAAATGTTCTGTTGTGTTTTGTGAAACCTGACGGGGCGGTGTAATCTGCAGATGTTCCATAGTTTTAGGTTCTTTCCAGGAACCACTGTTTCCTCCATTTCTGATCTTGCAGTTATTTTTCTGCTCTCATCAAACTGTTTTTAGAGTTGTGAAAACCCCGAGGAGCATTGAGCCGTGCCAACTCTTATCAGAACCCCCGAGACTGGAGCTGAAAACAACAGTCAAACCGCAGCAAGCCTGTTGAACACGGAGACACGGTGAGGGTTGCTGTAACAAGCTGCTTTATTGTGCTGGTGTGTATTAAGCTGAACCGTGACTGAACATGAAAAGCCCACAAGCAAAACCTGGATGTTGTTTTCCTTCCCAGGTGAGTCCCCCGAGGTCTCCTGCACCTTTGCAACAAAACAATCCCAAACACATGATCGCAGTCGAGAGCAAAGAGCAGCCGAAACAAGAATCAAATGAATCTTGAGGCGAAACAAGGTTGAATTATTAATCATTTAGAAATGAAAAACAGGCAGCATGGAGGAGAATCTCTCAGGATGAGATGTAACAGAGCTCCTCACACAGCTGTTAAATGTGAATGAAAAGGATTCACTCCCCTTATTTCTAGAATTTTAAAGAGCTGTATACAATATTCAGAGCATTTCTATGATTTGTTGTCAGCAAGTTTAATTGTGGGAATATGGGATACCGGGGTCGCTGCTTCGAACCATCAGCTCCTTTTATAAAGTCAAACATGTTCTCAGTGGGTGTTGGCCTCCACCAGGGGTGTCCCTATCCACCGCTAGTGGCTCGCATGTGTCATCAACAGCTTCTCCCACAAGTCATCAACAGCCCCTCCCGTTGTGGAAGGCCGCCTCGGTCTTTTTAAACTAAAAGGATTCCGCCAATATGACTACCCTACGAGGCGGGAAATTGGGCACCTCAGATCAACTCACCAATCCGGCTCTGTGTGTCTAAACGCTCGCAGCTTGCCGGCAAAACGGCCCAACATTCATGGAAAATCTGGCAGTGTACAAGGGGCTTCTGATTCTGTTCATGTTTAGAGGTGTTCCAGGCGTGTTTTACTGGTAGAAGGCCCCAAGCAGACCCAGGACACGCTGGAGGGATTGCATATCCTCTCTGGCCTGGGAACGCCTTGGGGTCCCCTAGGAGGAGCTGGGAAGCGTTGCAGTGGAGAGGCACTTCACTTTGCTCAGCCTGCTGCCCCCGTGACCTGACTACGGATAAGCAGTTTTTGGAGAAACGCAAAGGTTCTCTCCTCCACCTGAAACTGGAGTTAGACGATGATTAAAAGCTGGAAAAAAATATGTTGCAAAAAATATATACTTTTACATATTCATCATCCCTCAAAAAAAAACAACCCAAGAATAAGGAGCATACTGTGGCTTAATGGTTAAAGGATCATGAGTAACTTTGTTTGGGTTAGAGGTTAAAAAAACAGATGGAAACACAGGGGCCATGCATCTGGCATGCATCGACAGGATTTTATTCGCTGATTTTTTTTCCCATCACTTTATTGGATAGAGTACTTACTTACTTAACCGCCACAGTATACAGTGTGAAATGAATTAAAATAAAATTGCCCTGTATATTTTTTCCTGATTATGGTTTAGCTTTTTTGGTGCAAAACACAGAATCTGTACTCACTTATTACCAAATTAGAATCATAAATAACAGCACTTCAAAACAATGCATTTACCTGTCAACACTACACCATCGAAATGTTCAATGGTCAACAAGACCCTGTTCAGCGGTCTTAATCCATTACTGTCCGATGCTCATGATGTACAGTATGTTGCTCCAAACATCTCAGCAGTGTCAACCAGAAGACAAATTCCTGCACATTTGTTGCACATGATGATCAAAGTGATACGTATTGTGGTTCATCGTCCCACTCAGGAGGACACTGAGGTCATTTTTCACTTGGCCACTCTGATGTTTCAGTGTGTGAGAGAAAACGGCTTTTTCCCCGACTCACTGAAATCTGTCTGTGTCTCGTGCAGTTCAAAGTCTTGTAAACTAATAATCCATCACGCTGACCTTGGGGCACAAACAGCATCATTGATGTGTTACAGAGATGCGGCGTGAGTAATGGCACCGGGCAGTGGACGACCTTTAACACCAAGTCTGGCTGGCTTGCTGCCCGCCGTCAATATGGACGATTAGAAATATGGATTCAGGTGGGATCTGAATATGGATGTGATCAGAGCTCTGATTACATAGAAAGCCAGTGATATGGAGCTGTGACGACACTAAGGGGTTTCACGTGGTGCTTTATGCTGCATGAGGTGCATAAAATAATGATGATAAATGTGATTATATGTGAAAAAACAGTGTGGGTGGTGATATAGATGGTTTTAATCTCTGATGCCACCAAGATAAATTAATTCATATTTCCTGTGTGTGGTGAATTAATCACTCTGACTGACTCCATCAGCACCCAGTGCAGCTCATGATAACTATGGATATAATTACTGATGTGATATTAAAAACCAGAAAAAAAAATAAAACAATTTTGGCGGTGATTATGATGCACACTAGAGCTTTGATTATTCTAAGCGTAATGGGATACCCCATCTACATCATCACTGCAGTAATAATACTGTTATCATTTTATTTGAAGGCAGTTATATGATTAAATCAATGGTTCCCAACCTGAGGGACTGGATCCACCAAAGGTGTCGCAGAATGATTAATAAGTTAGAACAAAAGAAAAATACATTTCTGCTACACACACATCTCTGCATCTCGAAACAACAATTCAAATAAACAATCTGAGAACAGTTTTGTTTGTCTGAAATAACCAACAGAAGCATCTCAAGGAAATGAGGAAATAAGCAGCAGCAGAAGAAAACACAACACTGCTGTTTGAACTGATGTCTCTGCACACAAACTTTAAGCCACTGTTTATTGAAAGAGACAAATCACTCTAAAATCTAAAATATGTAATTTTCTTCTTGCATGTAGTGTTGTTTAACAATCTAGATTGTTTTGGTGTGAGTTGAAAAGCAGTTCTTACATGAAACTGCTCACAACAAGAGGGAAGTGTACATCTATTGCGAGATCAGTGAGCACCACAGAGCTAGCTAACCTTACAGCTCAGCCGAGGACGACGCCATTAATGTTTGCATCTCATGCTGTTACAAGCATGGGCCTCTCGTCCATGAGTAGATGCACGCTTCCTTCTGCAAGGTGATACGGTTGGCGAGTGTAGTTTGGTAGGGAAAAAATAGTTCTTATGTGAAACAGCTCACAACAAGATTGTCAGTCTTCACAAACACCTTCATATCTCTCACAAATAATCAGTGTTTCATACATGTTGATTACATAAATTGTCTGATTTGGGCCTACGCTACCGTTATAACTTTAACTCCTGTGTTTTTAGATGTCAGTGCACAGAAACATTGTCCTATATTTTACCAAAAGTGACCTGACGTGTATCGTTAGGGGTGGGAATCGTCAAAGTACTCACGATACGATATGATCACGACACAGGAAAACTTTGTCAATATCAGTTCTACCTCAAAAGATAAAGTTTTCAGTCTGTTCATCTGACTTTAATCATTATTATTGCAGCACAATGTGATGCAGAGTAGACAGACAGACCGAGACCAACATAAAACCTGTCAGAAATGCTGCACACACCTGACAAACTGAAGTGTTGGCAGATTTGACGTCCTCTGTGAGGCTAGATTAAGCGCGTGAGCAAAGCAGGTATCCCGCTAACTGAATGGCAACACCCATGTTAGAAGCGTCGTCTGATACATTCTTGTGCTGCATTTTGCAGGAGGTCTGCAGTGTTTCCTCTGATGTGATTCCATGTACTGTTCCATTTTGAGAACGTGACACAGCAGTTGCCAGTTCTCTGTGAGATAAGGCGCCGTTTTAGTCACATATGAATCCACTGACGTTGAAGTCCAGGCGTCACAAATTAGTGACACCCTTCTTGCTATACTCAAAGCTTCCTCAGCTTTATGTTTCACTTCTCTGTAGAGCTCGGGCACAGCTGTGTGGGTGAGATAACTTCGGGACGGAGTCACATATTGACAGAGTGGTTCTAGCATGTAGCAAAAGCCTACGTTTTCAACAACGCTGTGTAGATGCAGATCTTTGCACATAAAGCAGGTGATGGACTGTGTTATTTTCTTAGCTCAGTCAGAGTGGGATGGTAGTTGCGTCAAGCTAAGTGTGACAAGTGTTGGTTGATTTTTCAGCGGAGCAGGTTTAGCTTTAGCTTGGCTGGATAACACTATCTCTAGATGGTGGAGTGTGAGGTGAACCCTCATGTTCGTAGTATTCCCGGGGTATTTAATTCTCATATGAAACTGCTTGCAAATCGCATGTGTCATATCCAAATCCTTTATTCCTTCTGTATTAAAAAATAAGTCCAGATTTTTGATTAAAAGGCAGAGGGCACGTTTCATGATTTCTTTCTCTGATGCCTCCATCTTCGTTTTGATGAACTTCCCGCCAAATGCTGCTGACTAAGACCTCTGCTGACCTCACCAGGAAAAAAACATCAGCACCACCTAGTGGACAAAAAAAGTTATTGACTTTTATTATTCACCAAAAGTTGTATCAAAATGTGTATTTGCAAAAATGAATGATGTATATAAACTATAATATAGATACATTATCATCACACAAAATACTGCAATTCTGTGCTGTATCAAAAAAAAAGAAAAAGATACTTGTTTGTGTTTAATAAGTCTTTGTAATATTGTTTCGTTGTGTGGTTAAATGTTTTTGTTTAATGTGAAGAATTGTATGGGATATCTGACATTAAAGTGCAGTCTAATCTATCTAAAATATTTTTTATTTTTACCATTAAAAAAAAAGCACATCATATGCTGTTTACGTATATGTTTTCAAACGCAGCTGGTCTGTGCTGCTTTACACTGAATGACACCAAAAGGACCAGAAGGGAGAAAAAGATTACGACTGGTGATCTCAGCTTCCTCTAGACCGGAGCGTTCAATCACAGCTGTTTTCTTTTCCTCTCCTAAGCTTCAATTTGTCACTTGGTATGTGGAGAGGATTTCTCACTAATATCCACACCACTCCTGAATTTCAATTAGGGAGTCAGGGTTAAGGTGGAGGTCTCAGTTGGTGGGGATCAGATGCTTCTTACCGCCGCAGCCAAACTTTGATATAGGCTGTTTTCTGGTGTTATTGATAAAACAATTCACCATCTGGCCTGGCGCAGCATTAAACACGCTCTATATTTTCCTACAAGTCAAGTCAATTTCATTTGTACAGCCTTTAATCAAGGTTGCAGTCCCCCCGGGCTTCAACGACGCCTACATTATGAAACAACAAATGGAAACAAGGATAGCTAAAGCCAAACTCTGCCCTGTGGGGAAATTAAACTTTAGCCATCAGCTCTAACTCGGCTCTGCTGCTGTGTGTGTGAACAACAAATAAATACAGAAAACCCATCTTAGGTGAAATAAATCTATTTGGAGAATACATTATTCATGTTCCTTTTAGCAGACATCTAACTGGCTTTAAATTATGCCTCGAAAACATTTCTCTTGCCTTGTCGTTGGGTGAATACATTGCCCTTTTAAAGTGCCTGCACTGACTGGGAAGACACTAATGATTCCTGCGACACTTTACCATAATCTACTTTACTCTGCTGTTGGTTTGATATATAAATCCCACTGTCACAACAGAAAAAAGGCATGTTTACCTCAGAGATTTGTGGTCATATTTACAGAGTTTATTTCCTGTGTAGCTCGGCTTAATAAAACTGTTTTCTGAGCGTCTTATCAGGCACCAAAACACACAGCAGATGGCACGGTAATGCCGTCTATCCACACCCTGCCAGGCTACTGCCAAAGCATCTTTGTACTTCTGCCTGTCACCTGGATTAAAGGTAAACTGAAGCTAAATTAAACAATATATGCCGCTGCTGCTGCTGTTGCTGCTGCTATAAGAGTCATTTTTGACTTGGTGAGACCCTTTTAATCTCATGAAATTGGTGTGCAAAAGAAAAAAGACAAAGTTGAGGAGAAGCAGGCTGACGATGGCTGGGAAATATAACAGCAAATCGAAAGTGGGAAAGAAGGAGAGAGAGAAATAGAGACAGTAATTTGAGAGGGAATGAAATGGAGGCCCCCCCCGCTGAGCAGAAAATAGCTCACCATCTCTGTGTGTGAGATAACAACAAAAAGGAGGCTCCTGTAAATGTCAGCCTGGAGGTGTGTGTAATGGGGAGGTGTGCCCCAGGGTAAATGAGAGACTTTAGCTGTAGAGAGCCTCATGACATCAACTTTAATGGGGCATCTTAGTGGCATCACCTGGAGGAAAATGGAGGCCTCCTACTGGGATAATTATACATGATTGAAAACACGGCAATTTTCATAACCATCTCAAACATTTGAAACGGAGTTGGGCACGTTGCATATCGCCCAGGGTCCAAGTAATTTAGAGCGAACATGAGGAAATTGGCATTTGGGCATCTGGAGGCATCTTTTTTGAATTTCATTACATTATAACAAACAGAGCTGAGGGAGCTTATGCTTTAAGAGAACTGAGGCTGCAAACAAGAAAGTGGTACCTCTTATAGCAAAGTGACGGTTTCTCTGAGATGAAAGATTTGCTGTATGTACTATTAGTCTATTCATCATACTTAATAGTTTCTTGCTCTATAAAATGATGAGGCAGCTGTCATTTTATCCTTTGTAGGACTAAAACCAAAAACAAAACCTGGTGTTTTTTGTGTCGCCAAATCTACCATACCTCAGAACTTCAGTGTTGTGTTAATGTTGAAGTTTTGCAGTCATCTAGTTTATTATTAAAAGATACAATGTGTAATGGTGGGACACATGCTCCAAACTAAGGGACAATTCTTAGTTTCTGCATCTGCGTGTCTACAAGGGTCCGCTTTGGTCTGGGTGACAGAAATGTTGTCATTCACCCAGACCCCCTTGCAGATGTGCGCATTGTTTGTGCCTGTGCAGACTGTACACATCGCAAGGGCAGAGACTGTGCATGCTCTAATTTCTTGTTCTGAACTCCAGTCCAGGTTAGTTAGAAGTTAGTTTTAAGGTGATATTTGACAGACATAAACCCCAGACCCAGCAGCATCTTCTCAGTTTCACTGTCACCCGATATAAGCTCACTTTCAAGCCCTTCTGTTCACTGCTTGGGGCTGATGAAGACCCTCAACTGTACTACAAATTTTAATGAGGAAACCATGTCCAAGTCTTAATAGGGGGCAGGATTTCACCTCCAAGCCAACTAATAAATGAAAACATTATTACCTTATTAAACCTTATCAAACAGAAATCAGCCCAGCTGCCAGAAGAAAATGCTGGATATGTTACATTTGTACATTTAATATGTATCACATGAATGTTTTTAAAGTGACGTAGTATATGAGCTGACTTTGTCATCGGGAGGTGAAGGGGGTGGTGGGTGATGTGACACTTAGGCGAGACACCTGCCAAGCTGCAGACCACTGTTCAAGACCAACAACACATGTTGTTTTTTAGCAACCTGTGGCCATGTTTCCAGAGGCTTTGTGCAACCAAACCTGGGTATTCGAGCTGAAACATCATATTTTCTTAACCTTAACGAGTGGTTTAAACCAGTGGCCTAAACATAAATGCAGAGTTTCAATGTATCTGCTACACAATAACACACAAATGGAACATATCTATGGTTTGCAGAAACCTACAATGCCACTATATTTTTTGTGCTCCTGAATACAAGTTTCTCTCTTACTGGCTTAATTTCCTTGTTAACGCATCATAAAAACACTTGACAGAAACAAAATACACCACGCCAAAACCAGAACAATTTTCCCCCGCTGTCCCGTGTTCTCACTGCTCGCTGCCTGCTGAGCAGTGGCTCTTACTTGTTCTTTAAAGACAAACCCTTTAATCAGCAAAACTAAAATGACAGAAGTCATCCAAAAAACTCAGCTAATTGCTGATAGCCATTGAGAACATGGATTCTAATAATAACTAGATACCAGACCTCAACATGGCGGCGATTCATTCCAGTGGAGTTGCTCACCTTGTGCATATATACACCAAAGCATGTATGTGCAGTAGTGTTTCTCCCATTGGCCCGCCCACAAGTTCCCGCTTGGCTCGTAGTCTTTACATTGTGATTACATCACGGATTTTTAAAGTGCTTTTCTCAGCTTGATGAAAAGTTTTACAAATATAAAATCAGCATGGATCAGAAATTCATAATATGAAGAGTCACAACTGACCTTGTTGCAGTTCAAGGTGTCCTGTCAACAGTGTTACAGAAGTCTCTTTTATGATGGTGATCTAAGGAGAAAATTCTTTTTGAGCTGCAGGGGATTTCTTTGCTGCAATACCGCAAGTGGCCATTAGGAAAACGTGGCTGCAAGACCGAGTGGCTTTCCTGGGTCCCTGAATGAAAAGCCCTCAGGGCAGCTTTATTTCTTGTTCTACTTTACCTCTCAAGTTGGACTGAGGGCAGAGTGAACACTACAGTGTCTCACTTTTGCCTCTCATGGCACAAGTAGTATAACAGGAAAGGAGGACTGGGGCTAGCTGGCTGACATGCTCATTTCAGTAGATGCAACACAACACATAGATGTTTTTGACATAATGTCAACACCGTTACTGCTTAGTCCATTTTTTGAAGGTTTTAAGCAAAATTCTGTGTATATCTTACACATTGCACCTTTGAAGTATCAGTCAAACAGGTCTTCATCTGATCATGAGACATGCCAAACACACATAGATCAACAGTCAATTAATTCACCTTATCATGCGAAAATATGCTTATTCTATAGATGTCTGATAATGTTTGACAGAAAACCTGTCTACCAAAGGACAAGACCTCACTGAGGGGAACAAAATATAGTTGTCAAATCAATACCAAAATGTGCAAAGCAAACTCACTGACACCCCGGAGTTCGTAAGGTTGAGTTTGACGAATGAATCCAGGTGGTTTTGCTCACCATCTTTGATCACATCACCCAGTGCAACAATATGGTTCTTCCATGTGTTGGTAGTCCATTATAGTCATATTTTGGGCAATAATGTAAGGTGATAATGGAGTCTCAACACTCATGTTTCAAGCCTCAGAAAGCTTCCAACAAAATACCTCTCAGATCATCAAACATCTTCTGAAACTCACCCTACATCTTTCTGCCAACTCTTTTTACATACTTCACACTAATACTTCTTGTGTGTACAACAGAGTGCAACACTACTAATGTCTTGGAGGAGAGACTATCTGAAAGTGTGTGTCGTTAACTATGACAGGCAGCTGCACAGACATTTTATTTGGGTAAATTCAGGCTATTTGTTGATGATAAAATCATGACAGCCCTCTCCATGATATGGGTGCTGGCAACACATCTGTCTGACACTGTTCAGGTTAACTGACTAGCTAGATTACAGACTTTCTAGCCATCGTTACAGATATCCAATCTTCAGTTTGACCTCTGACAGCCGAAGGAAGAAGAGAGAAATTCATCATGCAGTTAATCATAACCAGTTCTAGCTGCTGTCAGTGAAACGCTTGTCAGACTTTGTCAGAAAAGTCTGAAGTTACCGCAGATGGTCGTTTAACAGATCTTTGTGAATTTCCGCATGGTGCCACATCGATGGCTGTCACCTGTCTTTGATTGACTCAATCTTCTGACAGGAAGACAGATCGAAGTGGGTTGATGGAAGCAGGAAAGAGGACAGACAGAAGGTAAAACTAAGAGACGGATAGCTTAAATGGAGCAGAGAGTCGCTGGGTCTGCAGAGAATATTTATCAGATTGCTCAAGAGCTTCGGTTTTAAGAGCACCTTGACTCTTCGCACCTTTACTTCTTAATAGGAGATAACAACAGCCTAATCTCTAATGGAAAAATAACAGTCCCTGGAGAAACAGAGCTAATCTGTGACAGAAATAACAGCAGCGAAGGACAACTTTTTAAACATGGCTCCCTGCAGACGACGTGTACTTTTGAAAAGGATTATCCTCGCACTCGCCGCCTTCGCTCTCCAAAACATTTCCAGCTTCTCCTCTCTGTCTGTGCCTCCACGACGAGGAGTCAGTGTTCGCCCTGATACATATCGGTTATCACGACCGCACCACCTCACAGCCCCGCTATCCGATAATACATTGATTTTCTAAAAAGGTTTTTCAGTTTCACCTCTGCACGCTCTTATCGGGCAGGTGGAAAGCTGTGAGGAAGAGGCTGCAGGCCTTTCGACACGGCAGAATCCAGACGACCTCGACTATTAATTACATTCTTTTGTCTCCTGAAAAACTCTGCTGGCTTTAAATGCTTTAAACCCCTCTGATAAGTGGGTAAAGACTTAAATCTGATAGAGAGTAAAGACATTGATCAATTAGAGTTGATGCCCTGTTGATTAAATCTTCGGCACGTCTCATGTTTACTGATGTTTAGGGTACAAACATTTAGACAGTTTTTCTTTTGTATCACCATCCTCCTGCACCTTTATAACAAACTGCTATTAGCCACAACGGTAGAGTTCTGTGTGAGGTTGTGTGACGTTGCTTTATCACGCAAAACCTGTCATGGCCTATTCACAAAGAAATAGATTACTCAGCATGAATACTTTTGAACACATGCATTTCAATGGAAGCTGTGACTCACACTGAAATAATAATAATTCAAGAAATTACTCATGATTCAACTTTTGAGGAAAAACATGGGAGTCAACGAGTGACGAGACATACAGGAAGCCATCTTTGCTCCCCCTCTCATTCAGGCCACAAGCCAAGCGGTTATCCTGGGTCTGTGAAGTGAAGCTAATGTGCAGCTGCTTTACACCTGCATTCTGTCTAATGGCCAGCGACTGCACTGGTTGCACAAAGAAGCCCGATTGTGTAGAGGCCTATGAGAAAATAACCCTACTTCTCACTTTATTAATGATCTCAATTAACATTTTCTGATGAGCGTTTGGTCTCAATTGCTACTCTCAAGTCTTCTCTAATACAACATGATGTTCATGTTGTTAATTGGTCCCATTAAGAGTAAAATAAATGATAAATTACCGTATGCTTTATGGTGGCAGCTGTGGCTCAGAGGTAGTGCCGGTCATCCACTAATCGGAAGATTGCTCCCGATAGCTGTTCTCTTGCTGTATGAGTGCATGAATGGTTACTGAGTAGCAGGTGGCACCTTGTACGGTAGACTCGGCCATGTGCGCGTACCATGACCTGGATGATTGAGAATCTTCACCGACATGTAGTGAAGTGCTTCGGGTGGTGGGAAGACCAGAAATGCGCTACACAAGTGCAGTCAAAATAAGGGGCGTGGTTACCTTGTGATTGACAAGTCGCTACCACAGCGGTGACCTTGGGTTTTCAGCCAGATCCAGCCCTCGCTCCTCAACAGCTCCAGCCTCTCGTCCATATATGGTCACTTCTGGCTCTAAAAACAAACAAACAAACAAACAATCAAAGCAACAAGATGGTGACAGCCAAAATGCCAAACTTGAGGCTTTAAAATAAGAGTCTACAAACCAGTGGGTGATGTCACGGTGGCTATGTCCATTTCTTTTATATAGTTTATGTCTAAAGCCCTTTAACTAGAGCAGTCGGTTGAGTGGGTTTTATTTCCAACTAATCACCTCAGCAAGTGATTTCCCTGATGCATACCACTTATGTCAGCTTGAAGCGCCTCCTTGTGTTGCAAGTAAACAAAATACCTCCTGGGGCTGCCTGATGGACAAAGAGTTGAGGTGCCGACCATGAGCTGTAGCCCCCCTAGTTTATGTCCAATCCGCGACATTTGGTATGGCTTGTCATGGCTTAATCCAGATGAAAAGGTACTGGGCTGTCTCCGCCAATACTTATAAGTTGTGAAAAGATAAAACTAAATTTTGACACAGCATTTCCTCTCCTGCTGCTGTCTCATTACCAGCTAAAAAGAGATTTAACTTAACCCGCCACCTGATGAGTCGTCTCCACTCCACTGAAGTAGGTTTGTCTGAGCTCAACACTGGGTAATTGGTGACATGTGGTTGAAACTGAGGTATATTTGTAGATATGACTGATTTAGAAAATGACTGATGGGGCTTTTCAGATTAGTCCTCTCCTCTATATTAAAGGGGAAAAAAGAGAACACACTGTTGAATGCTAATTGATTGTAATGAGCTGTTCAGTCGAGGCGTCTGCATCAAATGTCTGATCTTCTCAGTTAAGAAGCCCACGCATGAATGAAATGAAGTGTGTTCATCATCACCACATGAATGAAAGAGACGAGGAGGGGGGTGATAGTGGACTGACTCGCTCCTACATGCTGTAGGTGGGCTGGTAATTAGCAGGACGAACTCTGCCATCTAATTACTCATCTGATTGAATTCAAACTCTGCAGTGAGAAACATCTCCACAGCCGCTCAGATTATGAACTGTGGGTGGGCTGGATAATTACCAGCAGCCTGCTATGAGAGGAGAGATCTTTTTCCTCCAGCAGAGCGTCATGACAAAACGTGGAGGGCTTCAAGTTGAAGCTGAGAGTTCACTGTGACTCTACTGCTGTGAGATGAGACGAGATCATCTAATATCTTCATATGTGTCCGGACACCAGCCAACAGGAGGTTCTTATGAACAAAATCAAATTCTACTATGTGCTCTCTGTGAGCTTCAACCCCCTGACACTTACAAGCAGCACTTTAAAATGCTTTGATGGTGAATTTATGAACAAAACACATTTGTGTAAAATCAACCCAAAGTACAAATGTAAGTTATTATTCCTTCAATTTAAACTGTTAAATAAATTGCACCTTGGGAGTCGAGGTAACCTCTAACTTGAGGTTTTTATATACACAGGCTTACACCTTTTAATATATAGTATATTTTATATTTTTACATTAAGCACTAAATAAGACAGATATTCTGTGAAAAAAATCATACTCCTCTGCCTTGTAGCGCTCATATTGGCCTTGCTACATGTGAATGAAAACAAATCAGAGCCAATTAAAGCCCCGTTTCCACCAACCACTTTCGATATGGTACCTTTGGAGCCAAAAGTAACCCTTCAGACATGGGACTTAGACCCTAGTTCTGTTTAGTGTTTCCACCGCAAACAGTACTCTTTCATGTGGGCAGGGTTGTTGCCACTCACTGCTCTGTCCTGCACTCACTGTATTTCCTTCTTTATCAGTCTGCACCGTGTTTATCATCTACAGAACGAGGTTGCTCGCTGACATATTCAAAACGAAACAGAACAGGCTGCAGAGAGAGTCTCTCTCCATAGGATATTTAAAAATAGCAGGTTTGTGCATTTAGTCCTTCTCAGGCAAGCACAGGGGTTTAGTGTTGCCGGAGCTCACGGGAACAATGCTCCGCCACGCGTTTTTTTTTCTCTGAGTGAAGACTGGGATATATGCAGTATGACCCCGTAGAAATTAATATCTATTTTCAAACGCTTAAAGATTGACTCATTACTAAAAGTGTACGTCATCCAAGAGAGAGAAAAAAAAAGCTAAAGTAATGGTCAAAGTTGTCACATTGACATATAAGGTGTGTTGATGGATTCACGTCGTCAACTCAAGCATTGAGTTCCATTACAAATAAATGTACCACCCTAAAAGTTGCCAAAAGACAGTCGGCCCGGTGAATTAAGTTATTTTTTCTCAGACTACAGCTGCTGCGAGAGGCAGCAAAACATCCTTTCATTTTATAGTTACTGTTAATGTAAAGCTCTCCACAGTATGAACAGTGGTAACATAAGCCTAAAAACCAGCCACAGCTCCGCCCTGAGCAGAGTGACCGTCTGCTATTGACCAATCAACAGACTGCAGTGTTCACAGCTCCACCTTTTAGTACCAGATTTGTGTGCTAGGTAGCCCAACAGAGGGGGGACCAAAATTGGGGACTGTACGGAATGGTTCCATCTTTAACTTTTCACAGTGAAAATGGAAAAAAAAAAGCCTACCGAACTGAACCATACCGTACCGTACCGTACTGCTCGGTTGGAACAGGGCTTAACTGTCAATCACGCCAGCTGCGGTCAACGTATCAAACTAGGCCGCGCTGATCAAATTTTAATCGAGACTGTGTTACTGCATTGCCTGTTTCTCTCCTCAAATGTTTTCAGAAACATATTTTAGTGTACTGTTTAGCTGTAAAATGAGAAAGATTGTTGCCCAGCCACCATGATGGAAACAGTCGCCAAACACTCCTTTTACAGCTAAACAGTACACTAATTTGTGTTTCTGAAAACATCTGAGGAGAGAAACAGGCAATGCAGTAACACAATCTTGATTAGAATTTGATCAGCACTGCAGAGTTTGACAGTTTGACCGCACTTCTTGAGGAGTGATTGACATGATTGACAGCTGTGTCGGAGACTCTGCCGCTCTGACTGGTTTTTGACGGTGTGCTACAATAAATTCTTGTAACTACCATTAGAAGCAGTGGGAAGAGCAGGAGGAACACAATCATTTCCCACAGATTACCTGTCATGTGTACTTCTATCAAAGTACAAATGGCAACAACTTATTTAGTTTAGTTTTAGTGTTGCTTTGAAGTGTTGCTTCTGTGACACAGTTGTCCTTGTACGATGGTTAAACCTGGGGAGTTTCTTTGTAATCCAACCCAAAGGCTCCAGCTATGAATCACATAACCTTTTCAATGAGGAAAATTAATAGACCCGGAAGAGCCAGCTGTATATACAACAGTGTTTCTAAAAGTTACTTATAGTTTTTTTCATTATGTGTTCTTGTTAGCTTGTGTACCTGCAGGTAATTGTTCAGCCCACCTACACTGTGAGGAACAACAGAGCGATTTGATTAAGTCAGCACAGAGACTGTAAAGACAGCGCTGACAGACAGTAAACTCTATTAGACCTTTCAATATTTCCCGTTATATAGAGGAGAATCATTTTCAACAATAATACCACTGCAACAGGGACACAACATTGAGCAATAAGATGTTCTGAGTACACAGAGGTCTGACTGGCTTCACTGTATTAAATAAAACAACCATGTCGAGAACCAATTTAGTTTTTTCATTCAGTGCCATTTAGTGCCCTAAAGACATCCCAATATAAAGTTATGCTCTGAGCGCCTCATTTAGAAACAAAATGTAAGCTGTTGCATCATCATAATGCAATAATATTAGAGCACCAGTGGCTGTATGCTGAGGTTTAAAACTCCTTGTGGTCTCAGTGATTTTATTTGTTCAGCTAATCTCATTTCTTCTAATACACTCGTGGAAAAGCAGACCTTAATCTTTAAATTTGATTTAGGACATTAATATTTAAATGATTTCAGAGCCAGCAGTTAATATTTATAAACTCTGAGTTGTCTTCCCTTTCAGGACCAAAGTGAATATAGTGAAGAATAAAGGGGTATAATTTCCTTATCAACGCAAAGTGTCCATAAAAGAAACATTTGAACATACAGTGACGAGTAAGCAGATGTCAGTCAGTGCTGGTGTGGGGCTCAACTCCATCCTGCAGGGTAAAAAACACCATCATCTTCATCATGTGATGGAGAACTGCTGACCACAAGGAGAGGGATGGAGGACACAGAGAGAAAGAAAGGGTTGGAGGGGTAATTAAAGATTGTATATCACAGGTGAATAACATTTGCATCAAGCTGTGTAATAACTAAACTGCCTTTCAGCTCTGTTTGTGCCAGCTTTAAGCTGTTAGGAGCTATTGTATGTATGTTGCATGTCTTTCCGTCTAATCTCCACTGCTGTCAAATCCCTCCCGGCCCACTTTCAAAGAAATAAACACTTCTTAAAATGTCAAGAGACACTAAACTAAAACACTGACAAAGAATAATGATGACAGCTATGGCTAGTGACAGAAATACCATAAGTCTCAATATTACTGTGTTTAAATGTTTTGTAGGTTGTCAGCACTGTCATAATCTCGGGATTTAAAGGATTGGACCCAAATGCAGAAACAGAGGATGAGACAGCAGTGGAGAGTTCAGTGCTTTAATGTGAAAAACAGCTTACAAATGGGAGCTCCAAGACAGGCAGGTAACAGATTAATGTAGCAGAATGCTAGGAAAAAAACTAAACTCTGGGTCAAAAGGCTAGAACACTTGTAACAAATAAACTAAGAACTCAAAACACTGGGAGAAAAAAAAGAAAAACCTACTCTAAGAAACTGCTAGGTCTACTATCTGAAAGAGGTGCAGATGCATTGATAAAGGACAAGGAGAGCACAATGACTCAATGCACAATGGACAACTCATGGAACACCGGTGTGGTTGAAAACAGGCACAAAGGCAGGATGCTTAGCAAGACATGACACATGAGGTGAGTGTAGCAAGAAATCAAGTATAGCGTTCAGGCAGGACACAATGTCAAGCTCAGTTCACATACCAGATACATCAGGTAATCTCAAACAGACCAATCAACTGATGGAGTAGCTGAAAGATCACATGGTTCCTTTCTATGCAACCAATTGGCAAATCTCATTCAGAGCACCCTATTTAAACTGCTCTGGCCTGCCTACTGTTGCTGATCCTCTGCAACCCGCTGCTTTTCAGGCCGCCTCCACCCCAGCTTCTCCTTTTCATGTTCTGCCTGACCTCTGTTCTGTTCCTGAGGGGTCTCTGCTGCTGCTCTTCCTGTCTTAGGCTTTCATGTAGGCACATGGAAGAGCAGGGAGGTTTTCTCTCTCCATCTTAGGCTTTCTGTGTATGCCTGGGAAAGGCAGAGAGACTGCAGAACATAGCCATACTGCCAAATATGATACTGCAAATGTAAATAAAGTTTTCTTTGACTTGGGTGTTCCTGACTGAACTAGAATTACCGCTTTCTGGTTGTATGCCTCCATCAGGCAGACAAGTCAACTTACAGTTTACATTAAGGTCTATGGAGACATGAATGCTTCACACACATCTTCCCCTTGGCAGCACAGAAGATCTATACAATCAGCAGTTTCAAGATGGACACCCAAGATTAGAGTCATCAATTCAGTATTTGATCAAATGTCTCTCCTTCTGTTTCTGAGTTATGACATTAACAAATGGTGTTTTTGCAGAGCATTATGACGTCACAGTGAAGTTGAACTTTTGGATAAAAAAAGGCATCACGTCATCATTTTATCCTATGAGACATTTGTGTGAAATTTTCTCATAATTAGGCAGTATGGATTCTGAGTTAAGGACAAAAAATGTTTTGTGAGGTCACAGTGACCTTGACCTTTGACCTTTGACCAACAAACTCTAATCGGTTCATTATTCAGCCCAAGTGTACATTTGTTTTAAATATGAGGAAATTCCCTCAGGGCTCTTTTGAGATAGACACAATGAGGAGATGAGACAGATGCAAGGTCACAGTAACCTTGACCTTTCATCTATGCCCACCAAATTCTAATCGGTTTATTGTTTAGTCCAAGTAGACATTTGTGCCACAGGTGTGATATTGCATTCAGGCGAATGAAACGGATGTAAGGTCACAGTGACCATGACCTGTGGCCACTAAAATCTAACCAGTTCATCCTTGAGTCTGGAGGAATGTTTTTGCCAAACAGGTGCTGGAGCCTGTCCCAGCTGACATTAGGCAAGAGGCAGGGTACACCCTGGACAGGTCGCCAGACTATCACAGGGCTGACACATAGAGACAGACAACCATTCACACTCACATTCACACCTACGGACAATTTAGAGTCACCAGTTAACCTGTGTGTCTTTGGACTGTGGGAGGAAGCTGGAGTACCCGGAGAAAACGCACGGGGAGAACATGCAAACTCCACACAGAGGGGCTCCTCCACCCCGGGTTCGAGCCCCCCCACTAACTTATATTTTGTTTTGGATAAACATAGGGTCTGACTTTTAATACATATTTTTTTCATATTTATCAGGCATTCAGAAAGTTAATTCTTGACCTTGCACACAGCTTCTAACAGAAAAATCTCACCTCAGGTTGACTTAGAAGGTGTTCTGGAGCTTTCAGTCACATTGCATGACCTTCATCAGCAGACAGAGGTTGCCATTAGTTTTTTTATTCAGGACAGTGGAGGTGAAAATGCATCATCTTTCTCACCTTTCTTGTGAATAAACACATTAATACAGCAAGATTTAGAATCATATTTCTTGTAATCATGAGATAATCATTTTCTTTTTATCTCAGCTAAGTACGCTTTGTTTGTCACATCAGCAGCCATGTGTTTAATATGTGAACATAACATTTGTGTTATCTGCTGAAATCATGTGTGAGCAACCTGCTTGTTTATGGTCATCACCACATCAGTCTTACGCATTTTCATCTGAGGATCATCACCACATAATTACGTTATTGTTATCACAATAACACACTTGCTGCCTGCTTCAGCTGCTCTCATCAACATGCAGATCTGTCCTTGTACAACTATGCTCACCCCTCTGTCATCTGCACAGACACTAATACAGCTGGATGCTGCAGTAATTATAGCTTTTAAAGCTGCTGTTTACATGGCTGAGGAGAAGCAGGGGGGAATAATTGAGGGATTTAAGTCATTAAAATGGTCAACATGCCAAGTGGAGGAAAAAAAGGAGAGGCAGAATCAATCTGTAATGACAGACAGAGAGGATAAATGATGATGGAGGTGAGTATCAGGCTTCATTGTTGTCTGTTATTGTGACTTACAGATAGAGCTGACCTGTCTCATTCAGTCTTTAGATTTATAAAACAAAGGAAAGCACAGTCAAAGAGATTCAAATTGAGTTTAAATTATTCATCTGCATGGACGTGGTGCTGTAGTAACTCTGGATCTGCCAGCAGCACTGGAGTAAAATAGTCCTGCAGCATCTTAATCCATCCAACATTGTGACACCGCTGTAAAACAAACTGGCAACATTGAGCATCTGTTCTATAACAAAATACACTGTCTTGCATATACCTGGTGATAAAATATGATGAACAGTAATAACAGACAAGGAGGATGCTCACTCTTTGTGAACCTGTTCCATGTTTCATCTACTGGATTACACATCAGCCAGTCCTGCAGGTTGGGGCTCATTTAACACTGTCTGATATTTAATTTTTAGACTTGGCTTTGCAGTTGAAATAATTTACGATGTGTTGTGAAGATCAACAGTATTAACACATTTTGTTTTGGGTCCATGCTGATGGCTAATTGAAATGACTTTGGTGGCTCCTCTAAACATTTCTGTAGCACCACCAGCAGGTCAAAGTTTTCACTTATCTCAGCGGTGGATGGACAACAGGGATGGACAACATTTTCCACAGAATTTAACATCCTGCTCGGGTTGAATAGTAGCAAATTTGATCCTCTGGCTTTTTATTTAGTGCCAAAGTCAACAAATGATGATGGGGCAGACTTTAGGGGTGAACTGTCCCTTTTATGAATTTTTTTTCATTGATTTCTTAATTTATCTTACAAATTTTAGGTTCATTTCATAATGTCCTTCAGTATCTTTACACATATTAGTCAGGGCACAGTATTTGTGTTAAATATGAATGTGTACGTATAGGGTAGATGTGCTGGGGCTGGACAGACTCATCTGACATTTTTATTATCAACAACACCACTGGCACAGAAAACATGTAGGAGGAATTACAAATTGGCCCCCACTGATCATTTTAACACTTAAATGTGAGATGCATGTGAGACACAGAGCAGTGTAGCCCTCTGTGACACAGTGTACAGTCTCAACACAAAGGCGTCTCTGTGGCTTCCACCACGGAGTAATTCTAAAAAGGAACACAGAGTAGTGCGCTGCATATAATCCCGTGAGCTGCATGAATGCCACCGCAGATTAAATGTGCTGCTCCATCACATCAAACGTTTCTCAAATGTTAACCCAGAATGATATATTCATGTTTTCTTAAAATGGAGCTGTGTCCCTGTGGTATATCATCCTAATCAAGCACATTAACTGTGTACATCACTGCCAAAAGAGACTGAATCTTTCATCACATGTAAATTCCAGTTGGCAGCAGATTAGTTGATCCTCAGTGCTGCTGAAGTTTTCTCCACTGAGTCTTTGATATCGCTGATGATGCCAAAGATGTCAGTTATCAGCTTCGCATCTCGTCTCTGATCACAACCACTAAGGGGAGATTTAAATGAATCAAACAGGGGATCGCTGATCTGAGGCAGCGGAATCGTCTCGGGCGTCTCGAGTGTTTAAACAGGCAGAGAGGCTAAGTGGCTCTTCACAGAGAATCACTTTGACATCCTCTGCTCCTCGATGCTTCGCAGCTTTACATATTTCCCTCATCTCTGGTCTGCGGAATGTTAACAGCTATCAGAAATGTCAGTGCTGACGGATCTGTATCCTCCCACACTGCGGCTCGGAGAAGCAAATGTAAAAGATGTAAATGTATGTAAATTGTCCTGGATGCTGCGTGTCAGCTTCATTTGATAAAGATACAAAAGAAAGGTTTGGTTTGATTATTTTAAAAAGAATCTCAACACAGCAAATGCGATTTTCCTTTTATTTTGTTGTGGAGACACGTCAACTCTCTGTCCTTCAGACACGTGAATGTAGGAACAAATTGGCTCACAAGCACAATAAGAGTGTATCCTGTTTACATTTATTCCTCTGGTGAATCATCTGTAAAGCAGAAAAACCTCCAGCTACAACAAAAAACACGATCCTTTGAAAAAACAAAACAAAACCATATTTTTTTGTTTTCATCAAACAGGATTTTGTTCATGACCAAACAACCAGAATTATGGGTAAAATCTGGAAATGGCTATGGCATGTCACTCACACCCACAACATCACTGTGATTCATTATCAACACGACAGTTACACTGAACACAGCAGTGTCAGAGACTCACCACTGTCCCTCATAAAATTCACTCTGTGGAGGGTAAAGCTGTCGTTATTCTGTTTTTTTCTTACTGTCAACAAATCCCACAAAAAAACAAATTCAACAATGTGTTCATCAGTATCTGACTTCCCTGACCTGTCCGCAACCTCAGTCCCATTGGTTAACTAAAGCCTAGTTGACATTACACGATTTTCACCGCCATTTTGACGTCGCAGAGGATCTTGAGAGCCACCTTGATAGTCTGCCACGACGAGTCCTCATGTGTGAACAAGCCTACTCGCAAGTCGCCCCCTCGTCTGTGACTGGGACAGGATATCTGGCATGCTAGAAAACTGGAGAAGTCTGACACGAGTGACAAAGAGCATCGGCCAATGAGAGGCGGGATACATCCCATGTCAGCACGCAGGAGGACGGAAGAAGTGTGAGGAGGACAAGCCGCAGGGCTGCCACTTGCCAGGTCCGCTTATTAGCCGTGACTTTGGGCTTATTTCTAAAATGGAGTTGCTTATTCGGGCTTGCTCTCTAAACATCACCTTTCTCTATATATATCCATCTAATAAGTTATTTAAATGAATGATAGTCGCTTCTTTTGGGCTTGTTTCTATAGCCCTGGTTGCTTGTTTCTTTCCCAAGATCTGGCAACACTGACAAGCCGGCAAGCAACAACAACAATAGCAGCATCCACAGGATCACGGGTAGCGCAATGTGTTTGGAGCCAGGCCCTGAAGGCAGATCTGATTCAACACTGGGGAGAATATCCATGCCTTTACGATGTGTCGTCTCCAAGTTTGGTGACGTCACCGCGTTATCTGGGGCTCTGTCGGCGAGGGCTCAGTGGAGAAATCTTGTGGTGTGCACACAAAGGTCGTAACACAGTTGGTGAGTCTCCCACTGACAGAAACACACGTCGCCAGGTATGAACACTCAAAAGATTACAATAGTCTCAGCGACGAAAAATCAGGGTGAAAATCGTGTAATGTGAACTAGGCTTAACCTGTTTCATGATGCTCTAATCTCAGCTCACGTTTTTTATTAGTGAGCGAACAATCCAACGCTTGGTGAATTCTGCTTCACAATGATAGGAAGAGCCGACATCAAAGGATAAAAAAAACACTGGTTCATGCTTAACATATAAATACAAAAGGTCACAAATATATAGTTTCTTTTTTAAAAAAAAAAAAAAAGGCTCAGCTGCTCGATGTTGATTTCAGCAAACGTTACTTAAACAGGAGAAAACAGTGCATTTGTCTGGGACTCTTTTTAGCAGCGGATTAATACAAATTTAGTGGCCTAGAGAGAATTAACAGCACTAGGATGAACTACAGTGTGGCTCACTGCAGTGTTCTTTTGGAAGTTTGGACAGTACTAAAGCTCCGAGGCACAGAGAGGAAAGTTATATCAGGTTTTGACAACACAATTTATTGTTTGCTTCAGTGTTTTTGTGGGATTTGATGACAATGAGGAAACTGCAGAATATCGTCAGCTTTAAGGCTTGGTCTGAAAATAATTCATCCGAGTCACCAAGGGTAGTGGATATGCCCACAGGGACGAAGTAAACCCAGGACAATTTTTCACATGGTGTTCAACTTTGGTGAACTTTGACCTGCAAGTTTGTGCTGCGGATTAGTAGCATCTTTGAGGAAATAGAGAGCCAAAGAATCCACGCTGAACGAAGCTGTCGCAGCTTAGCTGTGTCGCACCCTCCAGTTTTATTTAACCTCCTCTGTCGGAGAATAAACTGCTCCAAAAAAGAGCTTGCAGGTGGTTATGAGACAGGAGTTGATGGTATAGATCCAGATTGCTAAGTGACAGCTTCCTCGTTCAAAAACTCTTTTATTTAATGACATGATCTGGAGAACAAAATGCCCATTGCACAGAAAATAGAAAGAAGATCTGAGAACTGCTGTGATGAATGAGCGTGTTAGCGGTTAGCTCGTCAGTTGTGTGACTAGTCTGTACGTCACACAAGCTATACAACCAAATATTTCATAGACGCATGGATGAATTTTGCTGTTACTTTCTGGTGTGACCTAACATTCACCTTTTAAGTGTAAGAATAACTGCAAGAATACAGGACCGAATGTAAAACCGTTGTGATAGTCTTGTTCTGTTGCCTGGAAATGGTTTGACTAAAAAAAAAAAAAAAAAAAATGTTGTTCACAGTTACTCTATACCGAGGCTGAAGGTCAAACATCTGTTTCCTTGCTTGTGTGCACACATCACTGCATACATCAGTGACTTGCTGCTTATGTTCTCAGTGGATGCTGTCTAAAAAATTCAGATGTTCCTCTCTGGATCTTGACAAGCATTTTACTTCACTGTATTCTTACACAGTGTCCTCCAGCTGCGCTCAGTCTGCAAGATTATCTGGCTGTCAAGGTTACCTGTTGAGCTCCTCTCGGCAATCGAGTGCTGCACTGCAGTCGCTCTGCTGCAGGATGGCTTCTTCTTCTTCTTCTTCACCATAGAATGAACTCTCTGGAATTAAAAGTTGTGGCAAAGACAACAATGTGTGGCTTCAGCTGTTTTGAGGTGGAGAACAAAAGACAACACAAACAAAGAGATGAATAATGCACTTTGAAGTTTTCGCAACTTTTGTCATTAAAATCCCATCTGCGCTTTGGGGTCCTGCGGAGAGACGGTGGTGTGTGTTTGAAAAACAGCTGCTGTCGATCCTCTTTCTGCTTCTCAACCTCCCTCTATCAGCAGCACTCTTTACACATGGGTTGAATTAACACATGGGGGATTTGCTTCATTTTCAAGTGTTAATAACAGGCTGTTTTCATTATATTCATGTCTGCTCGACAATGTCTCTCGGATTATCTCTCCGTCTCACTCTGATCATCTCTCTGCTTTCAGCGGAGTCACACACAATCCACCTGTCAGACCGAAGCAGATTAGCATTTCAAAAACACATTAACTGTCTCTGCGTGCAGTGAAGGAGGTGACAGACAGCCACAGTGTAATAGAGTCTATGCTGCTGTCAGTGTTAAAAGCTTTACTCTTCAGAGACATTTAGAGAGCTGGGAGAGGAAGCTCCCAGCAGGCGGCATACAGCAGGGACCAGGAAACTTTTCTAGTGAAGACCTGTGCGAGCCTTTTCATGACAAGCTTGCAAACTAGAAACCTTCAGAGTTCATGGATCTATTTTTGTTCCCTGCTTTTGTTGTGCTTTCATGTTATGATGGGAAGAACAGAAGAGAGGAAAGACAGAACTAAGTATAAGAGAAAGAAAAACAAGTAGATTTAAAGTGGACATTTATCCCTACTGTCTAAAAAGTCTCCAAGTCTCTCGACCAGCAGCTTCCAGACTGCAGTGCACCGTTTCTCAAACAGCTCAAATGTGCTTGTGGCGATGATTGGAGCAAGACTATGTTGACTTTGAAGACGCCTCTTGTTAACACCAATATGGTAGCACAACACTGCTGGGGAAAAAAATCACTCAAGAAAATGTTTAATTCATGTGCTGTCTGGAGTTAGAAAATCATCAAACAATGTCCTGGTATTTGGTGGATGTTTGCAGGCTGCAAGGACTCTGACAATGTTTGCACATTTTCACACAGGTTACTCTTCATCAGGGCTCCACAGCCTCTAAAGAGAGCACACTGTTCCTCCCCCGAAGCTCTGCACAAAAAGTCATTACACGTCAACACACCACCAAACACCGGCTCTTATATAATACTCTTCCTGAGGGCTTCATTACAGGTCAAACATTTCCATTTCCAATTAAGCAAACATCCATTCATTATCCTCACAGAAACGTGCATTAGCCAAACGACCCCAGCCACCATTCCATGCACCCTGAATCACTGACATAAAGTTGTGTTTGAATACTTTAAACCATTAAAACAAAATTCACAAAACAGAATCTCAGTTCAATATGACAGTGACACTAGTTAGCTGTAGACATGACTTCCACATTTATACCTTTGAATATTTACAACACCATATAGGTCCAGCACTGTTGCCTGTTTGTATCAGTATATACATTATATACAGTAAAAGACAAAACTATGTGCACTGTTCCTTTTTTTTTGTTTGTTTGTTTTTTTTTTTGTTTTCCATATCCTGTGGAGCCTCCAGTGAAGTCTCTGAGCGGCTCTGAGTCCTGAGGCGTGGCAGGACTCCCCTGTCTGCAACCACCAGTTCATCAGGTCATCAGGCCTCCAGTTAAATGAAATACTCCTTTGGGTTTTCAGTGGAGACATTCTGGGAGTCAGTCTGGTTATTGAAAGGAAAATCTGGGCTGTCCTCCTGTCTGACTCCCTTTACTTCCTGGTTTCGATACGTCTCTTTTCTCCGGTAGAGGAATCTGGCAGTTATCGCCAGGCCGGTCACAATCACAAAGATCACCACTGCTATGACACCTGCAAGGTATAGGACAGTTACTCCGATTAGGACAAATATTTCTTCGATACGGTACATATATCGTATCGTATCCAATCGTATCTAATCGTATTGATTTGATACGATACAATATGATACGATTCAAGGAGAGGTTAGCCTAGACTGTGGAGCTATATCTTGATCAACTGCAGGTGAATACA
Organism: Epinephelus cyanopodus; assembly: GCA_026686955.1. NCBI lineage: Eukaryota > Metazoa > Chordata > Actinopteri > Perciformes > Serranidae > Epinephelus > Epinephelus cyanopodus. The sequence goes on along the minus strand of CM048926.1, from coordinate 34,836,699 downwards.
ATGACCACACGTCTTAATAAGTTTACGACTTTGCACGCTTTAGAATTATGTAATCAAAATCTAGAATGTACTAGTGACAAGCTTGCAAGCTAACAGGATCATTCAGTAATGAGGGGAGGTGTATCACTACTTTTGTCGAGGCTACTGCTTTTCCCTTGCTTGCAACCATTGTGCTAATTTAGGCTAAACATGTTCTGTGCCAGTGCACAGATGTATCCCACAGTAAACTAAATAAAAACATTAAACAGAAGGGCAGTTTAAAGTAAGATTAAAGGATGATATTTACAGCTTTTCCATTTGTGCATGGTTCAGCTACCCCTCATCACTCACACTTAACAGTTTCAAATGTTTACCTTATTATTTTAAATGAGTTTTAATTTCACTGTCTTCTGGAAAACAACTGTTTTATTGACATTTCAGTTCAGTGTGACAATCAGTTTTATGAGACTTGATAGTGATGACATCGTCTGCTTTAATTTTTGTCAGATTACATTATGCTTCTGTGGTAATAAACCGTGGATTTTTCCCAATAATTTCAAACTTACTGCTACGAAACTTACTTGACTTAATCTAATCTAAATGTTTTATACAGTAAAATAAGCTGAGGGTGTGAGCAGGGGCCAGAAACACCATTCTGTAGAATATAAAACACTGACACATTATTTGGAAGTTGTTGATAGTAATATAATGTCAAACGGCTAAAAAATAAAAAATACTGCCTGACAACCAGTGGTGGAAAGTAACTAAGTACATTTACTCACATACTGTACTTACGCAGGGTATTAAAGTAAGTGTACTTTGCTTGAGCGAAATGTTCCTTTGACTTCGCTACAATGATTTAAGAGCTATACATTTCAAATTAGGATTTTATATATAAAATATATCAGTATAAAATATGATCCATTGTTACAGGTTGAGTGTATAAAGTCAGAAAAACTAGCTCCACCTTTCGTAATGACAACATTAACGAGGACCTCTTAGGCCTCATTTACACTGCAAGCGATGCGTTCACGTAACGCTCACGAAGCGGTCCACAAGCATCGCAGCAGCACTCGTGTATTCTCACCAAAACTGAAGAGACGCGTCGCGCAGTGGCCGCTGCCGTCCCGTCAAAATACAAACCACACCCGAACAGTTGGCGGTAGTGCTCCGTGTTTGCAAATCTCCAATAAACCCCAAAGAAAAAGAAGTGAGTTTGGACCCATAGCCCAGGGTGGACAGGTTTGTGCGCCAGTGATTATTACACGTACATAAAACATGTGCCTGTAAGCCTGTAAGTGGCAAGGGGCAGATGTCTATGGTAGCCAAGAGAGGTCACAACACACGTAAACGTATGTTTTTTGTTGAATACCGCGACCATTCGCTCGTGACTCACACAAAAAATTGGCGTCTCTTCTATTTTCGAGCTTGCTCGCGCAAGCAGCGCAACTCGAGCAGCGCTTGCGGTGTGTAAATGAGGCCTTATGCTTGCCATGCTATGCTATTTTTGGTCATATGTTGTTTGTGAAGATTTTGGTTTATAAGCTTGTATTGATAATTTTTCACAGTAGAAAATGCTGCTATTCTCTGCAATGGTGGTGCAGAGGCACCAAGAGTACAGATGTGAAAGTCCTGGAAATGTTGACCAATCAGAGCAGACCAATTACAGCAGATTTTTCAGATACGGGGAATCAAAGACACATGTGCTTAAACAGAGTATTTCAGACATAGGGTGAATGCAGGTGTTTCAGCCCATTAATTATATGTGGAAAATGAAGTGTTTTTTGAAGATTAAAGCATGTCATCATGTTCTAGAAGAACCTGAAAATGAGCAGCAGCCACTCTGCATCATGAGTACTTTCACTCATTTTAATTACATTTAAATGCAGGACTTGTGCTTGTAATGAAGTATTTTTACACTGTGCTACTTTTATGTGAGTAAACTATTTGAATACTTCCTTCACCACAGCTGACAACCACCTGAGCAGAGTCCACATTATAACTCAGCCGTGACAGTTTGAAGTCTGAATCCTGGAAGCCTTGTTGCCTGCTGACTGACACACTGTCTTCCTGTGGAATAAATCTATCACTGCGGACTTTGGTCACACAGCTTTGAGAAACTGTTGTGATGATTTCTGCCCATCTCTGCCTCCCCTGGGTTTGTGAGCTCTTTTCCCCCCGCAGTCTTGTTTGTTCTACTAATCTAAACTTCAATGCACAGGGAACAGAATGTCACATATTTAGGCTCCGCTGTACTTTTCTGTTCAGCACATTTCATTACCCAGAGAAAGTTTCATTTAATTGCAATTCCAAAAATACAGCTGAAATCAATTTTGCACTGCATTACTGTGGTTTGCATTTGAAGATAACAGCGCGAGCGTTTCTCAATCAGCAAGTCATTTCAGCTGGGGTTTAATTAGTTCAGCTGTCCTTTGTGCACAGACACGGAGTCACACAGATTTAACAGACACTTTCAAATGTCCCTCACTTCTTCCTATCTACACGCTCACAGGAGCAAATCAATCTTCACTTTGAATCAATCTGAATGTGCTGAAACATTTAGCAAAAACATTTAACTTTTGGTGGGATTTTTTTTAACCCGTCACTTAACCTTTCAGCAGATCTTCGCTCATCAATGAAATATTGAGTGTAATCTCTGACTCTGATAGATACAAGAAGTCCAATACAAACATTGTAAAACATGGTGAAACAGTGCAGTACCTCCAATCAGAGCTGAGTCAGTCCTGATGGCATTGACTAAAGGTTGACCTGAACCCACTGAACCAGACTGGTCTACAGCAGAGAAAGAAGAAATGAAAGAGGGAAATGGACAAGAGGTGAAAATGAAAAATATGAGGAATATCAGAAAAGCGGAGATGATTTAAAGGAGAGGTGGAGAGAAAATATGGTAAGAAAATAGCAGCATAAAAAAGCAGAGTAGAAAACAAGAGACAAGGAGAGAAATTCAGAGACAACATCACAGCATCATCATTCAGAGCAGACAGAGAATACAGCAGCAGCTCTCCAGAGGACTCTATTAAAGCAACATGAATCTGGATGAAAACGAGACCAGAGGAAAGGCACTGGAAACTCCCCTCTGTGGTCCAAATTAATTATCTCATCAGGCACATTGTCATGAGTCTCCTCAACAAGGTGTACATACTTAATAAGCCCATTATACCGTTTTAAATAGCAGCTCCTACCAAGAATAGATACACACACAGAAACAAAGGGAGAAACTCACAGATTTCTCAGTTTAACAACACGATTTTTGTCTGATGTTACATATTTTCCAAACACAACGTTAGAAAAGGGTCAACACTGGGCATTTAGGACACAGAGAAAAGCTGTGACATTTAAAATGAGAAGACAATAACATCCTCTAAATAACCTTTTTTTCTGCTTTTCGACTCCCATCTGCTGTAAACAACCGTGATTGTTGCAAAACAGCATATGGTCAAGCGACTCTCCAATTTTGTAGTCATTATGGAAGAAAAATGGGGCTTTTTTGATCAACCAACTTCACAGGGCAAAAATTTACCACTGAGCCCCCTGTTGACTCCACCCTCCACCCTCCACCCTCGTGTATTCTGTATGAAAGCACCCCATTGCCTTCAAGTTGCAGAGCTCAGAATGGCTACACACTGGAGCATTCAGCAGCTAAAAAGACAGCTATTTCCTTCAGGGTTTGGTAGATGCCAACAGCAAAGCTAAATTCTGCATTCTAATGTTGCTCCATAGCTGCTGGATGTGTAAATAAGCAACTGTTTGTTCGCCACATTGACGCAAAACGTGATGTTGTGTTCATAACTTGCTTCTGCTAATCTAAATGGCCTTAAATATATCTGTTGTAGGTTTAACTTGTGATTGTTGCACAAGAAAAACTAGAGTCTTAACACTTGATTCTGACATGGATACATTATTAGGTAATGATGCAGAAGCCACTTTAGTTCACACAGTGGTTTAGTTGTGCAAATTATAATAAATAAATTATAAATAAATTAGCAATTCATTAAATTAAATGAAGCTCAGCATGAGTTCAGTCAGGAAGACTGCCTTTGCGCTTCATTCATTCCCAACACTCTCTTTCTCACTACCTCTGCTTCAACCTAATCAACTGATGACGGGCATTCGCTTTTCCAGTTAAACCAATCAAATTTTGCCATGATCTCTATCGGCCAATCCCGTCGTTGCTGTAAAGTTTTAATCTGTTCTCCTCTCCTGCTGTCAGCTGCCATTTTATGCTGAATCACCGTGCCCTCCTTCACCCCATCCACGTCTAGTCATCATATTCAGTGCCCAGGTCGAACTCATCAAAAGTCCACTTCTCATCACATGCAGATTTTAGGCACCCTCTTCATCTCTAGGGTCTGGATTCAATAGAGGGGTTCCCTATTCTACAACGGCTTCACCAACCCCCTTAAAATATGTGACATCACGATGGGGTCATCCTTTTCTGCACGTGTACATTCCTTCACTCAGAACGAGTCTCTCCTGATTGAACTGACACATAGTGGGAGTCTGCTGCCTAGAAAAGTTGCCTGCTTTGCCCAGTTTCTAAGCCAGCCTTGTTTACGTCCTAAAGGGCAAGAATACATCGGCCTTGCATAGACAGCAGGTCAAGAAAATGTTGGCAACCAACACAAAGCACTGCATCGGCAATAAATAAAAATGAGTACATGAGAAAAGTCAGCTGGAGGACAGACTGGTTGTGGACACCTGTATTGTTGTGGAAGAATCCCAGAACAAGAACGCTTCTTCAATACACTTTTCAATGCACTACTTGGGGCCAAAGGACACATTTCAAATTCCTTACAAGTTTTTAAACCCAAAACAGATCTCCTCTCACACCGCAGAACCTAAAAACAATCCACAGCACATAAACATGTTCGTCAAGTAACACAAATCAACCTCCTCCTCTCTTACCTGACAGGTGGTGCGTGTTCTCTGCTGCGTAGGGATCGGCTGAAGCTGAAGAGCCGCAGTTGGACTGGACTAAAGGTCCGGTGATGATGACAGGGCTGGTGTCCGGATGGAGCAGAGCAGCTTTCAGAGGGCTGATGGAGTTAAAGTGGACCACTGAGAGACAGCCGGTAAAACCGAGAGACGCCAACCTGGCCAGGTCTGGATCCATCTCATCAGACTCTGGAGAGAGAAAATGAGAGGGAGGCTTGAATAGCTTGAGTTTCTTACTGAACAAATCAAGACCAGTTCCTTTGAAACAAATTTAACAACGTAACCCAGATGGTTCCTGACAAGATTATTTATCTTTATTGAAGATCAGATTTAATCATCCTAAAATGGATGAGTTTTTTCCAAAAATGTCTTTTTTGCCACATGTTCCAGGAAGAGACAACACAAAAGTGCTCTGAAAGAAGAAATGATTGTCTTGAAACAAAAGCAGTTCTCAATTGTTTCCCACTAGTGCAGTGACTGTTTAAAATGGACCAATTGCTTGGTCTCTAGTATCGCTTCTTGTACCTTTCTATAAAACTTCTTATCCAAACAACTTCACAGTCGACACTGCACTTCCTTGGGTCCTGAGTAATACACCTGCCATGACAAGTTGCATCCCCTAGCAATGCTACAGTGTGTGTGTAATTTGGGTGCAAAAAGTCACAAATATTTTACGGCCTTAACTGAGTCAAAGCTGACTATTTCCAGAACTAAAGCGTTAATTCCGAAATTTACAGTACTGATACTGAAATGATTTAACTGCTCTTGTCTCTCTTTCTCCATCTGCTGTTGAATGTCCTATAGCGAGGAAATGTGATGACCCTCCTCCCATACTCTAGATGGCTCTCTTGCTGAGAGGAGGGTCTATGGCTGACTTAGCCACACCTGGGCTGGTGTGTACTCCTTCTTCCTCCATTGTCAGTTTCAGGCTAAATCCAAAAGTCCACACTTCACCGCAATTGCGAACTTCACAAACGTCCCAGAAAGTCTGGAAGTGCTACGGGCTGTCCAAAGCTACAATTCATCCGGTCCACAAGGGGCCTCAAGTGGACTTTCTGCAGACTTCCAGAGAGTCTGCTTGGGGACAGATTAATAGGCACTGTTCATCAACTTATATGACATATGTGAAAATGACAGCAGTGATAGCTGAACATTTCCACGGCAATGAGTAAACAGTCAAGGGCTGTCTATCAGCCACATGCAGTCTCTGCCCTCGCAGATTTTACGTGATGACAGTAAATACATCACGCTATGTCCAGCTCAAGTCCGCGAGGGATCAGTCTGCAAGTCCAGAGGGTGGACATTTGGATTCAGCCTCACTCTCTCTCTCAGCCTGAGGACAGCTCTTGGTTATCACTTATGTCATAGCTTTTGAGCTGGGCTGTGACAAATGGGGGCTCGTCCGCTCCGTTGACCAGTAAGAGGTGTGTTTCACAGTTCTGCTCATTGTTGTGTTGATGGGCGGAGACTGTGAGGGATTACTATAATGAGTTTGTAGCAGTTACAATGTGCCTTTTTTTGTGAATGAGATGCACGATCAGGCAGAAACATGTTGTGGTTCCACAGGAGCTGACGAGTTACATATTTACCATACAACATGTGATTGGTATCAAATCTCATCTAACTCTTGGCAATAAAGGCAGTAAGTGTATTTTCCAAAATGCTGAACTATTTCTTCAATACAAGTCTATTATGTTCTTTGAAATACTGACACTCATTTCAAGATTAAAAAAAGAAGGTACATTTTTAATGCTCAATGTGAAATTAAGCACTTTTTTTAGGATGGATGTTTTTTGTGGTTCTCAGAGCATAGGTAAACTGACAGGAACCATTGAGTGTCAGAGAAAGAGCTCAGAAATCTTAATTTATCTGTCCAAAGTGTTTTGACTTTTAACCTTTGGTTTAGAGGCTGTACTGTCTAATCCAGTAAGATGACTCGCTCAATAAAAATCACAATACACACTGACAGGTTCATTGACTCTACCTCACATTTCCCTGTTATCAGAGCAGGACAACTGTGGCAGAACATTGACTCTAATGATTAGCACACACACATAACCTTACAAATACGGCCTCATTACAACAGACACACTGTCGGTGATTGAGCTTCCAGTCTGCATCTATCACTCCACAAGACAGATGTGCACTTTCACCTCTATCTGTTTACTTCTGACTTAAATCCCTTCATCATTCACCTTCATTCCTTCACAACAGTGTAAACAGCAGCTGCGAAAGCCGACATTACCGCTGTAAGCAGCTGCATCAGTGTCTGTTCAGATGACTGAGAGGTGACTGTGTTTTTTAACCAGGACACATCTGCATTTTGATGAGAGCAGCAGGAAACATTACTGCAGCCTGTAAGCTCCTCTCAGCTGATACACACTTCACTCCATCACCTCTCTCCCCCTCTCTCCCTCTCTCTGAATTCCTTCCGGGTCCATTAGTTAGGCTGATGGATGACAGGGTTGACAGGAAACGACAGAAAAATCAACTTTCCCGCTGCTTTTCTGATCCTGATCTGACTCTTTGCCTCTGCTGGTTTGACAGAGGGTAAGACCAGTCACAAGCTGACATGACGGGGTTAAAACACAGTGCTGAGTTACAATACACTGGAGCTTTACATCCAAATGGACAAAAGATCTTGGGAGAATCTGTATTAGTTACTCCACAAGATATGCGGTGTGCATGTTTGCTATGACACATTGATTTCAATTATTGTACATTTAGTGGATTTTAATTATTTAACAATAGATTTGGACAAATAAAGGAAGATATCAGCGGCCAACATCATGAAATGAAGCTGCCAAAGAATTTTCCTCTCAATATGGAATATTTTTTAGTCCTTGCCCAAAAATGCAAGTAATTATAGTTTTTAGCACCAGCAGATCAGAAATACCAGAAGATGAAAAATAAAGAATTACCAAATAACACATACTCATGCAGGTATGTAAATAAATCATAATGTTATAAAACATAAATATAGCCTACTTTTTATTTAGGGTGCCACATGACACTAACACACACTGCTGCATTCCTTTTTTAAGTGTACTTGATTAAAATATTCTAGGAAAAGGCCATTTGAATTGTATGCTGTATAATTGTAACTGTATGCCTCTGCAAACCAGTCAAGTTGTAGTTACAGTTTACTTGCCTGTCCAGTCATTCGCAGCCATGACAGTAAACAGTGCTTTCATGATGGACACCCAAAATCAGTGTCACCAATTCAGTATCTGACAAAATGTCTCTCCTTCTGTTCCTGAGTTATGCCATTGAATAATGGCCAGAAAGTGTTTTTGCAGAACATCATGATGTCACAGTGAAGCTGACCTTTGACCTTTTGGATATCAAATGTCATCACTACACAATTTGATCCTATCAGACATTTGTGTGAAATCTTGTCATAATTAGCATGAGAATTCTTGAATAATGGCCAAAAACATGTTTTGTGAGCTAACAGTGACCTTGACTTATGACCTTTGAACATCAAGGTCTAATCAGGTTATTCTTGAGTTAAAGTGGGAGTTTTTCCCAAATTTTAAGAAATTCCCTCACAGTGTTCTTGAAATATATCTGGTTCATAAAAATGAGACAGACGCAAGGTCAGTGTGACCTTAACCTTCGATGAGTAAATCTAATCAGCTCCCTGCTGAGTCCAAGTGGATGTTTGTGCCAAATTTGAATAAATTCCCTCACAGCGTTCTTGAGATATCACATTTCATGTGAATGAGACAGATGCAAGGTCACAGTGACCTTGACCTTTGACAACCAAAAAGTTCCCTGCTGAGTCCAAGTGGATGTTTGTACCAAATTTTAGGAAATTCCCTCAATGCTTTCTTGAAATATTGCATTTACGAGAATGGGATGGATATCATGACAACTTGAAAACATACGGCCTCTGGCCATGGCTATTGCCTGCACAGAGGCATAAAAATACTCACAGAAATCATAAACAGAACACCTCCTGATACATTTTGTGTCTGTGCAAAATTAATCAAATTCTTACAGCCATTATTAGGTATTACCTGATGCATGCCTCTGGTGAAAGCTGTTTCTAATAGCCAATGTGTTTCCTGTTAAATTGACCATGCAGTTGTTGTGTCTCTGTCATATCAAAGAGCTGTGACTGCAGCCTGCAGCCTCTCATGTTATTAACGTCTTATATCTCAGTCCGTCTCTGATGGAGCCGCTCAAAGAGAACATGAATAAGTCATGACTGGGCCAATTACTGTCTCGCCCTGATTCTATAACTGCTCCCTGTTCAGGACTTCACGCAGGAGCTCAGTGAGGATGTGGTTAAACCCTCCCAGAGGGTGAGGACTTTTTAACAGGCTTAAAATTGCTGCAGGTGCATTACAGGAAAGCATACTTCTGGTTTGACTTGACCCTGCGCTCATTTACTAATGCTGAAAATATCCATACCTGCTGAGGCTTCTCAACGCTGTCTAACACATTTCTCTCTTTTTATCTCTCCTGGTAATGATAGAAAGTGAAAGCAGCTACATGATATTCACAACAACTAATCAATTATGCATCAAACTCTTCTAGACTTGTTTTGACAGCTAACTTGAAACCAGCACAGATTCAGCATAATTGGAGTAGACTATGCATAAAGTTGGACACAAACAAGCATTTTATAATGAGATTTCTGTCTGGGTGTGCATTTTTATTTATTATTATCTGATTTTCAACCACTTAGAAAATATTAACACTGATATTTTACTCAATTTGTTTATTGGAAACTTCAGAACTATGTTATTATTTGGTGTTTAATAACCAAAATCTATAAATCAGCAGATGCACAAAATAATAAACTAGCAATTAAAAATGAATCACTCTGGACACAGCCTTTGTTGCAAGTAGATAATTACATTATGCTGTGCTCCAGACAACTTGGAGCTCGATATTTCTGAGGAAGCAGAATGGAATGCCACTCAGCGTCAGAGTTCCTACCTGTAAACTCGAGGCAAATCTATTTGCCCTGACTTCAAGAAGAAGCAGTTATCTGATGTCACACAACAGTGGCAGCACCCACAGATGCACACAATCTAATTGGCAACTAAAAGGCAACGTAAAGTTTATTAACTATCATATAGTATAACCCTTTCTGTATGTAAATTGATGTCAAAGTGTGCCACCAAAGTTTTAAGGTAGGTGAATATGGTAAACAGTCTCTAAAAGTTAACTTCTCTGCACACAAGCTATTCAGGAAATTGTTAAAAATGCCTGAAAGTGTGGAAACATTAGGGGTATACAACATTTACTTATCTTTGAAGGTCAGCATGCCTTAAAATAAAATGTATAATGATGTCTGTGCTGCCTCATGTGTTGCTTTTCCTTCAGTATTGTTTATATATGCGCTGCTGAGAGTTCAACTGTGTACACATTGCCAAAGAAACATAGGTTTGTTACAGTCATTGGCACTGTGCACCTGGGATGCTTGAAGATCGGAAGTTGGAAAATTCGACTGGGAAATTCCAACCTCCGTCTTTGAACACAGCTTTAGACATACAGATAAGTCTGTTTAAACTACTAAATGCCTTTAGGCCTATTAGCAACAACACACATTAGCTACCGTGTTGGCTATCTTATATTTTGTAGCTAACCTGATAATGTTTAGCCATCCACAGGCAAGAAACACATGCATCTCATAACGATCTTATCTTCTTTACATTGAATTTCCATCAAGTTCTGGATCAATTTTAAGGTTGTTGTTTTCATATAAAGAGCCCTGCATGGTCAGGCACCTGTGTACATCTCTGATCTGCTTTATCCGTCTATCACCTTTGGGTAACTTGGGTCCTCTGATTGGGGTTTACTTGTGTGAATTGCTCAACTGAGACAAAGGTGAAAATGCCCCTGAAGTGCTGCCTCCAACACTGTGGAAAACTCTTCCTATAGACATTCAAGCTACAGTCTCTGTTGTTGCCTTAAAAAAGCAGCTGAAGACTCATTTATTTAAACTGGCGCTGTCAAGTGTTTCTCTGCGAAATGTCCTATGCTAAATAAACTTTACCTACTTGCCTAACTGTGTGTGAGACGAGGCAAAACATCTTAAAGCTGTTATTCAAGAGTGTATGTCCAAATGCTTTCTCACTAAAAAGGCCTCGCCTCTGCTTTTACTGCCTCCTTACTCACCTTGCACTCTGCCCAACACCAGCGACTTGATGGCGTTGAATTCTCCATCAGATGTCAGGTTGAATTCCTCTCTGGCGTTCTGGTCAATCTGAAAAAGGAGAATTATTTCCTAAATTTGCATTTGAAAACATCCAACTTTGGTGACTATCAACAGTACATATCGTATACACAGATTTTTTGCTTGAGAGTGTCAGAAGATATAATGGGAATTGTTCAGACTGTGGTGAGCATGTATATGTGCTGTTGAAACACTAGCAATAATCTTTAATTGACCAAAACACACCCAATATAATGTAAATCTTTTGTAAATAGTTGTTGAGATCTTCAGACTTAACTGTCACCTATGCCGTTATAGTAATGATATAATGACCCAATATGATGGAAACTGATAACATTAGATGCAACTCATATTTCAATGGAGCCTCTCAACACAGTCAGACTCCGGAGGCTGCACCCATGCAAGAAGAGGTCACCTTGTTTTTCATCTCAGGGTGCTGATAATTATACAGACATTCAGGCTGAAGTTAACCTCATACATCATCTGAGGCTATTGTTAACAAGATAAGACATTCAGTAGATCCAGATATGATTATAATGCTTCATATTTCATCTGGAGTTGTCTTAATGTGGAGTTTGTCCCTGCTGCCCTGCCGTAGCTGCATCCAGGACAGTAAACTGCTGACGGGGGTTTTATCATACAGATGAATATCACAATACTGTACCGCAGTACACACGAGGAGTGGACGGGAGAGACTGCCTGTGTGTGCATCTGTATGCGTGTTGTTGTGTTTGCCCTTGAGAAGGGAGCCTCATTTGGCAAACATTGAAGAAGGTCAAACCGCACATCAGCAGCAGCTGCGTTTTTACAACACTTGCAGTCAGTTACACACTTTTTTTAACTTCAGTGTGCAAGTCGAAGGATAAAATACTTGAAGGCCAAAAAGATGTGGCAACACTTCATTTTAACTGTCCCTATTTAGTACCTATAAACAGTATGTAAACATTTAAGGGAGCTCTGTTTCTTGACATGGAGGTGGTTGAGCCAGCAGCGAGTCTCTAACGGTGGTGACTCTATACACAGTGCTAAACAATGGCAACAGTGCCTACAGAGCTAACAGTGTTAACAAGGGGGGAACTGGAGGATAGGTACTAGGCTTCAGCACTGATGACATCCTGATGTCAGCCGTAACAACCGTATGAGCACAGTGCACAGCAACACATTAAAACACACAGAGGTATCGTAACTTCAGACTCTGCTCAGGACACTATTACTCTGCTATATCTGTACATAGCAAATACTGGTCTGCTGCTACATTAATGCTGTGAATGTTGCATACAGAACCTTTAATAAATGACTTATAACACGGTATGATAGCTGTAAGTTGACATATGTGTTTCATACTGTATTTGTCAGAGTGGTGGCGGAGGCTGGTGTATAAACAAATACTGAATGACAATACATTAAAACACAAAGTAAAAATATAAGAGATGTCTTCACAGTTGCTGAGACAGTCCTCATATCTGCCCACAACTGCATTACAGTGTGTTAAAACCGCTTATTAAATGCTGGCATACAGGAGAACGTAAAGTAAAGTATTACCAAGAGGTTTCAGCTCACAGCGGCTGCGAGTGAGCCGTAGTTATGCTTCTGCTGTAAGCAGGTGTGCTGATTAAAATTTAAACGTGCTGGTTCTGTCAGACAGAGGCAAACCAGACGTGACTGAAACATGTCCTTTGTAGACAAGGTGTTCCACCATTTTCACGCTAACAGAGTACACGTCTTTTCCCGAAAAAGGCCAATAAGCAGATAAATTGCTACGGTCCATCCTATGGTAGAGAAGCCCTGCAATGATTGTGCATTTTCTGTCCTTAAACCTGCAGTAAGTAATATTTTTTTTATTTTATAACTGAATGAATTGTCTCAACATAATGTTAAACTGAGACCACTGAGAATTAAGATCTTACTCTGCAGCTTTGCGGCAAATTTAAGTTTATTTTAGCTCATTGTTTTTCCTTTGAAACACATTCAATGCATGGTTGAGTTGGTTCTCACCAGCCTGTATGTATACTGTAACAATCTAGCCAGCTGTTTCCTTCAAATAATCTCTGACAAACTAAACTCATGCTACTGTTAGCCTCATGCAACTGACATTTTTCACACACTCTAAAACATGTCCATCTTCTTACCCAATAAAAAAAAAACCATTTATTAATTATAACGTTGCAGCTTGAAACGAGGACACTTACAGCACATGGACATATGGGACAGAGCAACACAGTGCAAAGTAAAACAATGTGGTAAAGTGAGCTGTTGTTTGCAAAATCCTGGTCAAGCCAGTGACGCCTGGATTTTGATGCACGTCTGTTTGTGCTATTACAGTACCAGTGTTTGGAGCAGCCAAAAAGACTTGTAATACAGCAATAACTTATTGGACATCATATATTTAATAAGTCTTTAATTTTCCGTATTAGTTTTGCTGAGAAGCGCAATGGATTTCTGTTCAAAATGTTCCTAGAAACATATTAGATATGAAGTATTTTCACTGCATATTACTGCACAGGAAAAGTCACCTCAAACAAAAATGTATCACAGTGAAAATGTCATTTTAAAGCTCTCGGATATTAAATAAATTGATGTCTTTCCTTCGGTGGTTTGCTGAAGTTTTCAATGCAATCCTGTTCAGAATGGCCCTGACAGTGACCATGTAAAATCTGAAGTCCATTTTTACTACTTCCTTCCATACTAAACTGAAACTATTTTAACCACAGCTAAAAATGACCTATTTTACTGATTTGGTTGAGATCAAACTGAAGCAAAACAGAGAGTTAATATTCAGCTTACATTTGTCAGATGGCCAGAAACAAGACTGGTGTGTTCATAGGCTTTTGTTTGCTAAGGTGTTCGCTGCAAGGACTCGACAAACAACTGAGGTGGTTTTACCTGCACAGTCACAGAGTCCGACAGTCTCCTGATGGTCACAGTGTGTAGGTGTCCACTGGCCAGGCTCTTCACTCTGCTCCTCAACACCTCAACATCTCTGCCGCTGTCCAGTTTGTATCTCACCTCCAGCACATCTTCACACACAGCAGAACATGGGGTTACATTTTAGATATCACAAAAAGCAATCAACCTCCGGAGCTGTTCTTTCAGAGTAAGAGACAAGATTTAATATCCTTCGAATTTAAAACGTGCCAAGATCTAGTTTTGTTTTCCTGACAGTGGCCTTGTCATATCCTGTAATCTTGGCTTACAGGATAAACACATATTCAATCCTTTAAAGATAAATCTGAGCATTTTAAAGAAGTGGTTGCTCTATTAATTAAGACTTCTTTATCAAGAGGGGCTAATTGCCTATCAATAACTAATGTAATTAAATCTAGTTATTTATCCTAATATTCATAATATTAACAAAAGATAAGTAAAGATAAAAACTTCCAACTTGTCCTTCAGTTTAATAAACACAATAAATAATACATGAAAGCCTCACAACCACTAATCACTATTTGTCTTTCAGACGGAATGTGAAGGAATAATTAGTAGGACCTCTAGCTACATGAACCAGCTGCTCTGATAACACATTTATTTTTTAAATGATGCCTTAAGTAGAGAGGTTGTGTTTGGGCTGAGGAGGTAGGAAGAAATGAGCCATCTCTGGGCAAATAAGAGAAAGCTCTCAGGGATTTAATTGGACACTTCATTTTAAGTGCATTTACCTGACGACACGGTCAGCATGAAACCTTAATGCCCTGCTGTCCATCAGCTTTCTCTGAGTCATTAACACCAGCAAAAAAATCCATTTACAGCTAATCTGGCAGCAAAGTGCCAATTTTATTAGACTACTGGATGCTGAAAATGTAATTTTAAATTCAAAGTGCCTCCTACTACTCTTAAAAGCCAAACATAATTATTTTACACAAAAGTGTATAAAACACATCAGCAAGTTTTCTGCAGTTTTATTCAGCAGCACACTGACCTGCCACCCATTAGCAGCCCACCAAACTTTTATTCCCTCAGCATCACTCATCAGGTCTCAGTGAGAAGACCAGCGAGCACTTTTTTTTTCCAGCCCGAGACAAAACATTATAGCCAGCCCGGCTGGACGGATTAAAAGGCAGCAGAGGCTGACGGGGTGAATCCAGAGAGAGGAAAGATCTGACAGATCCTGATCTGGTAAAGCTGCAGAGCACAGCAGAGGAGGAGGAGGAGGAAGAGGAGAGGGAGGAGGCAGGAGAGGAGGAGAGGTCGATATCAGGAGAAGATGACAGGAATGAGAGGGAGAGGGGAGGAGAGGTAAGATGAGAGGCTGGGAGGAGACGCCAACAGAGAAAAGTAATTGAAAAAAGTTGAGGGAGGAAGATCAAAAGAGGCAAAAAGGAAACTCTTGAATAGACTTGTAATCTCTGAGGTTTGAAAAATGTGGATATAAACAAGAGGAAAGGACAGAATGGGACAACAAAAGAGACAACGAGGCGAAGCAAAGAGGCGTAATTAGAGGTAAGAATGAGAATTTAGGAGCATTGTATCGAAGATAAAGGAAAAAGCAAGAAACTTGCAGGTAAAAAAGGAAGAGAAGAAACTTCAGTGCAAACGTCTTATCCTCAAGTTTGAATTATCTTGTTCAAAAAGAATTCAAACAAAATGAAACCCACATAGGAGAACGAAAAACAAGGGAGACCATTAAAAGGGATGAAGATTTAAATCAAAACAAGACACTTCACCACAAGGTTAAACATACACCATTTAAACAAACTCCTTCAAAATAAAAGCCTCCTCACCGTGCTTGTTGATGAGCAGGGCCAGGTACTCTCTGTAGTAGGAGCTGACGTAGAGCAGCAGAGCCGGACTGTGGTTGGTCCTGAAGCTCAGGGAGATGTTCTCTCCTCTCAGCGTCATGTCCGAGTAGATGGAGGACGGCAGGGCGCTGCTGTTCCTGCTCAGCTCATACGGCTCCTTGAAGGTGTAGCTGACGGATGTCCCCGACTTGAAGCTCGCCGACACCTCTGAAGGAAGAACATTTCTGATTTAATCCAAGCCCTGTATTCAACTTAATATTTTTTATCTTGTTCGAAGTGTGGAGAAATTTATATTGGAACCCTTATCCTCAGGCAGACAGACAGGTGTGCTCAAGGCAACAATGCAAACCACTGCGCCACGGCATACACTGTGTTACACTCTGTATGTTCCACTGTGATTCTCCTTGATCAAGCCATCATTAAATGCTGTGTGTAATCCATCAAAGTCTCCTGTGATCTTCTGCAATTTCTGTTCATCAGGGAGGTAAGTTCAAAACAGAAAATAAAAAATACATATTTGTACAAGCTACGCGTATGTGTGTAATATGCATACATGTTTGCTTACATGCAGCACAGAGGAGGAAGTCCAGAATTCACCAGGGCTTAAGAGTTTATTTGACAGAGATATTGCGTAATAAAAAATATTGTTAACCAATAAAACAGATTAGCCAAAAGTCTATTTTTCATCTTGTAGTCCCTGGACATAGTCACCCTATGGACATCTGGCCAGTTACTATTTAATTTAACAAAAAAAGTACCAACAGTAGCAAAGCGATGACTTCAAAATCATCACAAAAAGAAAAGCAGGAAAAAGCTCACATTTAAGAAGCTTGAGCAACTTTTTTTTCATTACATTTTTTTGTTAGATTATATCAACAATCACATGATCATCAAACATTTTTATTGATTAATGTTTTCTTAACTTTCTGAGTCTTACTGTGGTTGTCAGACTTTTTTCAACTAGACATACCTCCTTGCGGTTGTATGCCTCTCTGAACCAGTCAAGTTGCTTTGAATAACGAAAAGAAAGTGCTTTGGCAGAACGTCATGACATTGGTGTGGCCATTTGCCTTTGGGATATAAAATGTCATCATGAAATTTTGTCATAATTACCGAATGTGAATTTTTGAGTTACGGCCAAAAACATGTTTTGTGAGGTCACTGTGACCTTGACCTTCGACCACCAAATTCTAATCAGTTCATTCTTGAGTCAAAGTGGGCAGTTATGCCCATTCTGAAGAAATTCTCTTGAGGTGTTCTTGACATATTGCATCCATGAGAATGAGATGGATACAAACTCGCAGTGACCTTGACTTTTGACTATTAAAATCTAATCAGTTCATTGTTGAAGTGTCCAATTGGGCGTTTGTGCCAAATGTGAACAAATTTCCTCAAGGCTTTCTTGAGATATTGTGTTCAGAAGAATGGGACAGACAACCTGAAAACATAATGCCTCACTCACATGGTGGTGTAATAATGTACCTCCTTTAGAATATTTTTTTTTCAGCCAGGCACCCCCTGACCGGCGCAAAACATTGTTGGTAGAAACACTCAGTGAACAAATGTCGTCATGACGGTGATTGAGTTTGCTGCAGCAGTTTACCCCAGTTAAAGATAACCAGAAAATAGCCATATTGGATGCAAAATGTGCTCTATCAAACTTAGATTTACATTTTTTAATGAACCTATTACAGTATAATTATTTTAGGAATCACGCCTGACCGATATCTTTTAAATTAACATTTTAAAAAAACCTCACATACCCCTTGAAGCACTCAAAAGCACTCGTACCCCCATCTGAGAAACACTGCTCTCTTTGTTTCAGCTTTAATCAGAGCTGGAGAATATGAACTAACACCCTCATTAAGTTCTTAATCCTTCATGAACAAAATTCTACTTTGAAACCTTTAAATATGTTTTTTTTTTTTGCATTTCGAGGTGTTTTTTTTTCAACAAGTAAATGAATGATAATTTCAAGGGCACAGTACAAAACATATAATTAGACTGGCTTTACAGATTTTTCAGAGCTTTAATTAACTTCCAGGGGAGGCAGCAGAACAACTCTGCATGTCTGATTAGTTAGCGGGAGAATAAAAACATGTTCTCAAAATATCTGTGGAGAGTTGACAAAAAAAGAGAAAATAGTCTTTAGATCTGTCGCAACCTTGCTTTCAGTTTTCAACAGGAAACACAGATGAACTTTAAATATTAAACACAGCTGGAGTGTGTCACTGTGACTCACAAAGACATCAAAACAAGCTTTTACTCTGACTCAGCACGAGGGGGCATATATCAGTAGATATCAATATTTGGTGGGAGGACAGAGGAGTCCTTTTCAAAAAGTAGAAATCCCTGCACTCGCTTCAGTTATTGAACACATGGACAGCATGAAGGTCAATGTGATGACGCATTATTGCAGATAAAATAAATGACTAAAATAACACTCCAACACACTATTTGCTTTAAACCTTTGGTGTCGTAGTAGCAAAGCGTTTCTTGACGAAGGCTCAGTGCGGTGCAAGCAGTGAAAAGTTTTCTGATTTAGTATAGATCCTTAATCTTTAGACAAAGCAGATGAACACCCACACATGGAGGACGTCATTACTCACACTGTTATTTTTAATCCATAAGAGTTATAAGAAGTCATCTTTACTGAGACAGAAGTTCAAGACTCTGCTCCAAATAAGTGCTGCTGGGACTCTTCTCCCCAAAGAACTACAAGCGGACGCAGGACATCAACACAGCTTTAACCTTAGCTGTTGAGATACATTATGAGCAAACAACAGCAAATGCAGACCAGAGGGAGGGGATAGAGGCATGAAGTGACATCGTGCAGCACGTTAATGTAACAGGGTTTGACAGGTCTCCTACAGGGAGGTCAAGGCAGGTGGCGCCACTGAAGGTTGACTCCACCCAAAATCTAACTTTTCAATATCAAATACTTTTCCATCTTTAGACTTTAAAAAGTTTGGCTGTACTTTTGCCTTTCACAGTTATTGTGGTCAACTAAATAAAACCAATAAAATGACTAAAGAATCTTCTCAAACCACTTCTGCTGTCCATCCATAAACTCAGTGTGTCCCCAGGCATAATCCTACCAAAGTATGGCTAAATATAAACTATGACTTCTCAATACATCTTCAAGCAAGACCATGTTGAGCATCAGATTGGTGCCTGGGAGCATTCAGATCTAAAAATAATCCAGCAGTGGGTTTGTCAGGTTAGCCAATCAATGAGTGAGAACAAAGGGGTTTCCAACAAAGGTCGAGCCGAGCACTATAACCTACAGATACAACAAGAACCATCACACTGGACTGAAATTGAAGTTGTGCATTTAAGTAACAACTGGGCAACAATATGAACATTTTGAGCAAATTATAAGTGGAGACGTGGGTGACACTGCAAAGGTGGTTTGAGAAGTGAAGCGTCAATGTTCTGACAACTTGTTACCACTATAATACATCCATACAGTATGACTACAAAACGTAACCTTAGAACAGTGAGTTTGCAGTGGTTAGCATTGTTGCCTCATAGCAAGAGGGTTCCTGGTTTGAACCTGGGGTGGGGTGTTAGGGAGAGCCCCTCTGTTTGTGTCAGCTTGGGCTTTCTCTGGGTACTCCGGCTTCCTCCCACAGTTCAAAGACATGCAGGTTACGTTAACTGGTGACTCTAAATTGTCCGTAGGTGTGAATGTGAGCATGAATGTCTGTCTCTATGTGTCAGCCCTGTGATAGCCTGGCAACCCGTCCAGGGTGTATCCTGCCTCTCACTCAATGTCAGCTGGGTTCAGCCCCCCATGACCCCCAACAGAATAATAATATAGAGTGATATTGAACCTTATCACAAACCCCTCAGCTATACAGAGCTTTTTAGCCCCTTTTAAATCATTGCTTCAGTGATGTGGCACATTTACTCTTCAGTTCTGTCTCACTGTAAACTGACTGTAACCTAACTCCTCTGCATCACATGGCAGACAGACACAGCTAGTGACTATAGCAGGTGACAAAAGTCAAGCGTCTTGCAGCAAAGAAACAACTGGTGGAGACAAAAACAGAGCTAAAAGGAGGGTGATTACTGGACTCACATTGATCAGGTGCACAGAAACAAAACTCCAAATGAATTCTAATGTTGCTCTCTGTCTTTTAGAGATGTGAATCAAAAGCTGTTTTCTGAAGTATTTGCCATAACAACTTCATAAGGCAATAATACGCCTTTGCTGTTCATCTGCTGTCTTGTTCTGCCCTCAAGGGAAGAAAAATAATGAATGCAGCTTTAATTTGCTACAAAGTTATCATAAGCTTTTCTACCAAAGCAGCTGGTGGAGTCACTAACTTCACCAGCCACCGGAAAACTTTACTTTTGTGTGTGTGTGTTTGTTTGTGTGTACCTGTGTGACAGAAGACTCCAGTGTATGCTGACAGGCTGCAGTCACAGTGGAAGCCGTTGGCTCTCTCCAAACAGCGACCCTGGTTCTGGCACAGTGAGCCGTAGCTGCTGCAGTGACCCGGGCAGCCGGGTCGAACACCGGGTGTGATCTTCGCCCTCTCCTCCAGGTCCAGGGTGACGCCGTTCAGCTGCAGGGAGCGAATACAGCCCCGAAAGCCCTTCTGCCTGGACGCTGTGCCTCCTGACAGCATATAAACAGTGCATGACATTAGCATAACATTTACATTTGAGACATTAAATTAATCAGCTGACTCCAGAGCTCCCACACTTAAGTAGCAGGGTTGTACCAAATGTCAGTTTTTACATTAAAGGCTTCTCTTAAGGTTTTTGAATGGAGTCTCAAATGTCTATTGTCATATTTATGATGTCATCACCCTAAACAAAATAAAAAATCCTCCAACAAAATCCTCAGTTTGAATAAAGTGATTCATCAGACTAAATGAGTCAGTCTTTATTTATAATTGAATCAACTTTCCTTAATGAATAAATGTAATTAATGGTGCTGTTAGCCTGCAATTAGACCCCCTCATTCATAGTGGTGCGTGCCTCCTTTTGTGTTCAGAAGGCAGGCCAATGAAATGTTGTTTTCGAAAAGCCAAAAGCCAACAAACAAGTAGAAAATTTAATTAGATAAAAACATGTTGTGAATTTTGGAAATTATTACATCTATGTTTTTCTTTTGTAATTTTGACTTTTGGACTGACAACGCTCTGGGGTTATTGGAAATGTTGGGATTGCATGGAATATAAATTTACAAATATTAAAATACTAATAACATTACTTCAGCCTGACTGCAACTGTGCAGAAATACCAGGTTTTAACAGTATGATTAGACATGTTAAAAAAAAAGAAGCTGCACAGCAGTTGAATTTTGATTTACAAATTTGAATGTCAACATCATGAATGACGCTTCGAACTTTGAACTATTCCGTACAGCCCCACAGAGTGGTGACAAATATTCCTGTCTTAAGCCAAGGATCTATTTTAACACACTTGTCTGTGTGTTGACAAGTCCGTTTTCTTTCTCTCTAGTTTCTTATTTCTCCTCCTCCCGTCATCTACAGCAGATCCACATGTCGCCTCTGCTCCCCCAGAAGCTCTAAACTGTCAACACTCTTCTTATGAAGTGACACAGCGATGAAACAGCAATGAGGCAACAAGCTGTAGGTGGAAAACTGAACCGGGGACATAAGTTTCATCAGCTGTCCGTCTGCCTAATGCCGTGCTGGCTGCTCGCTGCGTAAGTGGCTGATTGCCTGTCTGACAGCACACACAGCACACGCTGCCTTTATTGTTCAACACTTCAGATACAAAAGATAAAACTCTGCATTCGGCATTGCACATTCCCTCCGCGGTGTAACATGGTCACCTATTGTTCCCACGCTTCAAACAAGACAACCTCCCATTTTTGTAAAGATCAGAGATTGAAACTCTTATTGTGTTCAGAGTACAAACCTGGCAGCTCTTTGCTCTCAGAGTTTGAAGCTGACAACTTCCTATTGTTCAGCAGCAGCAGCAGCTTTTCACACCAATAAATCACCGCGCGCCGTTAGACTCTCCTGCAAGCCTCCTCTCTCTTCTCCGATATGCCTCGTATGAATTATTGAACCAGCTAAGCAACACAGGATATGAAACCTGCCTCAACATTTCCTCTGACACAACACAATGAAGAGTCATTTTTTATCCTTATTAAGTCCACTGAAAGTCATTGTTCAACATTCAGATAATAAGATTCAGGAAACTTTAAATGACTCCAATATAGAGACTCTCCTGCCTGGAATCGGAAATCTTTAAGCAATCATTCATAGGGGTGACACACTGGCTGCTCTCACATGCACATTAATAATATGACCGTGCATGTTTATTATGACACTTATGTAAGTGCCTTTTGTTAATCAGTGCCAGAATCACAGCCAATGTATACCAGTTATTACATCTAATTTTACGCCACCTTTACCCACAAGTCACCACACTTTGAACCGCAACAGCACTACTCCTTGAAACATAATGCTGTTTCATGTCTGTGCAAACATTTAGTACACTTTGTCTTGCTCTCCTGTGAGTACAAGAGCCAGACAAGATTCGTGGAAAAGTTGCCTCCCTCTCAGAATCTTTAAAAGTCCTGGGAATTCTCTTCAGTGTGAGCAAAAGCAAGATACCAAGGTTACACACACTGAATCAACTCTAACTCTGGATGTCAGTATCCAACTGGGTTGTCTTTAAGTAACTGTGAACCGTTGTAACAGTAGGAGAACACCAGAGCTCTTTATTCCAGTATCTTAAAGGTAGCATCTAGCCTCACTTGTGGGACTGACATGTCATGTAAACACTTTATTCTTAAAATTCAAAGACACTAATTAAAAGAACCAGACCAGGGATATTTTATTACGCTTTATACTGCCCTGGTATTTTTCGCAACTATAAAGCCCAGCTTTTACTTACAGCTATCAGCTTTAATTTCTTTTACATTGTTTAGAAGATCATGTTTTTCCACCAGGTTGTTGAGACAGATGGCTCTAAATATCTTGCTAGGAACAAGAAGAGAGATGTAAATTACAGTTTGTCGCAAATTCAGCATGCAAATGAGAACAAAACGCTGCCTCATTTTTATCTGAAACTAAGTAAGAATCTGAAAGTGCACCGGTGAACTGTTAAATGTGTTGTGAGGTCTGACAAAGTGGAGACTTGAGCTTCAGAGATACAGTAGCACCCCACAGAAGATCATTTTAAACTCGGTTGGATGTTATCTACTGGAATAATTACTGACTCAGGACTTCTCTCCTTAGGTTTTTAAGCACAAAGGTATAGAGCTTTTGAGTTTTTTTTCTTATTAATTTTCTAGATATTTATCCTTTTTCTGGGTAATTCAACCAGGAGTTTCATCCCCATCCAAGAACTGGAAGTGCACCAATTGCCACCTAACATTGTCTATCCAGAAATTAAAAGGACATTCACTCACCCGAAATGACTCTTTTGTATTACTATAGCAATAACAGAGGAAACTTTAGGCATTGGTTTAAAGGTTTACATGGCAGCATGCGTAAAAGTTGTAATTCCAGCAGGGACCAGAAACAGCTCCCTGAGGAGCACCACCTCTGATCACAGTAACAAAACAAAGGAGAGGAAAGGTCATTAGAGAAGAAACTCTCCTATCAGGTACACCATCAGAGTTGTGACAGTTTTACACATCCTGCTGTTCTTCGGCTCCAACACGGATAATGCTCACTGTACATCAAATGAAGACACTACTCACAGGAAACACTTAAAAGAGCGTAATGACATTGAGATCAAAGATAACATCAAAGAATCCAAATGCAAATAAACTTCACTCTCAGACCTAAGGCATCAGTACGACCCTAAAGACATCATATCAAACAGCAAAGCCTCTAGTGTCGTAACACAGTATGTACTAACCCACATGTGAACACGTGTGAACACAAACAATTAGTATCAAAGTAATCATCAGAGGTGATGCATGTGCGAGCCTTAACATCACGCTTGGAAAAGCACAACATAGAAATGTCTCAGCTGGGATTAGAGAATTAAAGTCTCAACATGAAAACATGATATTGTCTGATGATACAAATGACATTATAGGACGATCTGCTGTTTGAGATAGAGATCAAACCAATGATCAAAGACAGTGTACATAGAGTACAGTATCTGTACATCAATCAGAATGAATACGAATACACGCTATTTACGTATGAGGTGATCTCCACTGTGACGGGAAGGATTTGTGAAGACAGGACGATTTATTTCAGCATATATTCATGGACTTTTATTCTCCATGTTGTCATCCTTAGAGTGCTCCAATTCGCCAATGCAGAATTTAGCATCACACTAGTTCCTTTATTAAAAAAGCCTATGGGATTTTTCCATTGTTTTTCTTGGCTGAAAATAAGCACTGTGGCAAAAAAACGTTTATGATGTTTTTTTTTCAGCAAAATAATCTTCACAAATGAACACCACTGTCATGATTATTGAAGCGTAAATGCATGGAAGTGCATGTCAAATCATCTCCAAATGTAGTTGTGATGTGATTTTCAAAAATTATATTTTAGGAGTTTTTGCTGCCCAGACTTTTTAAAATCACTCTGGCCAAAAAACAGATCTGGGCTGACAGTCTGAACAAGGCTTAAGTGTCCTTGTGGCCTGGTAGCAAATGGCCAGATGGCCAGTCCCTGTCTATGTTCCAGGGGTTTACACCCTCATTTGTAGAAAACATAGTGATACCAGTCTTCCCTAAACTGTTTCCAGTTGATGTAACATCCACTATCACGGAAAAGATACCTTGACACAGCAGTTTTTCAAATAAACTATGTGAGTAAACTGTGTTTTGTGCCGCTGCAAAGACGATTAGAGGAAAAAAAAAAAAGAACATCAGTCAACACAGATTACCAGCTAACCTTCACTTGTCAGGATACAGCTTACATTATATACTACAGGATGATCTGACGTCAACGCCGCTGCATTTCGAGGGATATGTGAAGCGAAGATCAAAGGAATCCTTAAAATCCTTGTACAGGAGGGTGCTTCGTCTACACACAGCAGCAGAGAGCAACAAACTTTGTGTCGAGCACATCAGTTGCTACACAGCAATGCAGTACAAATATACAGAAGCTTAATTCTCTAAACAAGGCAAAATAATTGCTTCTAAAGCTTCACAAAGGAAGTGATTTCTGCATTTACCACTGAGCTCACTCAAAACTGCTGCGTATGGATTTTTAGCACAATACAAACAACAATAAAGGAATTGGAAAATGAACAATGCTTTGGATTATAAACCATTGCGAGGCAATAACACGGCTTATTAATCAAAACAATGGGATTCAGTGCCTTATAAAGCAAGGCAGGATTATGGCTCATAAATACAGTGTGTACATTGAGATATGGCTTATGACTTTGTACAATCCAACACAGCAGCTTATGATTCAAACAATGGAATAGTTTGCTTTACAAATCAAGACTCATAAATACAATGCGTGTGGTAGGATGGTTCATGAATTTAGACAAGCCAACGCTGACGCCTGTGAATCCAAATGACTCTGCCTTCACAGTGCTGCATGTCTGCAGGGAGGGATTGTGTGCTCATGAATGTACGACACACACTAAGATATTGCATGTGTGCATAGCAATCCTGCAGAGCTAGCCGTCAAACACCAAGCCCCAAACAAAGAAATGAAAACATTTGCTTAAACACATCAAGCCTTTTTTTTCCGGTGATAATGCCTCCTGTGGCCCTGGAGAGAGAGAAGATATCTCTTCTTAGGTTTTGATACTACTGAAACTGCTGTTACAAATGGGGCAGCTGAATTTGAAAGACACGGTCATTAGCCTTTTAGGCAGGGCCTAATTACACAAGACACGGGTCCACAGCCGTGCTCGATGCTCTGTGAGCTTGTACTTAAAGTCGAGATGAAATGAAAAATGCCTTTTTAACCCTTTTAGATCACAAACACGGCCATATTCTGCACCTTTTTAGCAATATATGCCCCCAAAAATATCAATTTCTTTGTATTCTTACATCAAAATTCAACTGTTTTCTTCCTGTGTAACAAAATATTAAGCGTGCTTACACAAGGTAGTACCAGCCAATGACTGCATATAAAGATTGACAACGTGTCTCCACTTTCTCCACACACCCACACACACACACACACACACACACACACACACACACACACACACACACACACACACACACACACACACACACCTCTCTCAATCATGTCGCCAAACCCCCTATTTATAGCACCAAAACTAGCTAAAACCAATCTTGTCAGAAAAATGAACACTTGAACATACACTAGCGTACTGACAACTGTGTAAAATGGCAGTGACCATCTTTGGGAAAAATTGATTTGACATGTACTTTCATTATTTTGTTTGAACTATGTCCCTTCCACTGATATCGAAGGGGCGGGGTTTATAATCTCTAGAGCAGCCCCCCCCCCTTTTCACTTTCTGAACCACAAGAGCAATGTTACAGCAATGAACAAATCCAGACACTGGACATGCGAGGGGACATGGTTTAATTTCTGTGTGGGGTGGGACTCCATGTTATGTAGTAAGATGAGCCTTCTAATGCAGATTCCATCGTATGATATTGAAATGGGGAGTAGCATTACTCAATGACCTCTGTGTTTGGCAAAATATGCAGCAATTTAATTTGCAGCAGAATCTTTACTTGACAAATTATGGGTATGGCAGATTGGCACGGGATTCAGAAAGCAGACAACCTCTCCAATTATTTCAAATTACTAGGTCAAACTACAGGTAATACTTGAGGCTTAAGAGGGTATGCAAATATTTATGAAAGGCCTAATTAGCAATTAAATTACAAATTGGTCTCTTCAAGCAAAACCAGGCTGCTGCTCCTAAATTATTCTTGCGTTCACGGTCACTCACACAGTGTAATGGTGCCTTCATATTTTCACATTCCAAACAGTGTTTTACTGAAGGACACTTTGGCAGAGCATGGTGCTGCTGAAGGACACATCAGCAGCTGCAAGAATCCAACTTAAAAAGCTCGACCTTGATGCTGCCCAAGTCCAAACCAAACCAATCTGAGGATAAATACAAGCACATTTCCATCCCAACACATACATCTAAGCAACTTACTCCAGTTTATTGCACTGATAATTCAGAGGTAAATATATTCAGGTTAAGACTGATGTTGGTGACCTCGGAGCGGATTATTCAGCCAATCAATATGCACCTCGATTTCCCTGCTGCTGCTGCTGCCGTCATCCAGTCTCATCACTGTTAGTTTGTTTCCCCTCCGCAGTGTGTGTTTACTGATGTGCATTGACAAACACAATATTTGCAGAATGATAACACCTGATAATAAATGATGGGTTTTCATTATTTTTTCCCCCTGTAGCTCAAGAAAGGGGTCACACACAGAATTCAGATTGTGGTATTGAACTGATGACGCTGAGATAAGCAGGTCTGCAACCTGCTGATGGCTAATTACATGACTGCCTGATGAATCAATTACAGGTTCAGCTTCATTTACAGATTATTTACTGACCCTCACTGTAAGAAAACACATCACACTACACTACATATCACTGCTCCCTGATGCGTGCTCTGTTATATTTATCTATTGATTATTGTTCAGTGGTCAGAAACCCTCGACTCGGCACTTTCATAGTCAAAATGCTGATCAGCATTTAGCCAATAGCAGTTTAGGACTTTGAAACAGATTATTTGTTTTCCCTTAAGAAGATGATTCTGTAGGAGGAGATTAGACTTGGTAACCATACTGTCTGTGGATCCCAGTCCACACTGAGGGACCGTGGATAAGAGGCAGTAGAAGCCCTATTGAATAGATCTGCCAATTCGGCACTTTTTATATTCAATAGTGCTGATCAAACAACGGGATTTAGCCGATAACAGATTAGCCCATGTGAAAGAAGACAGAATATTTTTAGCATTTTTCTAAGGATAGAGGTATAGTAAGGCCCAATCCCAATACATCCCTTGCCTGTACCACTTCGCCCTTACCCCTCTGCTTTGCACATACACATCTAGGGGAAGGGTGTCCCGATTCTTGTTGGAATAGAGGGTATTACAACAGGCCTAGGGGAACCGGTACATAACATGAAAAAGATGCTTCCCTCTTTCCCCCACTCCCAAGGACGACCAAGGCCACACAGCTGCAGTCCAACAAAGATAATTTATTTACACTCAAAGAGAAAGGTAGCAATTAGCTTCAGGGTGGGCACGGCCCAAAAACAACAAACAAACAAACAATCTACTTTCCAAAACTAACTTACCTACCCAAAAGTAAGGAAAATGAAAATACAGGTCACTCACCTGACTCCCTATAAATAAACAAGAGAAAAAGGATTAAACAAAAAGGGCTACCTACCCCTACGGCTACCTGGACTAATATCTAGAGATGTTACATTCGAGCCAGTTTGCTCGACACAGTGTCGATCTTTTGAAGCGCAAGTGTTCCAAGGCAGTGCTTCGATCCCTGTTTTGGCACGCCCACAATCACGTGACTACCGGGAACGAGGCCTCGTTACAGGCAGTCTTGAGGCTTTTCCAGGTCTTCCACTTAGATGCAGTTCTGACACACAGCCAACAGATGAAGCATTGTGTTCTTTGTTAGTAAAGATATAGAATTTTCACTAACTGCTGGTATATCTTAGTTTATGTCTATTCAATGTATTATGGTCCTTTTCTTTACAACAAGGATGACAAATTAAAGACTGAGTATGCTGATGACTTGGTAGCTAACAGCTAGCTGCTGGAGTGACATTGCTTTTGCTGATTTGTGCAGGACAGTCCCAAATTTAACATACTTCCACATCGCATTCCTCACCCTTTGATGGAATATGAGGCCTGAAATTTAGTCCAGCAGCAAAGTTGCTGACCTTGTTACCCTCCCCTCCTGGAAATCCAGACTCAAATCTAGAGAGATTTTGAGTCTGGCCCTCACCGATACACGGTTCATACCCAAGGGGCGGCACTAACTGAGGCATTTCAAAAGCCCCTGCACGCAATTGGATAGCATGATGGCCAATCAGAGCAAAAAACAAGGTGACATATTCATTGCACTAAGCCCAATTGGTTAACTGATATATTATGCTTTTGCCGTATCCCGTTGGCAAAACGGAAAAAAAAAAACGTCCTTCCTGAAAGCAAAGACTTCCAGGGCAGTCTTCTGTTCCTCTCTCAAAGAAAAAGATAAGCGTAGCTGGCCTAGTGTTTCTTCCAAATCTAAACTGAATGAACGTGGTCCTTCGGCAGCTGCCATGTTGACTGTATACTTTTCGACACTTATGGCACAGCACCATCATGTTACGCAAAGTTGAATTTGCTAGGGGCGGGGCATCTGGATTTCCAGGTTACACCCCTCTAACATTTGTGCTAATGTTAGCCTACAGAGCACTGCTAATTGACTTGTAAAGAAGAAGCAGTGTTCTTTTAATTTGATGACTTGCTTGACTGATTGATAGTAAAACCTAAATTGTGAACAAATTGTAAGCCCAACAAACGTTAAAAGTACATGCAAGATAAATCATCACTGCAGAAGATGGCATTTTTGCAATGCCCTGCAATACTCGACATATCAATTTACGTAAAAAACAGTGTATCAATGACGTATCAGGGTCTTGAAGGGCTGTTCCATTTCACGGAGGAAGTTTTTAACCACAACCCCTTGTAGCTCTACTAAAAACACAAGAGGTAGGTGTAAAAATATGAAATAGGATTGGGCCTAAGTCTGTACTTTGTGGCACTGATTTCTAAATGTTGCTTCCCTGGTAGATTAAGCTGTGGAGTGAGAGCTAAGGTGCTGGATCCCCTATTGATAAATGTGTCAGACTGGCATCTTCCATATTTAGCAACACTTGGTGTCATTTAATCAATAGCAGCTCATGCAGCATGTGTGAGACAGCTGTGATTTCAAAGCAGAGGAGCTGGACCGTTCTCCTATGTGAAACCAAACAGCGGCACCTGCACAGCAATAAATCAAAGGTGATTCTCGTCCGTATCTTTATCTGAACTTACGATGTGCACACAACTATGTTCCTCCGACAATAAAAACTGTGACAGAGCTCTATTAAAGCTGACCAATACTGCTGACTGGTATTCAACTTAACATGACTTCATTGTTATGCACAAAACAGAGCGCTGCTGCCTGAATTGCTGGTGCATCAATCAGACATACAGAAATAATGAAGACATATGCCACACAACGGCAAATTACAGAAGGAAAAAGGGACATCCGTCATGACTGGACACTTACCAATGTGGACAGAAAAACACTTAATAAACTGCAGATCTGGCAGGCGCTTCCCAGCGCTGTACACAAAAACAACCAGACACAAAACACTGTCTTCCCACAGGCCGTCACTGTGATGAACACTTAACTACAATCATATAGTGTCAGGAACAATCACTGTGCAATAACCCTGCAGCATCCACTTTACCAGCAAATTATAGACCTTTGGAGTTTGAATACACTCTATATTTTAAAGTAAATATTTGTCAAATATAAATCTAAGCATGCTGTATATACTGCCATATCCACCTACCTCATGGTTTATTATTATAAATACAACAGTGTCTGTGTTTGGGAGGATGTTGACAAAGAGACATCAAAGCCCCTAGTTCTGCTACTAATGAGGGAACTGCTCACATGAATCCCATCCTCACCTATGAACAGCTGGCTGTTGAGCTGCAGGTGGAAGTGTCCATCAGCAGGAGCCTCCTGTGTGGCGACAGGGAGTTCATCCAGTCGAAGCGACGCCTCCTTGACGTTCCGCTCGGCTCGGACTCGATGCCACCGGTTGTCGTTCAGCGGGACGCTCGACTCCACGCTAACCTCCAGCGGCCCGTTACCAACGTCGAAGGAGAAAACCACCTGAGTGGAGGCTGGACGGCAGGGAGAAGAAAAGGAGACAGATGAGACAATAAGTGGGAGTCAGAGGTAAAGGTATGATTTATGGAGAGGATGGCCGCAGAGAGGAAAACAAAAGAGGCAAATCAACAGAGAATTGTGGAGTGAGCCAGGATTTAATAAGTAAATCATCAGGCTACCTTCAATCTTGAAATTTAGTTAATAGATTAGACATCATGGTCATACTAACTTTGTCTTTTTCAATCTAGAAACAGTTTATAAAATAAGTAATTTGCTGGAAATGCCCTCTGATGGCTTATTCAGTGATTGAATAGACCGAAATACTTCCCCACAATACACAATCCAGTAAATCTAATACTGTCATACAACAGTCCTGCTCATTTCATTCTCCACTTGCTTCTGTGACTCAGTGCAATATCTCATGCAGCATTTCTTTCATCTATCTCAGAATCATGTTCATACAAATCTGTATCCATTGTAGCAGGTGCTGTAAGAAGTTCAGGCCTTGATTCACCTTGTGATTTTAACCAAGTTTAACAACAATTACAGCTCCCATGAAAAGAATACAAGTGCAGCTGCGCAGGTACTTATTACAACATAATTCTGTTTTGTCTATATCCATAAAATTCCTCAACACTCTCCTCTAAAGTCAGTTTTAATCAATTTTAAAGCTTTAAACTCTTGTCTAAAGACTTCTACAGTGTTCAGTCCTCTGCTGTCACTACAAACATGGCCATGGACTCACTTCTTTTGTCAAGCCAACAATTTGCTCATGAATATTTGGGGCTTATGGGAAATAGTGTTCATAAAAGACATTTAAAAAACAAAGATATGAGTTTGTTTTTCAAAAATCTGCCAATTGTAGACATGTGAGGCGAGCCACATAACAGACTGTTGAGAAATTCTCTGTTCCAAGGCTTGATTTTAAATCAGTAGCAATATTTGAGATTTTGAATGCGGTTTTCTCACCATAGAAAGAGAACAGTTTAACGTCGGCTCTCTATTGTTCCTCCTGTCAAGTGATCTGCTTGCATCACAAAATTTCTGTCATGTTCATTCCAACAAAAGGAGTCGATTTTGGGGACTACAGGCGCCTTATCCTTTATCCTTCATGTCTGGGAAGGAGAGGACGCATTATTCTGAGAGCACGAGAACAAGATGAAACAATATCCCGGCATCATACGGTAACTTCATTTAGAAATTGTTCTCTGAGGATGCCGACAACAGAGCAGCAGTATTCAGAGCTGGAACAACCACGCTGACAATGATTTCCCCGAGGAGAGAGGCTGTTGGTGCGGCAGTGTCCCTGTATTACATTCTCTGTGCCCCCCTGTTCAAATCCCATTTCAAAGAAAATGCAAAATACAGCACGATGCAAAAATGGTAAACTAAACCAAACTATAAACACGTATCTCATACCGAGCCGCATAACCATAAGCATAGTACAGAACACCCCTGTGGGTATTTCAGCCATATTTTAAATGACAACACACCAATGAGAGCTGTGCAGTTATAACAGCTACCCCGCAACAATGTTGTGGGACCCATAAAGTCAAATATACCCTCTAGGTTATTGCTGTCATATTCTAAATGATATGCACTGTGGGCAACAGCTAGAAAGCTATGCAGAAAAGAGAGGTGAGACAATAAATATTGTCAGAGAAATGAAAACAGAAACCTAAAGTGAAGAAAAGAAGAGTAGGTATTTGTGCTCTCATTCTCAGAAACTAAACCATCCCTAAAGGAAAGCACAATAAAAAACGAATCTAAGCTAATTCTATCAGTGCAGGCATTTCAGATTTGTCTGATTTTGCAACACCTACCAAAAAAAATTGTGTCCATTTTACATTTCTTGCTCTATTCGGGTTAAAGATGCAAAACTCAACTTGTTTATTATGCCACTTTAGACCCTTGTATTGTTTTTCTTTTTCTCAATTTGGATGGAGCCAGGCTAGTTGTTTCCCTGAGCTGTCAGTCTTTATGAAAAGTTTGCGTTGCAATCAGTCCAAATGCTCCTGCTGGACCACCGTCTATAGGCCGTGGGTCAGTTAAGGCCAGTTTTCACCAAACATTTTCGATATGGTGCCTTTGGAAGCAAAAGTAACCCTTCAGACATGGTTCCTCGACCCCAGCGTTTCCACTGCAAACAAAATGTGGGCGGGGTTGTTGTCACTCACCGCTCCGTCCAGCACTCACTGTATTTCCTCATTACCGGTGACACAGTTACATGCCGACATTTTCTGTACAAAATTAAACGGGCTGCAGTTAGCCCACAGGAATAAAAGAGCATTTGTACCTGTTTTCAGTGGCCCGTGGGACACACAAGCGAAGGCCGGATGGAAGGAGCCTATACTCAGAATTGAGTGGGTGAACATCATCCGAGCGAATAGACAAAGCTTTCAATAGCACCTGTCTGTTAAAGATGTGATCTAGGCTATCCAGTTGGATCACAGCTCCACCTTTAGATCTGTGTGCTGTGCTAGGTACCCCAACAGATGGGGTGACCAAAAATGGGGACGGTACGGAACCGTCCCATTGGTACCATCTGCAACTTTTCACAGTGTAAACGGAATAAAAGCGTACCGAACAGAACCGTACCGTACTGCTCAGTGGAAACAGGGCTTTAGAAAAAGGTGATTACACCCAACACAAAAAAGGCCTGATGAAGCAGATTAGCTACGTTATTGAGTGTTCTTACTTAAACTCAACTTAAACTATTCTTTATAAAATCATACTGCATACTTCAGATTTACTGTAAAACCAAGTTTTCATGGGCTTCAGTGTGAAACAGCCCCATTAAAAAAAATGTTTTCTCCACCTTGGTGCAGAAGAACTTGGCTGGCCCGTGCAGAGCTCTGATCTCAACCCCATTCAACACCTTTGGGATGAGAACACCGACTGAGAGCCGGGTGTAATCACCCAGCATCGGTGAATGACTTCAGTAATGCTCTTGTGGCTGAATGGGAACAAATCCCTGCAGCCAGGTACGGAAAATTTGTGAAGAGGCTTCCCAGCTTCCCAGAGCTGTTAAACTTTTTATGACACCCGCAGTTTAAATCAGGACAGTAAGGTAGAGACAGCCGAGTTCAACCTAAAATAAACAATATTTTCCCTCCAGGATAGTATGATACAGATTATGTGGGTAACTTCTGGGTTTTACACGGATCCAGATTAAGGCTTTGACTTCCAGGTTTCACTGACACATCACTCTTATCCGGATTAAATCTTCACCCTGCAGCTCGTACTCACAGCTCAGTTCGATCCGGATGAAGTCTTTGATGCCCAGGTTTTCCAGGAACACACCAGAGGAGGCCGTGGTTTTGAACAGAAAGGAGATATCCGCGCTCAGCTCTCCGTGGAAGGTGGGGAAGTGTAGGTACGACGTCTCCTTGTCAAAGAACGCAGCATTCCAGAAGTTCTCTGAGAAAAAAAAAAAAGAAAAAGAAAATATACTGTCAAGATCTTTGAATGGAAATCACGCAGCAAACAAATGAGGCAACACACTCTGATAATGAGCTTACACAAGGGTATGATTTCTGTTGTGTGGTCTTGCTTGATTAATCATGCCAAACATTTATTTATCTATCTGCTCGGGTAGATAATAGAACGGCTGTAATTACGAATAATTGAAGAAAAACAGCAGGCTTTGTTTTACCTTGTAATGCATTTAATGAGAAGGGAGTGTGAAAACTTAAAAGGAAATACGCATTAGCAACAGGTCTGCTAACGATAATTAGCATCTAGATGTTGAGGCACTGTACCCAGGAGAATTCATTTACCACATTAAACTCCAAATCCTGTATTTCCATATTAACAGTAGACCTATGAGGAATTAGTCTCTTAGAAACAGTGAGTTATCATTTGCTGCTTGATTAAAAATCACTGGCTGATTTGGTTGAATGTGGATTTAAGTTTTTAAGTATTTTCCAGAATAGGATATTTTTGGTCATCTCTCCATCATGTGTAACCAGGCAACCAGAACTGGACTTACTGTCTCCATGACAACGGAGCGGTCCCACCCTGTAGGCGGCCTCTGACCCCGGTCTCTGGATGTCACCCAGCACGAGAGAACGTACAGGGAGGCTCTCCTCATGGGTGAGCAGACCAGAGTCTTCAGTCCTGCAGCAGGAGGAGGAGGAAGGTAGTTATAACGGATATAAAGGAGGAGGAAGAAAAGGAAGTGATCAAGGGGCGGAATGGAAAGAAGGAGAAGAAGACAAGGACAGAGGGAGAAAGAATCGATGAGAAGGTCATTAAGGATGAAGAGGAGAAGTAAGGGAAGAGATGAAGAAGAAGGAAGAGGAAGAGATGTAGAAGCAAAGCGAAGAAGAGTGCAGAACAAGAGGAAAAGATGAAAAGGGGAGGAGGAAGACGAAAAAGAAGTGATGAAACAAGATGGAGAGAAGCAATAAACAAGAGTGAGGAGAAGAAAGGGGGAATAAATTAAGAAGAAGAAGGAATAGGAGAATCAGAAGATGAGAGAGGAGGTGGAGGAGGAGGATGAGAGAGGGAGGAAAACATTAGAAGCAAAGAAACAGAAATTGCAGCCGAAGAGAAAACAGAAGGACAACGAGATGATGGGGTAGTATTGGTGTAAACAATCTATAGCTTATTTGCTTATTTGTTTACAGAAACATGGCAGCAAATTGCTCTGCTAAATTACAGTAGTGCTTTAACGAGCTGTAGCAACCTGTGCAGCGTTTTAGACAATTTTCCAGGAGGACATTTTGCAGAGCCAGATCGTATCATTGCCTTGCTGACACTCAACACTCCATCGATGCCAATTTCAGTGACAGCCAGTTTCCAAAAGAGCACTCCCGATGGACAGCTGAGTGTGCAGCCCTGTCCATTTACACCAATGTTCAGCTCTATGCGCCTCTGATAATCTTCGTGTCAATCTTGTTGTCAGGTGAGAATTTTCCCGGACTGGAAACGAGCGGCATATTCTCACAGCACTCTGAGGATCTGATGAATGGTCTGTAAAAACAGTGTCAGCACTGAACAGTTTGACAGTTTGGACTGAGAGATGGCTGAAAGATGGAACTATGGTGTGATGAAGAGAGCAGGATCGGTCAACTTATAACGATGGTCAAAGAAATTATTTTCTTTTTGGACAAATGTCCTCCAAGTTAAAGGGGTATGGGTCGCCAGCTCATATAAGTTCCGATATACAAAAATAAAATCATAGTTTTTGTCAGTGATTAATTTACATCTGATTAGGATTCTAAATCAATGACCAGCTTTTAAATCTGCAATTGATTATGTGTCTCACTTGTGTGATGTTTCATTTTTCTGCTGTAAATTACTTGTTGCATGTTTTATCTACTTTAATTTTAAACTGTGTCAAAATAACCGGCATTTTATAACGCAACAACTTTAAATCAAATATGCTCAGTCTGTTTTCGTCAGGTGAAAGGATGTCCCGCTTGTCCTGGTTAACTTATTAACATGACACACTGCTGTGGGCTTCTGTTTTTTGAGCCCCCATGTGTGCATAATTATAGGCAATAAAGCTGAATTAAATGTCTCTAAATGGACTGCTACTAAAAGTTAAAAAGACAAACTAGAATCAAGTCCACAAAGCAGATCTCTCAAAACTGTGCAGTCTATTGTCGGTGGTCACACAAATGAAAAGAGCGAAATTATCACCTCTATGACAAACTTATCAACAACAGGAGTTGTTGAATGATTTAAGCCGATACCTGTGACCCACATAAAGACAGTAAAAAGGCACAAATCTTTGCTTATACAGTAATAATAAAGTTCAGTACCACTCCATGCGGTCAGCGTCACAGTTGCAGTAGTGTTGTGGGTCCACACAGTCGCCCT
This sequence comes from Epinephelus cyanopodus, assembly GCA_026686955.1. Taxonomy (NCBI): domain Eukaryota; kingdom Metazoa; phylum Chordata; class Actinopteri; order Perciformes; family Serranidae; genus Epinephelus; species Epinephelus cyanopodus. The sequence goes on along the minus strand of CM048926.1, from coordinate 34,800,179 downwards.
GCAGGCCGCAGACACACTGCTGGCTGCCTGGCTGAGCTCCTCCCCAATACGTCTGGACACGACCAGGACCGGGACCACCGAGCCACCAGCTGAATGGAGAACCCTCTGAAACACACACACAAGCAAACACACCACAATTTCCAGAGCATGTCAAACAAAGTTCTAGCGTTTAAAAGTGGAGCTAATTTTAAATACTTTTACTGCTGGGCCATTTAGTCTATAACACATCATAACAAAACATATTAAAAGTTATAAAAAAAAGTAGGGGAGTAAAAAGTATAATGTTTCCCTCTGCAGTGTAGTGTAGTAGAAGCAGCATAAAATGGAAATACTCAAGTAAATGTACCTGGTTATGCTCAATCCTAGCAAAACAAAAGACTTAACAAAAAAAAAAAAAAAAAAGAAAAAAGATGCTTGGAAAAAAGTCTTTGAGGTTATTTTATTGAGTGTTTCTGTTCACATTATAAATGCAACGTTATTATTATTAATGCACACTGACAAGCTAAATCATATGAGATTTATTAAAAGAAAAAAAAAGATAAATAAATAAACAGATATCTATTATAGAGATGCATCTTCTTTTTACTGGTCAAACTCTGACAGTAGGACTGCAGGATATGCAAAATAATTCATACTATGATCAATTTTGACGGATAATGCCATTGCGATATGGACTGCGATTTAATTAGGAATAGTAATTTTTGCATTTCATTTTTACTAAAAAGTAAAATAAAATACAAAAAAAAATCATAATAATGTAGTTTTTGCTGGGGTTTATACCAAACTAGCATGTTCCTTTATTTCTGGAATATAATTTGTAGGCTGGAGCATCTGTGTAGGACCACAATGCTTCATCTATATTGGTATGTTGTGACACATTTCACCTTTATCAAAAAATTGCAGCTCCTGCAATTTGGATATTGCACTTGGGCGTTTTGCTGTTTTGATATTTCGATTAATTGCGCAGCCCTATCTGAGACCATTACTCACAAAACTGCACAGAACTGCAGGCTCTTGCCCTCGTCCGTAATCAACCAAAAGATGCTTGCAGGACACAAAAGTTATACAGATTCGCTTTCTATGGAAATATTGTGAGCCGTATTGTGTCCCGAGATGAGCAGGGTTGTGAGGAAATAGCTGAGTGCTGTCTGGATAGAGCCCCCATCTCTCTGTCTCGCAAGATGAATCCAGTGTTTGAAGCTGGGGGATGTTTGCCAGCTGCTACCCCTAACACTGAATATATTGTTTTTGGATGGAGGGAAATGATAGTATATGGTGAAAAATGTTTTTCGCATCGTGAGAGTGCGTAGGTGGAGAGGAGTGAGAGAAGGTGATTGGAGAGGTCTCTGTTGAGTCAGCACTTTTTTTTATTTTCCCAGAGAGCAGCAGGGGGGTTTATAATGGAACTTCTATCTCCCTACCCATTCTTCCTTCTCGACCACTTTCACTATTTTCATCCATCATTTTATTACCCACCCCCAAAAAGTTGCTTAACCAATCAAATTTCTCTTTTATAGAGTCTTGTTGTTCCACCGGAGAGAGCAACTTTGAGGACATGTCTTTGCAACCAGTAGCTGTATAGTTGATAAAGTATCTCAAATGTTAACTAGATATCCAGATTGTGGTCAATTACTTTTACTCTCTATAAACTAATCAGTTACTTCACTAATTGTTTCAGCATCATATTCTGCTCAAATATGCATAACTGTCATACTGCAATAACCCAGCAGAGACGCCCATTATTTTTACAGTCTATGGTATCAGCAAAATGGACAGCGGAGCTTTGAGCTAAATGCTAACGTCAGCATGCTAACATGCTCATAGTGACAATGCAAAGATGCTGATGTCTGGCAGATACAATGGTTACCATGTTAACAATTTGAAATTAGCATTTTAGCATGATATCACTTAATTATTAGCACTAAATGCAAAGTAGAGCTGAAGCTGATGGGAAGTACCATCACATTTAAACCTAATAATGGTGCTAGATGAAAAGGCATTGGATCAGCAAAGTTTACAATACATCCTCTGGGGGATATGAATGTTTCTACAAAATTTGGTGGCAATCCATCCAACAGCTGTTAAGATATTTCAGTGGGAACCAAAGTGGTGGACTAACTGAGATATCACTAGACTGTGCAGGTATTTGGTCATAAACCAAAGAGCTGGTCAGTGGATCAAAAAATTCCCCAGGAGAGGGATATGAATGTCCGAACCTGATTAATGGCACATCATCTGACACAAATGTCAACCACATGGTGGCCCTAATGGAAAAGTCAGGTAACAATCACCAAAGTCAGTAGGTGACCCTCTTGGCACCATGAGAGTCTACATAATTTCATAGCAATCCATCCAATTTCTGTCTGAACTGAAGTGGTGGACCAGCCATCTGGAAAACCTATAGAGCCGTACTGCTCACAGATGTGTCTGGTGTTGTCTCTTCAAACTGAATGTTTTTATTGTATACAGACTTTCATGAAGGTGTACACTGCTGGATTAACTGCTACCAAGACAAATTCAATAGAACTTGGTGATCAAAGTGATTTTCCCTCTTCTGCTAATACTCACTGTGAGCCAACACTAGCACAAAAAACACACGACTAAAACAGAGAAAACACTGATCTGACTCATTACAAGGAGGAGGAATTAAACAAATCCTGAATGATCAATTTGTCTGAATCATCTGTGAAAGAGAAGAAAATCCCTGAAACCACACTGCAGCAAAAACCGTAATGATTTTGTTCTTTCTGGTCGAGAAAGAATCCCAGCTGAAGAGTGCCGGCTTAACCAAGCTTATGTTAACTTTTATTTAACCCAACAAGTCTATTAAAGACAAGGTCTTGTTTACAGTCTTCTCTTAAAAGTGCACTTGAGAGGTATTGAGGGAAAAAGAAGGGGGGAAACACCAAAGTGCTCACAAAGAAGAGATTAAAGGGATTCAGATTAGAGAAGTTTTTTTTTTGAAATTAGATCTACTTTCTAAATAAAATCACAAAGACAGCATAAAATAAAATTAAGTTTTGGCTTCAGTAGAGTTCATGATTCAAGTTGTTAAAATATGAAGTTATAAGAAATTCCATATACAGTAAGGCTACTGTTAGCAGCTGGTTAGCTTAGCTTAGCACACAGACTGGAAACATCTCCCCTGTCTCTGTCCAACAGTAATAAAATCTGCCAATCATTACCTCCAAAGCTTACAAGTCTTATTGTCACATATTCAATCAAGTGTAAAAATGACAATTTGCTATTTTGGTTGGGGTTATGTGCCACATTATTTTTTGGCTTTGAGCAGTGGCCATGCAACTTGGAAAAACTCCAGGAAGTTACTTGTCCCAGTAAAGAAATAGTCTGGCACACAGCACCTGTCAAACATCAAATCATAATTTTTACACTCCAGTGTTTGTGCATATTAAACAAATAACATATAACATGTTCATTAGTGAGGTTTAACGGTGCTGGTAGATTCTGTAATCCTTTGACAGAGGCAGGCTAGCTGTTTCCCGCCGTTTCCAGTGTTTGTGCTAAGCTAAGCTAAATGGCTGCTCTGGCTGTAGCTTGAAACAGGCTTGAAATTAGTGTCAATCTTTTCAGATTGAGAAAGCAAAAATGTTGAACTGTTCCTTTAAAGTTACTAGTTTGAATACTTGGTTTGGCTCTGGACTGTTACGACAGTAAATGAGGATATATCCAGCAAACCTTTCCTGAGCAGGCCCTTACCTGGAGTGTTGAGGAGGCGGGACTTCCTGCAGTGGTAGGACAGTTCTTGTTCGCAGTATTCTGATTGGCTGATGGCGGCCAATAGCTGCTCCTCTTCAGTCGAGTAGTCAAAGTGAACTGAATGCTGGTTCCCATCTGGAGACGGTCGGAGTCTGGTCAGCTCTGTGTTGTTGTGCTGGATGACCATCCATGTGTTCTCCTCTGGTAGGGGATAAATAGATATGGCTTACTAATTAATTACTATTGATTAATTGCATTTAGTAATTATTCATTCCAAGTTAAAGTATATATGTTCTATCATACCTTTGCCTTTGCAACAGCAGCCAAACAACTAGCCCCAAAACACAGCTACCTTCACATTTAAAGCTAACTTACTGACACATACTATATATTTAATTTTTTTGTACTGATTGAACAAACGGGAAATAATGTGGTAATTGGTGAGTGTAATTTTCAACTTTGGAGGCTAGCTGTTTTCCTACATTTCCGGCTAAGCTAATTGCCTCCTGGCTCTAGCTCCATTTTTTACAGAGCAAATATGAAAGTGGTGGTTACAGTATTTTCCAAAATGCCAAGCTATGTCTTCTGTCTGATCGTTAGGCCTGTACCCAACTCAGAATTATGTCAGTCGAATAAGATTTGTCTGGTCAATACCAATACTTTACTGTTTGTTCCCTTTTTTCCACATAGAGTTTGAGAGTCTAACAGAGGTTCGGTGTGACGCTCAGTGTGACAGTGACAATCACGTAATATAGTAAACAAGCAAACTATGCTGATGACGGATCAGACATGTGCAATATTTTTTTTTTACCAACACTAGATATAAAACAAAAGCCAGAGACTGTATTGTATTAAGTTGCTGTGAGCTGTAAATTCACCGCTTCCACACAGAAGGCAGAAGGCCTTCTTATTTTGGAGCCTTATGGGGCAAAGCCTCTTCTCCCCTGTGATGTGTCTGCAGCTGCCTGTGCCACAGAGCAGCGTAACAGTGAAGAGCACTTACTCTGCAGCAAAATCTGGGGACCAAAATGTCCCCAGAAGTACAGTACACTGACTGGACATAGTGTAACTATAGACAGGGCTGTACTGTATACTCTGCCATAATTTAAGCAGCTCTTAAATTTGAGAGAAAGAGAAACAGAGAGTGACAGAAAACAAAAAAAAAAAACAGAATGTCATCCTTATTAAGATTTATACACGTACACAAATGATGTGAAGCAGTGACCTTAATATTCAAATTAAACTGATGAGATGACAGAAGAAAAATGAGGGGTAGAAGATAAAGTGGATCAGAGATAATGACAGGAGCATCATCATTTAAAATTATGTAAATCTTAATCATAAAAACGTTGAGTGATGATGAGAGGAGGAGGGTGTGTGTGTGTGTGTGTGTGTGTGTGTGTGTGTGGTGTGTGTGTGTGTGTGTGTGTGTGTGTGTGCGTCACCTGTCATGTTGCAGTAGACCAGCTGTGGTTTGATTGGTCCGCTGCCGTCCACGTCGATATAAAAATGTCCCGACGTGTTGCCGTTGTGTTTGTACGCCTCGCAGGACTGTTCGTACACAGCTGGGAGGAAAATAATGAGATCAGCTCAACATGAATCACATCAACATCAACACATCAGCTGGCAGACGCACACAGGAGCTGTGAGGGGATGATGATTACACACTGTGGAGGATTATGGGCGCTGCCACCACTGAATCACCGTCTCATAACCAGAGTGAAGAGAATCATGTGAAGTTTTATTTCTGCAGCAGCGTCCCATAAAGTGAAGACTAATCCAACTGGAGAGGACGGTAATGACTGATGGGAGTACAAAGACTCCATAAATAAAACTTTGGACCTTTATCAGCCCTGCCTCTTCCTCGCTGTCTCCATAAGTCTTCCTCCCTCCTCCCTTTGCCTCACACACACACACACACACACACACACACACACACACACACACACACACACACACACACCAGCGCATCCTCTGCAATCAAAGAATCAAGCCCTTCAAGTCAAATCCATATCTGAAGGTTCCCACACTCTGCTCACCTGTTTATCTCTCTTCTTCTCCACAGCCAACGGCCTTTTATTCATCACATTCCCTCAGCTGGTTAGAAAAAGGTTTCGCAGAATCGTCAGCAATAAAAATGAGACCAGAGGTGAACCGTGTGGGAAACTCTTCTCTTTTGGTTTCAAGGATTTGACTCGAGGGAGTCGGTATAGAACTGGTAGATCTCACCAAAGCTCACCTCACTGCTGAGGTTTTATTTATGCATTCAGTGTTTGGCAGCTTAGTCACAGCTACAGTCTCATTAACCTTCATCATATCACTCACAAACTGTAACCACTGGATAGGAAGGAGGTGCAGTTACCACAAATAGCTCACAGGAAATGGTCTCTTTAAAGGCTGATTCCAGTTTATGAAAACTGTGGTTTTAATTATTGTAGTTTTGTCCATAATTTTTATTCTTCATGCTTACTCACCAAACTACTCACTGAGATGTGGGAACATGGTGACATCCCTCAACAAAATCCAATAAAGCAAGAAATGCAAAAGGTCAGGTTGTAGACAAAATGAGTGTAACCCGCAGAACCTTTTTATTTGAAGCTAAAATTCTAAGTAAGTGCTCAACTAAATTTGGCAGTAATCCATCACTGCACAGAAAAACTGTGCATGAACAAGTACGGTCAGCACAAAAGGACAAATTTGAACCATATAATTGGCCCGTAAACTGTGATGGATGTTTACCAAAGGACAGTTCGGGTAATAATCTTACAATTTTTATCTCTTCCAAATAAGTTCATCCGTTCACTTGATTAAATGTACACAAATAATCAAGAAACATACTCTTTTCCTCTCACACATTGTAAATGCAAGTAATATTGTACCCTCCATAACATCAATAATAACAATAACAACAAAAATTATATGCCCTTCATTCAATTACACAAATGGCAGGATTAAAAACTACATAAGTTTGTTTGTTTAGTCTGTTTTTATTGCAAAATGTATGAAGCACTTTATGTATGATGTCATTTAAGATGTGCCATACAAACAAAGTTGAACGTAATTATCTTTGTTTAATGTGTTAATATGTTTTAATGGGTTTGTGCCACAAGATGTTTCATATCATTTCATACCTCTCTGTTTGCTCTGCGCCTGAGTTTAAATTATGCAGGAGGGGGGAAAAAAATCTTAATTATTGTTTCACACACGGCCTCAGTCCTAATTTTCATCTCATCTGCCCCATCTCACCTCTCTCCCTGTCTATCTGTGCCTTTCTTCATTTGGTTTTGTGGCCATGTGCTGATGTTTGACAGGTGACTTACAGCTGTGGCAGGTCGCTCCGCTGTAGCCGCTTTCAGAACAGTTACAGTGGAAGACGGTCCAGGATTGACTGCAGCGGCCGCCATGTTCACAACGGCTGGGAGAACACCTGAGAGGGAGAGAGAGAGAGAGAGAGAGACAGAGAGAGATGCACAATTTGAGAATATATTAACAAGTTTTAGGGTGGTTTTATGTGCTGCCAAATAACAGAGAGGGCAAACACTACTCTTATCTTTTAATATGAGGAGTAAATCTTTTATGTGAAATTCTCATTTATATTCTAGCTGATTCACTTCTGACTAAAAAGGGGTTTTTACTGGATACACCTGCTTCATTTACACACATAGATTATAGATACCAAAATTAAAGATACATTGCCTGATTTTCTCACAAAGCCCAATCACACAAAGTTCCTCCCAGCAACTGTGATTTCTGTTTAGTTATAAAACATGCACAGTGAGCTGAGAGTAATGATTTTTTAATCTTAAGGTGTTGTAAGAATATTAAGGAGGGTATCTTTGCATAGGCTTTATTGAAGCATTTGCATGGTTCATAGAATCATCCGGATATTACATGTAGAACGTCGAAAAGGCAAATACTAATAGGGAAAAGCAATATATTGTCGCAATCAATGTACAGTCAATATTTCAATATTTGCTCAATTACTGGACCTATTTGCTGTTGCCCCAGAGAATGATTCTCCTCCAAAACTGCTAACCATAAGAGCTTGTTTTGCCGCATGCATCTACAGAATAAAAACAATGACAGAAACCAGACTATGTCACATATTGTACTACAAGTAATCAAGAAGTTTAAAGGAGCTGCATGTGACATTCAGAGCATTGATACGGCAGCAGTAATGGTGTCCTGAGCAGAGAAGGTAGTCAAGCTACATCTGTGTGTGTTGTAATCCAGCTTCTCTGCTTCATGTTGTGGCAGCCGGTCCAGCCACGCAGCGGGCATGTCAGTGGATGTGAGACCCAGTGTGTATGTGTATCCCTGGCTAATGGCTGCTTCTCTGCACTGTGCTTACATGGGGGTTATGGCTGATAACACCGTCCTGACCCCTGGTGGTGGAACGGTATTGGCTGCATTTCCCAGATCGCTAAGAGCTTCTTAAAGGTGCTGTCTGTAAGAATGTGGCCAAAATGCTTACTGCACTCAAATTCAAAATACTGCCTGCGTGACCGGTAGATGGCGGTGGGTGGCGCAACAGGCCAAAACACAAATCCAAAACATAAACATGATTTGCGGACAGTAAAAATGTTTTTTAAATGCGAATATTCTGGCTGTACTATTGTTGTCCGTGAGATCAGTATGTTATATGAACATTATTCCTTAGTCTCTGTGACATATTAGGATGATTTTACAACTATTTGCTTTGATTTCTTACATATAGCTCCTTTAAGAACGCTCTTAAAGGGATAGTGCACCCCAGAATGAAAATTCAGCCATTATCTACTCACCCATGTGCAGAGGGAGTTTTAGAGTCCTCACATCCCTTGCGGAGTCCAAAAACACATTTGAAACCACTTTGAAATGAAACCACCGGTGGCTTAGTGGTAGAGCAAGCGCCCCATGTACAAGGCAGCTGCTGCAGCAGCCTGGGTTCAAATCCAGCCTGTAGCCCTTTGCTGCATGTCATTCTCTCTCTCTCTCTCCCCTTCACACTTACCTATCCTGTCCATTAAAGGCAAAATGGCCAAAAAAATATCTTTAAAAAAAAAAAAATCTCCATACTGCTTGTCTGTACTGATCCAAGTGTACTGAAGCCCCAACATAAAAAGCTGTTTGGAAAAATGTCATGAACTCTGTTTTTAGCCTCATTGTAACCTGCAGCTCTAGCTGTGTGCTTGCACGCACGACCAGCAAAAGCACGTAAACACACATGAACACCCATGTCTCACGGTCTTGCGCAAGCGCACACACGTTAGCGCAGTGTACAGAGAGGCAGCACACTGGAGACTTCACCTGAGCCTCCCTCGGCATGAGGGTGAGTAGATAATGGCTGAATTTTTCCCAGATTGCTCTTACCAAGACTACTTCTTATTTAGTTGTAGTCTTGTTTTCATCATGAAAATAGGTCATTAACAAGTATTTATTGTCTTAGTTTTTCATTATAATTATTAGAACACATACACACAAACAGCAGGGAATCAGTGTGTTACGTAGCAGCGCTGTGTGTTAATTATGCGCTGATGTAGTGGTGGGTGATTGATGTGCCTGACATCAATTGATTTAGTTTCAGCACCGCGGTAGTGGCCAGCTCCTGTTAAGAGCTTCTTAAAGAGTGATCTTAAGAGCGATCCTAAGAAGGGCATTAAGAACGCATTTGGTAAACACTCCATGTTGAGAACTTTGTGCAGACAACCTTGGCAAATATGCTCTGAATGTTGGAAACAGCAACATTCAGTATTAGAGGTGCGGCAGTACTACCACACAAGTCGATGTCACTTGAGTCAGTATACACTTGGGAAGACTAAAATCTAAACCAGGGTGTGAAGTTCTCATCTGTGATTGAGGCTAGCGACTTGAGGCTTTATTAGCTGCTGCCACCATAACACACTTAAATCTCTGGCCAAACTTTCAGCAGTTCAAGTTGCACTGTGAGCAGTGTAGGTGGCAGGATTTGACGAAGAAGAAAAATGTGTGGAGTTAAATAAAATAAATAAATAAATAATAAATCTTCGAGAGCGCTGAATGTAATTTGACTTTGGGGTTACATATCATCTATCATCAGCTTCATCCTTATAAAAATGCCAATGATTGGGGGAACCATGCTTTCAAACTCACACTAACTTTCAAAGATAAAACTACTTCATTAAACTAAATGAGCCTCTTATGAAATGCAGCTTCCCATTTCACGGAGGGGGAAACCTTTTAGCGAAGATCTTCAAGGTTCTTTGGGAATAGAACGTCAAAAAGAACGGCTTTCATTTTTGATACCATTTCTTGTATTTATAAAGTTGTTGGCTGGTTTGGAAAAAACAACATTCTGCCGCTGAATGGAGAACGACTTGTGTAGAATATTAATTTGAAACACCTTTCACCTTTCCTCACAGAGATCAAAAGCATAATTTCATTACTTTCTCTCTTTAGATCTGTCTTTCATTTTATATAAAAAGGAGAAAAGTTTTCTGCTGAATAGAAAATATCCTTGCACTTCCTCTCAGCGGCAGATCTTCTCTGATTGAACTGAGTTGCTCTTCTAAAGTGCTGCCAGACTGTTTGAAGAAGCTCTTTAAATGACTCCAGCTCCCAGGAGACTTCAGTGAAGCTCTGTGTTATTTATAGATAAATATCATAATACTGTAACCATCATGACATCAGTCCTGTGTAGGAGGATGAGGAGGAGGAGGAGGAGGAGGAGGAGGAGGAGAGGGATAAAAAGAAACCGAAGAAGGGTGGCAGTGATTGTGAGAATACATTTGACACTGAAAATGATATACTGACATTGGGAAAGACAAAGAAGCATTGCACTATATGGTGTGTTTTTCTCCCTCTGCATACAGATGATCTATTGTACACTGGATGTGGTTAAGGCTTAAAAGCTACCAAGGCCATTCAGGAATTGAAATGAAAAACAATGGGAGAAGAAGCATTCATATTTACGAACATCTGTTTTTATATTTCAACCTGCTCACACATTTTACATTGACCTGTCAGAAAAAATGTCAATGCGACTCCTGCCCACGGTACGTCATTCCTGTAAGCCTGTGATCATTTTTTCACTCAGAAGAAATGGGTGGTTTATAATCAGGAAGCAAATGTGTATGTGTGTGTATGTAGCAGGTAGCAGAAGAAATGCTGGCTCCGCAAAGCTGTTTGTTCATGTAGGTAGAGTTATAGGAACTGATTTAGCAACCTGCAGTAGGATGGCGGGATGACAACACACTCTTCAGTAAACCATCTACTTTAAGTCCTGGGGCTGTATTCACAAAGCTTCCTGGTACAAAGAGTTGCTGCTAGTGACGAAATTCTAAGAAATTTCTTATAACTAACACGTTTTTAAAGAATTTCCCCTTAAAAGGTAAGACTAGATCCTGGTTAAGATAAAAGATATTTTAAAAGTATTGCACCCTTAAGAGAGTTACTGGGGTGAAAACCTATAAGGAGCAGGGAGGAGGACTTTTAAAGGAACAGTGTGTAGGATTTAGGGAGATTTAAGGATGTCTAACAGTGAGGACTGCAGATGAAACTTCTCCTGATTAGAATTCCTTTAGTGTTCATTGTCCAGGAGGTTTTTACAGTGAGCTGGATTATCTGCAGAGGTCTCCTCCTCTCCAAAACAAATGGATCCAGCAATTTGAGCTGGTACAAAACAGAAAAAAAGCAGTTCTACTTTACAAATCAGTATTTCTCTGACGCTGTTTGACATGCTGGAAACAGGTGAATGTGTGCTCATCTTTTTTTTTTCTCTAAGATCCAGACGTTCAGGAGGTTTTTATTTTGTTTTAAAGATATTTTTGCTTTATTTGATGGAACAGGGTTAGCGTGGACAGAGGAAAGGGTAAGGGGTAGAGGGTAAAAGGTACAAAAATGGGAATGGCCCTGTTAAGAGACAGTGTTTGGGTTGCTGGTTCTGGGCAAGTCTAGAAACATTGTGGTGCAACGTGTCAGACTCCACAGAGAAGGGATAGATATAGATAGATATAAACGGCTCATTCTAAGGTAACAAACACACATTTCTTATTTTTCAGGTGATTACAAACTAAAGAAAATATACCTATTATATCATATTCCATTTCTTCCAATCCATCCCCCTAAATCCTACACACTGGACATTTAAGAGGCTTAAGAGTTTCTTAAGCAAAGAGGAAAATAGCAGAAAGACTTAATAAAATTATATCAGCATTTCCAATTACATTTGACTTAACTTCTATGATTGGGCCTATTGATTTCACTGTCCATTCTATGCCCATTAAGAGAGCATTTTTATTTCTTTAATTTCTTTTTTTTTTTCGTCATACCTAGTAACGGGGTCAACAACACCTCCTCATTAAGGTAAGGGTTTCAGTTCCTTCCTTGCTCAGAGCTGCAATGACAGTTTCTCAAATCACTCCTCAGCCAGGACTCCTTGCTAGAATTTTTTGTGGCTGTGTTAGGTTTCCAGTAGTATTTTCAGGATGTTTGTGAATACAGCCCCTTACTCTTCTGAGTCATGTGGATCTCTGCAAATAAAACCCATTAATGCAACTGGGCAAAATTAAATAAGATATCAGTTACCTCTCTGTTAACTCTCTATACAACCGATACAGTACAATATGTCAATATTGTCCCTATTGGTTAGTGATCTTCTCAAGATATAGTTTTTCCCTTGACATAAAAAGTTTTTTGACCTTTGCACTCGTACTATTGGCGCAAAGGTTTTGACTATTATTACATTTTATACATATGAGTACACTAATGTTACTAAAACCTCAGCATAACACATCAACACCATCACAAACTACAGCCACCGAAGTGAAAATAAAGTTGAATTATCTACATCTAAATTAAAAACAGTCTCAACAAGACTTTTAGCTTTAGGTATATAAGAAACTAGCAACTGAGTTAATGTGACAGCGCACTGTTTTGTATCTGTAATTATAACAGGGCTTTTAATGATACAACTTTTACACGTTTGTCTATTAGTTCTGCGTTGACACCGTTTTGCTGTAGATTTGTGAGATCCAAAAACAAATTTCATTCACCTCCACAGTGGGGGGGGTTGTGCTACAAATCCTTCAGACTGATACCTCAAAACATGCACATATAAAAACACAGCTGTGGCTAAATGTTAAACTGACACTTTAAAATAACACAATCAGCCTCTGCTCTACTGTGTCACACAAAGACATCCTCTGACCTCATTCTGCTGAGAGAAAGATGGACAGAAAGAGGACAACAGGAGAGGATGAGTAACAGTGTTTTTATTCACACTGGTTGCTTTCCATCTGTTGCAAGACCGGCTGGCACCTCCAGGAGGTTTGAGACAAACACACACACAGACACACACACAATTTTACGTCACCAGGGTTTGTGAAGCTTGGTGGTAATTTTTCCCCCCTGTCTTCATTTTCCTAAATACATGTTTTAGAGAGTGTGTTTACTTATATAAATGTATGTGACAATGTGTGAGCGTGTGTTTGCCCAAACTCAGGCAGGAATATTGAGGAGAAAACAGATGACTGTGCAGAATCTGCAGCCTCCCCTTTTATTTAGATAAAAGCACTGACTCAGCAGCCTGTCTGCCTGCTACGGTGTGATTTTTACCTTCATTTATCTCTACACTGCTTTAATTTAAGAGTACGCCGGAGCCTTGCAGATAAAGCACTGCTAGTTCTTTTATTTTATGCATTTAGTGTGTGTGTGTGTGTGTGTGTGTGTGTGTGTGTGCGCGCGTGTGTGAGTGTCAGAGTTTCAGGGCTGTAATGAGTGCTGAAGTACAGTAATCAAACTCAGTCTGGCAGAAGTGACATCTGATCTCTTTCTGCCTGTAATGAGTTTCCCAGTTTTGCTTAAATGAGTAGTCTAGAGCACTGACAAGAGCAATGATAGTACAACAGACTTAACAGAGTCTGTATAAGACAAGCTTACACCGATGAGCCACATCATTAAAACTACTGACAGGTGAAGTGAGTAACATTGATCATCTTGTGACAATGCAGTGTTCGGCTGGGAAACCTTTGGTCCTGGCATTCATGTGGATGCCACTTCACACGCAACACCCACCCAAACATCATTGCCGACCAAGTACCCCCACTATGGCAAAGACACTCCTTAATGGCGCTGGCCCCTCGAGCACGACAATACACCATGCTTCACCATGAGCTACAAAGGAATGGCTGCAGGAATGTGATGAGGGGTTCAAGGCATCAACCTAAACTTGTGATTCCCAAGATCAGAATCCAATCGAGCACCTGTGAAGCATGTTGGCTCCCGACCTCATAAGCCACAGGACTCTAAGGATCTGCCAACGACGCCCATCAAAGGACACCCCTAGACGTCCTGTGTCCGTACCATGAGAGATCGGAGGCCCCACCGTGGATCAGACCTGGCACAGACACAGGACCTCTGGGGAACTGGCATGTTCCTCAATGCTTGATCGGATTGGGATCTGGAGAATCTGGTCGTCAGGTCGACACTTTGAGCTCTTTGTAACTTTCCTTGGGTTTTAAGTTTGTCTACAATAGATGTGAACACTTGAGTGGGTGCACTTGAGTATCTTAAAGTAACAATGGATGTGCATTTGCATAAGGTATAGCTTAGGCCTTCAATGTGTCAATGAATAACTCATTAACAATACTGGTTAAGGTGCTGCTACTTCTGGTATTTATTTATCTATTTTTGCCAAGCACAGGACCACTGACTATGGATTGATGAGCTGCACTTCACAAAGCCTTTAAGTACCAGGATGGCCGAGTGGTTAAGGCGTTGGACTTAAGATCCAATGGGCAACTGCCCACGTGGGTTCGAACCCCACTCCTGGTAACATATTTGTCGATGTTTGAAATTATTCCCTTCAATACTGAGTGATATAAACTGTATAACAAATTTACTTGGGGAAAGGACATGATGTCACATCTGATACAGGACACTGATCAGAAAAACAATGTTCATATCAAGATCAGCAGTAGATGACAGGGTGCATTGTACAGCAGCAATTAAAACCAGGATGGCAACTGTAAATGTCAGAATCAAGTCCTAAAGGGAGCAATACAGCAACTTGGGCAAGCATCAAGCTGGCTGACATGTTGGTAAAAAGACTGCACTGAAGAAGAACATAAAATTGCACAGCTTCACGCTGCTGTTGCCTTTTCATTGCAAACAAAAAGAACTAAGTCAGTCAAAATTGAGATGGGACAAAAAGTGTGGTCTTGTGTGTCAATGTGTTTTGTGTAAAGTATTTTTATAAAGACACTGTTTTTTTGGTCTGTTTTACTAACTATTTGTCTGCTTTTACTGTGTTGTCTTTTGTGTTTGGTGAGCTGAAGACAAATTTCCACCCATGGCGGACAATAAAGCTATATTGTATTTTATTCAAAATGACACATTTTGCACCTCCAACCCCTTCGTTTCACAGCGGTATACCATCTTTCCACTCCTTACAGCCTCTGTGTTCCTGCGAATATTGACTCATTATTTGCAAAACCGTCATTTGTGAGGAAATTGTCGGTGTGGGTTGTGTCCGAACAATGTCCAATTTCATATCACCAAGATCACTGTCTTAAGAGGGCAGTGCATTCAAGATGCAATGAACAGATGTCCTTGTGGGTTTAAATCCCACTCCTGTTACTAATATATTCCTCGCTCGGACAGTAACACCACAATGTAAAAGAGGAAAAGAACAGTTACAGCTCCTCCAATCACTTGTAACTATAAATATTCCACATTTTCATTGAAAATCAGCTCGGTTGATCAAATTGTTATACTCTGAGCCTCTGCTTAAGTTGATGTGTTGTTCAGCAGGTATTTTTGGTATAATGTAGAGCTGCATACAAAACATACTTTTATGACTACTGACTGAATAACATCAGTGCCTCCAATTACAAATTCATGCCAGTGCCTAAGAAGTTAAACCCTCCATGGACATCAAAACTTAGAGTAACAAAGTAAGGCATAAACAACTTCATCAACATCTTTATTGATTAATTAGCTAGTTAGATATATTGTTGTTGGAGAAAGTAAAGTACTGAAAAAGGATCCGTTGGGTACGGGTACCAAATTCCAAGTACTAGTTCAAATGTGAATGGTACCCAACCCTAGTGTGATGTATTTTCTGTGTTTTTTTATTCTGTTAAAGAGTAACTAAACCCTAAAACCATTTTTTTCAGCTGATAATCATTGTTTCTGGTTGTATAGTAGTGTTACTGATCCTGCTGAAAATCTTGACAGGTTAGTGCAAACTGTTGAAAATCTACATTTTATTTTAAAAATGTGGTGTGGAGTGCCCTCTACACCTTGAAACTTGGTTACGACATTTGAATTTACATTACGTTACATTGGAGGCGAATGATTCTTTTTCGAGGCGAATGACGTCACCAACCGTCCACGCTAAAGCCTGCCCTCCTCCCTTTACTCCTCCCCTTACTATAAAACCATTCTGTCCGCAGTTATCAAACTGATAACGAGGAGGTTGGATCAGAGCAGGGAGAGTAGTAGAGCAGAGAGAATAGCTAGTAATTTGTCGAATTGTATTGTTAGCATAGTGTATTTTACTGTAGGTTTACAGTTAGTGTTTATAGTATTTAGGTTAGTTGGTCAAGGAGAGGCGCCGAGGCTCGGGAGTATATGTGCAGGGTGGCAAGGGAGGGATGTGGAGGGCCACTGCACGGTGAGAGAGAGCCGAGCCTCGGGGGATATATGTGCCGGGCCGTGAGAGAGGGAGGGAGGGCTGGTTTGAGCTGCTGCGCAGTGAGCCCAGGCTCCCAGAGTGGGAGAAATAGAACCAAGTAGGATAAAATAAGTCAAAGTGTGGAGAAGGGGACAGGCTGAGCCCCGGTTGCCTTCCCTTCTGCCTGCGCGACACAGTTAGGGGGGGGTTTCCAAGCCAGATCGAAGTAGAGCCACTGCCCCTTCATGTAGAAAGGGGTCAGTTGAGGTGGTTCGGGCATCTGATCAGGACGCCTCCTGGGTCCTCCCAGTTAGTGAATGAATCGCCAACCAGGATTAGCCCCACCTGCAGACTTAACTCTACCAAAAAGTACAGTACAGTAAGTACATACAGTATATGTTTTGAGCTTTCTATCCACTGTTTTTTTCCTGCAGTTTTTCAGAGGAAACATGTACAAAACTGGAGAGCTTTGAACGGCTGTCAATGTTGTTGTTACACTCATTTCCTAGGTTGTTCACCTCTACAGGAAAACGGTGGACTTATGTTGACTTTTTGACCACGCTACTTGCAATGTGAACTCGGGTTAGAACTGAAGTAAATTAGACCTGAGTGTTGATTCAGTTCAAGCCCCGCAACAAGACTGACGGGTCAAGTCTATTAAATGCATGACTGCTTCTGTGTTGTACTCATTGCATGGGGTTGCACTGCCATTAAGTCTGCGCGCTGACGCACTAACACAGATGTAACACCCTGCTCTGAGGTAAGAACTGTGTATGGAGGCAGGATCTGTAACTCCATTTTGCTTTAAACTTTATATCCCATGGACCCAACATTTAATCAAAAGAGTAACAATGAGGGAAAGCACAGTGGGAGCCATGATTTTTCTCTTGTTCTGTTCCAGTAAGCAGATCTGTGCGAGAACTGAATTCTGCTGGATAATAATCCAATAAATGTAGAAACAAGAGGATATTTAATTAAACCCACTGGAGCAGATTCTCCTTCTCTGATGAGGATGTGGCCGTTGTGTATAGCTGTATTCATATGTACTAAATATATAAAGGTAAATGACTGTTTGTCTTTAACTGTTTTTAGTGTGACACTGAGGAAGCAAGCAATTGGTTCTGCTCCACATGACTTACTGTCTTGATGTAAGGTGACTATAAATTACTCTGACAGAGATGAAAATGGAAATTATGATGAACGATAATGATAAACTATCACTACTCTCTTGTTTTGCATATCTGTCTGCATCTCTCCATCATATATGGAGGAGAAAATTGTGGTATTTCCTACAATCTTTCATTGTAACGTCCTCTGTTTTGACTCTTGCAATGACTGTCAGAAGGTTGGACTATCACTTTGGTCCATACTGAAACATTTCAACAACTGTTTTCATTCGTGATCCCCACACAATGAATCCCACTGACTTTGGTGATCCTCTAGCTTTTACTCAAGGACACCATGGACACCCCCCCGAGTAAACTGCTAATCAGCTTTGATGATCCACTGACTTTGACCAAATATCTGCAAAGTCTAGTGATCTCTCAGTTAGTCCACCACTTTGGTTCCCACTGAAATATCTTAACTACTGTTGGATGCATTGCCATTAAATTTTGTAGAAACATTCATATCCTCCAGAGGATGAATTGTAAATTTTGGTGATCTTCTGACTTTTCATCTAGCACCAACATTGGGCCTAAATGATGAATTGTCGAATACTTTGGTTTATGACAAAATATTTGGCTTAAATATTTAGCTTCAGCTTTCAAGAGACCTGAAATGAAATATTGGAAGACAGGCTCATGGTTGGTGCTGTAACTTGTAGGCTAGGGCACCTCAACAGAGAAAACTTAAGGCCTTTCGCAGATGCCTTAATAAAATCTACACAGCATTAGCAAAAGGCAGCTGGAGTAAGAATGAAAAAAGAGAGTGAAAAGTCCTCAGAGAATGGAATGTGATAAATTAGGAGATTGCCGCTTTAACAATGGCGTCTCACACTTCTGATATCACCATGGTGCTAACTGAAACAAAGCTGACAAATCATAACAAAAAGGCAGATACACAAGTGAGAACAACACTTATTATTTAAGTGAGAACCACATGAGAGGAAAACTGTTGTTTTTTTGTTGAGAAATCTTGATCTGTCAGATATTTGGGGAAATAAAACAAACAGGGCTGTCAGTGGTTATTTCACACTTCAGGTCTCCACTGAACAATAATTCTCCGTTCCTTAATGGAAATACTGCGAGTGGGAGCGCACGCTTTCGATTATTTGTGTGCATTTATTTCTTATTTTCTTGGATTCAACACTTCACACCGCTTCACCTCGCAAATAAATGACTCTGCCAAAAAGTCAAAGAAAAGAAAAATTACATTTCACTTCCTCAATAGTTGTGTCTCATATAAAGTTGGATCATACAACAGAGAACAACTTCAGACAGTGGTCTCTCCGTAACTTTACAAGCTTTGGGAGCAGAACCAGGATGGCCGAGTGGTTAAGGCGTTGGACTTAAGATCCAATGGGCAAATGCTCACGTGGGTTCGAACCCCACTCCTGGTATTATAAGTGAAAATTTATGTGCAAAAACCATCTTCTGAACAATGCTGTGTCAAGGATGGTCAAGTGGTTTAGTCATTGGACTTGCCAGGTCTGGGATGGGCTGTAATTTCTCAAAATCAAAATCCCCCCTGCGTGAATCACGTCAGTTTTGCTCCAGTTTCCCAGTGTGGTTTTTTTTTTCTTCTTATAAAGGCAGACCTTTTAGTTTGTGTAATATCATGAATAATAAATGGGCTCTGTTTCCATAAACTCATCCTGACTCCTGTGTTCCATTAATGAGCAAAAATGTAATAAAATCTTTATTAAATACATAAGGCACACGTTTTGGGCTGTGCTGAACATTCAGTAGGAGAAGGCGCAGGTCAGAGATCGTGTCACAAATGTCTGTCACCACAAAAAACTGAGCTTTTATTGCTGGTGAGAGCGCAACAACATCGAACAAACAGAAAGCTCTACTTGTAGTTACTGGAAAAGGCCCCATAGCTGTATAATTGTATGGAGGAGGAGGAGGATCTTGTTCCTCATCCACCTCAGCAGCGGATGCATGGCCATGAAGGTGCCGAACGTTCCCCGACTCTGCATCATGGTCTTCCCCACTCCTCCCATCAGCTCTATGCCACGCATGCCATTCCCACTGCAAACCCCATCATGAAGCCCATCTTGACCCAGTCAAAACAGCTGGGCTGGGTCTGGTCACTGCCACAGCCACTGGCATCTTGAACTATACGTTTAAAATAAGTTGGGTTTTCTGGTTCCTAACTGGAGGATTATTGTAGTTTGTAGCACAGCTGCGTTTTAATGTCTTTCTAGCAGACTTCCATAACTGGACTGTAGTTGACTTTACCTTGTATTAAATGTTTTAATATTGAAAAGAGAAAATATTACGGTGGAAATACACTGCAAAATGTTTTATCTGCCTTGGGCCCAAATCTGCTGCTTGCACTCAGGTTGGTCAGAAACTACTCGGGTCTAGTCTGATTTTTTGGGCCTGATCATGCCTCTATTTTTAAATAGGGCCTGAAGACATTGTGAAGAGCTGCCACTGAAACACACTGTTTCATTAAATTGTTTGGTTTTGGCCTTTAAAGCATTTTCATGGCATGGACGGTTCCAAAAATTGACATTATCACGATGAGCAGGTGGTGTCGAGGCAGAGGCCCTGCGCTCAAGATGCAATTGACACAAGACCTTGTGGGTCCAACTCCTAGTAGAGGAGAGCTTATCACTGGATGTAAAGACTGTCTACTGTCATAAATTACTAAAGGCTGAAAGTGTAAAACAGGATTCGGTGCTGTCCACAACAAACGCAAAAGAGCTTGTGGCTACTTCAATGGGAAAACACATTAAAGGACTAAATACATATTTTACGTGCTGTATGGGGAAGTGATGGCTGTTTGGAACACTGTAATGTTTGTATCCTTTCATCCTGACACATCCTTAAACCTACAGAGACACAAACACATCTCAGTAACTGCCCCCAGTTGAGGTGAAAAATCCTTGAACCAGAAAAACAATGTAAATCTGTGCCAATTTATTTATACTGAACACTCCCAGGTAGACCACAACTATACTCCCTGAAGGGTCAAAACTCAAGGCTGCAGACACTGAGACGTGATCAGTGACAACATCTGGTGCGTTTCATGGCTGCACATGACTGCTTTTCTAAGGAATACACTGGTAAGCATATCTGCATTAGTTTCTCAGTCATGGCAGGGCTAGGCGGGTTTTTAGGGATCTGACCTGTC
The DNA here is from genome assembly GCA_026686955.1 of Epinephelus cyanopodus. Lineage (NCBI taxonomy): Eukaryota > Metazoa > Chordata > Actinopteri > Perciformes > Serranidae > Epinephelus > Epinephelus cyanopodus. The sequence continues at coordinate 34,779,523 of CM048926.1, read as the reverse complement.
GATGATGCCACACATGTCGATCTGCAGGTGGCTGTAGTTTCCCAGCAGTCTTTGCTGCACCATTATCAGGTCCACCGGCTGGTTCTCCACACTGAGGTGACGCATACAGCCCTGAAAGATCTCGAAGGGATTTTTACATTCCTGACTGTCCTCTTCAGCAGGACAACCTGGACAGGAAAGCAAAGAGAGCGGGTAAAGCCAAAAACAGTGTGGAGGCTGACAGGACAGCAGTAATGAAAAAAGACAGAGATGGGCTTTAAGCAGAAGTCAATAGCAAAACAGTGACTATACAGTGACATAAAATAAGAGATTATTGGGCTTAAAGGAGAAGATAATGTAGTGTTTGGATAACATTCACACAAATGGAAGAAAAATCAGAGCAAAAGCTGAAAACAACTCACTGTGATAGTTAAAATGCGCTGTGAGTTAAGTAAATGGCAAAAAACATACTCATTTACTGGAGACGTTAATGTGAATTGTGTACAGTGTTCTATAGGGGTAAGACATATTGAGGTTTACTAAACGTGTTCTACCACACGGAAAGCTGAGCTGTGATCTGTGTATTTTTAAGTGGCTGGAATAATGCAAACAGATATGGGGTGCCATTCGTAAAGTGGCTCACGCTGAAAATAACATCAACATTTTGCCACATTTAGCTTCAAACAATGTTTAAAAAAGTGTTGTGAATTTTTTAACGTCACCTTTTACCACATTTACAGCAATATTTGTTAACTTAGAAATATATTAAATAGTTAAATCTAAATATTAAATGTGGCACCTAAATGTTAAATGTTAAATCTAAATATTAAATCTAAATCTAAAAACTAAATCTAAATCTAAATGTTAAATCTAAATATTAAATCTAAATCTAAAAACTAAATCTAAATCTAAATGTTAAATCTAAATATTAAATCTAAATCTAAATGCTAAATCTAAATCTAAATGTTAAATGTAAATATTAAATCTAAATCTAAATGTTAAATGTAAATGCTAAATCTAAATGTTAAATGTTAAATCTAAATATTCTGGGTCAAACTAAATATTTAGCTAATATGCAAATTCACACTGCCGGTCACCGGAGGTACCAAAATAAAAGCTCAAGATGGTCAGACTGTGTTTATAGAATCAAATAATGAATTAAAACCAACTTATCGGGGGAAATGGACACTTGAACATACATTAGCGTGATAATAACTACCTAAAATAACAAGAAACATGTTTGGAGAAACTTTATTTGACATGTACTTTGAGTTATTAGTGTCCCTTTGGAGAGAATCACCTTGTTGTTTACAAATACTTCCGGGTAGAAAACCAGCACAGTTTAGCTTCATATATATATATATATATATATATATATATGAATATCTCACATTTTTCACGTCACTTTATCACCGCTTAGACTGATCTGGTGTTTGTAAAGTCTATAAACACAATGATTGAACAAAAATTACTATTTCTGTGTGCACGTTTTGAAATTAATAACATGGTTATCGTAGATTAGCTGGGCTAACCGTTAACAGATGATGTCCTGATGTTAGCTTTGCTGCTGCTGCAGCCACTGATGCTTTCTAGACATCGTGGTTTCCCAAAACTGAATAAATACCACACATCGCAACACAAAACTGCTTTGCTAGCTCAATCATGTTGTAACTAAGACATCCGCTGGTAAAAAATATTTTTTTCACAGATCGTTTAAGAGTTAAAGAGTCATTACAGACACCGCTAACGGGGCTAACAGCTAACGGTTAGCCCCGCTAATCTACGATAACCATATTATTATTTACAAAACGTGTCTGTTCAATCATTGTGTTTATAGACTTTATAAACATCAGATTAGTCTAAATGGTGATATAGTGATGTGAAAAATGTGAGATATTTATATATATATATATTTATGTAGCTAAAGTCTGCAGGTTTTCATTAACATTTAGGTGCCACATTTAATATTTAGATTTAACTATTTAATATATTTCTAAGTTAACAAATATTGCTGTAAATGTGGTGAAAGGTGACCTTAAAAAAATTACAACTCTTTTTTAAACTTTGTTTGAAGCTAAATGTGACAAGATGTTGATTTTATTTTCAGCGTGAGCCACTTTACCAACGGCACCCCATAAACAGAAGCTAAGCCTTGATCAAATGAAAATGGGTATTTTTTTTCCTCAGCAGACCATTCAATGTGGAAAAGGAGATAGTGTAAATGTGCGAGTGTGCATGTGTGGGATGATAAAAAGCCTAAGGCAGTCAAAGAACATGTCTGGACTGCAATACTGCTGAGCAAAGAGAGGACAAAAGTGATGGGATTTAAGAGAAGGACGCAGTGGAGATGTCAGTGGAGGAGAGGGGAAACAGAGGGAAGGAAAAAGACAGGAGAGAAAGAGGGAAGGGAGGGAAACAGGAGGAGAAAATGAGAGATAAATGATGGAAGGACAGAGTAAAGAGAGAAATGAGAGAAGAGACAAGAGAGGAGAAGATAAAGGAGACTTATAACTTTCATTATAAAACAGCCATGAGTTAAATTATATATGTATCTATATCTATATATATATATATATATATATATATATATGTGTGTGTGTGTGTGTGTGTGTGTGTGTGTGTATGTGTGTGTGTGTACAAGGCCACAAAATATCTACATTATTACTGTTTATACTGCAACTGCAGCTTTAAGTATAGTCATAAAAGGTGGCAACTTCTTTGTATATGAAAAGAAAATTTAATTAAATTTAATTTTAACCGAAAGTACTGCTGAAAAACAAATTAAAAAAAAAATAATAATAACATTAAAAAACCTTCAGACAGGTTGCATTGCCTTGGCAGACATCAAAAGAAAAAGGAGATGAAGATAAATCCAGACAAAAAAAGAAAAAGAAAAAAGAAAAAAGAAGCAGAAATAAAGTAATCCATAAATGACGGATATTCAATTCATCATTCAGGTAAATATGCTTTAAAACAGGAAGAATTTAATTAAAATTTGAAATATAGCTTCATGACCCCAGATGTATTGTAAAATGCTTTTAAGTGGAACATGAATTATGTGTTGCAAAACTACTCTTGAATACTGATCAGTGCTTAAGCCAGATGTTCTACTGCTGGAATGTCTACTGAATACTAATTCAAAGTACTATCAAGGCAAGTACAGTACAGTGAAGTTAAAGGTATACCATGCAGGATTAGCGGTTACTGTTAATACAGCAAAAGTTAAAGTAAAAGCCAACCCCTGATTCACATTGATTTGGCGTTTGACCTCGCTATTTTTGCATCATCTGCTGCTTACTGTCTGGCACCTGGCACACACACTTCCAGCAGCTCATAAGCGATGACTGAGAAGGATTACTTCTGTATGAGTTTGCACATTGTTGTTCTGGGAAAATCCTGCGAAGAATATCTTTAAAAAAAAATGTGCGCTGCAACAGCTCAGTGATTGGCACCTTTCACAGTTTGACAGCAGACTCTGGGATTATTTCCCTCACTCTTACCACCAAAGAAGAGTTGACTTCCTATGGCGACAGAATGACTGCCATGAGCGACACCTCCTTCTTCTCCATCTACAACAACGCTCAGACGACCTCGTCTGGAGTTCAGCTCCACTGAGTGCCACTGACCGTCATTCAGAGCAGAACCTGGGACAACATTTATATCGATCATAGTCATATCATATGCATTTTCATTTATGTAGCATTTTAGTAGTATTACAAAGCTTACAAACAGAATAAAATGTGAGATTTTCAGTGTTATTTCAATGGTAAGAATTTAGCAGTGAGGAAGTTAAGGGTTCCATTAGATATAGGTGAAGCTAAAATATAACTTTCAGGCACTGGTAACCAAAGGTGAGGGGTTAGAAACTGATTTGATTGACATTTAAACTGACCTGCACTGAGCTCCAGCAGCGCCCTGCCAGCTTTATGGATCTGTAGTCGGAGTCTGGCCTCACTCAGGTACAGCCAGGCCACGCCCCCTTCCTGAGGCAGGTCAAAGGTGAGCAGAAGCCCCGCCTTGTTCCACGTCCTGAACTGGAACCCCACGGACAATCCCCCCCGACGAGGATGCTGTTGCCCCGGGCAACTGGAGGAAGCTCTGGGGGCCGGGGAACGTCACGGCGACGGACACCGACTCAGCACAAGAAAAGGTCACATTGCCCTGAAAGAGAAACATGCAGAGGGGAGAGAGAGGAGGCGGGACAGAAAAAATGATTACTAGAGAGATAAAACAACATAAAACATGAATATTAATCAGTTGCAGAGGGCGTGTCGATGTGACCTCTGTCGCAGTGATCTCATCAGCAAGTCTCCTTGAGAATAAAAAGCCATGATGCAAACTGAAAAATCCCAATGTCACCCAGCTCAGAGGCATGGAGGGAGGTGGGTGTGTATGTGAGCAGTGCTATATGGACTTTTTCGTTGCGGTCCATTGTTTTGAGTAGTGGTAATGACACCAGGTTCTTTGCTAAGGCTGCAGCAGTAATATATTAGAGTCCCAGCTCTCTGCTGGGAATATCAGCCTGCTATCTTTATAATGCTCCGGAAACACAGATGACATCTAAAAGCCCTTTGTAGAGCTGTTAAAGTGATATATGGACGTACATGGTGGAGGATGCAGCATCACTGCAAAATAGAAAGTAAAAAGTGAGCTATAAAATCCGCCGAAAGCCATTCACCATCACACATGCACTCCCGAAATCCCTCTCACACTTACGCACATCATTTAAGGCTTCACTTCACTTTGTTATCATACCTTTAAGAATGGCCAAAAGTGGTCTCTGTATTAAAAAGGACCATAACTAATAGCCTCTATTAGATCTTCAGCCATGCATGTGAATCTCTGAACCTTTTTTATCTTAGCTTCTCTGCTCTCTGGTCCTTTACTGTAATGAGACTGTTTATTAGAAATGCTTCGGAGCTGCTCTTCGCTGATCTTGATCCACTTATTGTGATTGTACAAACATCTAAAGGTCCTAATGAACAAGACAAAGAAGCGTTACTGAAAGTCTACCCACCGCCTACTCTCCTCTGTCCACTCATCACTCACTGTCCTTGTTAAGCCCTCGTCAGCATCGCTAACCAGCTAGCAGCTCATTAACAGCAGCGTCCAGGTGATTTCCCAGCGGTGCTCTGCAGATGTTAACATGTATGAAGACACCTGCATGCAGACAAACACAACCTCATCCATTATGCACATGAGGGATTGGTTGGCACCGGCCAAGCTTTGATGGGAACTTGTGTCCTCGTGGTGTTTGTTAGCACCTCTGGTAATGAATAAGTCACAAATAACACCAAGCAGAATCTTCTATCAGCTTTGAAGGGCCAGATTTAGCAGATTTTATTCTAGGTGGTGCAGCTCCAGCTGAACATCAAAGCTTTCCCCAAATGATTAACGTGATGTGTCATCATCACATGGGAGGAACAGAAGACAGCTCTATGTGGTGCCACAAAAAAATTAGCAGGCTGGTATTTTCCATGGATTCACCCTTTTCAGCTAATTACTCATTTTTTAACTGATCGATACAGTTATATATTTGAAGATGATGAGTACGTGCAGTGTTGACTGTTGTCATGGAGACTTGGACCTTTTTATTCCAGACAAGCATATGAACAAAATGAGTCTCATTAAATGGTGTTTGCAAACAGTTACCTATTTATAAACCTAAAGATTACAGTTACCTATTAGCAAACACGACGCAACGTTAACATTCATTTGTCATTGGGTATTGGCCCCTGGTTTAGTCTCCACCCACATCTGCCAGATATTCCATTCTCTTCACTAGCTAGTTGCTAACATTGTCTGTGTGCTGTATGGTGCTGGGCAGGTGGTGTACAATTAGTTTATCAGAGCTTTTCCGCTGTCGGCTGCAGTTAGAAATTAGGTTTTTGAGAGTGCTGAGTCTGAACGGTAACAGAAAGAGTACGCTCCATTAAACAAGTATTTCACTGCTGGAATGATGGCCTTTTAATAAAACGGGCATATCTATGCAGTAGAAAGACACAAACACGTTTGAAATTGGTGCTACAGGACCAGAGAAAGCAGAGAAAAAGGATGCTTTTGCTTAAGAGGAAGAAAACCTTCAAGTATCAGAAAGTGCTGCATCGCACCAGACCAATTAACGCTCCTGCTGATGGGTGACGTAATGCGAGTAGTCCTTTGGAAACAATGGTGACTGGCTGGCAAGAAACGATCTCCTATGACAGTCAAACAGTAAGCTACAATATGTTTCAGAAAACATTTGTGGTGAGAAGTAGGCAACTCAGTAACAAATTATTGGTTTATATTTGATCAGCACTGCCTAGCTTTACCATTTGATCTCAGTTTATTCTGCGTCCATTTTTACTATGCAGGAAACAGTATGGTGCCCACTTCCTGTTCACAAACTCTCGCTACTACAGCTAAACAAAGCACTAATATATGCTTCTAAAAACATTGTTAGAGAGAGGGAGAGAAGGGCTGGTCTGTCTCTTGATCTGCTTCTATACACTATGCTTCTACTTTGTGTCCGTGGTGGCAGCGTGGATGGTGGACAATGCAAAACTTTCACTGGGGGGAGGAAAGATATCTGGGCACAATGTCCTGTCAGATAAAATGACTGTTTCTGTTAATAGAGTCTCATAGCTCTAAAGAGGGCACTATAACGACTTCAGCTCCCCCTCAGAAATGGCTGCCTTACGGCAAGGTAAAATTATCTGCATATAGCATACACTTAAACTGATACCGATTTCTTTTTTTTTTTTTGTAGTCCATTTTCAGGAGTCCAAAATAAATTTTGCAGCTGCGCAAGTCCACAGCCACCAGGATCCTTTTACAGAAACAGTAATTATTTCTTAAGAATATAAGGACTTGCTAGTCTACCGCTGCCTCTGATTGGTTGGTTATTAGACAACAGTAGACAACGCTGCTTAGCTTCTGTGGTTACTATTACTGTGGTTCTATTAATGTGTTTATACAGTACAAATGCAGTGCTACATTGAATCTCAATTTGTCTTCACCTAGTTAAAAAGGTTGGTATTTTATATATTCAATAATAGTAAAATAGCACCATTCTCCACCTCCAAGCTTACACTGTCAACAAACAGCATGTGTGAGGGGTGAGGGAGAGGAGAGCATCAGTGCTGTAATCTACGTTAGCGCTTTTTGCAAAGGGCTGAGTGAGAGTTTCCATTTAAAAAACATGTAGGGTGACCATATCTTGATTTCCTAAAAAGAGGACACTCACCCCAGACACGACACAGCCTACTTAAATGATACTCGCAGTTTACTCAGAGATGCCTTATAATTTTAATATATTTAAAGTTTATATGTATGGATAGAATATTCAGATTACAAAATAATATCTCTCAAGGACAGAAATTTAGATAGGCTTCTCAGAGGTTACCCAACTTGCTTTTATTATGCCTAAAATAATAATCTTTTTGCAAGTTTCAATTGTACAAAAATAAATATAAATGTAAAATAAATGTAAAATCTCTGGAATGAAATAATGATAAAAATAATGTCTCTTCTGTATTAGAAAAATCAACTTGTAAAATAATAGTTATCTTTTCAAGGCTTACTGGACAAATAAATAAATAATATGAAATAATGTTCTACATAATACCTCCTCTGTGTTAGACAATCCAACTTTGAGCTTCCTGGCACCTTTAATAGACACAGAATCATATGTGCCAGTTTTGCACACGGTCGGGACGGTAAGTTGGGAATTTTTTCTGCAGTGAATCTGTGAAGCTGCACTTGTGCTTTGGCATCTTGGAAGCTTAGAATAATGCTGCGTTGCCGGTGTCTGCTGCTTCCATGTTGTGAGTGTTGGAGATCCGCTGATAAGGCAGCCTCTCAGGGATTACACGCACACACACACACAGATACACACAAGGAAAACCGGACATTATCATCAATTTATAAACACCCCCCAGAGGGGATGTGAAAAGTGGACATGTCCGGGCAAAAGAGGACGTTTGGTCAGCCTAAAATCATGGGAAAGAAAGTAGATGGACCTGACCTTTGAGCAAGATGAATCAAGTTAGCGTTACTGTGCGGCTACCAGCAGGCTAACTTCACAACACAGTTACCTTTTGAAAAGTTTGACTACTGTATACAAATAGATTTAGTGATTTAGCTAGTTACCACCATGGTAAAATGAACTGACCTCCACAGTAACTTGGTGGTCTTTGCGTTTAGCTAATTCTATCAGGTTGAGGCTGTTGTACAGCAGGTTTTCCAGGCAGCCATGAAAGTTCCTCTTGGTGACGAGGTCCTGGACTGCCCCTACACTCAGCTGTATGGAGACAAAACCACACACAAAATGGCAATAATTAAATATACTTGCTGTTTAAACATATATGCATAAATCATATTTTTGTAGGTGTGTGTCTGTGTATTTTCTGCCACCTGCTCGATGTCCCAGTGGCTGAACTCTGCAGGGATTTGAACCCTCTCTGTGTGTTTGTCCACAGTGAGGTTGAGGTGAGAGCCACGCCGCTCCACTGCTAAATGGTGCCAATGCTGATCGTCCAACAGGCTGCCGAGGGAAGCGAGACGCCGGGTTTCAGAGGTTGAAGTCCCACCTGAAAGAGGTGATGAGGAGGAGAAGTAGGAGGAAATGACAGAGCAGATAGGAAGTAGAATGAGGAGTGATGGAGAAGTAGCAAGAGGTAAGAGCAGGTGAAGAGGAAGAAGGAGGCACAAAGTCAAGGAGGCCAAAGAGGAAAGGGACGATGAGGGATTGAGGGGGGAGAAGATCAGGGGAAAGTCAGATGACAAGGATGAAAAGGGGAGGAAAGAAGGAGTGAAAAAAGAGGCAGGAGTGGAGAGGATGACGGTGAGGTGGAGGGGAAGTGTCAAGCAAAGGGAGAAAGATGAAGGCGGTGTATAGAGAGGAGAGAAGAGAAAACGCAGATGTCAGAGGATGGAAAAAAGGAAGTGAAGGCAGGAGAGGATAAAGCAGACAAGACACAAATGTTATTGGAGACATGCTGTAAAACACATCACCACTGTTTAATTTGCAAAGCCTGAATCCAGCATTAGAAAAGGAAGAAAAAAAACATGCATGAAATGAGACAAGATAAAATAAAACTTCACTTGTTTTCTTTAAGTTCTTTGACTTGTGAGTGTGTGTGTGTGTGTGTGTTTTCAGTGTATGAAGTCTGTTATTGTGGCAACTTAATAAGCAGGTTTGCTTCTGTTAAGCAGCTAATCTGTTTTCATTTCAGATATGTTGTTTTCTGCTTTTTCTATCTATAGTTATCTGATCTGACAGTCTGTTGTTTGTTATCTGACCCGCACGTCTGCTTCTTTCTAACAATCTGACCTGGTGTCAAGGGAACGCGAGCCAAATGACAGCTACAACACAGCAGCCTCCGCATTGTGTCTAAATATTTCACTTCTCGCAGGATCCCACAGAGAGGAGCACACCGAGGTCACCCTCTCTCATCTCATTAGGGACTACAGGATATCTGCATACATGCACCCAGAGCTGAAGCCAAATATGTGATAATTCCGAGAAACTGCAAAGCGAGATATAATTAATGATAGATGAGCACCAGCAGGTCGAAATTTGGGGATTCGTTCACCCAAAGTCCTGCGAGAGAAACTTTGTATGTCTGCTGGGAGAAGGAGCCGAACACAGTCAGCCATTAAAAATTTATCACATACTCTTTGGGGAGAGACAATTCCAACTTCAAAGGGAGAAACAGAGACAGTTCGGAAGATGATGGACAAATTTATTTTTGATATTTCAGCCCATTTTATGTGAGGGTTTATTTGTCTGCAGCTTGGATGACAAATAACAACTTCATCCAGAGAGAGAAAGTTATGGAGCCATAATACAGGGGACGCCTGTCCTGTCAAAACATTTATTGTGAGTTATTTGAGGGAAAGAGAGAGAGCGAGACAGTGAGATATGAGAGACTTAAAAGCAAATCAGATAATGGGACAGTTATTGTGTTGTTGGAGGTGGAGAAGAGATGAGGAGGATCTTGTGACTGAGGGTTTCATTGAATGGATGATTTGATTGCTGTGTGAAAGCAGGAATCGATATGAGAGATCAGAGGGCGAACAAAAGAGAGAATACCTCCACTAATATTCATATTTAGAATCAGTAGGTGGTTTAAAAGGGGACGAGAGGGAATGCCATCCCACTTGTTAGCAAAATTACCTGTCATCCATCTCCACCCCTTGGATCTGGACCCAGACACTGTCCTATCTACACTCAAACCTATAACCAATAAACTACTGAGAATTATGACATTTCTCTAGAGTATTTCTATTTAAGCAATGCATTGTGTGACATTTATACTGGTTTAGAAGACCACAGACCAATTCTATGTGTTTAATCATCTCACGTGATGCCACTCAGCCAATCAAATCTGCTCATCACGATAAGCACTGCAACTCCAGTGAGGCAGATACACACAGGAGAGATGAGAGAGAGACTATAGTCAGAGAAACAAAAGAGTAAGAGAAAAGTTATTTTACATGCCGTGTTCTAAAGAGAGAAAAGTAGACAGGGAAAACAAAGTTTTTAATCAAGAATGGACAGACTTTACATGGTCATTCTTCCCACGGGGAATCTTTTTCGATTTTCGGTAACACTTTACTTGAAGGTATCTACATAAGGGTGACATGAACCCAGGGCCGCCCCTCCCTAAACACAGAACACGCGCTGTGCGTAGGGCCTCATCTTCCATGGGGGGCCACACTTTGCGCGAGGGGACGCATTTGCACATATGCGCAATGGATGCATAAATGCACTACCGTGAGGCGCGTAGAATCAGCTCAAGGAAGGAGAGAAGAGACCTGACCGCCCATGCGTCGCTGCAATGATTGACAGCACTCGACATCTGAACAATCAGAGGTGTGCGCCGGCAGGCACTTGCAGAGTTGCAGCAGGTGAAGAGTCGTCCAAAAGAGCCTCGGGGGTATGTGCCGGGCCGGGAGGTCGGACGCTTCCAGAGAGGGGAGAGGGAGAAATATAGCTAAATAAGCTAAAATGTCTCTGTATTTTATTTCTGTTTTCAGTGTTTAATTAAGGTGGGAGAGGCGGAGGGCTGAGGGAGATCGGACGCCTCCAGAGAGGGGAGAGGGAGAAATATAACAAAATAAGATTAAATAGGAAAAACCTGTCTCCCTCTTTTATTTTATCTTCAGTGTTTAATCAAGGGTGGGGGATTGAGGTGGTGGAAGTTACTTTCTTTTGATGAGTAATTGATGGCTATTTGTGACTCAGATTTGTTTATTTATTTATTTCAGTTTGAAGTTATTTTATTTAATATTTATTTATTATTTCAGGTTGAATTTTTTATTTTATTTGACTCATAAAGCCAAACTACTGTATCTACAGTTCATTTGTTATTGCCAATAAAGGTTGTCAAGTTAAATGGCAAGTTGGTCATTTTGTCCCCATGATACATTTGGGATGGGGGCCTCCAAATAAAATTTCGCTTAGGGCCCCAATTTGGTCAGGGGCAGCCCTGCATGAACCTGTCATGAACATTATGTACATGTCATAAACGTTTATGACTGCTGTCATTAAGTGTCATTTGTTCTTTGTAATGACAAGTTGACATTGTTTGGGTTGTCTTGATTATGACAACTTGACATTAATTAAAGTGACATTACCAAAAGTTGTCTTTGTCATGACAAGTTGACATTAAATTTGTTTGGGATGTCCTTATTATGACAACTTGACTTTAACCAGGATGACAGAAGATGTCTTTATGTTAATGTCAAGTTGTCATTATAAGGACATCCCAGAACATCCCAAACAAATTTAATGTCAACTTCTCATGACAAAGACAACTTCTAGTAATGTCACTTTAATTGTCATAATCAAGACAACCCAAATAATGTCATTACTACTTGTCATTACAAAAAACGAATGACACTTAATGACAGCAGTCATAAACGTTAATGACATGTACAAAATGTTTATGACAAGTTCATGACAGTGTCACGTCACCCTTACGTAGACACCTTCAAGTAAAGTGTTACTCTATTTTCTTATAGTATTGTCTCTTTGGCAGTGGAAATGAAGGACTTTGAGGTCGTCATCACTGACCTTTGTTATAGTAAATACACTTAGTTACTGAGTATGTTTGTTAGTTTAATTCTGCACCGAATAACAGAATTAAGAAATGAAATACTGCAAGCTTGTAGAGCTAATAAAATGCTTAATTACGTATCCCTCAGGTTTTCTCTATGTAACTGGCTATCTTGCACATTTCAGCAGGGGGCAGCGGCTGAAGCGTAACCCAGCTCATATTTCATTACATGGTATAAATAATCTGCGCACTTTCCCGTAAAGGTCAGTTTACTACGTGTTTTTTCAGCTACAGAGCAAAAAGTAACAACTGCTTGGCCAAATGCTGAAACTCGCTTGTCTACTTCAATCGTTTTCTGTATAATTATATTTTTCAACAGCTCAGATTTGGTGGTGTAAGAAAACTGACGTGTCATTATTGTAACAAACACTCAAAAAGAAATATCATTATTTTCCATAATTTTGAATTTAGAAATAAAATACGCTTCACTAAACATTTCTGTTTCACTCTGCTCTTATTATTCACTGTTCCCTCTAATATTAAGATGTCAGTTTTTGATGCTTTTGACACAGGCCATAGTTTTGACACATATTTGATAAAGCTGTTGAAATTCTTTTGTGACAAAATGATCTAATTAAAGTAATAAATGACTTAACTCACAATGCCAGGCTGTATCTCATAATTAGCTTTTTTTGCTACACACAGGATTAATCAGGAAAACGTGTGATAATGATGTGACTTGCTGCCTAAACTAAGTTAAACTAAGTTGTACAGATATAAAATGAAGCATAATTGTGCAGCTGCATCATTTATTTCTCACCTCAAATGAAGCATATTCAAGAACTGTTTTGCAAACAGTGCAGAGACGCATTTGGCCAATTACAAAATGGCATATCTCAAGGAAATTCAACTGAGAAAAAAGCTTGAAGTTACCTTTTTCTGATATTAACTTTCTTTATTGTGATTAGGACCTGTTTTTATTGACAAAATGTGATGAGCAATATAGTAAACTGTTGATAGAGCTGTTAAGAGGTCAGCACAGACCGTAGTTGCATTGCTTCATTGTACAGGAAGGTGATGGGCAAGCAAACATGCTCAGAAAAATCTCTGGATAAACTCTACAAACGACACCACAGTCTGTGCTGAAGTCTATATTCCCATATTACTCTACACGTCCTCAAGACAGAAACACCTCATTGCATGTTGTCTGCTACTCTATTACTGCTGCTCTAAATCAAACTATGGGAAAAGATACTGACAGCTCTTATCACAAAACAGGCTGATAAAATCATTTCAGAAACCAACTCTCATAAAGCACCACGTCTGTCACATATTCAGCTCAAATCCAAAGCTCTGTAATGATCCACGAGAGAGAGGAGTTTGTTTGGAGCCATTTTGCTGCCTCAGTGTTTCATATTTATATATATATGTAATTTTTTCTACTGAGTGAGTAAGGTGAAGTGGCACAGCTATTGAGATAACATCATCCACTTTTCTATTGTTTGAAAATAGAGAGTCAATTTTGCATCATGACCCAAATTGCAGAAACAAGATAACAAAATGATGACAGTCCAATTCACAGCAGTTACGGTGTCTTTTTCTGTGTCAATCATAAGAGGTGATCCAGCAGAATCATTATGCACGTCATAAAAGTAAAGTGTGGAGTGGGGAGTAGTGGGAGATATTGACTTGGATGATGTAAACTGGCATAACATTGAAAAGTTCGTGCCACTACACTGTATTTACCTGCATATTGTTCCACTGAAAAGCCAAAAATGTCACAATCTGCATCAGTTAAAATAGTGACAGCAGCCAAGTCTTTTTCCCAGAGGTTTTAACACAGCATTGTTTAATCAGTATTTTAAATTGGTACTTCAAATGTGAAGGTAATTTGATATGTGATGCAGGTTTATCTACGAACGCAGAGTCCGCTGATTATTATTACCCTGCAGTGCAGCAAAGTACGGGGCTGAAACCTATGAGGTAACCACTGCTTCATCATGTGGAAAGGAGGCAATCAGCAAACATAGTTTCCTTGAAGGACTGAAGCTTTTTACGCAGGCAACTGTGTTCAAAATGGGCTAACGTGCATTTCAGTAACAAAAAACACACATTATGATTTGAGTAGAAGTGCTCAGCTGCCTTCTGATGTCTTCACTAAATCTATACGCCAACTTTTCCTTGAAATGAATCTTTTAATGTCAATAAAGTTATAACACGAGCATCAATACCAGGGTGGCACGGTGGTGTGGTGGTTAGCACTGTCCAGGCCTGGACTTATAGGGGTGAGGCCACTTGGCCACTCGTGTTGTCAGTTTTTTGAGGGCACAAAAGCCAAAAGCCAGGGCAGCAAGGCCATACAATAAAACAATGATTTTAAGTTTTCATTTAACGACTAAGGATGTATAACTATCTGTGAAATGAAAAAATAAAATAAACTCAAGTAATAATAATGAGTATAATAAGTAATAATGTGATTTATTTCATAGCACTAATAAACCCAATGTGTTTTAAATATAGAACAACCAGATTCATGTATTTATAAGCAAACAATCTTAAATATTAGGTCTAAATATTTTTTGAGTGTAGTATATAATAAACTGATTCACTGAAAAAGACAGGCTTACAATTATTTTTGATGTGTTGTTAGATAGCTAACAAACAAACAAACAAACAAACTACAGCAGGGCTATTCAATTACTATTTCAACTGGGCCGCATTTCAAAACCAGATCATGTTGACGGGCCACATTTTTAGCAGCGAGCAACTGATCCACTTTTTTTTTTGCATACATATATATATTTATACAGGCATGGACCTCCTCAACATGATGCAGAAACAGACTAAAAGAGAGCTGTCAATGCACAGAAGCATAATAAGTGATATTAACAGTGTCATTAACAGAGTCATTAACATTAACAGAGTCATCTTGAAGTTATGTTCCCTTCATCTGCACCGCGGCCTCTCTTCTGTTGAGTTTGTGTGTCTGTGTGTGTGTGTGCGCGCGCTGTGAGGGGTGACATGCAGAGAGCAGGAGAGAGCCTGCAGAATGATGATGAAACCGAAACTTTAAAAAATAATGCCGATAATGGCGGAGCTTACTACAGTTTTGATTAAACTTGCCTTGGGTTGTTTAATACCGGGTCTTGGTACTGATCCCTGCCCGGGCGTTTGATGAAGTCTCCTGGTTGGCCGGTGATACTGGTGTCAAACTGTCATTACTGTCCGTCTGAGCGCTTCATGCCAGGCTCGAATCAAACCCCCCACTGGTGATGTAGGCATCGTCTCATTTGATGTTGCCCAATAAGAATTCAGACTGCCATCGCATTATTTTTTTTCTCAATAGACCGTGTCGATAGGAAAGAGGCAGAGGAGAAAACCACAAAATCACCTGTGGCAGTGTGGGCGGGGCATCAAGGCCACTGTGGCCTTAGGGCAGATATTTTTTCCAAGGGCGCAGGGCCAAATTGGGAGGACATGAGAGCCATGGCCCTTGTGGCCCTCGTGAAATTCCTGCCCTGGTACTGTCGCTTCACAGCAAAGGGGTTCCTGGTTCGATCCCAGGGGGGAGCCCTTCTGTGCAGAGTTTGCCTGTTATCCCATATCAGCATAGGTTCTCACTGGGTACTACGGCTTCCTCCCACAGTCCAAAGACATGCAGGTTAAGTGGTGACTCTAAATTGTCCGTAGGTGTGAATGTGAGCGTGAATGGTTGTCTGTCTCTATGTGTCAGCACTGTGATAGTCTGGTGACCTGTCCAGGGTGTACTCGCCTGCGTTACTCGCGGCGCGTTACTCGCTTCACTCGTGCTCTGTGTGAACGCACAGTTATGGTACACAAGTCACAAAAACAAAAAAAACTCATAAAGCTGAGCACAGGCAGAAAATGCAACCAAAATATTCCGCATGTAGGAGAAAAAAACATGCTTTCATAAGAATAGCAGTGTTTGTAATGTGAATTATCTGAAGGCAGATATGTCTGCCATCTGGTTTCTAACTACCAATGTCTTGTTTCCGCTGTTATCCAGGCAGACAGAGCTGCCGTTTCTGTAAGGGCTGTTACTCAGTGTTGCCTCATAAAGCCAACTGCAACTACTCCAGGGGGTCAGACCTGGAGGTGTTAGTGTTAATAGGGCAGAGCGGACCACGCATGAGCTCAGGGTCAATTCACACAGCGGATGACCTAAATTATACAATTTGTATAGTCTGGAGACAGAAAGTTGAAGGACACTGAACTAAAAAAGGCTTATGGCCACTTTTGAAAAACAGTTTGCGAAGTTACTGAAAATTAGGAAGTAGATACAGTTTCTTTCAAAAGTAAGTGAATTACTCTACCAATTACTGCATGTGAAAGTAATTAATTACTAGGAAATGTAACTTTTGTGGTTCTTTTAAATATGTGCTTCAGTTCTCTTTAAGGCACACACAGCTGTGGAACAGTGTGCTACAAAACAACTGTCAAATGTATCTATGATTGCACCCATTATCACTACAATGGCAAGTAATAGAGGAAGAATAAAACATGGCATGTTTTAATAGGCCTATTTATTGCAGCCTTGACAGGCCTTCAAATCAAGCAACAAAAGTCATTTTTTTACACTCTTGGTAGAGTGAAGTAAAGTAACCACTGTTTCTAAGACATCTGACAGTTCTCTCTTCTCACAATAGGCCTAATGAAATAAAAGTGATAAAAGCTTTTCACACACTGAGGTTTATTCTTTGAAACCTTAGCAGTAATTCAAATCCTTCACATAGACTACACCTCGCCACTGTAGGCTTAATTTGTCCTTGATCTTAAGGAGGGAAAAATAAGGAAAACAAGTTCAAGATGCCTAAGTGTGAGCCATTGTGGGCAGCAACAATCTAATGCTGGGTGATTAATTCCCGCCATTTATTGTGCTGGCATCAGGTGACTAGTAATGAAGTAGTCGACCGTTGGGTCCTGCAGTGTTCTGAATAATGTTAAGTTATAAATAGCTTACAGAAGCATTGCGTGCAATAGTCAACCTTCCACCTTTTCTTCAGCTTTCTCTGCTTCTCTCAAACACACACTGTGCGTGTGCATGTGTGTGTGTGTGTGTGTGTGTGTGTGTGTGTGTGTGTGTGTGTCTCAGAGACAAAGAGAAAAAGAAAGAAGACACAAAAAGGCAAGTGGTCTCTTCTGATGTGGAAAAAATGTCACAATAGGAGATCTGTGGAGACAAACCAGGACAAACTACAGTAATTACGACAGAGGAGAAGAAAACAGAAGCAAAGTGCCATGTAACAAACGCAGGGGAGTAGAAAGGCACAGAAATATAAGAAAACAGAGGAGGAACAAGAGAGACTGTTTGTTGTTTTAGTGTTCGTCTGTGCTGGCAGGAGCAAAACTCCTCTCCAATCTCTCTTCCATCTTTTCAATGGATGGGTTTAATTTGCTCTCACTGAGCTGAAGTCGCTCTTTACAGTGACACAGACTTTCTTTAAGATGACACAGTCTTTAAGATGGAACTGTTCTTTAAGGTGCCACAGGATCTGTTTTAAGTGGAACGGTTTTCACTTAAATCACAGGTGTGTTAAGTGTTACAGTGAAAGTGTTTTTCCTGAAGGTGACACAGTCTGTCTTTATAAGGAGACAGTTTTTCAAGGTGATCCACTTGTAATGGTGATACAGACACTCCTAAGATGTCTCCGTTGAACAGGTGATTCTTTACATGCACAAAGTCTTTCAGGGCTCTTGATATCATGATTTCCTTTAAGGATGTGCCGTCATCTTTTCTTGAGGTGAGGTTATTTCACAAGTTTGCATTCTGAGAGAGGAGATGGAGCAGAACGAGAAGAGGTGGAGGGCAGTGTGTGCAGACGGATGAAAGGCAGGATAGACGTATGAGAGGGGAATAGATGACGGAAGATAAGGATGCTGTGATAAAGAGCATTTGTGAGAAATATATATCAGTGGGTAGGACAGAAGGGAAGAGCAATAGAGGGAATGGGAGAAATGATTTTGGGGAGATGGATGGATGGATGGATGGATGGAGAAAGGATTTCAACAGCCAGATGGGGTTCCTGATGAGAGGTGAGCCATATGGTGATGATTCAGCATGGCAGCCTGACAACCACTGGTTTAACCCTGTTTATACACACACACACACACACACACACACACACAAACACACACACACACACACACACACACACACACCTCCCTCTGTATAGACTGTAAGCCATGCATCAAGTCTTGCACAGTTTGGCCTGAACACATGCTACAGTGAACGGGAACCATCCATCACGGCAGCAACGAGACAGAGACGCAGCAGCAGAGTGAGAGCCAAAATTTAAACCAATCAGGCCGCAGTGTGCGTGTCGTCCATTTCACCCAACCACAACCAATCTAAAGTGATCTCAGAGGGGTTTATATTGTCCTCAACCTTACACAGATGTTCTGTTCCAATACGTCCACAAAGTGAGTCATAAATTACATGTCAAGGAACGAAATGTGTTCTGGCTGATCAAACTGTTTCAGCTGAAGGGGTTTTTTTTCTCACTAAAAATCAGAAACAAAAGGTCAAGTCAAGACACAGAACTGAACTGCTCATGGGCAGCCCCCTCACTCTGCCATCCTCCATTTAATCGATGTATAGGTCCTGTTTATGTATGTGTGTGTATTTCAAGTCTGTGTATATGACAACAGACTGGAAAAAATTGAATTTCCCCTCAGGGAAATCTTGGAGCCTGTTGTTTTGGTTCCTGAAAAAGTTAGAAAGTTTATTTATAACTAACCACAGTGCTTTAAGTGGAAGAAATCAAGTGCCAGTGCTCCTCTTATTTTCATGTTGGCATATGTATTGGTAAATATCAGCCATTGTAAGGAATTATCTTCTCAGTTTTTTTCCAGCAACCCAAAAATCAAGGAACAAAGACATTTCTACTAAAAATTTAAAGGTATTTTCTTTTTAATTTAGAGATTAAAATGTGCCAGTACTGCATACCAGTGAGCACCGGCCCACTTTAATTCTCATATTTTCCCTCTACTGTAATGTATCAGTATATATGAGCAGACGTCAGTGCCTAACAGTATTTGTCAGTGGATCTGAGTCTGCATGTGTTGTGTTGTACCTTGTCTGAGCATCAGCAGCAGCTTTCCTCTCTCTAACTCCAGACTGAGGCCCAGTCCTCCCTCTCCCTCTGCGTGCAGCAGTGTCCCAGAATTCCTCAGGGTTTTAAACTTCAGAGTGACAACGTCGTTGGATGGCTGCCTCGGCCCGGGACTCAGCCTGTACACCAGACTGCTGCTGCCGCCGTCGAAACTCACAACATCAGAGGCTAGAAGGCAGAACAGAGACAAAAGAAACACATAAAACAGAAACTTCACCAAAACAACAGGTTAACAATGAGTTTCATCAGATAACATCTGAGTGATTTCATTTGCTTTATATTTACATTGTCTGTCAGTGTGGAGGAACATACTATCGTCTATTCTACAAGTCCTTAAATAACGTCCCCACTACTCTACAAAAAACACCGACTCCTACATCTGGGCAGAATTTCAGTCTGCGGCTGTGGTATTGTTGGTTGCAGCAGGAGACTAAACCAAGTGGCAACCTCCGTGCTGAAAAATGAAGCTAATGCCAAAAACTGCAGTTCCTTGAATGACTAAGTTATGCATAATGAGGGCGTCGTCGCTTTGAGTGACAGGTGGGCACCTTTCGTTGACAGGTCGCTACCATGGCAGTTGGTTAGGTTACATAATCATGGCGGATCTCTAAATTCACAGAAGATAACCATAGTTGTAGCTATAGCTGTTTTCACTTGAAAGTTCAATTGTAACAATTTTGTCGCCTAAAAAAGTTTCGCTCAGTGTTTGCTCGTACCAAAAGACCCTTTAAGGAGTCAGACGTTCAGTTTTTTATGGTAAGTACATATTGGTTTATTGCTATGTTTGGTGTTTAGCATTAGCATTGGCAATATCACAGTTAACCATAGATTGTAAATGCATATTATGCACTGTGCTAACCAAGCAAGCAGCTAGCGCAAGGGTTGGGTCCACCCTCTCGTCCAAATACGATCACTTTTCGTTATTTCTAGCTCAAAAAATCTGAGATGGTGACGGTCAAAATGCCAAACTTGAGGCTTCAAAACACGAGTCCACAAACCAATAGGTGAAGTCATAATGGCTACGACCATTATTTTAACACTATGGACTAGTCTGTGGACTGGATCTGTAATCTGATTCTCACATTTCATCTAAGGGTGCTACCTACTTGCCAGGGGTTTGGGCTGAGGTAGGTGAGGTGAACAGTGTGTGTTGAGCGTAGGAGGTGTGTATGCCATAAAGAATGGACTGCAAATACTAAACTGCTAAAAAAAGAAGAAGCAGTGGCCGAGTTCAGCATCAATTTCCTTTTCAGCCGTACAACTAATTCCTCTGACTGAACGTTTTTTAATGAACTTGGCGACTCTTTGACTCCCCAACGCCAGGACTCGCACACAATCGCACAACCACTTCGCTTGCAGTAATGCTCTTATTGGATTGTACAGTGTATTTCCTGCTGATTACAGAGCAGCAAGATGAGGCTCCAGAGCACTGAGTCATCCTCAGTGTGTTAAGCTGAAAAATGACTTTAACTCCACTCTACTACTCTATATAGTAACAAGCCATTTAGTCCTGGATGACATTTCATCCTAGAACATTAATATCTGACTATAATTATGCCAAGAATAGATTGGTGCTTGTTTATGGCTCATAACTCGGGCACTTGGGACTCTTCTGCTTACAGCCAGTGCAACAATATGCCCAACACTCATATGTCAGGGAAGCATCATGTGGCAGGTACATTAATTGGGTTTGCCTTTACTTTGGCCCAAGATTTGATTAAGTGTGAACACCTGTGACTGTTAGGGAAACGTGGATGTCTTGAATCTGCCAAGACACATTATGAAATGTTTTGTTGTGTTGCCTCTAATACCCACAATACATTTTTCACACTGCGGTAAACTGTTTGCTGCTAACAGCTATATATCACCTCCCTTCAGTATATTACATTTGTTTTTCTCAGGAGGATTTCACTGTGCATGCTACATTAGTTTACCGCCAGGAAAACCACAAGTCTCCTCCGCCAACCGTCACGCCGGATGATAAACATATTACCCGAATATATATCCACTGTGTCCTTAAATAACTGGAGAATATTTCCAAACTACTATGGGCTATTTATCAAAATCCATCTTTTAAATGTTTTTCATAATCCATCTTCTTCCAGAGGGGACAGCGGCAAAGACAGTTTTAAGAGACACAAAACGGTTTTATCATAAATCATCTTTCCACTTGGTGAACTAATGTGATGAATTAGTGCCAGGAGGTTCCAGTCTTATGTTGCCTCTATGTTACCTCGAAATGTTCCCGGAATTTAGAGCTTTCAAGTTTTCTGACCACATGAGTGAAGTTAACACTGAGGGTGCTTTCACATATCGTCCTTTTTAAACATAATCAACTCAGTCCTCTTAAGGTGCACCAAAAAGTGGACCAACATTGTCAGTTCATTTGAAAAAGGACTCAGTTCTCTTTCTGGTCCACTTCAGCTCTGATGGGACCTTAAATATTGATCTGAAGGCTACATACGGCTGATAACTTATGAAATCAAGATGCGACTTTACTTACTGCGATAATGGCGACAATGCTAAGTGTTGCGTGTATTAATTTTGTGATAAATAATCAAAATATACAGACATTCATGGTCCCTGAGGATGAAGCCAACTGACTTTGGTGATCCCATGACTTTTACTTTGGCACCTCCATGAAATTGACATTTGTTTGAATGAAATGTCTTGACAACTATTGTACTGATTCCCATAAAACTTGATTCTCTTATTAATGTTCCCCTCTGGATAAACTGAATTTCAATTTGTCATAAGTTTTGCTTTGTGACCAAAACCAGCAAACTAATGACATTCCCATCAGCCTCACCTGTACTTCGTGCTTAGCGATAACTAGCAAATGTATGTAAATTATCATAGCGAGTAGGGATGCACCGATCCGATATCTGGATCGAATATCTTCCCAGATATCATCAAAATAGATGGGTCGAGTATCGGAAAATGCAACCTATAACTGAGGCGATCCTTTCCCTTTAAATCTATTGTGACGCGAGCTATGTCACACGTCATGGAGCGAAGGAGAGAATGTGCTGTGTGGAGGTATTTCATACTATTTCAACTGCTGTTGCACAATTGTTTATTTTTGTTAAAAATAAATAGTTCATCATTGCATTAATCTGTTTTATCTTGTTTCATTTTATCTTAAGAACTGTGTAGTCATCAATGCCTGATGCTTCTAGTCTTTTCTGTTCTACATTTAAAGGTATATAGCTTTTTAGGTCAATCATGGTATCGGATCGGTATTGGATATCGGCTCATACTCAAAGCCACAGCACCCAGATCGGTATCATAAACTGAAAAAGCTGGATCGGTGCATCTCTAATCGCAAGCATGTTAGCATGCTAACATTAGCATTTAGCTCTGTGCGCCACAGAGCTGCTACCATGGCTGTGGACTCTTTTTCTTGTTAGAGGAGGGAAAGTAATCACACTGACAGACTTTTAGTTTATTTACAGTGTGATAAACATTTAAATCAGTACTGGGAAAATGCTGAAAAGGGAAGATAACCTGACTTGTAAGATAATGTGTCATGACAGAAGAAACTTTTTAAAACCTGTTTTGTGTATTAGTACAAATGAAGTTGCTGTTCAATATATTTCACGTTTTAAAGGAATCAGTGTTAAAAACAAACATGTTCTTTTTATTTTCAAAGCTCTCAGTCTGACTACAGCCTGACTGCAGATAAAAGGAGGAGCCAGAAATAATAGAGACACTAACCGCTGCAGATAGAATACGAGACACAGACAGTCCATATGGAAATCATGTTTGCACATTAATATTTACTGTTTGATAAATGTATTTGAGCATATATGTAAATATGTGTTTTGATATTCATGAATGTGTTTTTCTAATATCCAAACAAACAGCAGTGAGGACAGAAATCAGGGCAGAGACACGGCAGGGAATAAAGCTGAGAGGACAAAATATTACAAACACCTGCCTCCTCAACCGAGTCCTGAAGAGGATAAAGAAGATGACGAAGAGTCATAATCACTGAGGATTTAAAGCGTGTGAAGTCATGCTCATCCTAAACTTTTAGCAGATTTAAACAACATTTAGAAAGTAAAACTACAACATGTTTTTAAGGCGACAGTAAGAAGGGCAGTAATACTGATGTTTGTTATTTTTTAAATGAGAATCCATTAATCTTATGACACAATCATTGGCTCAAATACGAAAGCTGTGAACATGCCATGGAGCCATTACTAATAAGGAGGACCCTAAAAAAACAGTGCAGGGTAAAAGTAAGACATATGTTTTTGTGGGATGTGTGTTTAGTTCATTGTGTTGATGCCAGGGTTTGTTACTGCCAGTATGTTGTGTGATCTGGGAAACTAAAAAGGAACAAAGAAAACTGTTAACACACAGTTTTCTCTGTGTGATACATTGTTTTCACTGTTAACAACAGAGGTGAGAGTGTAAATCCGTTGTAAAAGAAAATGGAATTACTTCCAAAAAAGGCGCTTGGTGTTTCTGTGTATCTGTGAGTTATCACAAAAACAACAATTGGCGAGAGTGCTCCCTTTCTTTAGAACCAAATTGAATGTGTTTTACATCGATTGGTGAGATGTTGATTCTCTCCGATTCCTCAGTTGTGGTGATTTGTCTTTGTTAAATCCTCCATGCCAACAAAATTTCCCTGAAGTAGAGTAAACAGACTCAGCAGGTCGTTTAATGAAACCAGTGCCACCAGTGTCCACAGATTATTCAGATGGGCTACATCTCTTCAGAGTTAAGACGATCCCATAAAGACTAAAAGACTTACTGTAAGGACACCCATAGGTCTCCAGCCGCAGTCCAATCCTTCCACTAGGGTTCCAGTCCAGAGGAATGAGGCGGAGGAAGCGAGCGATTGCCGGCTGCTGTAGTTTATACTGAACCACGCTGTCTGCATTACTGTTACCTGGAAAAGACTGAAAAACACAAACACAATGAAGACTTGCTCATTATGTATCTGCAATATTACTACATGGAAAACTCCTCAAAACTACCTTACAACCAGCAGGGCCTTCAACTCAACAAATGACACTGAGGAAAGGACAGAATCTCATTTAAAGACGATGTGAATTCTTCAACGGCAGCCTCTGATGAGCAGAGTGAGTGGAAAAAAGACATGGTGAGAGAGATTAACTGTGAATAGAAAACAGGAACGCAGAGACGTAGAAGAAAAGGAAAGGAGGAGATACAGAAAAGAGTATCAAAAGGGAAATGACAGAGGGACGAAATGAAAGGGAAGGAAAATCACATGGTGAGAGGGAGATAAGCAGTAACGTCAGAAAATGAGAAGAGGAAATAAAAGGGAGAGAGGAAATTTGAGAAGAACAGGGAGAGAGTAAAAAAGATCACTACTCGCGTCCGCATCCCCAGCCCTCCAGGCAGAAGGAAACAAACCGATAAAGAGGAGAGGGACGATAAAGAAAGATGGATTGCTATATTTTCAAGCACCCACAGGCTTCGGGGAAAAAAAAAAAGAGGACCGAGACAAAGAGGAAAGGAGAAAGCAGAATATTTCCTCCTTGCTCCTCAGGCCTCTATGCTAAGAGCAGGAGCCCAGTAGACGTCATTCCAGCAGCTCTGCCATCAACTTTCTCCTCCGACAGACTGTAAGCTCGACTGACTAATGCAGAGAAGTTGGGAAACACTTTGAAATGTGATTGGATTGTGCTCAGTTTATGTTAAGTGTCAGATCAACATGCTTTTAAGCTGTGAGGAGTCGTTTTCTGCTCTCTCAGAGAAGATCCTCAGTGCTGAGATTAGCTGGATTACCTCCATGTGAGGAAACTCGGCTCGACGTTTAATCAAAAACTCCTCTGCGCCACTGTAACAAATGTGGCTTTACCCTGGATAAATATCCAAGCAAATAGTTGGAAAATATTACACTTTCTCCATGTTTATTGCACTATTTGACGTGGTAGAAAGCTCACAGGGAGCATGCAGGTAAGAAATGTAAAAAATATTTTTAAACTGGCTCTGTGTGCTGACAGGATTCATCACTGGGTTTAATTTCTACTCAAATCTACTTAGTATTCTTGTGGCTGTATACTGAACCATGTACCATCACCAACTCGACACTTGTGCAACGGAAAATCACTGAAGAAGAGTTGTGTGTGTGTACCAGAAGGTGGGAGGTGATGCCTCGCTGCCTTTGCTGTCCATCTGACTGATTTCTTCATTAATCAGCTCTACAGAGACCAGCTGAGCTTTCTCACTTTCATGGCTATGTTGTGTCACGTTGCTGCCATGTTGTTTCTCATGATCAGCGATGGAAAAATACTAAAATAACCTGCTAATGTTGAAACACAATTAGTAAATATAGTACCTGCTGCTTTTACTGTAGAAGTAAGGACAGTGGTGTGACAATTTGCATCCATGTCTGTCCAGGACTCACATGTAGCCATGACAGTAGACAATGCTTCAAATATGAATGTTGCTACATATTCTAAACATAGTTGCTTCAAACATATTTTCAACCTTCGACATGAATTCTTGACTTTCCCACAAAAATGTTTTGTGAGGTCACACTGACCTTGACCTTTGACCACCAAAATCGAATGACTTCATTGCTGAGTCCAAGTGGACATTTGGGTCAAATTTAGAGAAATTACTTCAAGGTGTTCCTGAGATATTGCATCAACAAGGATGAGAGAGACGAAGTCACATTGACCTTGACCTTTTATCTATGACCACCAAAGTCTAATCATAGCATTGTTAAGTCCAAGGTGACGGTTGTGCTAAATTTGAGAAAAAAAACCAAAATCCCGATAGGCATTCTTGAGATATTGCATTCACAAGACTGGAAGGGATGGACTAACCAACCTGGTCTCACTCCAAAGCTGTCGAAATCTTGCGCTTGGGCAATGACCTGTGGCATCAGACATTGACGACAAAGCTGTTCTTTAACCTTACTGTTATAATTATTGGTGCTCAGCAACATCAGGTGGAAACACGGCGGCACACAATTGAAAGTTAAGACAACGAAAGTCTGAGTAGGGCTGGTGGGAGGGGCAGTGGATGAGTCTAACAAACACCGACTTTCACCCAGGAGAGTGGTCACATCCTGTAAGATTATAAAGCCAAACCCTGTTCTTTATCCCTTAACCCAACTACATGTTTCTGTTGCTTTAACCCAACCATGTGCTTTTGTTTTTGCAGTTCTTTTGACAGAGACTGTGTGAAAACGTTAAAGTTCCGGAAAGAAGACAATGCATGTAAAGCAGAACTTGACATAGCGTCCTAGAAAGTCAACATCCAATGCACCCAGGGTATCTTTCATGTTGTATCTGGGCGTAGAAAGTGCATATGTGACGAGGTCGGAGTGAGAATGTGTTAGACGAATGGGCAACCTGAATAACGCCTTCAGCCACGACTGTCACCAGAGCGGAGGCATGTCATGTGTCAGCCTGTAAAGTACTCAGTGTAGCAACATGTTAAGTGTCCATTCAACAGGTGAGCAAACTCAAGTGCTTTCTTCCTGCAGAGAGCTTGGATGTGTAGATGAGATTGTCTTCTTTAAATACACTAATTTAATACAACAAGCACTTATGTCTACGCAGACAGATGATGTGAACACGTGAAAATACAAGTTGTAAACCTGATTTTTAGGCTGCTGTAGCATTTATAGGAATTTTAATATACAATGTATATTATTTTTCGCAATATTTCAATACATTTGACATTTCTATAAAATTCATAAAAAAAACTGCATATATTAAAATGTAAGAAAGAAATTCTCTTTGTTGTGGTATCAAAAGATGTACCAAATATCACTATTTATACTAGCATTGTATGAAAGTTTTATGTGTGTGAGTGATGTTTTTTTAAAATAGTATTTCTTCAAAAATAACTTATTAATCATGATAGAGTTGCCCATGAAAAGTATTGGTACCACCCTCCAGGTAGAGAGTGATGAGCTGCTGTCTAAAACACAATCTGTCATTTTTATTCAGTCCTGTTCTTTAACATCTTTTGAACATTTGTACCTACAGTAGCTGTGACAGATGAAATCAACATGTTTACTCCCTCTTTTAAAGAGAGGGAGAGAGAGAGAGAGAGAGAGAAATGACACTGAGCAGCGGACAAAAATATATTAATAAAACAATATCGGGCCACTTGACTGCCTCTGTGTTCGTGATCAGCAGCTAAAGTGTTTTCTCAACAGGTCTGCAGAGTCAGCGGAGCTTCAGCACTGCTTCATGCATTATAAATGAAGAGATAAACTCATGATGACTCAGTTTATCTGTACAGGATAGATGGAGCCTCATACAGCGGCACTGCTTCACACTACATCACTTCATGTGAATTACATAAAACAAAATATGATGATGTTTATGGATCCCTGAGGAGAAAGAGAGTCAGTGCAGGACTAAAAGGAACCAAAGCCTTAAAAATTAGGTCACTTATACAAAGGGATGTAAATAACATGCATATGCAATGTGTTGTAGTCTTAAATCCAGCATGGACTCACCCCTATGCTGTCCTCCTGTCTGTACTGTTTCCAGTTGTGCCCCGTGTCGCTAAACATGAGCAGGTACGACGTCAGCCAGTCAGAGCTGCCGTAGCGGCCCTGAGTAGCGACAGCGGTGATCTTGGTCCGCTCGCCCAGGCTGACCTCCAGCCACTGATACCTGTCTGAGGTGAGAGGAGACCAACCTCCAGCTCCTGCAAGGAGAGAAAGAGACAAACCGGCATACATAAATGATTTATTAAACTTCCATTTACCTGGGAGGAGATGAAATAAGCTTTGGTAGATGCTGAAAAAATGAATTGCATTGCGTGACCTTTCATTCTGAACTAAAATCACATTTTCCTGTTATGAAAGCCGAATGAAGAAGGCTGATTGAACCGCGGCGAAAACCTTTAAATCCATTTTGAAGCTATGATGGGATATAAATCACACTTTAAAAACTTTCCTGATGAATTTAAATCACTCACATTTGCTGTGTGACCTACGGTGCCATCAGGAATGTGTTTCTTTTCATATCTATCGGAGAAACACACGCATATATTATCCTTTCATATGCAGAATGAATCAGCATTTGATATTCAGCTTGTCAAAGCAGCAGAGCTCCAAAAACGTTTTCAGTTCTGCCCCCAAAATCTGTAAAAAAAAAAAAAATAAATCAAATCCTAATTCTGTGCCATGTGCCTTAACCCATACTTCTGCTTCCACTATATTCAATTGCAATAGGGTTTTTCAATAATCTGACACACAAAAAAAGGACTTAAGCATTCTTGTGGTTAAAAGGACTGCATGTATCCAAGCTGAAAAGCTTTTTCACCATGTAAAGACGTTATTAAAGTCCAACCTATTCACAGCCAGTGAAGACATTGTATACTATTAATATATGGACAGGTGACAAATTGAAAGAAACCTGAATGAATAACTCGTTGAAAACCATAGCACACACAAATGTTTCCATACAGGGACATGAATTATTTGATGAAAATGAAAATTATATGAATTAATAATGTGTTACATAGCGTTCTCCACCACCATCATCAAAAAAACAAATGAAGGAATATCTTTTTGAACCCCCAGGTGTATTCCAGGTCTCTGTGTCGGCCTGAAAGTGGCATCAGCTCATTACAAATGAAGCAAGATAAAGAAAGTAGCAACAAGAAGCTGATATTGTTTCCCATAAACAATAATGTGGTGCCAAGCATTGATTTGTTTGTATTCCTCCTCGTATTAAATGTCATCAATTTAGGGGGTGTGTTGTAATGTATTGATTGGCTGTGCTCTGGGTCATCAGTTTGAAATGTTTTCCCACAGAAAAAATACAACGAGGTGATTGATTAGAGTTGAATTACTGAAGAAATGGGCACGTGTTCAGTGACCTGTCTCATGCAAAACAGCGACAACAAGGGACTTTGCTACAATATATTTAGTAACATTGGATTAAAGCCACTTATTGATGGATTCTATACAATGCAGAAATGTACAGCATGCTGTGCTTCTTATCCAGTCCTTAAAAGCTGTAGTGTAATGTGTGTGTGTGTGTGTGTGTGTGCGTGTGTAATCATGCACAATGTCCTAATTGCATGTGTATATGTGGGGGTAGTTGACAGAATTCTGCCTGGACAGATAAACTGTATTTGATCGTATGGGCTGCTGCACAATAAAGACATTTCAAACACTGAAAAAGTAAGCAGTTTCTGTGTGTGTGTGTGTGTTTGTGTGTGTGTGTGTGCGCGAATAGGAAAATACTTTGCCGGGCCAAAACGAAGACTCAGAGCTTAAACACCATATGGGCAGATTCTGAAGGAGGAGGCTGCTGACAGTGTCCCGCTGTGCACACACACACACAAACACACATTGATGCAAAGCGAGTGTAGAAAAGCCTTAAAAAACACAAACACGCTGAAAGCCATCTTAAACGCTTCTTGACTTTGAGAAAGACATTTCAGTTGTTTTGCCTCTGACAGCAGCAAGCGAGTATTGTGTTCACGCTGGAAGTTACAAGCACAAACTGTTACGTGTGAACATGGTCTCGGTAAGAGACAAAATAGAGCTACATCTGCAGCTGAATCTCCAAAGACAAAAAGCCTATTTTGCAGTGCAATAGCAAAATGAAGATGAAGAAGAGGGTATGTACTTTACAGCAGGATCAGACGACATAACAGTTATGGCTTTCCACGGGGTCACTTTGTCCCATTAGTGGATCATGTTGCTTTAAATTCCAGCTGTGATTTGGCTGAGAGACACGTTAGACTACAAGTTGAACGCTGGCCAATCATCCTGTAGCCTTCAGTTAATGACTCCTTCAAATCTGGCAGGAGGTCAACAACCATGGCGTCTGGAGCATCACAGAGAATGTTGGAAAAGTAGACTGATGTTTTCTTCTGTGACACATCACCACTCCAGAGTCTGATAAATCTTCCTGCAGGTCTTTTGCAGTCAAACTGGGGTTTTGATTTGTCTTCCTATAAATCCTACAAGTAGCTCTCTTGGAAAGTTTTCTTGGTTGTCCAGACTTAACTTCCTGTTAACTGCTATTTCTTAATAATATTACGCACTGAGGAAACAGCTACCTGAAAACATGTTGCTATCTGCTTATAGTATTCTCCTGCTTTATGGGCTTCAGTAATTTTAGTTTTCAGAGTGCAGGCAGTTGTTTAGAGGAGCCCATGGCTGCTGATTGTTGGGACAAGGTTTCAGGAGTCAGAGCATTTATAAAGCTTTGAAATTTGCATCATCCGGCCTTCCCTAATGATGATTATGAACAAGCCAGAGCCATAATAAGCTAATTAAGGTCTCAGACTCTGTTAAAAGTTGTCTGAGAGCTCAAATGTCTTGGGGTGTACAAACTTTTGCATGGTGCTTCCTAATGTTTTTGGTCATCTTTCCTCACTTGTACAGACATATGAAGGGTAAATATTTAATCTGTCATTCTGACTTTAAAATTTACTGGGTGCGTGTACACAAGCTACTGAAAGGTTTTATCTCTTAATATAAAAAAATATAAAACTATCAAGCAATTTAATGCTCCCAAAATTGAACCATTTTGATGATCCACTCAATTACATTTTATGAGCCTATATGGTGCTTTCAATTTTGTGACTGATAACAGTGCCGGAGCATTCAGGCCTCCTTTGTCTGAATCTTGTGTGCCGAGATGCACCTCACACAAACAGAAAATGAGACATCATTCCTATCATCATCATCATCATCATCATCATCATCATCATCTCTACTGACACTGTTTCCCTAAATTGTTTCTTGAAATTGTTATTTTGTGATGACATCAAGGCCTGTTGGAAACCCTCACTTATGTTTCGACGTATTAGTTCATTTTAGGTGGTTATATTACAGCATATTTCCCCAGCCAGAGTGTCATATGAGTTCAAAAGGGCAAAAGTTGGAACTTCAGCAGCTTTTGCTGGCAGTCAGACAGGCCTCTGAACAATGTGGGTGGCAGGCTGAGGAGAAAAGCTCAGCAGTGAAAATGAATCGGTGTCGGTCTGGCGGCTGGTGGAGGCTGATCTTTAAAGAGCTAAAGGCCAAAACTAATAAACACTTGACTAACAGACGTGTCCAGTGACAGGAGAACAGAGGAGAGCAGACACTCTGACCTTTACTGGTGAAGATTAGACTGGAGAAGAAAAGAGAAAGAGATGAGAGGGAAAGAGCTCTGAGACAGAGAGGTGTTACAAAGATTTACTGTGTCCACATTGACAGTATAACTGAAACTAATGCAATTGAGGTGAAGTGATGGCTGATGGTATGAACACTTGCTGTCACAGCTGTCTCTTTGAATCAAAGAAATCTCTTTCCCCCAGTGTCTGTTTAGACACGGGATCTGACCATGCATTGAGAAAAGTAGGGGATAATGGATGTCAGGACAGGGGTGGCATCACTGCTCAGATGGCCAAACAGAGGCTGAGGTCATCATTGTGGCCTGAAGGTGCAGCAGACAGTAAGACAGTGGGGGTGTAACAGCAGATCTACAGGGACACATGTCATTTTATTTACTGCGTTTGATATCTCATTCAGTTTTGTTTGGTTTCATTTGTTGAATATACAGCAGTTTAACTTGCTGGAACAAGCAACTGCACAATTCAATAACTTTTTATTCTCACTGCTATGCCAACTTTTGCGATAAACACATCCTGAAAGACTGTGACATTGCGCTCAGGGATATTTTGAGTTGAAAGAATGTGTCAGTAGAAAACTACACTTCAAA
The DNA here is from genome assembly GCA_026686955.1 of Epinephelus cyanopodus. NCBI lineage: Eukaryota > Metazoa > Chordata > Actinopteri > Perciformes > Serranidae > Epinephelus > Epinephelus cyanopodus. The sequence continues at coordinate 34,747,684 of CM048926.1, read as the reverse complement.
ATGTAACTTAGTGGTGCCTTGTATTTAGTTCAGTGTCTAATTTGCTGGATTAAAAAATGTCATAAAAATTTCCTCTTTTTTTTTTGATGCAACAAGCAATTTGTTGTGTTTTGGGCAGAAGTGACTACACTTTTATTTCTTTTTATTTATCACAAATAATATCATTGTCGAGATATTTGGCAATGTTGTCACATATCACATATTTCCTTATGTCATGCAGCCCTACAAGTTAGTCATCATGATTCAAGTAGTTCCTCTGATATTTTCAGTTTCCACCAATGTAAGTGTGCAAATATCTGCCGATATACCAACATGGATATCAGATTTCTGCTTTTGCTGCTCCTGCTCTGGCAACTATACTGTCCTGAGAAGAGGTCTCATTAGGCAACATGAGAGGAAACACCTGAGTGGGTGTGCAGGGCCTTTAAACTCGCCGCTACTTTATCAAGTACACCTGTTCATCAGCTCTTTAATGCAAATAACTAATCAGCCAATCACATCGCAGCTACTAAATGCATTTAGGCATGTAACCATGGTCAAGATGACGTGCTGAAGTTCAAAGCGAGTGTCAGAATGAGAAAGAAAGGTGATGTAAGTGCCTTTGACTGGGCGTGGTTGTTGGTGCCAGACCGGCTGGTCTGAGTATTTCAGAAAATACTGACTACTGGGATTTTCATGCACAACTGTCTCTAGGGTTTACAGACGATGGTCCGAAAAACAGAAAATATCCAGTTCTCTGGGTGAAAATTCCTTGTTGATGCCAGAGGTCAGAGGAGAATGGCCAGACTGGTTCAAGATGATAGAAAGGCAACAGTTACTCAAATAACCACTGGTTACAACCAAGGTACAAAGAAGACCATTTCTGAATGAACAATACATCAAACCTTGAAGCAGATGGGCTACAGCAGCAGAAGACCACACCAGGTGTCACTCCTCTCAGCTAACAACAGGAAACTGAGGCTACAATTCACACAGGTTAACCAAAATTGGACAATAGAAGACTGGAAAACATGTTGCCTGGTCTGATGAGTCTGGATTTCTGCTGCAGCATTCAGATGGTAGGGTCAGAATTTGGTGTAAACAACATGAAAGCATTGATCCATCCTGCCTTGTTTCAACAGTTCAGGCTGCTGCTGGTGGTGTAATGGTGTGGGGGATATTTTTTTGGCACACTTTGGGCCCCTTAGTACCAACTGAGCATCATTCAAATGCCACAGCCTACCTGAGTATTGTTGCTGATTGTGTCCATCCCTTTATGACCACAGTGTACCATCTTCTGATGGCTACTTCCAGCAGGATAACGCACCATGTCACAAAGCTCAAATCATCTCAAACTGGTTTCTTGAACATGACAATGAGTTCACTGTACTCCAGTGGCCTCCACAGTCACCAGATCTCAGTCCAACACCTTTGGGAGGTGGTGGAACAGGAGATTCACATCATGGATGTGCAGCCGACAAATCTGCAGCAACTGTGTGATGCTATCATGTCAATATGGACCAGAAGAAGAAATGAAGAAATGTCTCCAGCACCTTGTTGAGTCTTCTGCACCAATTAAGGCAGTTCTGGAGGCAAAAGGGGGTCCAACCCAGTACTAACAAGGTGTACCTAATAAAGTGGCCGGTGAGTATATAAGTGAGAACAGTTTGTAAATTCAGAAACTTATATTAGCTGTACTGCAATGCAGCCATTAACTGCAGGAAAAGACAACACTTATGCCATTTTGTGATATCCCAAGTCTAAGACAGTATGTAGTCTCATATCAACATATTCATATAACAATATATTGCACAGCCCCACTTTCATTCAAGCATTTCTCTGTTGGAGTGCATATTTGAAGAGCTCCATGTAAGTGTGAAAAATGAGGCTTAGTGAGGACGGCAGGACAAAACAAAGAGAAAATTATGTTTCCAGAATTAGCTGGCTGAGTGTGAATGTAGTCTTTGTCCCAGGTTAATTGTGACATAATAGGAGGTGCAGCCAAGTACAGCAACGCTTGACAGCCTGACTGAGCCTGGATGTTTCTGGCTATTTCTCTATAGGGAACAGATGGATGGATAACTAAACAAATGACTGTTTCATCATCAATAATGTACTGATATTCCATCAGACAACTACAGACAAACAGACGAGGAGTAGAGAGGGGGAGGTAGAGGGACAGTGAAGCGGAAAGGAGATGAAGAGACAGACAGGAAGTAGGACAGAGAGACAGGCAGCTTAAAGCGACGCAAAGGCAGCTGGAAAGCCATGTTACAGGCAGACTGTTATAAGTGCCAGGTCCAGAATAAGCGCTGGTCATTTGCATGAGAATACTAAGTCTGGAGGGTAATTTCAGCACCCTGATAACATGTCAGTCTGACAGAGAGTCCAACAGGAAGCTAATGGGCTCAGTGCAGCACTGACAGCAGCAGCAGGCTGGAAAACACTGCAGGTTCTCTGCAGGTGAAGCAGGAGAGATTTACATTTTTCTAAATGCCACACTGCGTAAAGGTCACTTCAAGAAAGTCAAAATATATTATCTTATGATGATTAAATCTTTTTTTTTTTCCTCACTCTTTTCTTATCTAATATATCTAATCTGGTCAAACACAATTTGCAGTAAAGATAATTGCACTTCAGTGAAACTGTTCTTCATACGTGTTAGGATATTAAGATATTTAATGTATCTATTCACGAGAACTATAAAAAAAAAAAAATTCTAAAAAGTGGACTGCATGGTTGTCGTACCGAATAAGAGAAAAGAGCATATCTTTTTTTCTTAATAAACTTCTTAAAGGGACAGTTATCAGTGCAAAGTATGTATGATTATCTTATATTTCAATTTAAAATCTAGTTTGACGACATGAGCAATATACACCTAAAACCTATCAACTAATTTTATCCACTTGAAGGCAGGAGAAACATGCTGTAGACACAACATTGAGATATCATCACTATAATATGACTCTCCTTTTAGCTCCATTTTGGTCTCAACCAACACCAAGCAAAAGTATTTGTCTCTTTAGCTGCTAAATGCTGCACTATGTTCACCAACTAGTTGCTGAGGTTCGGACTTACGACAGCGCAAGTTGTAAACAATATGGCGTCCTCCTCGGCTGAGCTGTAATGTTAATGCTAGCTCAGTGGTGGTAGGTGAGCTAGAAGTATCAAACTACGTATATCACTCTATCACAAGCCTCTTGAGTAGATGCACACTTTCTTTGACATGGTGATACGGTTGCTGGCTGTAGTTTGGAAGAATGGAAATAGTTCCTACATTAAACTGCTCACAACAAGGTCTGTGGATTATCTTGAGTGGGTCATGATTTCTGGAAGGAGACATCACTGTTGAATTTTTCAAATGTATTTTTTTCTTTGAGTACCACAAGCTTGAGTGCCATCTAGTTCTATTATATCGGAGAGAAGACATCTCTATAGCAGATATCTCAACACTCTGCAACTCACACCAAAACAATCTAGATTGATAAACAGCACTACAGCTAAGAGGAAAATATGTATTCTTTTATTTTGGGGCGAACTGTTCCTCAAACTGTAAAGTTGCAGGCCGGAAACCAAAACAATGAGCTGAAAGATGCTCCAAGCTGCATTAGTCAGGTGATAACTGTGATAACAAAACTGTTTGCAAGGTAGATCCAAAGCTCAAGAATCTACAGACTGGGCCTTTGTGATGAGACTGTTTTTAACTTTTTAATCTATGGAAAACAAGGCTGTTTTTCTATAGAGAAATGAATGTTCAGGTGTGTGAATTTGGTTGATTTATCGTATTTGTTCTGAATGGTTTCTTGCAAACAAAACAACTAAGGAAACACTGCATTCATAAAAGTTAACAGTTGAACTTTTCAGAAGCCCCCGGAGGACAACTAAATATGGAGGTCAATACCTGATGAGTTGGCCGCTGTTACACAGTCAGTCCCAATTTACAGGTTCCAATTAAAGTTTAATTCCACCTTCAAATCTCACTCTTTGGGAAAGTGATTACTGTGGCACAATCATCATTTTCAAGTCCATTCCAGCATAATTGCAGTGGCATCACTGATAACTGTCACTGATAACTGTCACTGAAGAAAGAAAAGGTTTAAACACGAAGGCTGCTATTAACATTTGGCAGGAAGACAGAGCTGGCTAAATTAGTTCGTACCAGTGAAAATGAAAATGTGACGGCAGACGGAGTGAAACTAATGATTACAGCAGGACACAGAAGATGGACAGGGACAATTAAGAGTGAGGAAGGAAAAATGAGGAATAAAGAGGGCGGAAAGCGAGAGAGAAATAAAAGATAAAAAGTGAGGAGGGGAAATAGTTCATTCATCCCCAGGTCTGCGCTAAAAGGCCATTCATCTCCAATCAATAGACTATCAGGGCTTTTATCCACTTCTGGTGTCAGACTCAGAGCCATCATGCCGCCACTGTGATCGGCTACATCAGGTCAAAGTCTGAAGCACAATGTCAGGTCCTCTGGTCTCACTGCAGAGGGAAAGTGCTGCTGGGTAAAGCCCCTGTAAAAAATATAGTACACAAGGTTTTTGTTCCCTCTGGCAGAGCTGCGATGTTGAAAAAAAAGTCAGCCTTACCATCTTTTTAAGGTCACACTTGGCGATCAAGTTCTACTCTCTTCATGGCCAAGGACTTGTTCAGGATACAGATAGGGCTCTGCGGGTCGGTCCATTACTTGAGTCCCAACTGAAATATGTCAGTAACTAACTATGGATTGCCATCAAATTTTGTAGAGGCGTAAATGTTCTCGTTCAGGATGAATTGACAAAGCTTTGGTGATCTGTGGAATTTTCATCTAATGCAGGGGGACTCAAAGTGGACTGAGAAGACTGAGTGCCAATTTATTGAGCCAATATATGTTCAAGGCCGCACAGGAAAAGTGAAGTTGCCTGTTGTCCATCAAAATCTCTAACTCTGCTCTACTGTAATAGCACTAGCATTGATAACAGAACGTTATTGTCACAACACTTGTGAAGTGCCATTAGTTGCCATGCAACCCGTAGCTTTCTACAAGCTGTCTTTCCTAATCTCCTAGTCTCCTAGTAGCGCAGTAAATATAACCTATTGTAAGTGAAAGTATTAATCAGTATGAATCAAAATACAGTGTTTGTGTCTGTGTTTGTTTTGTGTGTCCGTTTGTGATCATTCTGTGTCCTGACTCTGAATTCAATTGGGTCTGAATTCATGGGTCTGTGAACACAGTGTAGGTGGAACTTTTTATAAAGTTTTTCTTCCCTGAGCCGCAGTTTGTTGAGTTTGAATCACGGGGTGGAGAATTTATCAGATGATCAGTTTGTGGTCGGATCGATCAGATCAGATCGATGGATCGGATCAATGGATCAGAGGAGCAGCTGCTGCAAAGGTGAGTGAAGGCAAGTTTAAGACCATGGGGTGCACAGTTTCCATGAGAAAGAAGCCGATTTCATCAGTAAGTCAGAAAAAGAGACAAAACATAAATAAGAATGCTGTAGTTCTAAGAAATGGAACAATCTTTATCAGTTGAACAAATGGTTTAGTTTAACTTTGACTGTCCCTGGCATTATGCTGCTCAGACTGTGCCCAGAGTACACTCTGTGCTCTGAGTGTGGTGCTCTAAATAACCAAACTGTATGTATTCCACGACACGCCTAAACAGTCCAACTCCAAAAATACAAAATGATTAAGTCGCGTCAAATGTTAATATCGTGACAGGCAGCTACAAATGAATGAATGTTTGGGAAACCTTGAAATATATTGCATATAATGATATATTTCATGTCCTGTTTGGGGGCTGCACAAAATGTTTCTGAGGGTCACCATTAGCTTGTGGGCTGCACTTGGAGCAGCAGTGATCTAGTGCCATCATCAAGTCAAAATTTGTCCGATACATTGGTTTATGTCTAAATACTTACAAAACCAATGACATTTCCATCAGCCTGAGCTGCACTTTGAGGTTAATGCTAATTACCAAATGTTCGCATGCTAACATGCTAAAATAAATTGATAAATATTAATGACGCCTACTGTGCCAAAGTATAAACTCACACAACTGCATGGCGTACCATAAAGGACACAGAGCGCCCAACATTCACAAAATTCCACACGGTTCACATGACCCTTTTGGCTAGTTCATTAGATTTACATGAACTTTATGTGGTGCTATGATTTCTCAGTTCATCCCTATCTGAAAACGACATATTCACATAAGAGTACTGGGATAATTCTGCATGTATGTATAGATTCAAAATTGTAAAAATGCTGCGTAGGTAGTGTTCCCACACTGATAAACCCTGTTCACAGTATGTGGGTAAATGAATTGAGAGCGAAGCTGCTCCTCAGAGAACAACTGGGGGAGGCAGAGTGTTAGCAGCAGCAGAAGAAGAAGATGGAAATGAGATTGAGATGTTCATTTATTCATTGATTTCCTCGGCGAGCAGCTGGAATCGCTCTCCGGGATCCTGCACCATGACTGTTGCTGAGGGGGAAATGTGACACACACACAGCTTTCCTTATCTACCCATTACATGCTAGAGCTAGATTAGGGAAATGCATGAATGTTACCACTGTTGTTTGTCATTTTATTTGCTGTGGAAGCGAAACAACGATGGTTAATCATATATTCACAACATATATCACCAATCCATTACATTCCAGGAGTTCTTCTGCAGGGTCAGGACTTCTTATAAAAATTAAAACTTTAGTTTAAACGTGGGTAAAGTATTGAGTCTGAATTGTAAAGACCTGTTCAGATTCAAAATGTAAAGTCTATAAATGCAACAGACTATTTAAAGTACCTTGCCCTCTCCAGCAGATAGTGCTTTTAAAATTCACCATCAGACTGATCCATTGCATGCCCTATTGACCTTTCACTTCACTAAGCTAATAAATAAAAATACAGGAGGGCAGTAGCGAACCAAGCCGCGCTGAAAAGACAATCGTGGAAGCGTTTCAGGTTCTACATTAGGCTTGGGTGGTAACATGATATTACGGTATACCAGGGTACAAAAATCTCAGTGGTATGATTTGCAATATTGTCAAAAACACAGGTCCAAATTTTTCAATTAAATACATAAAGACATGTTGTATTAAGGATCTATTGTATATAGTGCACGTGCCACCAGAGGTTAGCCTCTACTGGTGGAACAGGGAGCTGAGCTGACAGACATGGAGACTGGGGGTAACGTTACAGGAGTGTAAACACTTGGCCAGCAACAACTGAGCGAGACTGAGGGTAAAGACAGGATATTTTCACATCTAACTTGGTGTATTATGGGATTATTTTGACAAAATCAGAGTTGGTGATTATTGGAACAGTGGGCTAATTAACTAGAACACTGACAAGACTAATTAAGATGGTTTTGTTGAGTTCAAATTGTGTTTTACCTTAATTTAACAAGGCAGGTGTGTGGTTTTATTTCTCTGTATTTCTCTGAAAATAGGTGTACGGATATATGAATATCACTTTTCTTGATATTTCTTTCTATAGTGGGGTCAACTGAAATCGTTAACAACAAATTTTATCATCAATTCGTTAGGTTTTTGTTATGATGCACAGCACGAACTGTGCTGGTGGGAGCAGTAAGCCAGCCAGTGCTGCTCCTTGTGTGCCACATGTGATGAATTACGGGAAGCTACACTGTCTCTTTTATCTGTAACGTAAGCAAAAGCAAACCCTAGATGAAGCTAATGCCTGGCTACACTGATACATCACAAAATGGAGAGAAATAAAACGAGGTATATCTGTCCATTAACTTTGTTTATTTAAGGATAACTTCTGTATTTTTCAACCTGGGCCCTATTTCCTCATGTGTATATGTGCATATGATTCATAGGTACGACTCGTTCTAAAATTGGTTCAGTATTGAGGGAGGTGGGTGGAGCCGGCAGCCGCGAAACGAGCTAAAACGATAGATATGGGGGCAAATGCATCCCGTATAAGTTTGCGTATTAAAAGTGCTTTTTTCGCCACTGACCAGTTCAGATCGCCAGAGCTATCTCTGTAAATAGCATACTAAGCGTTTCCCTTACCCTTTACTTCCTGAAGTTTTCGTTAGCTGTTGCTATCCTGCGCACCTGCACGGCATGGTGATGAACTGTCTAATTGATTTCTGTTGGCGTGCTGTCTTGCGGGCCTGCATGGCGGAGTGATACTGGCCAGAAAATAGTCCCAATTGATAGCAAGGTCTGACGTAATGTGGGGATGTTTTAAAATGATTGGAATAGTCTAACAAAACACATGCATACTTTTTTGTAGCTTAAAACCGTTCGGTTACGTGCCCCCCTTATATCTTCAGAACTACTTTTTCGCCGGTAAGCTACGGGCCATTTCTCAGAGCAGGAGGCTCGTTGACAGTAGTGACACCGTCACATCAGAGCTACAGATGGTCAGCGTTTCACACAACTTCATGTCCAAAAACCCGAACTATCCCTTTAAGTAAATCCTTCATTTCCTCACAAAAGACACTTGAGCATTATGGAGCAACGTCAGGTGTTCAGCCTCGTCTGACTGTTTACTCGGACATAAAGTGCATTTGTACATGACCATATGGGAAGATATAAAGACTATGCTGAAGGGTAAGACACCCTCTCAGACCACTGACAGATGGACATTGCTGCCCGCACATGCTTTTATTTTTGGTTAAAAAGTCAAAGTTTGTCAAGGTACTAAAAATGTCTAGCAGCAACTGTGAAGTAAAGAATATCTTGGAAAAAATAAATAAATAAATATATATATATATAAATATATATGTAATATGAAAACGGACAAAGGTCACAGTTTTCATTCAAGTGTTTAACTGCAGGTCTCCACATACAGTATGTTTGATATATTTTCATATCAAACATCTTCGGCTCGCCTGTCTCTTGTAAGAGTTAATGAAAGACCAGGAAATGTCAGCAGCATTACAGCAGACAGGCTTCAGACCGGCAAGTGTCAGCAAAGGGCAGCAAGGAAAATTAGCTCTTACAGTCTCAACTACATGACCTAAAGTATCAGGGCAACCTTCACTTCTTCCCTTCTTGTAATGATGGCAGTCTTGGACAGGAATCAGACTCTTTACTTACACTTTAAAGTAAAAGCTGACCTTTAAATATAATTCAGTGTGCTGGATACTGTTACAGGTGATACAGGTGCCAGAAGAGAGAGCCTTGTCAATCCACTGTTGCCAAAAACAATCAAAGTCAGATCAGCAAACAAAGAGAGGAGACTGGCAGCATTTTGCCACAAAAACAGTGTTTGCGTAAAGTCCTGACTCAACCAAGCTGAGGACTGAGCAGTGTACTGCAGGCTCCGCTTCCTTTCGTTTCCCAGGTGGTGAAAATCATTCAGATCCAGATTAAACCCATCTCACCCTCCCAGCTGATTCTGGGCTTTGATGTCGGGATAAAGCAGCGAAGCCTGTTCCCTGCAGAAAGCTGCACAACAAACCATGATCTTTATTTTGTCAAAGCCTCACATCAGCATCCAGCACTGAACTCCCTGCTGGGTTTTTTTGTGTTGCACAAACACCATTCACATTTATCCTTCTGGCATAAACCTTCAATACAAACAGCATCTATAGGGAGTAAAGATGGGACAAAGCAGCTATTGCTTGTTCTTTCTCTTTTTTGATCCTCTATCGTTGTGAACCCAGTAAAAAACTTTCCTGTTTGCTACGTTTTGTGTTCTGTGTCCAGAGCTTAAACAAAATCTGTTCTCTACTGAGAGTCGCTGCAGCAGAGCAGCTCGTCAGTACCACAGGAGAGATTTGGCCTCGAGCTTCCTCTTAACTGTTCTTGTTAGACTCAGGTATGTCAAATTTCATTGGACTGAAAGATACCCTCTCTTAAAGAAACAACACAGGCAATATAAACATTATTCCCTAATAATCTAATAGACCGACAACGATGACAATATTAATATGATTCCAGCCCAATTACGTACTTAATGTGTCCAGACTGGTCAGCAGCAGAAACTCTTCCTTACCGTCTCTCCTGTTGAGTTTGGCGAAGCCCGGTGCGTGACTGCTGGACAGCTGTGAGGAGCTTCTGAAGGACGATGGTGGCAGATTGGACACCAGTGCGCTGTCACACACCTCTGTCAACCAACACAAAAAAGAGCACTCTTAGTTATCTTATGAACAGCTTATTCTAAAATTGTTGCAGCACAGTGGTGCAGTGGTAAACACTGTTGCAAGAGGGTTCCTAGTTTGAACTCAGGGTGAGGGAGCCCTTCCGTGTTTGCATGTTCTCCCCGTGTCAGCGTGAGTTTTCCGCAGGTACTCCGGCTTCCTCCCACAGTCCAGACATGCAGGTTAATTGGTGACTCTAAATTGTTCGTAGGTGTGAATGTGAGTGTGAATGGTTTTCTGGCTCTATGTGTCAGCCCTGTGATAGTCTGGCGACCTGTCCAGGGTGAACCCTGCCTCTCGCCCAGTGACAGCTGGGATAGGCTCCAGCCCCCTGTGACCCCCAAGTGGATAAGCAGTTACAGAAAATGAATGAATAAATGAATCCAAAATTGTTAAGAATTTCTGGGAGATTTTGTCACATCTGCACATTTTAGGGTCAGTACTTTTTTTTTGTCAATGTAACTGCCCTCTATATAATCTGCACCTGTTGCAATGCTGTTAGAAGAACTCAAGTTCCTATCGTCTTATTAGCTTTGGGGTATTTTATTTCCATTTTAACTTGTGTTGTTGTAATTGTCTGATTTCATTTCATTGCAGTCCCACTGTTTTTTGTTCCTGTTTCAACGACGTAAAGCACTTTGTAACTGTGTTTAGAAAAGGTGCTGTATAAATAGTTTATCAATCCATCCATCCATCTATCCATCCATCCATTTTCATCTGCTTATCCGGAGCCAGGTCGCGGAGGCAGCAGGCCAAGCAAAGCACCCCAGCGGTCCCTCTCCTCAGCCAGGCTTTCCATCTCTTCCTGAGGGACGCCAAGGCACTCCCAGGCCAGATGAGATATGTAATCCCTCCAGCGTGTTCTGGGTCTGCCCCGGGGCCTCCTACCAGCAACACCAAACTATCAATAGTTTATTTTCTAAATTATATTATTATTATTACTTAGTCTAGACCTTATTACTTCACCCATTTAATACCGCACATCTACATTCTGACTCATGATAGATGTTTATAAACACAAAATGGATCAAAATCGATGCGGCAGGACCAGGGATATCATTGTTTTTATTCCACACACACCCACAATGCAACTCAATCACTGACAGTTGGGTCGGATATCTGAGCGTCTTATGCTCGTAGTGGCTAATGTGGCTTCAAGACACAAGCTGAGATGACGAGCAGGCTGAGGTCTGGTAAAATCACATATTTTTATCCATTTTAACTTTAATTCTTCAGCACCAATCGATGTTATCACTTGAGGCAATTATCAGACCTTGATTTATCAAAGCTGCCGCTCTGTTCACTTATTACTCCCCAAGACCTGTAAACAGACTTTGATGTGTAAAATCAGTAGGAGACTTTCCCCTTTAAGTAGCTTATGGATGAGGGTGACAGGAGCTTACTCCTTAAATTCAAAGGTTGCTCTTGTCTTTTTACTCATTATTATTTCGAGCAGGCATAAGCCTGGTCGTGTCCATGCATGAGTGAGTGAGTGTGCGTAATAGTGTGTGAGTATGCACTATGAGTTTTTTGTCTGTATGCAGCTAGTCTTTCAAACTACTAGACTACTCTCAGCCTAATTTTTATGTGCACATGTATGACTGTATTCACTTGGACCCCTCGTGGTTGCGTTGATTCACAATTGTTGAAAAACCTGACTGTTTTGTAACGGCACTGACTGCTGACTCCTCGCTCCTCTTAACTGGCCAGTAGGGGCAGTAAGTATTCTGGAAATAGGCTTGGCTAAAAACAAGCCTGTTCTAGTCTGTGGCAGCCCACATTTTTTTGCCTTCGTCATGGCTCAAAAACATCCATAGAAAAGTTTGGTCTTATTTTGAAACAAAGCATCAACAGAATCACTCCACACCCGAAATTGGAATGATCCACCAAAGTTAGGCATATTATGAGAAAAATTAGGCTCAGTTTTATTCCCCCCTGTCTGCCACATGCAACCGGTTTCTTTTTTAGCTTTTGCCTATATCTGACAGGACAGATTTGTATGTGAAAGGGGAAGAGAGAGCGGATGACCTGCAGCAAGGGGCCATGAGCTGGAGCTGAACCCACAGCATCTGCGGGACGCACGATGCCTTTGTAAATGGGGTGTCTGCCCTAACCACTGGGAGCCGCTGCAACCTGTTTCTGTTCCATCTGTTGAACGGCGTCATATCACACCAGGAGTGTTTCATAAGTTTAACTTTTGTTCAGTCATTTTTCCTTATCAATTGTGCTTAATTTGTAAGTAAGCAGGCAGTTATCTTTTCTTTTTTTTGTCTCTTTTAGTGATGTTTGTTGTTTTTATTTCCTACTTTGTTGTGCTGCAGCCTACAGATAAAGTTAACACCATTCAAATTCAAGTTATGAGCACAAGGACCTGAGATTTCTGGCAGTGTTTTAGTTAATAAAAATACATTCAATCTTTATAATGACACTATATCTAAATTAAACATGCAGTGCCTGTCTATCTGCTGTGCAATGTGATGTGGCACCGTCACAAATAGATGAAGGGTGTATTTTAATTAGCTTCAGAAACAGCCTCTACTGAGTGCACTGTTTTTTGTTTTTGGGCAAAAAACCCCCCAAAAAAACGATACGGACTGAATGAATGAGGAAATGAAACAGTGAGAGGGAGGAGACAGAGAAAAACTCAGGGTTTGTTGAAGAAAATCTGCTCCCGACCAGGTTTGGTTCACAGACTTAGTTGCCATAGTAACTGACACCGGGCTTCAGTTACCTCTTTCTGGAGCTGAGTTTGAGGGTTAACATAGGCTACTCAGAGTTTGTCTGCAGTAGCTACCCCGCTGCTCTAGTCAGTCTGCTAGAGTAGACCTGAAAACTGAAAACATAGGCCTATTCATTCATATTTGTATTTTTGATGACAGCTTTGATGCAGTGCGACACCTGCTGGTCACTACTTTTGGCGTGCTTGCTGTCATGTTGATAGTTTTACTGAGAGCAGACTTCACTGTTCACGGTACATCCTGAAGAAAACTTACTATAGAGCTTTCATTTCCATGGTCTATCAGCTGCATATTAACAGGCAATACAATAAAACGCTGCAAGTTAGCCAATCAGAAACAAGGGAGCGCTGAGAACCCGCCCACCAATGAAACGAAATATGGAGTGGTACTTTTGTTTTTTTGCAATAGGATCAGAAAACAATAAAGCTGAATTTCGTTTTTTCATATTTTTTTTTGCCAGAAACAAAAAAACGAAAAAACAAACCGTTTCTTTGTTTTTCATTTTTTGGACAAAAATGAAAAAAACAACTTGTTTCTGGTTTCTGATTGTGCAAGTTATTCCCAGAAAACAAACGGTTAAAAGGTACCTTGGTAAAAAGTGATGCAGAGGTTGCTGTCTTTCTGTTGAACAGGTAATTATTTGTTTGCTTCGGGGGGGATTTGTTATTTGACTCGGCTCTCCTCTGCCCTGCTGACTCCTACCTACTGCAGGATGCGCGTTCAAATTTGTGGAGCCCTGGCTTTGGACGGAGCACTGATGGGAGGGGGAGGAGGGGATGGAACTGAGAGGAGGTGCCGCTTTCAAATCTTGCTAGCTGTCCAACGTTACCAACTATAGCTTTAATAGAGACTATTTCAAACATAAGTACACAAATTGGCTTCACTGTAACTCGCAGCATTCACTTCTCTTTTGCTGGACACATTTTCCCCACAAATACAACATGCTAATGTCTTTAGCACAAGCCTATGGCATCATTTTTTGTATAAATTTATAAATAAATCCCATATGACACAAGGAACAACAGTGACATTTAGCAAAGGTAACAGTGCAAAATTCGGCTCCATTAAAACACAAGGATAACTAAGTTTAGGTGTGTTTTTTTCCTCAGGATGACATGCTCAGACGTTGGAAGAGAAAACTCATCAGGTTCAGCACTCAGGTTTGCTGTATAAATGCAAACATGTAGTGGGACAAATGAAAACCAGTCTTTCACTGCACTTTAAATGTTGCTCAGTTAAATCACTTGGTTTGGTCTGAAATCTAATTACAACCTAAACAGCCTACTGAAGCCGAAGTAAATAACACAAATCACATTCACACTATTTAGCGCTGTTATTAGCTTCCCAAAGAGTTGATTTGTTCTTTGCCCTCAGTTGAAGTGTTTTGTACTTGAAACAAAATTTATAATTAAAGACTAACCTTCAAACAAGCTGCCTTTAACTGCAGTATTTCTACACTTGCACACAATTCACAGCAGCATCCATTCATCTTCCCAGTGTGAAAGACACAAAACCAAGACACTCAGAGAAGTGGAGATGGTGAAAGAGAAGTACCACAACATTTATCCTGAGTGATTCAGCACTTGAGAGGTTTTTAGAAAAGTAGAATACCAGAAGCATTGCATTTTTTAGCCTTAATAGCTGAGGAGAAGTGGAGTTTTATCATTGAGCTACAGGTTTAATGTCAGCAAGGTGAAAACAAGACTTTGACATTATGCTCCAGACTCTCAGCAGTTCACAACAGCAGGCTGAAGCAGAAACGTCTCTTCTCTTAGTATGAGTTTAAATACATTTATTGTCCAAAATAATAAAAGATGAGGAAGAGACGCATCCGAACTCCTCTGCAGAGTGAAAAACTCAGCAGAGAGCCGAGGTCGACAAAACTACGCGAGGATGTCACAATATCAGACGCAGCTGGAGGTAATTATTCTCCATCTTTTAGCCTGTGTGAGAAACTGTTGAATTATTAAAAGCAGGACAGGAGCTCGCTGATGCTGAGAGGTGAAAATGATCTGCACTCAAAAAATAGTGTGGCATCCAACTTGACCATCATGCATTTCAGCATTTATCCACCATAACAGTTAAAAGAGTTCCATAGGACAATTAAAAATACAGAGTCAAATACCTTTAAGATATCAAAAGGTTTTTATAGCTTCATCATTGTTCCTCCTGAGTCTGTGAATATTAGCACGAGTAGCAGAGCACTGAGATGCATGTTTAATGTTCCGCAGGTGGAAACAGGTCTTTCAGCTGTAACACCACCATATTAGACAAATGAACAGTGTAATAACGTAGATGGATGAATGATGTGATTCTGCCCAGATGGATAAATGAATGTTGTAATCATGTCATGTTGTGAAGATAAATGGCGTCCTGACTGGCTCATTACAGGCTGGATCCTGATGGAGACGAATCAGTGTTGTCAGTAGAAACCTTCTCATGTTTCACACTATAATGGTTTATGGATGACTGGCTGCAATAAAAATGTCATTTATTATTCATAATCCAATAGTTAATGGTAATTGGGCTTGTTTTAATTGACTTCTATAAATTAATGCAGTTTTTTTCTTCAAATTGAAGCAGTGGGGATGTGCTGCTTTTATAAAAAATGCATAACATGGAGCAACAATATGCTAAACAGTTACAGACACACAGCAGAAATGAAGGTTTGTTTTTTTGAGAAACACACAGAAATACACTCAGTTTCATGAACATCAGTTCAATAAATATTCACAGCTTTCCTCTCAAGCTCCAAACTGTAAGCTAGAGCCAAACTAACGCTGCCTCCATCGAAAGCCTCTCTGTTAATGGATGTTGTTCTCCACCGCTGAGATAAGAGCCAATTACTATGATTCACGCTGCGGTCCGATCCCGGCCCACAACTCTAACAACAAGGCTTTAGCTTCGATTACTCTGTCAACATTAGTGTACTTCATCTCAACAGCACAAGGTCTTCATCTGCCTCTCAATATCCACCACAGCCTGATGATTTCACTTTTTAAAAGGGAATAACACTCCATTTGTAGGGCTGCATTTTAACCTTGATCTTTAACAAGTTAATTAGACAGATGTCACCACAGCTTCGGCCATTTTCTGGCTGAACTTTGATATTTTAGTATCATTACAGTATTGAAGGAACTCCAGGACAAGAACAGTGCATTGTCTCTGCTCAGCAATAAAGAGCAAGTTCCCTGCAGTGGCCAGTGGTGCAGCCAGTCTGCAAAAAAGTGGTCTCACTGGTTTATCTCAATTTTAGTTACAGTACGTCTTCCTTTTAATGTGGTCATGACAGGTTTTGGTTTTAGGGCCCACAACTTTACTGTTTTGGCTCAGTCTCACCATTTGGCAGCAGTAGCTCAGTCCATAGGGACTTAGATTGGGAACCGGAGGGTCGCCTGTTCAAGCGTGAACTGGTGGCTGGAGAGGTGCCAGTTCACCTCCTGGGCACTGCTGAGGTGCCCTTGAGCAAGGCACCGAACCCCCCAGCTGCTCGGGGCAACTGACCATGGCAGCACAAACAGAGCTCAGGAGTCCGCCATTGTTGTTGTGATGGTTGACTATCTCGTGCATGTCTAGTGACTGGAACCATAATGTGCATGTGCGAAAAGTCTCAGTTTTGAGAGGAACTGCATATTGCAAGTTTACATGACAACGGAGACTGTGCCGATTCCAAAACCTTGCACTCTGGAACCCGTTTTCAAAACGCTGCATTTTCAGGAACCCAAAACGCTGCTGTCGTGTAAGCGATCAGCCAAAATGCAACTTCTGATTACCATTTTCGGTTTAAAAATTGTTGCTGTATAAACGAAACCCTAGTCAGATGTGAAAATATGCTGGCATTATACATGCTAAAATTACTATTTATTTAAATGGAGTCTTGTGGGTTTTTTGGATCATGATTTTGGGGCTGTTTCAAAAAGGATCTTACTCTGACAAAAAGATCTATCTCTGTTGCGATCTTTTCCATGATGTTATCAGACACTTAAAATAATCTGAGTGGCAAAAACAAGCACTTTTTGTGGACATAAACTGACAGAATGAACATGCCTTAGTAGTTGCATTGGAGCCTGTTTTGAGGACCTAGCTGCAGCCTTCTCCCTCAATACAGGACCAATATCAGAAATTGTTGTTACCACTAGTCACTTACACATAAAAACATGGGAAAATGGGCTCCAGGTTGAAAAATACTGAACTTACACTTTAATGTGTTAGTTGTATCTGTTGCCCACAAGTGAAAAAACAGTCAAGGTCTAAGAAATACATCAAAAGTTTTCGTTGTGTATTTGAAAAGTTTTGCAGTTTAACTACTTCCTCTGGCTCAGCCTTAGTGTTGATGAAAAATCTTTAATAATTATGTAATTAGTAATAGAGCCGTTTTGGGCTTCATACATATTTGATGCCACTGTTTTAAATGCGGTGTAGCTACTCAGCCGTGATCAGAAGGCCTCCAGCTCTTTGGTCCACTGAAGCTCCTCCTGAAAGTCTTTATCCCTGCAGGCTTTGACCTGGCAGACACTTGTTACTGTGGATGGTGCGGGAGCCCTCAGCGTGAAAAGCAGGTGAATTACAGTAGTCTGAAGAGGTGAAATGAGAGGGACGGCTCTCCAATGCCGAGCGCTGTAATCCCTGAGGAGATAATGTGTGTGGTGAGAGCACAGCCTCGCTGAGGTAACACTCAACAGCGAGAGAGAGAGAGAGAGAGCGGAGGAGTTTAAAAAAAACACCGGTCCGGTTTTCCTCAGCTGAGCTTTGGCATTTAAGCACTGACGTGCCTGACATTGTGACCAGTGGAGCACAAACACAGACAGCTCCGAGGAAAATGGAGCTAAATGTTGAATACCTGCTGGACTCTGCAGCCACTGAACCTCGACACTGACCCTGGCTGTGTTGGACAGAGAGCTTTCCTGAATATTAAACCACTGCACCTTCATGCTCGGAACAAACTGCGCTTCCTTCCTTTTTTCTGTCAGCCTCAACCTCTAATCGAGGATAAACAGAAAAAACTCTTGTCCTCTGACATTTTTATTTTTCTGATCCAGGTTAATGAATGAATAAACCAGAATCCAGCTAACACGATTAGACAATACTTTTAACTTCAAGGCAAAATCACTTCCAATCAAGTCAAAGAGCAAGATTTATGAGAAGAGCATGTCGTTATGGGATGAGATTATTTTTCAATTTATAACCGAGTACAGGGAGTGACAGCTGTCTTATCTCTAGTGAATTGCAGAATAACAGCATTAACTGATCTAATACTGGCTCACAAAAAGATTTTCAGCCTCAGGTGAAACAATAAAAGACGGGAAGTTGAACAAAGCTCAACCAGCAGGAGCAGGAAACCATTATGTTGACATTTGAGTGATGGGAAATATCTTTTTATTTCAACCAAATATTCTCCTGGACACCCATCACTCACCCTGCGGCCAGTTCATCCATCCATACTTTGTGAAGTTTATCACTTCACTGAAAGGACAAATGGAGAGTTTGACAGCAGTTAAAGCCTCAAAAGATTTTTTAAAAACCTCTGGAGGTTTGAGGCCTTCAATCAACACTGAGATGGCAGACTATTACCAGAGACAGAGAGGGAGACCACAGCTCACTCACCTGCACTGTCCACTTCTTTACAGAGTCCATGACAGAGCTGGAGACCCTGAATACCGATGAGCTCCATCTAACACCTCAACAAACAACAGTGAACAGGAGGTCCTGCACTTCAGAGCTCTATAAGCCCCACAAACCCAGAGTTCAGTGCCTCTCAGTGTGAGCCGCGCCGACTTGTTTAGTCATTCAAAGCATATAGCAGGAAGCAGGATAATGAGACTCCAGCCATGCTTGTTTTTGCTCCGGAGCACTAACAATCATCCTAAAGCAGAAAACGTCAATGTTCATTTTACTAATCCGCACAACTTCTACCTCCAGTTTGACCCAAAGGGGCTCAAGCCTGCTCCTCCCTGGATATACACAAACAAAGAACGCATTACAAAAAGAACACAGTCAGATACTTTTCATTGTTATACTTTCTCACTGCTCGCTCACAGAGCACGGAGATGAAACGAAAAGTTGCATTGTGAGTTACAAATTCAAGTTTGGGAAATATTTTTCAAAAGTTTTACCTCCAAGCATTCATCATCAAGTCAAATGCTTCTGCCTCAATTCAGGATTGTTTTATGTCTAAAAGAATAGCATCTTTAATGCGGTCTTATCCACAGTCCTGGATGGTTACAATAAAAAAGCTAAGTGAAGTAGCTCTTCATCAAACATGGAAGAGTTATTCAAATTTCACAAACCAACCAGTTAGTCCAGTTAGTTATGATACGATACGATGCGATACAGAGCAAAACACTTTATTGTCCCTGTGGGGAAATTCATCTTGGACTCAGGAGCTGCACAAGTATTGCTGCCTTCCAGGCTTTCATATATCGTACAGCCAGCGCACAACAGAGCACCATAAGCAAAGCAATCAACCAACATTATTTAGAATCTTAATCGAGGTTGGTACAAATAGTTAGTTAGCATATCTTTACCTTACCTACCCATGTTTACCTAGCATACCTTTGTGTTGTTTGTCCACTCGATAAGACAGTCCCAAACTGAAATAATTTAAAACAATACTAATTAAATTAGTATTAATTACAACTTATATTAAATATAACTTATAGTTTTATTTAATTGGAAAAATAGCATTTTGTACATGTTTTATTTCATTGTCATTTTATTGACTCAAATCAGTAACTCATACACTGAGGCTTTACTGCAGTTACATACAGTCTAACAGTTCTATTTACCTGGACATAAAGTGCAACTTGCAGCTGTGGTTTTTGAAGATGATGGCTTTAAATAGGCTGAGAATTATAAACCTACAATAATGGCAATATAAACAGTGTGTGTGGAACTGTTGGGTTTGACAGGAAGGAGTTAAGCAGGTGGTGACATTGTCATAGAGCATGTTGGGAAGAGGATGGGGTGGATGAATGGGTCGCCAAAAACATCAGACTTTTAAACAGGCTATAGCTGTCCATTTCCTGTTTTGAACTGACAGTCAATGCTGTTTTTTAAGCATGACCGCAATCATTCCCAAACCTTAACCATGTGGGTATTATTGTCACAATGATGATGAAGAAACTCTTACTTTAGTGAAGCAGTCATTCTAAGTCAACTCAAAAACCAGATTCGATATGATTTTTTACCAGCTATGGAGAGCGCGGATCAATGTCGTAAATCACTGTCCTCACCAGAAAACACTGGGGTGTTTTTTAATCCATGTCATATTTTTCTTGACAAGCAACTTCTTGTTCTCATGAATGCTGACTGTGCTCTCTTTAGTAAAGACAGTCTGGTAAAATATAGTGATGTTTTTATACTGCTGCAAAAAGTCTGCTGTATCCTGTTTTCTTCCAACAGTCAATGTTGTTTTGTTTTTTTACCCACGAAGGGAATCTTTCTTTTAATGGTTTGGTAAATTTAGTTTTAGTTACGTAATGACTGGCACGAACGAAAAAAAGATAGAATCCCCGAAAAAAGCAACCTGTTCAGTCATTTACCGCATGTTCAGTTTCACATTCACATGGATACACCATACCGTTGTCTATGCTACATGCAAACTGTCATACTTCACTGAATAGGAAGCAGAGAAGATCACAAAAAGTGTCAGGATATGTCACATATTACTGTACACCTGGAAATAGAAGATAAGCAGTTATTATTTTGTTTTCTGTTTTATAGTTCAATGTCTCACACTGCTTTGAAGAACTAGTTCCCTGCTGCTCTTTCTCTAAACAGACACCTTTGGGTGGAAAACTGTCTGACAGCTTCCAAAGTGAGCAGCTCAGCACTTTCCAGTTCTCACCGCTAACAACAACAGGGATATTTGTTACTCATTTCCAATTCTTCGCACAGCCGTCAAACACACTCCTGCATAATGTTGATTCCTCCTGGCCTTCAACCCTTATCCAGCTCAAAAATACCAGATAATAAGCTCATTATGTACAGCGCAATCTGTACATGCAAGAATACAACCCACACACATATTCATACCAACGGCATCCTTATGCATAAACCACTTTGCACCAATCTACCGCTGCTTTTGAAAGGATAGGACAATCTTCCTCCTCATTGAGGTTCGTCACACTGAGCCGCGATGTGGGTGGCTGTGTGGGAGACAGACATCAACCAAATGAAGTGATCAAACACAGTGATGAGCCACAGCGTTTAAGATCTCTTCATCTTTATACTGCCAGGTTTAACGCAAACAAGCGCAGACAAGAGAGTTGAAACAAACTGCTGAGAAACAAGAACAAACACTGCTTAAGCTGGAAATGTTCATTGTGAATTGTACTGCCAGAATTATGCAGATTTAAAGGGAATGCTGCGGGCTACTTCACTCTCACTAATGGCTCCAGGAGGAGATATGTATAATAAAATATCTACTAATTCACTGGCTGCACTAAGTAAATAATTTGAATAAATTTGCCTGTAAATGTCTCTTAATAGAGAGCAGTAGAGCAACAAGTCTCCGTGGGAAAAAAGCAGTTTGGCACAAAATGTAATTTTGTTCTGTCATTCAAATAAAATACGTGGCACAAGGATATTCACATCATCCAAAGCACCTTGGCAAATCTAATTTATTTCAAAAATGAAAGAGTGAATTGGACAGTGGGGAATCATAAAACTGAAAACACTGCATTGCAGCAGCAGAGGAGCTTATACCACAAACTGCTTTTATGCAAATGAGTGTCGGAGCAGCACACCGTACCTTTGTCTTTTTACAGGGACAGTCAGCAATCCAGTGCTTAAATATGTTTCTAAGTGCAAAGTTGAGCAATGCTTGAATATCATGCTTATATTGTGGCGTGTGACTAGAAACAGTACTGTCTGGTGTTTGGGTTGTCATATCACGGCAGGGTGGGCTTTTCCTGTTTTTTATTTTTTTGAGTGTTTGTTTTGGGTGTCAACTGAAAAGGAGACAATTTCAAGGATTATATGATAGATTGGGCCTAAACTGCTCTTACACATAACCTGTCTGGTGTGAATGCCTATACAAATTGGCTGAGTTTGTTGAGGCAGGTGTGAAGGCTTTTATTTAAACTCTGGTGCGGATAAAGACCACCTGAAAAGGACGATCTATCTATCCATCCATTTCCAACCCATCTCTGTTGTGTGGTGTGAAGGCACTGCAGACCTAACACAAGACTGTGTGATATCACAAGTATAATTTTAGCATCAGTTCTAATGCTTTTCCACAATTAAATCCATCAGGTGATTGTGTGGACTGTCAAGCAAACGATCATCTTAGTATGTTAACCCATTTTTTAACCATGGCCCCATGTACACCCCGCATAACATACTGCAAGTTTTATCCCCTGATAAGTCACGATGTTAAAAAAATTGTTAAAAAAAAAAAAGGTGTGTTGTGCTTCTTCCACTTCATGAACACACATGCCTGTTATTTTTTTCTTTGGTCAGGACCAAGTTAACAAATGCACAGGAGTACATTCTGACTTGAAATGCTGCATTATAGTGAAGAAACACACTTTATTTAACTCACTAGAAAGCTAAAGCTGACTTAAACCAACAGTCAACGCCTCTTCTCAACCACATACGTTATCTACATTAATAATGATTGCGTATTTTTTAAATTTATTTTCACAATAAATATAGATGTGGATTTTTTTTTTTTTAATTTTGGTGCCCCCTTATGGTTATTTTAGAAAGGCACTATGACAGAGCAATGCAGGCCGCCACAACTTCAACATCACAGATTTGACCTGGGGATGCTGAGATAAATGAGCTTAAAGCTGCATATACTGGTCATCAGTCGGTCTCAACCAGAGGTCCAGGAGCCCCCAGTGGTCCCCAGCAAAATGGGAAAAGTTTTTTTAATTTTTTTAATTAAAGCAGCTGTGTGGAACTTTTTACCATTAATAAAACTGTCCCTAGTTCGTATCATCCCCCCCCTTGAAGATCCGCATATTTATTTGAATGCAACAGCGACAAAAAAGCCTTTCTCTATATGGCTATTTAGCGTAGCCTCGCTCGGGTCGTACACACAGCGGAAGTCAGCAAACCAGAATATGACCCCCGGAGGCGGAAGTGATTCTGCTCGCCCGCAGTGGCCCACAGCCATTAAACCACAGAAGAAGAAGGAGCTGTGTTTACGAGTAGGATTTAAGAAACAGGCTAAATGAAATGTAGTAGGGAGTAGTCTCTTGTACAGTAGGTGGTGGTATGCACCTTGAAGTTGTTTGTGATCCGCCAATAAATTGAGAGAAGAAGAAGAGCAGTGTTTACAGAGAGTGTTCTTCGAGTGAGCATTGCTGAACACATAACAGTTTTACCAGAGATGTATCTATAAGGACTTGGTTGTACTTTTTATGTCATGGCGGATAACGAAGGAGAGCCATCTGAAAGAAAAAGAACAGAAGTAGGCTAAACGGGACAGTGATAGGGCTTATGTAAACCTCGGTCGGGCATTCACAAAGTGGAGATAGCTGAGAGATTTGAAAGGTTTTAAAACTGATCCTGAGTTGGCCCTTTTCCTAATCGACAGGTATGTCATTTTTGTTTTTATTTAGAGAATATACCGCAACTTGTTAGACGTTGTTTCACTTCAATATATGACGACATGGAAGTTATAAGCAAGCTAAATGTAATGTTAGCTGATGTGAACCGCTTTTGTCTAGTAACGTTACAACAAACGCCACAAAATTATCTGTGACTGTGACCATGAACACAAATATACAGCAGGCAGTTGTCCTCAGTTTATAAGAAATTCAGAGCTACACCAGAACATTTATGATTTTCCTCTGGCTCTCCAAAACAAATGCATACAGTAATTGCCGGTTGCAGTCGAGATTTTACGAATGAAGCCGAATGCCGGCTGTAGTCGGAATTTTATGACACCAGGCTGTGGATGTCATACCACTTTCGACCAAAGGGGGCACTATAATCAACGAAAATGTAAGGTTCCGCACAGCTGCTTTAACTATAAAAGTGAGCCCAATGTCTTCTTCTTCTTCTTCTTCTTCTGGCGTATGTCCTTAGACTGTCAGCTCAGTTGAGCAAGCCAGTCCAGCGTGTCATCATCCAGGTCGATTAGACCACGATCGGTATATGGGGCAGCTGCTTATTATATGATCTACAGATTGTAACTGTTCCCTGCATTTGCAGTGGGCACTGTCCGCGAAGTCCCATTTCTGCATTGCTGCACCGAAGTGTCCTACACCTGTCCTTAAGCGGTTGAGGGTTGTCCATTGCCCCATGCCCAATGTGAGTCATAAGATTATGCTCTGATCATAGGTGTCACTTCCTCCATGGTTACCTCCTGGTGTGACAGTTGGTATGTGAGGCGCCGTCCTGTTCCTGCTCGCCCTGCACCAAAAGAGGAATTAACACTCTGGATCAATGCTAGGCACCTTTTAAAGGCAGCTGCAAAGCGGTGCTGCCTGTGTTCAGGAGGAGCAGCCGTGCAGCCGTCTTGTTGACATGTGACATGTCAGAGATATGTAAACAAACTAAAACCACACCGATGTCACCAATGACATCAATTAATTCACTGAGTCTGCAGAGGATCTCATTTGTAAAACATCAGAATCAACTGTATGCAAAACTACAGGTAAATCACTCCACAACAGAAACCGTGGATTACCAGAACCATATTGGATGCCGCACACATAAATGATTGACTGAATGACCTGTAATTGAAAACTTTAGAATTCTGGTCTTAACCATATGTAATAACCAAATTATTTTCGTATGGAGGCCTTAAAGCAAAATCTTATCTAACAGGGACGTGACCTAACGTGTGTCAATATGGTGGTCCTTGACAAAAATATTGTCATATAATCAATGTTTAAATACTGACTGTCTTAGCCCTGCCAGATTGACAATGTAAAGAGAAGAGAAAATATTCTGATTGATTTTGTTCATGGGTAGAGGGACTGCATATGGGTCTAATTAGTTATAAATGCACAGTCAAATGCGCAAAACACTGGGTGAGCATTTGTATTGAAGCTCAAGTTAAATGATGCTATGACCCATCATTAGGCCCTGCAGTAGGTGACAGGCAAAACCTTTGTCTAGCCCTGACCTCACCCACCTTTGAACTGCCTTTTGATCCTACAATCAATCAAACTATCAATCAAAGAGCAGATACTCAGTGGCTTGTATTATCTACATTGTACCTGCCGGTGTCTGGCCCAATTCATCAACACAAGCCAATACTGCACCTCTCTACCTTGTTTATTCAAAGGCTTTGCACACACATCGCTAATCTATAAACCACAGTTGTGGGCAAGAAGAAGAGCTCTATCTAAGAAATACTGCTGAAGTGAAGAGAAACATGTTTTCCAGTAACCTGAGGGCAGTTGCAGCCATTGGAAAAGCCGTGCTATGAAGATCACACCTGAGACAACCCCTTTATACCTTCACTATAACAGCTGGTCTATGGAGACCTCACTGCACTGGCACTGCAATAACACATTTTATATAGGCTCCAAAGAAAAGAAATTGGATGTCGTGACCGAAGGCATCTGTGGAGCTCACTCACTGTGTGTGTGTGTGTGTGTGTGTGTGTGTGTGTGTGTGTGTGTGTGTGTGGGTGTGCGCGTGTATGTGTTGCCTCTTTACACCTTCACTAAACCACAACAGGAGCCGCACTCTCATCTACTTAGTTTTACTTTACAGCCGTCCTCCCTCAGGAGACATTAGAAGATAAGTGCTCTTTAAAAAACTTCTCTGCAGATAATGTGATGTTCTCCATCTCCTCCTGCCGATCAAACACTCAGAGCTCAGCTTTCCTGAGGCTGCAAACACAAAGGCTACTCAGACTTCTTCAACTAACTAAGATAAAAGTTTCTGTCCTTTATAGAAGTTGAGGAGTGTTGATGCAGCACTTTCACACTGAGGAAAAAGCCATAACAGACCCCAATTAGGGCACTGGTCAGAAATGTAGACCATGGTGGTGACTATCTCCTGTCACAGCTTGCTGGTCACATCCTTCTCTGAGCAGACTGTTCTAGAAAAAGTCTATCAAAATAGAAACTTGAAAGTCCCAGTCTTTTCAGCTCACAGGAATAAAAAGAAAGACCTTTATGTTAGATAACAGATAACCTCTTCACACCAAATAGGCTTTCCACTTCCTGTCAGACAGATGCTGGAGGTGATGGTGGTGGTTAGGAAGCAGAGGATTGTAGGTGGCATAGCTCCAGAGCGGTATTACACACATTTATTGTCTGCCTGTCTTAAATTTAATCTTTTGCTGAAGCTGGAAGTGTTTTATCTCCAAGTCTATAATGCACTTCACAGAAATTAAATTTCTTTGCTGTTTGTTTCTATGGGGTAGAATTTATCAAGGTGTTTCGATATGACCGGTCAGGACCCGCAAAGATCCTGCAGCAACTCTCTGCTCCCTCAGCAGCAGCAGCATCAGACTGCTGTTAAAGTCCAGTTCTGTTACGATCTGGGTAACGGTTTTCATTATTCCTCTGATACAACAAAAACTGTGTATGAAGAGGTGAACTGCAGTTCCTCTAATGACCACTAGAGCCAGTCAATCCCCATAGACCCATCCACCCATTTTCGTAACCGCTTATCCTCTTGAGGGTCGCGGGGGGCTGGAGCCTATCCCAGCTGACATTGGGCGAGAGGCAGGGTACATCCTGGAGAGGGCCAGACTATTGCAGGGCTGACACATAGAGACAGACAACCATTCACACTCACATTCACACCTACGGACAATTCAGAGTCACTGATTAACCTATCCTCAATCTGCATGTCTTTGGACCGTAGCTTAAACCGGAGTACTTGGAGAAAACCCACGCTGACACGGGGAGAACATGCAAACTCTGGGATCGAACCAGGCGACGGTGCTAACCACCACACCACCGTGCCGCCCTCTTTTCAGCAGAAATAAACATGTTTACAGGCTGGTATCTGATGTAATAACGTTAAAAAAACCCAGCCTATTCATATATCCAACAAACACAGAGCAACATCCACGAAGAGTGAACAAAAACACTTAAGCTGTCGACCGTCAAACCAAAACAATGGGCTAAAAGGCACTTAATTTCTTTAAACAGATGACGGGATATGATTTTTGTATTGAAAATGTTCTGGCGTGCATTTGTCATTAGACTGAAATTGATGGGTGCTGAGATTGAAAGACACCTAATCCGTGGAGCTCTCCATGGGTTTGTCACTACAGTCACCCCTTGCAGTTTACACATGATCATTTGATCCATAGCTAATAAATAAATATTGATTAGTGCAGCTTTAAACTACTCTGATGGCTTTGGTAGATGACATTCTCAGGCTGTGTCTGATGCAGCCCGGATGTTCCTATCCTCAGCAGTCAAGCACACAATAGGATGTAATCCGATTTAATCCAGGTTTCGTCAAACTGAAGCTTATTCCATCATAATTGCTTAAAGGAACCATACTGACACTGACACAACCAACCAATACCATGAAGCAGCTGTTCCTTAAACTTTCACTTTTTTGGCACGGCATTAATATTTATAGCGGCGCAGTCGTGCAGAAAGTCAGTACTCTTGGGGCTGAACATGAACACACACACTCCCCAAGAAGCCAGCGGGGGTGAAATTGTAGAGGCTGTTGAGAATGTCACAGCAGGGTAACAGACAGGGAAACTATTAGCTACTCTTCCTCCATCCTCCTCTCACCCTAATCCTCCTCTTCCTCTTTCAGCTTGTCTCCCTCCTGTTTTCTTCACACCCTATCTTCAGCCGTCTTCCACTTTCCTCGCCTTATTTTCTTCCTCTCTCGCTCACCTCTTTCCCCTGTCTACGCTCCTCACTTCCCTTCATACCTGCTATCCTCCCTGTCATCCTCTCCTCCTCCTGCTCTGCCTCCTCCTTCATCTTATGAAGTCAAATCATCTCAAAGATGTGAGGCGGCGCATCCAGAAAGCAGATGGTGGCCCATACACACACATGGCAAAGTCATTGAGGGATGAAATGGAAAGGCAGTAGAAAATGTCACTGGAGTTGAGAGAAACACGGAGGGAATACTACCACCGGACAGCCTGCAGACTCTGACCCCTAAAGTTTGTCCTCTCATACTTTATATTGCTCTTCCTCCTCTTCTTGCCTCTCCCCCACACTGTCCGCCCTACTCCTCCTTCCTCTTCCTCCTCTTTTTCACCTTAGTGCTTAGCTTTGATTAAACTCTGTCTTGTTGTGTTGAAATTCAGCCGTACACTTCCTTCTTTAATGGCCACTGACTCAGCTCTGTCCTCCTCTCTAATACAAGCTGACGGGCCCTGCTCCTTCTCATCAGCAGGCACCACGGAGCAGCAGTCTGTAGAGCTGTGGACACCAGGCTTATAAAAATACACAACGGAGGAAAGAGACTTTGATCAGCATCTATCTCAGTGTGTAAAGAGGACAAAGAGCCGTAACTGTGATGTATGAAGTGATGTACATACACTGGTTTGTTCCCTGGCAGACATGCATTGTGCTAATGGAAAACACATATCAGCCCTATAGTTCTATAGTATTATGTTGCAAAATATGAGGTTGAAAGGTTGTCTATTGCAGGGCTTACAGAGACAGTGGTGACGTCCAACCCGCTCCATGATGGTAGCACAAGGTGGACTAATGGTGCCGGCTATGAGAGACAGATGTATTTTCAAAATGCATGCTGTGGGGTCACTGGTGGCCTCACATTTTCATCAAAACCAGAAATTCTTCATGATGTCCCCTTTTAAAACCTTTTTATCTTAGGGCAAACATTTTCAGCCTCAAGTGTAAGTCACCACTAACACTTCTCACTCTCACTTCTGATGGGTCTGAGAGAGTCACCTTAAGATGCCAGCATACTGAACTGATCGTCTGATGGTATAACAGCCTCGGAAACCCATTTCCCTGGCATCTTGTAGACACCGGGGGGCCATGTCCAACAATGCCTGCGACTTTAAGAAGCAATCTGACATTCACAGCCCCTTCACACAGCGACCGGTCAGGTGTGTGGAGGTGAGAAAGGAGCCAGGCTTTGAAGTCCTCTTTTTTTCAGTTTTGACACAACTATTTCTGTCACTGTACACACATGTAAACCTGAGTGTAACACTTTGAATGTCATGTAGGAAAGAGACCGTCCAAATATTGGTATAATAGCAGTAGGGCAGTAGGGATGTTTTGGTCCCCAGATTTTGCTGCAAATGCTCCTGACTTCCATGCTACTCTTTGGCAAGATGGCTGCGGACATGATGCAGTGGCACAGAGGAAAGGAAACTTTTCACAATAAAGCCAGATTTATAGTTGTGTGGCACATCGCCTATGCCATTGTGAGCACTTATGCATATGTGGTGGTGTGTCTGTGTCACTCTGCAGTTACACCTCCAAAACACTAGTTGGCGGTGGGGTTTCTGTGAAGTGCTGTAAAGTTTAGTTGATTCAAAACACACATTAAACATTGCTTAATAGAGACAATTTCAAACACAAGTATACAAATTGGCTTCACTATAACTTGCAGCATTCACAAACAAAGCACTTGTCTTTTGCTGGACACATGTTCCCCACAGAAACATCATGCTACTGTTTTTAGCACAAGCCTATGGTATTTTACATTGTATAAATTAGCCTAGCAGCTAGCAACAGCAACAGCAACTTTTAACAGACGGAACATTACAAAATTCAGCTCTGTTACAACTCACAAGGCTCACCAACAAAACAACTGCCTCATGCTAAACACATTTTCCAAACAAATATATGATGCTAACATTATTAGCACAAACCTATGGTATTTTACATTGTATGCAGCGCGTACACTGTAGGCACGGCTTCGATTCAGCACAGAAGTATAAATTCTGCCAAAGGCTCTGAGATAACTTCTGCTTGAAAGTGGTGAATTTACTGCTCTCAGTTACTTAAAACAACACAGTCTCTGGCATTTGTTTGATTTCTAGTGTCAGCATAAAATGTTGCATGTACGTATCTGATCCGTGGTTAGCTCCGTTAGGTTTTAGCTTATTCAGTATATTACACGAATGCCGCTGTTACACTGAACATCCCGCTGAGCTGTGTAAAACTTTATATGAAAAAAAACAAACAAAAAAAAAACATCAAAAATTTGTATTAAAAGGCCGAATCTGATTCAACTGACATAATATTGAGTTGGGTACAGCCTCAGATACCGCATTATTAATACAATACTGTGTCTCCCCTCTCGCCTGGTAAGACCATCCTGATGAGGTGAACTTAACATTCTGTTTCGCTCCCTGTTTCAGCCTCGTATCCAGAAATTAAAATCCAATCAGGGCCAACTGGGGATCTGCACCGTGGTTGACAACATAAGCAGCCAATCAGTTGATAACATAAAATGCAGGGCACAGCTTGCAGAAAAGTAATGGCGGCTCCTGAAGCAACAAGCGCTAACTCTAACGTTAGTAGAGTAAAAACAGCAATAAGTGAAGTTATTATTGAAGTTGTTAGACACAGGGTCAGTAACAACTAATAAACAAGAACAAGAGTATGCACTCGCTGAGTTTCTCAGGGGAAAATGTGTTTTCGTCACTGGACTCAGCAAAAGTTTGATTTATAAACTGGCTCTGTTGGTAATTATGTAGATGATTTGTTACGCTGACTGGCTGAATGGGTTTGTCTGTCAAGGTGAGTACTTCCACCCACTAAGAGTGTTTAGGGCGGCATCGAGACCAGACTGATGCAAAGAATCAGGATCAGGATAGTCTTACCAGTCTATGTCCCCTCCACTATAACAGTCAACTTTTATTCCATCTTTCAGTGTTGCCTTTCAAGACAAGTCTTAACACTTTTGCCTTTTATCAGTCAACGTTCCATACAAACGATTGAATTTCTAGTTGGTCCTTTGAACTTTATCTAGTGTTAACATGCAGTGGAAAGACTAGTCAGACTAGCTTGCTATTAACTTTGTAGAGAATATTCATACTCACCGGAGAATTATTTCTACCAATCTCCTTATTATTATATATTGATTATTTCTTTCTTTCTTCTTCTTCCTCTATTCATCTGTTTTATGTCTATCTTTGTGCTGCTGCAACAATCAATTTCCCCGCTGGAGTAAGGCTTATCTTATCTTTACGCCTCCCTGATGTTCCTTATGTGCCACCGTCAAGGCAAAATTTCTGCCTTTAATACAAAAAAGATGACATTTACAGTAGAAAAGCTCAGATTGGACACTCGCCTTGACTTCAAAGACATCAGAAACATCTTTCAAATCATTTATCCTGATTTTTGATCCTCTCAACTTTGCGTAATCACAAAATCTAATGATTTTATAATTTGTAGATTTTAACAAGTTTCCTTTTGTGACCAACTTTGCAACTTGGGTTTTGGAAAGTGCTGTATAAAGAAACATTATTATATTATCATAGATTTACTAAACACAGTCATTCTCCACCTTTTCATTCCCGACAGTTCACTGTTGCATATGATGCTCAATTTAATACACAACATATAAGAAACTAATAGTTAGACAATCATGAAGTTTGCCAGAGGCCAAATGGCACGCTTACACCAGCATATATTTCACTAGCGCCACCCTCAGGCCAAAGTCACAACTTTGCATATAAGCTACTGACAGTTTGATAGGAACACATTCAAGCTCCCTGTAAATCATTGTTTGGAATAACATGATGTGTTTGATCTAACTGCAGCAAATACTTTCCTCTGTGTGGACAATCTGTCTAGTCGGAGGCTGTAATAGAGACTGAAAGAGCACGGTGACCTTGGTAACTAATGCAGTTACAGTTGGTAAGTTTAATGTCCCCAGTAAAATATCCAATTACGACAGTCATAACTAATGTACCCACTGGTGCAAATAGAGTTGTAAGTGAAAAATCCATTTGTTGTTTGAGTCCATTGTCTCAGAGTGACAGAGTATCATGACCTCAGCAGATGAAAGCTGATATCTGAGGCGACAGCAAGTCATCTGTGATGACGCCAGCTCCATTTGATAAATGGCTTCATTTTTGGAGAGCCAGACTTCTTCTGGGGACAGCCTTGAACAAACACAGCAGTCCAGCAGGCCCCAATATCAAATGGATGGACTGCAGTCCTCCGTTAGCTCCTCACTTAACTACCTGTTCCTGGGTTAATAAATCCAGATTCATGACTGGTGGCTCCACATCCGTTCAGTAACCTTGACTTCATCAGATCTCATTCATGGCTCCACTTTGCCTGCACACATTTCCATAAATGACACTAAAGAAGAAATATGAAGGAGGTTTATCCTCAGCTACTTTCCTTTTTCCTCATCCAGGCTCTGGCTGATGCTGCCCGCTCATGAATCATAAAGGACCAGGAGGATAGCTGGGAAGTTCGCCATACCAAACTGCAGCGGCTTTGTTCTTCTCATTGCAAACACACAGTTCACTAAAAAGCAATAAATTCCCATGAGGCAAGCCCACACCTGGAATAAGCTCTGGTTCACACTCTCCATTCTCAGCATTTTTTTCCATCAGATTAATCCTGGCGAAGATGAAAGATACTTCATGAGCTCAGAGATTTAATCAAGCGCCCCTAATATTCCCCTGGAGTCTCCACAGCTTAAATAACCAACTCTTTCTTAAGGCGATGAATAGCCTTCAATGGGTGAGCAATAACACCCCTGAATTTGCCTTTCAGCCTCCAGCATTTCAATAATTTACTGTAAGTCATATTAAATCCCTCCACAGCCAGCAGCAGCTGAATAATCAAACTGTTCCCTCAACTCTGAGCGTGTAAATAACCAAACCATGCAGATCTTACAGCCTAATTAGCTGAGACACTGGTCACCAAGTTCAAAGCCAAGAGAATATGATTACCTGTCCATCATGTCAGCCTTCATGAAGTATAATCACAGGACAACAGGGCAAGAGCTGTTTGAATATGAATGAATTTCATTTGACTCACAAAAAGCTTTTTTCAATTCAACTTTTAGGGAGTACTTCACAAAGTTTAAATTTCATTAGCTGGAAGTTTAAAACTTGGGGCCGGACTAGGAAAGTGGTGAGTCAGAGGAACCAGTGAGTCAACATCATTTAAACACCCAGGGACGAGGGTGAAAATGCAAATACGCACACACACACACACGCAGTGGGTGTGCAGTGATATTATCTGTCATTAGGCTGGGATTAAAGTCATTTAGTGTTCTTCAGATTATCTGTCATTAGGCTATGATTATAACCCACACTCCAGTGGCTTTAAATCAGCTCAGAGGGGAGATAAAAACCTCAGGGAAGACTGATGAGACTGAGAGCGAGAGAAAGAAAGTACACTTGAAGATGACGACTGTGAAAATGGCTTTTTTTTGACTGATATTTTGATTGCTCTCTAAACGGTGATTATTTCGTAGATATTCAACTACAGCAGTAGTGAAGTGGAAAAACACAACTTTTTAACATTTCCCTACTAGCATATACAAGTTTGTTGGTCCTGCCGTCACAAAGAGCACAGAATGGAGCTCTTACCACGTGGAGTTTTCACAGTTACTTTAGTTGCTAACTGTTCACTCTTCGCCATTTCCGCTACTGGGTATTGTAACTGCAAATATTTACACTATTTACACAAGCCTACAACGTATACAGTGACATCGCATCTGACTTTTCAAACAGCTCGGGATAGACAGTCGCAGTGACTACACTGGCACCTTTCTGAAAACTGCATAGGTTTTCATCTCGAAGCACTTAACAAACATTTTTTATTGCTGGGCTGACAACCAAACATTATATGCCTTATTATGGGTTAACATAGTGCTCACAGGGATCTGGTTGCCTGTAGGGAACTAATCAGTCGCCTACAGGGCCTGTTCTAAAAATAACTGAGGTCAAGCACGCAATCACCTGCATTTCTGTGGTCAAATCAGGCCACACTGCAATGGTAGTGCATTCATATACTGACACTCATGATAAATGCATTCAAGCGGCCCATATCAAGCTGACAAAGAGAACTTGGAGAGGTCAGTGGAAGGATGCACATGTGACTACATCTGGTGTTAACATAATGCCAGGATTGGGAAAAAAGAAAAGCCAACCAGGAAAATTCCAGAACTTCCTGATGGTCAGACTGCACCTGTTCCTAAATGAATATAATTTATCAATATCATTTTCTTTCTTTTAAAATATCAGCTAAAACATTAACTGACAGGTAAAGTGAATAACTTTGATTATTCTGTTCCAATGCATTGTTCTGCTGGGAAACCTTTGGTTCTGGCATTCATGTGGACACCACCTGACATGTTCCAGCCACTCAGACACCATTGCAGACAAAGTACACATTCTCACGGCATGAGCACTCCCCAATGGCAGTGGCTCC
The DNA here is from genome assembly GCA_026686955.1 of Epinephelus cyanopodus. Taxonomy (NCBI): domain Eukaryota; kingdom Metazoa; phylum Chordata; class Actinopteri; order Perciformes; family Serranidae; genus Epinephelus; species Epinephelus cyanopodus. The sequence continues at coordinate 34,713,577 of CM048926.1, read as the reverse complement.
TCAGCAGGATAATGCACCATGCCACACTGCAAATATCGCTCAGAAATGGCCCAGGGAATGTAGCAAAGACCTCAAAGTGTCAACCTGGCCTCCAAATTCCCCAGATCCCAATCTGACTGAGCATCTGTGGTACGTGATTAACCCACCTCACAACCCACTGGACTAAATGGATCTGCCGCCAACGTACTGATGCCAGACACCACAGGACACTCCCAGAGATGCAAGGTTTTGGCTGATCAGTGTAGATCCAAGGGTAAGGTAGGCCTACTATGGACACTGGCAAACAAAGAGCATGTTAAGCGCAGAGCAGATTTTCTCTCTGTCCATATGTGAAGTAAAATAATTGGCTTCAATTAACTGAAGTCTCTGATGAAAGGTGATACATAGGTGGTGAAATGAGGTGTCGCCTGAGTTTATCTTAAGAAGCTTTACCACCAGCTAGCTGGCTAGAAGTGTAGCTTCACTTCTATCTGGAATGACCGCAGGCTGACCACAACCAGACAACCAGTGTACTGTTTGGTGTCCAAGAGTCATGCTGGCAGGGGAGGACAGTTTGGATGCCTTTCTCCAATAACATTGTATCTGTATGGATAAACAGTATGGCAGAGACAATTCAGAATTGGATGCTGAGAGCTGAGTTTGGCTGACAGAAATGCAGAAACTTTATTCTTTTTAAGACGCAAGGGAGACAGTCAAATGATGAACCAAGAAGTCATGCAAGTTCTAGAGAAATACTGATGACAAATCAGTGTATCTGTACCCTGAATACTGTTTGCACTGTATATGGCTAACGAGGTAGCAACTACATACTGATGCATTCGTGCAGCAACTCTCTCTAAATTTATATCGTTTAATCACGGCTGTTTAGGAGTTAGTATTTCACTGTTCAGTTTTGATTCGTCACACCTGCTATACTGAATATACAGTGTCTCTGTGAAGAAGGGATGAAAAGCAGCCCCACTTACCTAAGAGACTCAGGCCTCGCTGCTCAGACGCTGCATTACTGAGAGTGAAGAAACACAAATATCAAACCACTCAGGACGTATTTTAGCTCCTTCTATTCACTCTGATAAACAGCTTCAGCCAGACCTTGCCCCTGGCACTGGAAACAAATGAAATGTGGAGAGAAACGTCGGCGTGGACGATTATTAAGTGAATGATGCACTATAGGTGGGCTCTTTGGGGAGTTAATGGTTGAAGGACAACTTATTGGTTTCAGGGAGCTTTGTTTGTTTTTGGTTATGGCTTTTAAATGGCAGATTCTCCTCCGGGTACAAAAGCTTTTACATCAAGGTGATAAGGTTTTAATTTGGCTCTCTGCAGCTTCTCATGACAATACTTTTCATTTATCTGTCCTCCCGACCAAAACCTCAACTGTAATTTACTTTCTTGAAAGTTGTAATATGTTTGTCTGTTTACCAGCTTATGATTCACCTTTAAAGAGGTCATTGTTAATCTGCTAAATATTGATTCATCCTCAACTCAGCTAAAAAAATTACTATTATTGCAGTTGTATTTGTCTAAACCGTCTCAATCCACAGTCCTTTGACAACTAATAACAGGTCAGACACTACTTCCGCCTGCAGTTTTGGATTTGTTATATTCTTATCTATTGGATTTGTATGGATTGTTTTTCTTATACCAAGCGTCAGTGACCTATTCCCCCCACAGGGAGTATTAAAGTTTAATATCCTCTTATCATCTCACTCTTTTTTTCTTTCTCACAGGGAGAACACAAGTCTTCTCCTTATCGATCCATCCTGATCCTCCTCTGTCAATAACGACTTACTTATCTATGTACATCTGTTTAATGAAATCACCCCAAGGGTACTTAGAACTCTTACATGAGTAATGGTAGCCTCATTGTAATTCTAATAAAAATTTGATAGCGCGATATAACAGCTGTAGAAAAATGTGGCGTCGCTGAGAAGATCGATGAGCTGAATTAATTGTTTCCTGAGTGTTTTATTCAGTTTTCTTCAGGGTACAGTTTGGTGCAAGACTGAGAAGGGAAAGAGAACAAGGCTCAAAGCTGCACTAAACAATAATATTATATTAACAATAGGTCCAGTGACTATGTGTAAGATGAAAAGAGTTGCTTGTGCTGATGCCACAAGAAGGAAACGTTAAAATTTTTATTTCTTTATAGTCTTGTAGGTAATGTAGGTACCAGGGATGCAATACTTCCACAGCTCCAGCTTCAGCTCTCAACTCACCAAAAGAGCAAAAAGCACTTCCTGTTTCCTGAGGCCTGCGCATTTTGTTAATTCTTCGCAATGGGAACGCTACAAATTTACATTATACTACAAACGCCAGTAGCGAGACAAGGTGCTGAACGTCTTTTCTGTGCTGAACACTGCATGTTTGCATTTTTCTGTAGTTGCTGACCATTTAAAAAAATTCAACTTTGGGTAAAACATGCACTTGTCACTGTTAATTTGTACCCCGCCATCCAATCCTAGTAGAGGATGACAAATGGCCTACAGTACCTCAAAGGCTGCCTGCCACATCTTAAATGTACAAGTGCTGAAGAGCAACACTAATGGATGAGAAATATGTTAATATACTGTAGGCTATCACAATTTCCCTCAGGGATCAATTAAGTATTTCTGATTCTGATGCTGATTATAATATCAAAATCATGAACCCATTTAGACTAGTGTTTTCGTTTGCTTTAGGACTGACAATAACACTATAATTAAATATAATTTAAAAGTTTATGTGTATGTCTGTGTACATGGGATTTATCGGGTGAGAGAGGTTTAACTGAGGTATGACAATAGGTATCGAATATTCTGGAATTTCATTGGTATTTGTAGTGATTACAAAATTTCTGGTATCCTATTTCTGTTATTTCTTTACAGCATGTTGATGAACCCATGAAAACGCTCATAGCTATATTTGAGCATTTTAGCATCTTTTAACTCATTCCAGTTTTCCGAAACACAACTTTATTTTTTTAGTTTACCCTCAATTGGCAGTTAGACACATTAAGTGATGAGTGATTGAACATAGTGAGGCATTTAGCAGCTAACCTCCTAACTTAGCCTACATTTTTTTTAGAAAGTATTCCTAGCTTAGGAGTGATTTAGGAATGAATGAAGGGACATAAACTTTGCGGAAAATAAAAACAACCCGAACCATAAAAATAGCGCAACCTAATTCAACAGCAGAGGCGCCTGAATGACCAACTACTGTTTGGTCTGCCATTTCACGAGCTATTTACTGTCTCTCTGACGTCAAACAATGGAGACAGGTAATAAAATACTGCGGTTATCCTATCTATACGCAACCACTGGCACTCCGGTGCCAGTGAAGCTTTGTGAATACGGCCCCAGATACAGAGCTAGAGACTGAATGTTAGATTTAGATCAATCAGGTGGACAGATGCACGACTCCAAATGAATTCCAGTGTTGCTCTGTCTCCTGGATGCCCTTAATAACTTCACATAGTATGATGACAAGCTGTTCTGTGACACCTTTATGCAAGTGGAAGAGACTAAAGGTACAGTTTCCACTTGTAACAATTTAGAATATAACAACAAAACACTTAAATATTTCTAAATGCAATGACAGGAAATGGTTTGCTCCACACAGTCTAACAGCAAGAGCTTCTTTCAAGAGTCTCAATTTTGCACCAATGTTCAGCAATCACACACAGAGAAATTCATCATAGAGGATGTGGGAGACCAATTTTGCACCCAAAGGAGCCTCTTCAAAAGCCTTATTATAATTTGAACAACCAGGAAAAGCCCGCTGTGGTAATGTTCTTTTTTTCTCTTTACAGTCTTACTTTTTCTCGACTGGAAGCTCATTACTTTATCACAATCGCTCCATCCACCTACTCATAAAGCACACACCTGATGAACATGTCACAGTTTAGGAGGATTAATGTGCGCCTCCTTCTGAGCTGTCTTGATATGTGCCTCCTGCAACTGCAGTTCACCAACATATTATTTTCTACTTGCAGCCGAATCTCATTTTCAAACTATCATTTGCCTAAAGTGATAAATGCAAACATTGTAATAAACGATGTCCAGGGCCAAAATCAACACACATTGCTGTCCCTCTGTTGTGAAACCAAAAAGTGGAAGGTTAGCGGAACAGGAGTCAGCGCTTCCTTTGCACTTTTTTGCTTTCTGGGCTTTTCCTCCGTTGAAATTCTGAGCAATTAGAAAACTTATAAATGTTGCAGTGTAAACACAGAAGCAATATGTAACACTGTAACAACGGAGCCAATCTGGAGCAGGGCAAACAAACTATAGGTGTGAAAACACCCTAAGTGACTTTAGGTGTAACACTTTATCACCTTTATTTATTCAGGGATGGCCAATTGAGAGCGAGCTCTCATTTCCAATGGCGTCCTGATTACAGTACAATAAAATACAATTCAATACACATTACAATACATATTCTTAACAATAATATACACACAACAGAAGCATATAATGAAATCAACAACATTCAGAGAGCATGAGGTCAATAAGAATGCCTTTAAAATGATTAAAATGAATCAATGTATCCAACTGAAGCTGAGACAGCAGATTATTCCATTTAAGAGGAACGAAATAACCAAAAGCAATTTTTCCTACCTCTGTTCTAACAGTTGGGATAATAAGAGCCAGTGAGTTTTGTGCACGACTCAGTAAGCTCGGTAAATAAACAATATACAGTGTTGCTCCCTTCTCAGAGCCAGGGAAGTCCAACCTACATTCTGATAGAGTTGGCAGTGATGGGTCATGAACCCATCGCCAGTAATAAATCTAATAGCAGAATGATAAATTGTGTCAAGTGGTTTAAGAATAGAGGGAGAAGCATGCATATAAATAATATCACCATAATCTAAAACTGATAAAAAGGTAGCAAGTACTAACTGCTTCCTACAGTGCTGAGGTAGACAGGATTTATTTCTATAAAAGAATGCCAGTAAAGGCTTCAGTTTCTTTAAAAGTTCTGCAACATGTAAATTAAAAGACAATTTGTCATCAATCCAAATACCCAAGTACTTATGACAGCAAACCCTTTCCAAGGGAGTCCCATCAGCAGTAGCAAGACTGATCTTATTTAAATCAGCAGTGTGTTGTTTTTTTTGTGAAAATCATGTACTTTGGATACAACAGAAGTCATCTTGTAAATTATTCAGAGCTAGTTCAACAGAGGGAGCAAAAGAATATATGATTGAATCATCAGCGTAAAGATGAATTGAGCTATTTGTAATACCACAATTAAAATCATTGATATAAATAAAAAATAACCGAGGTCCTAAAACAGAATCCTGTGGTACCCCTTTGTATATATTTAAAAATGCAGATATGAACCCATCACCAGTCACAGCTTGGGATCTACCAGATAAATATTTCACTAACTTACTGTGTACTGTACTCCTTGAACCTCACTGGTTACTGTATCTTCCTATCCATGTCAAATATGCCTCATATTTGCCTGTTGTTTTCATTGAGGGCCAGTACACAGTAATTCATTTTGAACCAGCAATAAACAGTGACTGTTTCTAACTTAAAGATAAATGTGCTGCATCCTGTAAGATGACCAATTTGAGTTTTAGACCTTGAGAGTCAGGGTATTTAACATTTTGGTCTTTCCACACTTTCCACATTTCTGAGAGTTAAAAGAGTACTGTACCTGTACAAGATTTTCAAACTCATAATGGATAGTTTGAAAATAGGATAAAAAGCATTTTTTATTTTATGCATTATTTTTTCTTACCTGAATCTGGAGCCCACATAACCCACAACGCAACCCAACCACTATAAAGTCAGACTAAGAGTTTGGTGTGTGTCATGCAGCTGATGTAATGCAAGCCTGCAGCAGAAACACACAAACTTACCACCATACCCCCATTTTTTTTTTTTTTTTTTTTTTCCATTTTCGCACTGCAGTCTTAGCACCAACCAATGTTGACTGGAGTGACATCACTAGGTCATCACAAATCTATAGAAAAAAAAAAGTATGATGTTTTTGGTGGGCATGACTTAGCTGGAGGCAAAACAATTCTCCACAAAATTTTGCTAGCACTAGCTAGCGAGTTCTGTTGGCTTGTTTTAGAAAATGGATTCTGAAATATTCATTCCCAGTGCGCTCCAGCACAAAAAAAATGCACAAACTGAACTGTTTGTAAATGAGGAGCGCTGTCTTAATGTACAGTTATACAGAGCAGCGCACACTTGGCTTTCTGTCTGGGGAGATGGAGCAGCACAGTGCCGAACAAAGTGAATGTGTGATTAACTTAACCGTTTGTTAATTCATGTAGAAATAGAACATTCTGTTTCTTCAACTAACGGGGCTCTCATTTTAGTGTGGAGCATCAGACTGAATATCTGAACACACCATGTCAGGTCACTCAATCTCCAGGACCGCAAGTATTACTTGAATAGGTAAACATTGACCACCAGGACCAGACTGGCCGACATGTATGCTCTCACTCAGTGATGATTTGGCAGGATTGCTGAAGGTGGGATGGCCAGCTTTGTGGTTTATTACTAGGCCAGTCTTACAGAGGAGAACGATGCCTGAGTGGTTTTCAGGCAAAGCATGAGCATTTTTGATGATGATTGCCTCCGTCCAGTCCTTTTGTTTCATCGCATTTAACCACAGTTATCTTTGTTTTGGTTGACGGGTAGTGGCAGCTGATGTGTGATAAAAGTTAAGTTCTGAGTCATGACTCCTTCTATTCTGGTTTCCAGTATCAGAACAAAGCAAAATCTTTAGACTCCTATGTAGCCTAACGCCCTGGCGAGTCGTGTTTTGTCTCCAGCTAACAAACTGACATCATTGTGACGTCCGACCTAAAAGGGTCTATGAAATTTTCCTTTAAAGGCTGATGCACAAGTATATACTTTCCATCCAAAATTAAAATCTTGTACCTCATGTTGTGTCGATCACCTTTGCATACTAATTTTGTTTGTCATCAAAGTTTTTGGAACAGGTTTCATTTTCTGCATTTCTTCACATCGGTCAAAAGTCTTTAGAGAGATGAAAAAATGTGGCGTAATCTGCGGGACACATCCACAATACGAGAGAGGAACAGAATGCACATAATCATTTCATAACTCAGCCCTCTTTCAACAGGTCAGATAGAAATATTCAGATAGATGATGATGGAGGAGGTGGATGTGGACCGCATGCAGACAGAGAGAGAGCCAGACAGTGTGGAGTCGGAGAGGAGGGACAGCTCAGCCCTTTCAGGTAGCCACTGTGCCAAATGCAAGACAGTGGGAGAGAGTGGTGACAGCCAGGATGATACCTCAAGTGGAAAGAAGCCAGGGATGAAAAGTGTCTTTCCATTTTGTCTTGTACTGCAAATTTTCACAACCAATATGACAATAAAAAGCATTGGACTTGGTTTGCAAGGTTTCTGTGCATAACAATGTTTATCAGATGATGGCTTAAAAAACATGAAAACGAAAAATACGGACTTTGTGTGCAAAGAGTTGGGTTTGGATCTTATTTTTATGGTTGTGTGGCTTGGGGCTGGAGGAGGCATTATGTCCTCATAAGTGCAGAAATATTGTGTAACATTTTGTTCTGTTTTAGTTTATATCCTGACCAACATTAAGTAAGAGACTGAGAAAAGCAAAAGCCTCCTGCAACTTGACGAGGCTTACAGCCAAAGACGCTGCTGTCTTCTTCGTCCAGATTTACTGTATAGTTACATAACATCCACTGCGAAGTATGATAGAAACACTTAAAGTGCACTTTTATGACACAACTAAACAACAAGGCTTGCATCGCAGCAAGCCTAAATAAGGCTGACATGTTGGAAACATGCCAAGTTTATATGTTCAGAAGCAGAATCCAAATGGGGTAAAAGCGAAGTCAAAGAATCAAAAGGATTTCTGAAGGCATCTGAGGGAAACCACCAGCTAACAATACAGCAAAGCTAATTAAATCCAGTAATTAATACAGACAGGAATTCGCAGCACTGCAGTGCTCGGAGGAACCGTGAAATAAATCAGAACAAAACAAGTTATAAGACAACAAAACTTTCTGAGGGCACAATTAGAGACACAGCAAAGAACCAATAAACAGAGAAAGAAAGAAAAAACATAACTGTCTCTAATGAAAGAACCCTCTAATGGTGCTGTTATTGTTATTCAGGGAAGGTCTGCCGAACACTTCTTTTTTTTCAGACTCATTTCAATTCAATTCCACAATTTTAATCTTATGATACAAAATCTCTGACTGCAAGCATCTCCGTCAAAACATTTTAAATGCACGCTAAGAGAAGCTGAACAGAGGGGCTGTGCGAACTGTTCTATCAAATACTCATACTGTTCACAATTGCAGACAGCAAACTGGGGCATCCACAAGTCCTTAAAAGTCTAAAACTTAATTTCATTCAGTTTCTGCGTAAAAAGGCCTCAGAAGGTATTAAAACATCTTAAATTTAATTTACAAAAGTCTTAAATATTTTCTCTTGTCTACTGTAGGCAGTTATGTTCATTTGAAATGTCATAGTATCTGATTGTGGGATGTCAGGAGACCCTGCAAAATGGACTGTGTCTGATAGGCTTCTATGGATTTCGTGTCAGTCAGCACCATCAGACCTGTAAAAAACACCTTCACTACTGTTAGCTGCAATAAGTTAATAGCCGTGACATAATGGGAAAGTTTCAGCCTTAGCAAAGACTGAAACAAAATTCATAATTTCAATTGCTTAATTCATCTCTGTCACATGTGTCACTTATCCAGGTCCAGGCCGCATTAATTTAATGTTAACAATACTTATAATATTCATTCATTTCCCGTAATCGCTTATCCTCTTGAGGGTCATGGTGCTGGAGCCTGTCCCAGCTGACACTGGGCAGGGGGCGGGGTTCACCCTGGACAGGTCACCAGACTATCACAGGGCTGACACATAGAGACAGACAACCATTCACGCTCACATTCACACCTACAGACAATTTAGAGTCACCACTTAACCTGCATGTCTTTGGACTGTGGGAGGAAGCTGGGAAAAGGGAATTGGCACCGTTTGGCACGTTTGGCACATGTAATGGAAACCCAACCTGATTTGATTAACACAGCTGCAAACTAATGAGCTCACATCCCTCTCAGTCAACCACAAACAGCCACAGAATCAGATAGGGAGAATATATTCAGCATCTGCCATCTTAGAAAAGTCAAAAGAAAAGAAACAGAGTGAGACTGCAGGAGAGAAAGAGAGAGCGCGCGCACGAGAGAAACGCAAAATTGATTTACAATTGTGGTGACCTCCTCCCAGGCTACCTTTGCATCATCAGCCCGTGGAGGTCTGCTCGCAGTTCCGTATATTCGGACACTGCGAGCTTGGACCTCCGGGACCAAAACATCAGTTTCCTCCTGGGAAAAGTTTGGCCGTCTGACGCTGCTGCTCTCTTCTACCATGGCGAATTGAGTAAACTCTCATTACACCTTCGCGCAGTGCATTTAAGGGTGAGGAGAGGGGCTCATTTGATTGGTGTGATGTGTGTAAAACCCACTCCACATCTTCTCTCCTCCCTCTTTCCGACTTGCGCAGGTAGGAGGGACGGAGGTGGGATAGAGGAGTAGCTGCGCCAGGGTGCAGGGTGTGCCAAACTTACAAAATCCGCCTGGCCACACCCAGTTGGCAAAGCGCAGGTGCACTGCACCCCCGCCTCGCCCGGTCTGCGAAACTCGAGGCCTCAGTCTTGCTCAAGGACACATCAACATTTGGACAGGAAAGTCAGGGATTCGACCACCAACACTATGATTAATGGCCAACTTGTTGCATCATCTGAGCCGCAATCTCAGAACCCGTCAGCTGTCCATCTGGCAGCGATAAAACCACTGAGGGACACAGCCAGTATTTCGGGAAATATGGACTTTCTGTCATTTCAGCTTATCTCTACAAACAGATATCTGCTTATGAATGCAAGTAAATTTAGAAAAAAAACCCTGCTAAAACATTTACAGAGGATTGTGGATGGTTTCCGAGATGGCATTTTGGCCAAAGTATTCCACCTCCCCACACAGGTAATCCTCCTTCAAACGTGATTGGTCAATACTACTCGGACTACAAACGCAAACCAGAACATTTACAAAACCAAAATCTTGTCCCATTGCCTACAGATTCTGCATACCTATGCAATCATCTACATATAGAGATTACCTCAGCTTTAGCTGCCCAGTTATCAGTTTATTTTCAGCCACTTAATATACAATTTTTGGCGAGATACATAAGATAAGCAAGCAACAACACTGAAGTACAACAACATTCATTTGTTTACAGCCTTTTCAAACCTTCAGGGAATCATTCTGTGCTTTTCCCTCAGAAAAAATGGTGAAAGGAACATCTCACCTTTATCCTTGAACACCAAACTAACCTGCAGTAAAAACGAGTAAAACGACACACCACAGTTTCAGGCCGTAGAAAGGTGCAGTTTTGCTTACATTTTAGTTGCCTGGCTGCCAGTCTCTCAGCTGCTAAACACACAGTGACTCTTTCATATTGTAATACTGGAAGGCGATTAAACACGCAGTGGCTTTACGGCCCTGCGGGGTAGCTTGTTTCACACACTGACTTCCTTGAATCTCATCACCAGTGACTCGCTCTCGCTGTTCCGGCTAACAAGTCATCGGAGCACCATCTGTGGCTGTTTAAATATGTATTTCTACTTTGTTGTCATTTAGCACCACCTCCATTATGAACAGTGAGCTGTCTGCAGGGGGTGGGGAGGCGGGATGTAAAGCTGGGTCTGAAACCTGCGGCTCGGATCCCTCCACCTCTGCAGTCCTAACTTAATATGCTGCTGTGGTTTATGGTCTGTGCATGATGAGTGTGCTGCTGGGTCAGAGCAGGCGAGATAAACAGATAGACAGAGAGAGAGAAATATACAGCGAGGGAGAGAAAATGATCAAGGCAAAAGAAAAACTAATGTAATTTCCTATTTTACATATTTAATAGGCTGTAAAACATGTTCTATATATTTTTTTTTTTTTCATTTAACGGCAGAAATGTATCACAGACATTTGCTTATCATCATTAAACAGCTGTGACGTGTTCACCTCTTTTATGGAGCAGGAGGCAATGAAACAGTTGTGTCAAATCAGAAACACAACAACAATGCATTTTGTTGTGTTATCTGAAGGACTTGTTGCCAAACAGAAAAAACGGTCATCTGTCATGTGTCCTAAGCATCAATTTAAAAAAAAAAAGTCAAGTATCAAAACCTGGATTCCCATTTCTGATCAGATTCACAATCTTGTTTACAAAATCTTTGATCAAGTAGTTTGATCATCCATCCATCTATTTTCATCCATCCATTTTCATCCGCTTATCCAGGGCAGGGTTGCGGGGGCAGCAGGCCGAGCAAAGCACTCCAATCCAAGCACTCCTCCTGGGGGACCCCAAGGCATTCCCAGGCCAGGTGAGATATGTAATCCCTCCAGCGTGTTCGGGGCCTCCTACCAGTGGGACATGCCTAGAACACCTCTAACGGGAGGCTGCCAGGAGGCATCCTGATCAGATGCATGAAGCACCTCAACTGCCCCCTTTCAATGCGAAGGAGCAGCGGCTCTACTCCAAGCTCCCTCTGGATGTCCAAGCTCCTCACCCTATCTCTAAGGCTGAGCCCAAACACCCCACGAAGGAAACTCAATTTGGCCGCTTGTATAAGTAATCTCATTCTTTCGGTCACTACCCAGAGCTCCTGACCCTTATTGGTGAGGGTTGGGACATAGATGGACCAGTACATTGAAAGCTAAGCCTTCTGGCCCAGATCCCTCTTCACCACCACAGTCCAGTGCATCACTGCAGACGCTGCACCAAACCACTGATCTATCTCACACTCTATTCTATCCTCACTCGTGAACAAGACCCCCAGATACTTGAACTCCCCAACTTGAGGCAGTAACTCTCTCCAAACCCAGAGGGGGCAATCCAGTTTCCAGCAAAGAACCATGGCCTCAGATTTAGAGGTGCTGACTCTCATCCCAACCGCTTCACATACGGCTGCAAACCGCCCCAGTGCATGCTGGAGGTCACGGTGTGATGAAGCCAAAAGAACCAGCTCATCTGCAAAAAGTAGATACAACTCTGAGGTTCCCAAAGCAGACCCCTTCCTCTCCCTGGTTGCACCTCAAGATGCTATATTTGATCAAATAGCTAATATCATGGTGCTCTTCTCAGGATAGTGTGGGCATGTACAGAGCGTGTTTGTCCTGAATCCCTTGTCAGCATTGGTGAAGAAGCCAGGGTGGGTTAAACTACATCTTTAAAATGCTTATTGGTAAATAAATTCAGGTGACCTCATTAAGCTCCATGTGGGCAGAGGTACACCGAGACAGAGGAAGTAAAAACACCTGCAGGGGGGTGCAGGGCTATTAAATAAACTGTCTCAAAATATGGAGTCAAAAAAAGGATGGAAACTATACAAGTAGGCCTCCTCTTTCAGGAGAAGTTTTTGTTTGATATACAAATTCTGAAAAAGATGCAAAGATGTTAAATGCTAGCGGCTGTAAGCTGAACAGTTTCACAAAATATTCCTAGACCCTGTATCAACTGCAACCAAATATAAACACCTTCAGATGAAACCACAGTGCGAGACGGAAGTGAGCAGCGGGAGAGTGAATACACACAGAGTGAGAAAGGGATATGGACATGAAACAGGGAGGAAAAAAAAAATGCATATATAGGTAGAGAAACGAGAAAGGAAGGAGGAGGGTGGAAAAGAGGAAGAATTGAGAAGAAAGTGCGACACAGCAGCAGGAGGGCGGAGATCCAGGTAGAAGAGAGGAAAGGAAAAGATTGCGGGTATGAAAATAAATAAAGACAAATGTGTCGGGAGGATGAAGGAGGAGGGAGCCTGACAGGAAACAACAGGAAGAGAAAGATGAGTCGGAAAAGAGAGGACCGAAAGTTAGCAGCAGATCTGAGTGAGGGAGAGCAGAAGAGACACAACAGGAGGGGAAAAAGGGAGAATCAGATGTTTTGGTGAGACTGTAGATGTATTTTTCATGGGGGGAGGATAGATGAGGAGCTATACTCTAAAAATGTTGCCTTCATACACACGTCTCTCTTCCTCCTCACTCATCTCCTCATTCCTTCCTTCATCTGTCTGTAACCAACTGTAGAGGATGCAATCTGTCTCTCTCGGTGCCATTTTCAAGCCAACGGTTGTAATATTAAACTGCAGCAGAAGGATCCGACTCGAAAACACTTTCTGTATCATTACGCTGCATGTGCGGGTATAATATCCTTGCTAGAGTGAAAAATGGGGATTCCTAAAGATATTAACATCCAGTTTTACCCTTTCCTTTCAAGTAGCTCATCTTATTCCACACTATTAGACTGTATCTCATGTACTCTGAGAGAAGAATTCAAGAATCCAATGTTTTATAGCCTCATGATCCCTTTGTTTTTGGAAACTCTGAGTGGTCCACTGAATTTTAAAATAAAGATTTGTGGGTTTGACTGCACACCTTAAGTTTGTATTTGCGGTGGGGTTGAAGACAGGTGGATGTGAGGAGAGATGACCAAAGGAGAAAGAAAGAGAGACTGGAGACAGTAAAGTAAGAGGATGGAAACTGCTCTGCACGCATGTTACAGTATCTTGAAGAGCAAAGGCAGGATGTCACGAAACAGGCAAACAGGGTTAAATGAAGAACAGAAAATGAGGACAAGAAACAGGAGGACAAGAGATCATTGTGTTGTGGAAGCCGAGAATAACACAGCAAAGGGATGAAGGACTTTTTCCGCCATCTGTTTCAATTACATAGAAGCGTACATCACTGCCCTCCTCTCTCCTCCCTTCATCCTGTTTCTCCCCATCTCTCCACTTGGATTTCCCTCCCTCTCTCCCTCTCTCCCTCTCTCCCTGTGGCAGGGAAGCATAACAGCAACGCACCACTTCATATCCACACAGTGACACAGCGTGAGACCTGGAAACCGCCTCATGTTGATGTCAAACATGACTCTGTGGCACTTACGGAAAGAAAAACTGTTATCTCCCCTTAACAGAAATCACAGACCCCAAACCAGCAAGCTCTCAGTCCCAGCATAAACCTCTCCAACCTGCATACAACCTCTTTTCTCTCTCACACACCTTCACACTCTGGCGGGGTGTGAGAGCACAAAAATGTGGCTCAGTCCCAGGATGCTCATCATGCTGCACTGAGCACTAAATTAACCAGAAAGAAAACAGATAACCTTGTTTTATGCACACGGTGGATGAACTGGCTTCTAATAGTGGCGATAATGCTTCTTTCTGCCCACTGAGGATAAAAAAACACACAGCTGAGACCTCTCACTGCCAAACACACAGCTCTGTGAATTACAAACCCTCTCTGCAGCAGTGTCAGAAAATGCAAAGCTTTCCAGGAAGAAGTGAGATCAGCAAAACACGTGTTTAAAATATGGTATGATAAATAAGGCAAGGGCGTTGCATAAAAGTTAGATCCTACACATTAGACATGTTCTGCTTCACAGCTACTGGAAAAATAACGACCTTAATTATTGTTAGAACTGATCAAGTTATTATAAATACGCCAATATTTAATAATTATTCACAACATATTTCTCCTTATTTCTCTTTAACAACCGAGCGCTGATGCGCAACTGATAGGCGCAAAACCGCACAGCCCTATAAAAAAAAATCCTAGAAAACTGCACTTATAGTTAGTAAATGAGACACACTGCGCAAATATGTCTTATTCCAGAAACCAGAGGGTTTGCAATTTCCCAGGCGGAATGACAGAGGGATGAAGCCCCATTTTACAGCCGCCCCTCCGGGTCTGCGCTGCCCGGACTCGCTCCGTCTCCTCCAGGGAAAGTAAAACAAAAAAAAAGCGCACAGCCCGCTCACCTTCTCCGGTTGTCCCGTACGAGCTGGAGAGAAACAGGACGACCTGAGCGATAATCCCAGCGACTCTTTTAGTCCCAAAATCCATGATGATGAAGCGGCGGGAAGGCTGCAGAGAAGCCCGGCGGCTGCTGGAGGAGAGAGACGGCCAACCTCTCCTCTCCAGCTCCAAGAGAGATCTCCTCAAACCCGACTGAGGGGAGAGAGGGAGGAAGGAAGGAGGGAGAGAGAGAGAGAGAGAGAGAGAGAGAGAGAGAGAGAGAGAGAGAGAGAGAGAGAGGTGGTATAGATATGTGGTCACAGCTCCAACTTCAGTGCGCCTCCTCCTCCTCCTCCGAAAACCCCTCTCTTCAGTCACTGTGTTGAATAAAAGCGGTCTCCAAGACCCTCTGCAATGCCAAACTGGGTCCTCCACTTCATCTTCTACTGAGTGTGCTGCTGACAACTGACCAGCTACTGGTCACCATTTACAATCCATCACCTGGGACACAGTCTTGACTGACTGGCACAAACCAAGGTGACAAATTCTAGTGTGGTATTTTGAAAAAGTCTATGTCTCTAGATGATATTTCAACATGATAACTATCCCCAAGAGGCAGCTTATTCACAGTATCAACCTTCAATGACACAACTGTTGATACAAAGAATCAAAAAATCTTGTCACACAGAGAACAACTGAAGAACTCTACCTCTTTCATCAACTTTACTAGTGACCACCATCACTACCATTATAAAAACTTCATATTATACCTTAATACAGTCCCCTTATCAGAGGAAAATGTTGTCATATGTCTCTGCCAACACATTCTCACCCCGAACTCATTACATATTGACATATGGTCATGGACTTTCCTCGTCCACATATGCAAGGCACTCTGGGTGCATTGGTTGTTGATGTTCTGGGACACCGTGTCAAGTTCTGCCTGTTGCAAGCTTTGTCTTCTTTCAAAATACACCTCAGCTTTCATAGGGAAATTTAACATTTACATACAGTCTCTTTCAAAATAAATGCACTACAACACCACAAATTGACTTTTATTTTCCTTCAACATCAAAAACACGTGGTTAGTTTGGGGAAAAAAGAACAGGGTTTGGCTTGGCTGGAATCTTACGGGACGCGAACACACTCTCTTAGGTGAAAGCTGATCTTTGTTGTTGTTGGACCCATCCACCACCGCTCCTGCCCGCCCCAATCGGTCTTTTGTCGCCTTAACTTTCGTCCTTGTCCCGCCACATTTCCCACCACTGACAACACCAGGCACCATTAAACTATAAAGGACGACCGGCCGTGTATCATGACGATGTTAAAGGACGCCTGTTTTCGTTGGTTTCTGACACCGCATACTGATATCGTTTCTCAAGTATTCATACTCTGTTTATTCATTATCATCCTCATTATGATCATTGTAGCCCACCAACAACTTCATCCTTCTCCTCTTCCCTCTGACTGCTGCAGGTCTGCAGCTGGCACATTGCTTTGCACTCTAGTTTGCTGGCAATGCAGGAGCAGTCTGGAAGCTTACAGATCTGATCACATGCACCTGGCTATGGTAGCTGGGGGTCACCACATGCAGTCTAACATCAACACACCTGGAAGACCAAGGGGAAAAATATTTCTCATCCATTTCAGCGAGGAGCCCAAATGTCGAGAAATTTCCTATGTATATTTATACTATCTCATTATTAGAGCAAGATGGTACTTTTATTTATTGTGTTTATTAAGAGTATACCTTTGTCATCAGTTGCCCATCCATGCTGAACCATGACTCCATCACTCTGCATTCTTGACATATTTTCAGCATATATCAAACACTGCTATTGACATACTGTTTCCTCCTTTGTGCAATGCTAGGTTAAGCACAGAACCAGCAGTCTCTCCAAAATCTTGCCATCACCTTTCAGTCCCCGAGCAAGGCTCATTTCATCAATGATGCATGCAGAGTGTTCTCCAATATCTTCAACTGCTGATGCTGACTTCTCTAACTCTCTTGTAAGAGCTGCCTTGATAGTTTTTCTTTAAAGGTTCTGCATGTGATATTCAGAGCATTAATACAGCAGCAAACCACTATTTGAGTTGTAAAGATAAAGAGGAGTAATGGTGTCCTATGCAGAGAATGAAGGCACTCTCCCACTGTGTGCGCTGTAATCTGAGCTTCTCTGTGGTTTGTTGTAGTAAGACGGTTCGGCCACGCACCTGAATGTTTGTGCATGTGTGTGTCCCACTGGCTAGATAATCACCGCTGCTCTGCATTGCGCTTACATGGTGATTACTACTGATATTGGGACAATGTTGTCGTGGGAGCATAACGCCCACCCTCTGGTTTAGTTAGGGTTAGTTAGTTGCTAAACGCCAGCTTAGCCACCTTCACATTGAGAACCATGTACAAACCACTCATACGCTCTGAATTTAGCATAGAGCCCCTTTAAACATTACATCAGAACATAAATAACTTGTTACTTTTAAAAGATTTATTTAATTATAATATATTGGCCCATTTTTAAGATATAAATTATACCTCTAGGCTATTATGTATATCTGATCATCCTTGCTTACAGAATGCAGACTACATTATTTATTTATTTATTTTATGCAGACTACATTATGTGACACTGAACTTACAAACTTTCCTGGTTCTAGAACTGTTAATGATGCCATTTAGTTTGAAATCTAAACAAAAATACTGCACTCTCTGAGCAAAATGGCTGCTGCCAGATATTTCCCCTCTATTCATGACAAAACAGCAGAAAACAAGAAAACCTGGGCACTTTTTGACCCTAAACCCACACAGCTGAACTTTCTGACCAGCAGTTCCTCTACAGACTCTTTTAACAAGGACTGCAAAGCTGGCGCCAATCATAACAGCTCAACCAGTCAGCAGGTTGAAGCTAAAGCAGCCTGGACGGCATCGGGCTGTTTGGCAGCGCCTGATTACCGGCCTCTTGAGGTCTTCAGCGTGACAGCAGAGGTTCCTGGTTCAGCTTCATGGAGCGAGGAAGACGAACTGTGTGGGCTTAACATCAGGCTGAAAGAAATCGAGTTACGCAACATGATAGGAGACACTCCTGGCATCCCGCAGTGTAAGTAGACAATCATAATAATAACCTGTGCTGCTATCAGACAGTTTAATAGCGCACTTTAGAGCCAGGGGGGTCAGTAGGGTTGGTTGCTGTGCATTTTTTAATGTGGATTATCATCAGTATAACTATCATTCAGTCATGATCAATAGAGTTTACGATCTCTTCAGCTCATTTGAGTCTGCTTCTCAAGACAAATGCCGCGCGCACTGGAAAAGAGATTTTGAAAAGACATGATGCTGTAATTCATATATTTCTATTTAAGTTTAACTATGTACTAATATTTATTTTCTGTCTGTCTCTCTTCATTTCAGTTAAATTTGTGAGGAACATCAGGTGCTACAAAACAGCCAGGCAGATGAGGAGAAAACCAGTGGGAACAGAAAGAAGACATTGTTTTTAATGGACTTAGTTACTTGTTTATTTTAACAAATAAATACTTGACAATGTTTTAATCCACCATCAAAATAGTTGTTCAAGGTGTCTAATTCATGCACTGCTCTGAGTGGCTGATGTCAGTGTCATACAGTATGTGCAGCATACAGGATGCATGTTCTAATAATCTGCTTTTAGTTAGTTGCTTTCAGATGAACTTTTGCTCCATTTGATGCTCCACGTGAGTGCTTCACCAATTTTTTTTCTTTCTAGTTATTAACCTATGTAATCAGAATAGCAATGTGGGTATACAGATTTCAAAAACAATATTTTTCTGGCCATGTGATCCCAGTTAGCAGCTAACGGTGCTAACTCTGTCAACAGCACTAAACAACAGCAAAAATGCCGACACAGGTATAAATAACCAAGAGGGAACTGGAGGGTGGCCACGGTGCTTCTGTGACAACGCTCTCATGATATCCTGATAACCAGTGTATAAGTGCAGTGCAAAGCTGCAGTGATGATACAGCCAGTGGATTACACACATGCACCAACAAACCAAAGAAAAATCTGGATTAAAACCAGTGTTGGGCAGTAAGACTAGTTACTAGTAACACGTCATAGTAATATTACTTTTTCCAGTAACGAGTAGTGTAACTAGTACCTAATAAAATTTCAGTGATAATATTACAGTTACTCCAAAACCATTTCAAAGTTACTTTTGTTATCACATCACTACTGACGTGAAATACAACAATCATATCAGCAGACTAATTTTCGTAAATGTCACTGCACGTCATAAAGCAGTCAGCTAGTTGAAAAATGCTATTCTTAACGGCTGGAAATATTCACATTACTTTGGTTTTATCGGGAGGAACAATGACAAGAACACTGTTGCAGCAGGGAGTCGTACTGAAACTTTTCCCCTGCAAAAAACAGGTCCTCGAACCTCCAGTCTGAAACACCTCTGCTACTACGACCGACAACACAACGTGAAGGTCCAGGAAACACACCCCACCAAAGGTGAGCCCTCCACAGCCGCAGGTCGGCTGTAGCCCTACACTGGATACACGACCAAAACTGGATTTTAATTGTGGACAGCTGCTGCTACAATACAAAGACGTGATGAGGCTTGTGGCTGGATATGTGGTGGATGAACCTTCAGGCAGAGCCTTTGGAAAATACTAATCTCAGGCAACAGAAAGCCCCCAAGGTAAGCAGAAGCTATCTAGCATTAGCTACACTTAACAGCGATTACCCTGACATTCATACAGAGGCACATACCTCAATCTTGGGGAGATATGCAAATACCAATTTTATGGGGTGTAACGGAAAAGTAATATAACAAGTAGTGTAATGACTTACTGTAATAAGTATAGTAATATTATCACTTTTGAAAAGAGTAATGAGTATGAGAGATATACTGCATTTTTAGAGTAACAAGCCCAATACTGCCATTATTCCACTATATCTTTACATAGCAAATAGTGATATGCTGCCTTTATAATCCGCACTGCAATTGAATGGAAACTTAGCTACCGGCCTTGGATGTCAAGAGTGACTGTGGTACTGGTTATTATTACAACAGGTGGGTCAGCAACGCAGAATCAATACACAGCAGGAGTTTCAGACCAATTTGTGTAACACAGAAGCGCCCAGGGATGAGGTTATGGTGTCATGTTCAACAGATCAGGTCCAGCACTGATTATTAACTGAATACATTTATGGGTGAGAAGCTTTTGGTTATATTCACTGGATGGTCAAGAAAAAGCCCTGAAAACAGAGTGGAGAGGGTAAGACGTGCAGAGAGAGTCAGCAGGCGAATCTGATAATGAAAACCTACTGAGAGTATAGACAGCAGGGGAATCGGATGATAAAAAACCTGTTGAGAGCAAACACAGCGGGGGAATCAGATATCACTGGAGCCAGAGTCTGAGAGAAACAAGGGATCACACCGTGCTCTAACACACACACTCTCAACATGAGCGTCACACACCTCGGTGGCCCGCAGACACACCTCACACAGAGAAACCAGCTGGCTGTTTAATGTTCAAATCAGACGGGTGAGAGATTTTAAAACTGCAAACCTGAGATACGTTACAAACACACCAAGAGGAAACAACAGGCCTCTGGTTACAGGGAAGATTTGAAACTTAATCGTAAATCCAGAGAGTCGAACACAAATGGTGACACACACACACAGCAGGAGAGTCAGAGAGATAAGGATAATTGGAAAGTAAAAATTACTGAAATCCTACAGCAGGAAAAGGAGCAACGGATAGAGGTCTGATGCTCTTTCAACCAGCAGCGTTAAAACAACATGCTTCTTTTAAGGAAAAATAATCTTCTTCTGTTAAAAAGACAGTGACACCGGAGTGATGCAATCTCAGTTTCGTTTAAGGAAGATTACTTGTCGCTGTGTCTCAAAGATTTAATGAAATCTCAGCCGCAATTTGTGTCACGTCAAAGAAAAAATGCCATTTATTTGTCTTTGCTGACTGTATTGTGCTTTTGCAGAAATGAGTATGAAACAAAAACAGATTTTTACTCCACAAGCTGGAGAAATAAGTCTTTATCAATATATGTATGTATTAATGAAGACTGTACAGCTGAAAGAGAAAGTAGATTGTAGCCAAAAAGTAACTCATTGGTAAACCGACACGTTCTCATCCCCAACTCCTCGAATACAGCAGCATGTAAACTGACCCTATAGTACAGTCTATGATGCTGTATAGATACCCCTCTAGTGTCAATTCTGGACATGTCAGTCCCCTCTTATTACACGTTACAGAGTTATTAAAACAAACTTCCGTGTTCACAGTTTACAGTCATTAAATTAACAGTCTTTTTTTTTTTTTTTAGATGAACGTCTGGTAAGGTTCAGGAAAAGAGTAGTTTGGGTCAAAAAAAAAAGTTTGTTCTTAATTGATGTACATAAGTTAATATGTGATGTGGACTGATGTATAGTTACGTGATGTAACTATAAAGTCACAAGTTCAAATAACTCTGACTTTTGGTTTCACACAAGACAATAACAGCGGCCTCCCTGGTGAAAGTCCTGTACTGGTTTGACCCCTCAGTCCACCCTGATCGCCTTCCTATACTGACTTCCTTGGTCTTTATCTCAGAGTGCCCAGCCATGGTGGGGTTTTACATTGGAGTTAGCTGAAAGCCCTGTATGTCTCACACTGACACTAAAGGAATCCTTTGGCATCATATCAGACAAAGCACTCAAGAAAAAGCGTCAGTCTCACATGATAGTGCAACCCAGCCTCCCTCATTTACAAGCACAGACTGGCCATCCCTTGAAGTTTCTCTCTGATGTTAGCCAGTCAAACCTGGATGGAGCTCATTTGGTGGACAGTGTAACATCTCGTCTTGTCAGTTTGGAGATTTTGGCAGCAGGAGGACATCAAACCAAACTGTGAAGACAGCACGGACTTATCTGCATGCGGGGAAATAATATTCATAGTGACGAGCAGTGTAAGTGGCTCAGCCATGTTGATGGATGAAAACCACTGGCTGTCAGTATCAACATTTGCCTCATCAGATGAGAAGACCCATGGCACTCTTATGTCTGTGCATTAAATATGTAGCTTCAGCCACAATGTGGTTAGTTCAGTGTTAAGACTGGAAGCAGGGGGATATTATACTAGCAGTCCAAAGTAAAAAACAGACCATGTTCCTTACTCCCCAGGCCCCCTTCATTGCCATTTTCCATCCATCTAACTGAGTCCGCATGCATAAAACTCACAAATAAAACTGTGTATGCATAAAGGCAGAGATATGCATGCGCATTCTTTTCGTCAGATTTATAAAGCCGTGCATACACCTGAATCTGTTTTATAAATCTTGATCATTGTGGTTCTGAGCACACATGCACAAGCCTCATTTCCACATCCACTGTTCACCATAAATGGATGTAGAAACGCCCTGAAACATCTGTTTGCATATCAATACTTTTACCCCTCTCCTACTCATTACACCTGTCAGTGAGAAATACGGTGAGAAAAGTGCAGTTGTACTGACTGCGTTGCATTGACAAAGTTCTCTCATTATGCGCCGGTGTGGCAATTTGGCGTGTCCGTAACCACTGATTCATCACATTTCTACAAACTATCATCACAGCAAAATCTCAATCATCATCATTATGAGATATCAAAAAGATGATCAACAATTCATTCACAGTGCTCACGCTGACACTGACTTTCCAGAGTGCTTCACAACAATGAAATTAAAAGACCATCAACAGGGAGATTAATGTAAATGCCTTTGCTTGTCATTTTACTGACTGAAATTGGCCAACAATCGAAAAACAATGTTACTCTTGTATCATCTTATATTTCATCTCGTCCTTATATCATCCGCAGCTACCTTAGCTAAAGCTGTGTGAACGCCTGGTCTGAGGAATGTGTGAGGTGTACTCATTCTCACTGCATATTCTGCCTTTATAAATACCAGTTTATGTGTGGGGAAATGGAGTACGCATGATTTTTGTGCTTACACACCGTTAATGCATCTGGCCCTTGGTGTGAGTGGCCAGGCGACTGCTCTGGACTGCTCATGCATCAACTGATAAATCAACACACTTCTGCGTCCAGTGTGTACATTACTTTACTGTTCAGACAGGAGGCATGGGGATATATTACTACCAGTCCCAAGTTAAAAAACAGATCACATTCCCTGTTCCTCAGGTACTTTCATTGTCATTTTCTATCCAACCACCAGATGCCCTTTGACTTTCTCTCCTTTCCCCATCACCTGACTGCGCCACCCATCCACACACCTGTTCTCAGTTGTTTTCATTTGTTAACTACAAACATGATGTATCATCTGAAGTATGTAAGAGGCTACATGCCCATTAGCCACTTAGCACAATCACTACTGCTTTGCCGACAGCGTCATTAACAGGCAGCTCACTCAGTGTGTGACGTGCACTTGTAGATAAAATATAGGCCTATATTAATGAAGGTTCATTAGTACCGTTTTGTATTTCTCTGTAATGTAACACAGTGTTAACAATGTTACTGATACTATTCGTTCTCACATCTTTAAGTCAAACCATTGTGTTGCCCTGCCCAAAATATATACTATAATAACTAAATTAATATTGTAAACAAGCAGGTGACTGGTCCACTAATGGCCCTAAATGACAACTATTGGTCAAATAGGAACATTCTTAGTCATGGGCAGCCCAGCCCCGTTCCATTACTTCCCTTCCAGACCCTCAAAGCTGCTTCTTTGCCATGTGTTTTGTTTTGCATTTGGTGTTTCTGTTACTCTGACCTTTTCCCTTGGCTTGAACTTCCCTGTCTGCCCATTAATACCAAAACCTACCTTCCTATCTGTACCTGCAGGTAATGCCCAGACCACACTGCCTGCATGAGTAGAGCGTGCGTCATGAAACCTTGTGTTATTTTTTCCGGCGCCCATGTTAAGAGGTCAGTGCAGCCACACTGTCGGCGTGAGCAGCGCTAATAAGCTGGGAAACATCTATAGAATAGGAATCTCGCCTATTTTTTTGTGTGTGATTAACATTATACCAACTTTTGCTACAGTTTCACTAACTAGATTACTCCCAGAAGATAATGTCTCTGTGACAGAATCCCTTTATCCCTTTAACATGAGGCTTTTTATTGTGAAATATTTGCATGACCGTGTTGTTGACATTGCAGTGGCTTGTACAGCTCCATAAAATAACTGGCTTTCAGTCTTGGTAATACAGTAGTTACAGCAGCAGGCAGCTCTGCAGCAGCGCCCCAGCAACAACACTGTCTGTGTGAACGCCTCAAGTGTGCGAGCCGCAGCAGTTCAGCAAGGTAGCCGTCACGCGCTGCTCAGGCGGGCAGTGTGGCCTTAGCGTCAGCCTTTATACTACCAGTAAATCACTGATCCCTTCTGCCTGCTTCATCTGCATTTGCATCCTACTCCTGTTCCTTGTATCCACGACATTGTGACACTGCCAGCACCTCTGGAACTGACTAATTAACACATTGTGTCGAATTTGTTTATCCATACACACACAGAATGTAAAAATGACAACCTGTGGTAAGTAACACTTTGATCTGCATATGGATGTGATGTGGCTATTTCCTAGTGAACAACAATGGGACGTAAGTAAAAGAAAGTGTCTGACAGGATGACCCTGCACTTCCAGGTGAAATTAGAACAGGTGACACTCAGCTTTTCCTTTGAGTCTGTGCCCAGGGGAGTTTTTTTTAGTTTTGTGCTCACTCAAATCTTTTGTGGTCAATATACTTCCATAAAAACACTCTTTTATTTGATTGAGCACTCATTCAGCCATTGACTCCCCAAGGGCCCTTCATTATTAAACCGCAGAGTTAGCCAGTCTAAGCTGTCGTTATATTTTGAACCGGTGATCCCTGTGGAGAGGCAACACGTTACTTCTGCACCACATCATCAACAATTGAGTGTTTTTTTTCCCCTTGCCATGGTAACTTTCAAAACAGCCAAACAGACGCTGAATGGACTTTTGAAAAACAGAAAGGAGAGCAGCATGAGAATGAGCTGAGAGAGAGAGGCTGTTGAGTGTGCCGTTTGAATGTGAATAAAACTGAAACTAAGCGAGCAATAGTGTAAGAGTGCTATGTGGATGATTTGTGGTTATCAATTAATCCTGGCTGCAACTTTAATCTCTGGCTAAAGCAGCTCCATTTAGTTTGCTCAGTTAATTTCCACACACTTGAAACTGTCTTTAACGTCACGTTTGAGAACATTTTTCCATGTATAATTAGGGAAAGCTGAATATTTGTGTATAAACAGCGTGAGTATTTGAGAAAATACTGACTCAGGATTTGTTAGTAATTCTGTGTGATTCTCTAGATAAGTATCGATTAGAAATAAATGCTATTCATTGCTATTCATAGTGACCTGTCTGATTCCGCTGATGTCCTCAGTGACATCTGTTGTCATGTTTCTAAATGCCAAGATCGCTCTGACATATAAACAGCATGGATAGAGGTTGCATTATCATTATTATTATTATTTGCATCAAGTTAAATTGTGGCTTACTCTGAACTATGAATTTGAGCTCTTGACCAAGCAAAGCCAACCTGGTCTTACTCCCAACTTGTCAATTACCGACCCTTGGTCAATGGCCCTTGGCGCAGAGGGACCCTTAGCGGCGGAATGAGACGCAGTGGGGGGCAGCATTTTGTGATGCTCTGGGTAACTACCATAGTATAAAGAACAAGAAAGTCCACATATGGTGGGCAGGTCAATCTAAACTCAGGAGCCTGCTATTCGTGTCCCTTGTGGAACCAAAAGTCAGTCGCAATGCTTTGTTGCCGTAATCTAGAAGGAAACCTTAGAACATTTTTTTTCCTATATGGAAAGTTCATTTTGAAAAAGACTGTAGGCATTTTACAAGCAGAAACTGTTAATTTCCTGTGACATATCATCCCTGGGCGCCCAAAACTGATGCAGGAGGGATACCTAGCTCATCATATTTTGATGTGTAGGGCCACTGACCAAGCGTCGGTATTTGGCGAGTTGGGGGTGAGAATGGGATAGGGAAGCAGTCTTGACAACGTTGACCTTTGAGGGGACAGAGAACTGCAAACTCCAAAACTGGAATAAGCTTTTATATCTAAGTAGCCGTGTTGCACAATCAACATTTATCTAACAACTGTCTAAGTGTAAATGATCCAAAACAGAGGTATGGTTTGCAGACAGTCCCGTTAGCAACTGAGCTAAGATTAAACTTTCTTATTGATTGGCATGATGTATGATCCATGGAGCAGAACTGGAGTAAACTTCATACGACAGCTCAAATGAAAAGAATCTCTGAAAGCTTGCTAGTTCGTAAGTGGCGCGCTCGCCAACAACAGAAAGAGGACAGTGAGTAGTCCCTTTGATACTGAATATCTAAAACCATATATTTTGTGGCAATTTGCAAAGACGTGCCACTGTCTGGACCAGGCCTTTAGTCTAAATTCTCTGTCTGAAAGTGGTACAATCATCATCAGTGTGTATTGTAGTGGCTCAAAACCACAGTGAGCTCTCAGTAGAACAGTTATTGGTAGATAATGGACTAAACCAAAGCATTAAAGGCTTATAGTGTCTCTGACATGATGTGAGTTGTTTTTAAGCCGCTGCCTCATCTTTTTTTTTTGTCCACACTCGTATTTACTCTTTGTTGAACACCAGATGGAGCGGGCTAGTGATCGATGCACTCTGACTCTGCTTTATATTCACAGCAGCAGCTGCAGGCTGTTGGAGGCCTGCTGCCTGACCGGCCGGCCAGTTGGCTAAAACAGAAAAGGCACTCAGAGTTTCTTTGAGAGCAGAGCAGAGATCAAGCTGCTGGGAGCCAGAAATGAGTTTCAAAGAGAAGTCAACTCTTCTGTGTACTGTATACTGATGCACTGCATTGTGGGTAGAAAGGGCTGTAATAATTAGGTTGCCCTTCTGTCTGCTGTTAATTAAATACTCATTTAAGCCAAATAGCACCGAGTTATGTCGTGTCTACAGCTCACTAGAAAGAGCTCATAAAGCAAAACAGCTCTTTACCATGTAACAAATGTAACAGCGTTCTGTGGGTCTGGAGGAAGAGGAGGAGGTTAGAGGCTGCCGTTTATGACATCAGCTGACCTTGACAAATTAGAGAAGAGCAAAAATGTAGCGAACACAATAAGGCAAACAAGATGGGCTTGGAACTTCTTTCAGACTTAGTTAAATCTCAAAAATACAAACATCGAACATTCAGCCCGTTGAGAAGACCAAGCTGGGTACAGTCTTGAGGCAATTTTGTGGATCTATCTGGACAACTAAAGGGAAGTTCTCCAGCATTAGCAGTGACCACCGGCTTCTGGCTGGTTTAAACTGATACATCAATGTGCCTCCGGTCAGTCATTAATGGAATTTAATGCCGGACTCCGAATTCATATCACCTAAAAATGTTTTCAAACGTGCTGTTAAAGAGATAAGAAGGGCAGGGCAAGGCAGAACAACACATCATCCTGTGATTTCACCTGAAGATCTGTGCATCTTGAAATATTCTGCAAAACTAAGTCCAGACAATCCCCAAGGTTTAGCGAACATGATCTGGTATGACATTCAGTTGCACTTTGGACACAGGGGCAAAGAAGACAATTGCGATCTCAAACCCGACTCATTCATCCTCAAACGTGACAAGAATGGAACAAAGTATTTCACCATGACGTTCAGTGAAGAAACAAAAAATCATGAAGACCCACTGGAGAAAAATAGAGAAAATCATAGAGGAGCAATGTTTGAAAAGCGAGGAAATTCCTTCTGCCCGGTATCATCGCTGAAAAAATACCTGACCAAAATTCTACCTGATGCAAAAGCCCTCTGCCTGCAGCCCAGGAGGGTAGCGGCTGCGACGGACAGCCTTTGGTACGCCGCCATTCTCCCGGGAGTAAACCAGCTGTCAAAGATGTTATCCAGGATGTGCAGTGAGGCAGGGACACACACATCTTACACCAACCACAGCCTGGGGGCCACTGCCATACAGAAACTGTCTGATGCTGGACTCGGGGCGAGGGAGATTATGGCAGTGAGTGGGCACAAGTGAGATGCTTTATACATACATACAAAATTCGACGTGAATTGTTATCCATAATAAGTCTCGGAATATAAAAACATAAAAACTTTTGTGTTGCAGGCACTGAAAGCTTGTAAAAAAGTTACTGCCGACCCTTCATGGAGAGCAGGAAAGGATGGAGCGACATACTAGCTGATCAAGCTAACTCATTGGAATCATACAGGCCGCCAAAGCAACAGTCAACAGACTCTTATTTCAGTGGGGACACTATGGAAACATATAATGCACAATACTAAGCAGCTGGCCTGCAGATAACTTGTAGACCAAGCTTTGGCCTATACAAAGTAGCAAGCTACTGTGCTGGAAAGTGTTTATGTGTTGCAAGGCGCCAGTTCAGTTTCAACAGCTGCTGAACTATTTGTGTTGGAGGAACTGAATATCCTGTTACTGTTAGCTGATAAATAACACTTGTACAACTGTTGTATAAAAGCAATATCACACTCGAGATCATGCTGTTGTACTGAATATCACCACGGCTGAGATTGTAATCAGCACTCGGCCTACGACCGGATCACAGCCGTCGCTCGTGTAACATTGCTGGGTGAAAGCTCGATTCTAATTGACTGCAACGTGTCCATTTACTCCTGATTAAAAGTAAGTAGTTCCAGTAATTAACCATAGCAACAGGGTTGCAGTCATAGCCTCTGTTTATTTATTGCAGTACAAAGAAAGCTAACACTTAATTACTAGTCTTGTTTTTAAACATACTTTTATTTTACTGTTCATTTTTACTGTTTGCCAACTGTATGCAACATTACTGGCTTTGCATCCTGCTGGCATAACGTTAGCTTTCTGGCACATAGCTGAGCCAAAAGTTTCTATGAGCTGAGTGTACTAGAAATATCTCCCTATGACAAGTTGTATCTAAAGTTGTTCCTATTAACTGGAGTAGTTTTTTTGCACATTTTATTCGCCAAGCTTGGGGGAGAGAAGGCAGAATTTTGCTTAAGCCCAAGCTTTGAAATAATTGTAGGTCTGAAATGGGAAGTAATGGAATGTTGGACCACTGCAACTATACTTTTGGTGTCTTGTAAACCCATGAGAGTCGGGCACATAGTGTGCTCAGTAAAAAAATTTAAAAATAGCAGTCAGATTCAAAATATTAGTCAAACTCTAAGGTGTTACCAGGCAAACTCAGATATGCCTAGTGAGAGACTTTAGATTTTGACTGCAGGACACATTAAAAAAATAAATAAATGGTCTCATTTATTTTTTTCCACCATCAGGACATAATGGACTCCACAGAGTCATCCATTAATTCCTGATCATAGAAATGGGAATTATCCTGAAAGTAAGAATAGCTTTTTTTCTGATTTTGCTCCTTTCCTTATGAGATAGAGGATATTTTCACAGTTTTGGGCCTCTCAAAATTACTCTCTCTATACATACAAAACAACCCGAGAATAAAAACTCGAATCTTTCACAACCCATATCCGATCTAAGGCCATAACGTGTTAAGTTATTTATTTATTGTCAAATGCACAACAATTACAGACGAGCAGTCGTTGGCAATGAAAATCTTAGAAGATCTCAGGCTCCCTCAGACAATGCTCATAACATATGTATGAAAAGAAAATCACATTAAGAGATGAGGATTTAATCTGTAAATGGATACTGTACAATGTTGTTTAGTTGTTGTCTAGATGATTGTGTATTTATACCTTCAACATATCTATTTTAATACAGTACAGAATATACAGACTTCTTATGTCCAGTATCTTGTATCCAACCAGAGCCAGATTCCTTGTATGTGTCCAATACATGCGGCCAATAAAGATGATTTTGATTTTAAAGTCAGTCTAGACACACTCCTACACCTGCTGGCATATTTACATTGTTGTACAGCTACAAACAGGAACACTTAGTCTTTATGTTCTTGCCAAATGGGCTGCAATGCTCCCTGGAGATCGCTTCAGTTTCATGCTGGTGGATGAGCCTGAGTGCAGTGTGTGTGTTGGTGTTTCAAATTCTATCCCTCTTTGTTTATGTTTGACCTTCAGAGAGGACATGGCTCTGCCTTGCAGCCTTATCAATAACACATCAAGGTAGAGGAGCAAGCTGGAGGGAGTGAGTGTGTGTGTGGTCCTGCGTTTTCAATACCAAATTCAAAGTGATATGCATGTTTGAGTATCCTTGTCCTTGATTTGAAAAACGTTCCTGCAGAAGACTTTTAGTGTCTGATAGTTGACTGTATCAGCAAAAATATATATTTGAATTACGGAGAAATAGCACCACATTAAAAACACTCAAACCCCTCTTATATTTTTAAATAACATGATTTTCATCCTGTTTTCACAGACTGAGATCAATTGAAGCCTGTTTATTTCCCCCAATAAATAAATAAAGGAAGACAAATTTGAATATATTTCCATTTGGATCCAATTGATCCCATTTTAGCCTTCTTTCTTCTTCCAGTTTCAATAATTTATTCATGTAACACATTTGATTTTGGCAGAGCGGCAGAGAAAGTTTCCCACTGTGCGTCAGCATCCCAGAGTCATGTTGTTGGCTGCCAACACATTTGAATAAAAATCACATTTTGCTGGAACCGGATTCACGTCTCCTTTTAATTTAGCTTTCAATTAGTGTTGTTCAACTGATGAATGGAGTTGCACAGACATTTAAACTCTCTGAGACCGTTTAAATACAAGACTCAGTGTTTTTAATGTCGTTAAAAGAACCAGACCTTTGTAGCCCGCCCCTCAGCTCTGTTTGAAGCTAGCGGCTCAAAGCTAAGCTAGCCACTGCTACTGTAGCAGTGAACACCCGGATATCAGACCGAACTGTCAGTGGGTTAAGT
Organism: Epinephelus cyanopodus; assembly: GCA_026686955.1. Classification (NCBI taxonomy): domain Eukaryota; kingdom Metazoa; phylum Chordata; class Actinopteri; order Perciformes; family Serranidae; genus Epinephelus; species Epinephelus cyanopodus. The sequence continues at coordinate 34,682,919 of CM048926.1, read as the reverse complement.
AGCATTGCGGATAATGTAGGTACCAGGTTTGGAGAAGAGAAAAGAATACATGCAATAAGAAAGATAGATAAATATATATATGGTTTTGTTGCATTGATTTTGAGTTAAAAAAAAAAAAGTGTGATGAGTGCGATGCTACGTCACTAGACTACTCTTTTCTTAGTTGAAATTGAGTTGTTAAAAGTTATAAAAAGTAAAGAAAATGTAAAGATTATTTCAGTGTTAAAATAAAACCTCTGGAGGAAGAATAAAAGTTATGCTTCACAAATATCAGATATACTTTAGGGTGTTAGTGGATAGAGCAGGCGCCCCATGTACAGCGGCCTGGGTTCAAGTCCAGCCTGTGGCCCCCCGCTGCATGTCATCCCCCCCTCAGCTGTCCTGTCCATCAAAGGCAAAATACCCCAAAAAAATTCTTAAAAAAAAACCCCATATATTTTAAAACTAATCACAACAAGGCCCCGCAATGGGATTTGATTGTTTATTTATTTTCTGTAACCACTTATCCTGTTAGGGGTTGCAGGGGTGCTGGAGCCTATCCCAGCTGACATTGGGCTGAGAGGCAGGGTACACCCTGGACAGGTTGCCAGACTATCACAGGGTTGACACATAGATCTACATCTTTTGCACAGCGGCAATATTTGTCAATCGTCTGTCTATAATTTTGTTAAAGATGGCTGCTGTGCATATAACCCACTGTTCCACAATTACCTTAGTCTTGCTGATTCTTTACTGTATCAGGGCTCGACAGTGCGAGCGTTTCACTCGCATTTGCGACTAAAAATATGTGTGTGCGAACTGTAAAAAATATTTAGGGGCACATGTGCACATAAAAAAAATTATCCGAAGCAGCCTATGTTTTTGTCAATAAAATAATATGATAGTCTAACTGCAAATGTTGGAGGAACTCCAGTCGCCTTCCCTCTTCCCTCTTCCTCGTATGACACGGTTTTGGGCGGTTTTCCAAGCCACTGTCGGCACAATGAATGTAAGTCCCACTGTCGGCTGGGTGGAAATAAGTCAAAGTGTGGAGGAGACGGACCGGGAAAAGCGGCGGACCTCCGGGGAAGCCTGCTCCATTCTCCCCGCAGTTAGGGACCATTCTCCATGGCCAGGCTGTCGGCTGGGTGGGAATAAGTCAAAGTGTGGCGGAGAAGAGGGGCCGGGAAAAGCGGCGGACCTCTGGGGACGCCTGCTCCGTTCGCAGAGACAGGTTTTGCTCTGGGCAATGTGGGCGTCCGCCAAGGGCGCAATCTATGTGAGGGCGCACAAGCATCCTCCAAAAAAACAAACAAACCCAAAAACAAAAAAAGAAACCTCGCCAGTTTTCCAGACTACCGCTCATTTCCACATCAAGTTAGTGGAGTGGACGCTGGGGCACCCCTATTATCACATTTCAACCAGCAGCAGAAAGAAAAGTTGAATCCTGGCGATTGAACGGGGGTCACAGACAGGAATACGGCGGAGGCTCATAGTGCTCTGCGGCGCAAGATAACGCCTTACCGGCGACAGAGAAGTCCGACTCCAGGTCCAGTAATTTCCCCTTTCATTGGAGTCATGACTGCCAAGTAGTACCTGGACAACCGAGCCGTGGCGGCACACAGGTATGTGGCGTGTCAGAGGAGAAATGAGCCGTTCACATTTCTCTCTTTGTGGCAGAGTTTCAGAGGACCTGGAGAATGTTTTAGCATAGTAATAACATTATATAAGATAATCATATTGCAAAGATAATAACATTATAGACATAATTAAATTGCAATACTTTTTCAAAACTTGATGATTTTACCTTTCTGTACATTTCGTATACAAATTCATTAAATAATTTTGCTTGTAAATGTCTATTACACGTGCTCCTTTGGGAAAAAAGTTAGCGTCAAGCCCTGTGTATTGCACCCAGCCCCCAGTTCAATGGTTTGCCCTCAGTGCCCTCCTCCTCCAGCTATGCCCCACCTCCATTTATTTTTCACCCCTCTCTCCAGTTCTGCTGTATTAAAGGCTAAGTTCGGTTTTTTGACACCTGGGCCTTATTTTTAGGAATAAATACGCTCGTAGACTCACCCAGATGATTTTGGTGGAGCTCGGAGCCGTTTTCGAGCAATTTAGATCCATCCGACGGCGTCTTCTCTCATGCCATAGAAGCGGACGGGGCCAAAACATCGAAGCCCCTAAATTAGACATTATCTGCTGCGAACTCGCTCATTTCACCTACATTTTATAAATGAATGGCCAGTGTTATCACCATGTCCGCTCAACTTCCTTGTTATGGTCATCCGGGGCTTTACAACGATGGGTCACTTTTGGTGACGTCATAGACGTGCGCCGCAGGAGCGCAGCTGAGTTCCGCCGGCGCTAGGCTAGGCTATACAGCTACACAGCTACTCTTGTGCAACATGACGGAATATTTATCCGATGTAGAAGTGTCTGATGACGACTCTGAGTATGATGGATGCCAGTATCGTTTTGAGCCAGAATACACCAACAAGGAGCTATTTGAAAGGAGGATGCAGAGGGAAAGAGCCGAACAGCTGGCCAGAGAACAAGCGACCACTGCACGTCCACGAATGGGGGCTAACTGGTGTTGTTGTTGTGAACACTGCACGCCACAGACAACAGAAGAGGAGAGCCTTAGCTGCTCAGAGTGGGACTTGAGACCAGAGGAAACACGTATTGATGCCCCCAAAATACGTGTCTCACTACACTGGAAGATTTTTCTGCCATGACAAACCGGGCTGTGGTAGAGACTTTTTTTATGTCCCGAGAGTCAACTGGCAGACGCAGCCGAAGCCAGCAGGACCGACGGACAACTTTCGATAGAGTAAGTAGCCCATACAAATGCAAAAAGGGTATATTTTCTATGAGTGTTTGCTTTATAAATAAATAACGGTCGAACAACTGACAATTAGTTTTGGAGAAAGCATATGACTACTTGTAAGTGTGCGCTAACAATGCAGACCCGTGGTGATTGCAGCTCGAGTCACAATTTATTGCCTGCAGAGAATAACCATATCATATGCATTGCGAGTTAGTTTTCAAAAACTAGCATGGACTAGAGTAAATTATATTGCGTTACAGTGCAGTATTCTTTTGCAGGAATGTATTTTTAGAAGGCTACTCCTGCTCAGACATAGGTCGTGAAGATAGCTATTCATTTTATACAAGGAGCTTTATACGCTGGCCGACGTGCACTGGTTATCGACCAATATTATTACATCTTCAAAAGAAATGCATTACCTCCGCTGCGTCTGTTTTGCCCTCTGAAACAAGCGGGATGGCATTCCTCCTGAGGTACTGACGCTCAGCTTCCTGGCCTTTTATCTTTGTCGTCTTCGTAATGAAGTCTTCTGGAGCGAAGTGAGCGCTGCAGACCCGGTGACTCCTCAGTTCTTCCATAGGAATATTCGGGTCCATTTTCAGGACAACAAGCCAGATCTTTAGTAACTCCAGGTTTTTCAAAGGAAGCCTGTGGAATGTGGAATTTGTCCAACTAGTCATTTTGTTTGGACAAAGTGGAAAAACGCAATGACAAACCATGTTTGTACCCGTGTAGCTGTATAGCCTAGCCTAGCGCCGGCGGAACTCAGCTGCGCTCCTGCGGCGCACGTCTATGACGTCACCAAAAGTGACCCATCGTTGTAAAGCCCCGGATGACCATAACAAGGAAGTTGAGCTGACATGGTGATAACACTGGCCATTCATTTATAAAATGTAGGTGAAATGAGCGAGTTTCGCAGCAGATAATGTCTAATTTAGGGGCTTCGATGTTTTGGCCCCGTCCGCTTCTATGGCATGAGAGAAGACGCCGTCGGATGGATCTAAATTGCTCGAAAGCGGCTCCGAGCTCCACCAAAATCATCTGGGTGAGTCTACGAGCGTATTTATTCCTAAAAATAAGGCCCAGGTGTCAAAAAACCGAACTTAGCCTTTAACACCGGGTTTAATATATTTTGCTTCCATCTCTCTGCCCTGCTCTACTCTAAGTTAAGTGTCCGATAGCTGGCGGTCAAGCTAACACAAGCTAATCATTCAAACGCAGTTCAATTGTCCATTTCTGTTGCACACTCACCCACACTCATTTGGATATCAGGCTGTAACGGACACCTAAACAGCATGTGCTTGGAATTAGTGTGTGTTGAAACCCTGTCCGTGTCCGTGTGTGTGTGTCTGTGTGTGTGTGTGTCCGTGTGTGTGTGTGTGTGTGTGTGTGTGTGTGTGCGCGCATGCTGTTTTTAGACTAACTCATCTCTTATTGGCCAGCTGAGTTTGATAACACTATACTATTGGTGGAACTACCCATGTGCTTCACTGAAAATCAGAAGATGATTCGTTAAAACCTTTTAAACCCTAAGCCTATTTTATAGGCCTCTGCTTGAAAATTGCATACACATAATGAAATGAATATATCTCTGCAACCACAAGCTCTATTTGAATACTTTTGGTGTCATGGTAAAGGGAACACTTGTGAGATTTGTTAATATCAGTATATGTGTTATATGTGAGGACTACATGAAGATGGCACACAGCACAAATGAAATAGTTTGAGGTTTGCCTGAAAAAAGCATTTTCAGGATGAGTTTCCCTTTGGAATGATGCAGCTGCAGCTCTAAACCTCTATCACATCATAGTACAATATGTGAACATTAACTCTGCAAAGGTTGATGCTGATAAAGTGAAGCAGAACAATATAAGAAAGGTTTTCGCACAGAAAATTCAGACGAGCTCTCCAAAATTGCTCCATGTTTGCATGTGATTTTTGTCATGTACAATCCTATATCTTTTATTTTTTGTTTCTGTAAACTCCAAACTGACCAACACACACCTACTACATTTGAAGCTGAGTTTCTATTCTGAGCTTTGGAAGCCCGTATCTCCGTGATGGCTTGGCCGATTTGAGTGATTGACACCTCGTTTGATTCATTAGAGCCAATAGAATGACACTATACCCACTGAAACGAGATTGACAGCACTGTAAGCCAATCAGAGTCAGCAGAACGCGTTGTGGGGGAGATGTCGGCTGCTGCGTGTGGTCATTGTTTTGGTTCCGCCAGTCCACCTGGACTAATTGGAATGACGGACCACATCTGGTAATACAGGAATGAAACGTGGATCAACAGCAGAATGCACATTTCACCGCAAAAACAAGGTAAGAGCCATATTACAAATATATTTTGGCAAAAAGATTTCTGTTGTTGTTCTTTGGCCTGTAGCTCTCTGATGCTTTGTGGCAGAGTGATTTGGTGCATACATGTGGAAACAACGGCGTCTCAGCTTTCATTTGAGATGAACGGCGTATATTTTGAATAATGATATACTGAGTGGTTCAGGATATCGTTGCTGTATGGAGTTGTTGGAGTTAGTTGTTGTTTATTTAGTTGTTGTTTGAGCTGTGTTTGGGGCATGTAAAAAGGGTTTTTACAACCTGCTGTTTAATTTGATGCAACATCACTATATTCTTTGTGATCAGTGTATTGCTACACACTGTGCTTGTAAAGTTGCTCTCAAAATCCCAACAGGTTTTAAATGCTAACTTATGCCAAGTCGTTGCCACAAATAAAAAAAATATATATTAGAAATATCCGTCAAGCCAGAAATCCAGTGCTACGCCGGAGTACTTTAAGCCCTGCATTCAGGCTCACATTTACATGTACGGGCAATTTAGAGTCACCAATTAACATGCATGTCTTTGGACTGTGGGAGGAAGCTGGAGTACCCTGAGAAAACCCATGCTGACACAGGAAGAACATGCAACCTCTGCACCGAAGGGCTCCCCCACCCTGGAACAAGGATTTGAGTGTTCAGTACTAAATTGATGTGCATCATCTTATCATCTTAATATGATGAGTACATAGAAACAAGAAGTCTCAGTTATTTATTTTTGGTCAGAGCTGTGTTTCTTTCTAGCCAGCAAGAGTTTGTCTCGTCTCTCTAGTAAGTTTAAAAATGCACTCGTAGCTACATTTCAACAAAACAACATCAGCATTAAAGCGGTCGTAGAGATGTTAAACTCTTCAACCTGTGCCAGTTTCAGTGCAGTCTATGAAAACAAAACTAGAGTTGGTCCCCTGAGGGTTTAAATATAGTCAGGACACAAAATAGGTTGCAGGTGTGTTAACATGTAGCAAAAGCAAAATGACTGAGTCTGCTGGATTTGTGCACAGCTGATCCTCTATGCCATGGAATAAGATTCTCACATGTTAAAACAAGAACTCATCTGGGACACGAAAAGCATTCAAATACATGTTGAAAACAAAAGAATAGCACTCAAATTACCTTCATGTCCATTTGACATCAGTCCTCTAGTGATCAATGATTAATCAAGTCCCTATCTGACGAGATTTAATCTAAGAATATGTAATATTAATCATGGATTGACGAAAAACACCTACCAGCCATGAGCTTTAACGACTCATATAATTACCTCTGCTGCCTGGATTTAATGAACTTTTCTAAGAATTAATGACTGACAAAAGAAAAAAAAAACAACTCTGAAAAGTGCGTAAAAAGTCCCCTGCAAACTAGATCCAGTCTTTTGTGTGGAAAGTAAGATTGTTAGATAGAGCTGGAGAGCCTCAGGTAGGGATAGTTCTGCGTTGTTTAATCCTTACCTGACAGATGGTGTGAAATGCCTGCAGGCTGCCAGTCAGATGATTAAGACTGCAGCAGGTTTCCTCAGAGGAGCACTTCCTGGCTCTGCTGGGTGGACTACAGGTGAGCTGCACTTCATCTGATCTTACAGAGGAGAGAAATTTGGTTTTGTTAAGATGACAGGTTTTTGTCTGTGTGCAGCTGCATGTCTTCATCACTGCGGGCCCCTGCAAACACTACATCCGTATTTCCAGAGGTCAGTATTATAAGAATAACACCCCGGTGTGTCTGTAGAAACAGTTTAAGATTTTCATGCCATGCTGCTGTGTTGTGCTATGGCCAATTCAAGTGCTAGATTTTGTTATTTACGTGACAACGCCTGAAAGCAACACAGGCTCCGCTCCAACTGAATGTGTGTACAGTACCCTGCTGCGCTGCTGTGCAAGTGGTGTGTTTGATTGTGCCTAACAGCAGTCTTTTGATGGTCATTTACACTCTGTCCATAACAATAACTATGACTAATAACTATGAATATGTAATAAACGGTGTTGGGCTCAGGTCGGGTTTGGACTTAAAAATCAGAAAGTCTGTCAGGTTCGTTCAGGAAAATGTATGATATATGGGGTGCCCCCCTAATATAATGGTAGGGCAAACACTGGCACAGTTTCAAGGTGAACACCCAAGATTCAGTACTGACCAAATGTCTCCCTTTCTGTTGCTGAGATATGACGTTGAGTAACGACTAGAAATGACATTATGATGTCACTGTGAAGCTGACCTTTAACCGTTTGGATATAAAATATCATCACTTTATCATTATATGCTATTAGACCTTTGTGTGAAATTTTGTCATAATTGGCGGAAGAATTCTTGAATTATTCTTCAGTCCAGGTGGATGTTTGTGCCAAATTTGAAGAAATTCCCTCAGGTTGCTTGAGATATCACATTCACGAGGACACAGTGACCTTAACCTCTGACCACCAATTTCTAATCAGTTCATCCTTGACTCAAAGTGTATGTTTGCGCCAAATTTGAAGAAATTCCCTCAAGGCATTCTTTAGATATTGCATTCCCAAGAATAAGATGAACGCAAGGTCACAGGGACCTTGACCTTTGACCACCATGGAAATAGTTTATCACTGAGTCCAAGTGAACATCTTTACTGTAGCACTGCAAGAACTATTTTTAGTACCAATAGGATAGAAGAGTCTTTAAGGAAACTGGACAAGGTTTTAACATCCATGAGTGTCATCCAGCTCTCTTTAAGAGAAGGCAGATTCTGTCTGGTCAAAAAAGTCACCTTGAAGAAGTTCGCCATTTTGGGTCAAATAAGTTTATTTGCTGTCTTTGCAAGAGTTGGATATAACAGATACACTTACATGTCTGCTTTTGGAGTATGGAGTTTGATCCAGGGGGCAATTATCCTAGAATAAATAGTCGACCAGCACCGCTAAAGCTTACCAATTAGCACGTTACCGGGCCAGCTATATTTTAAACTATGCAAAGCGGCAGGTTTTAGGTGTACAGATTGTGTGGGTGTCTCCAAGCGCTCCTGCTATTTTAGTTCACGTATGTGCAGCACAGCAAAGTGCAAAAGGGTGAAGTAAAAATATAAATTGAATCATATAATAATTCACTCCCAGCCAGTCACATCAGTGGTTTCATCGCTCTGAAACAGCTGAGCCAATTACAGGGGAGCAAATGGAAAGACATTTCTTGATGTTCTCCTTCAAATCATGTTGTCTGGACAATGCGGAGCAGCACAACATGAGCACACAAACTGCAACACAAATCTGTAACCAAAGGCAGATGGTGTGAGTTTTTTTTAATTTAATTTGTCCAGTGATTACAGATATAAATACCATGTTTATATGATTGCATCAATCCAACATGATTTTAGTTTAAATCCTACTTTATCTATATCATAAATGGTGAAAAACTAAAGATATGAGCTTCCCCAAAGGGCTCCATGTCTTATTTGTTTAACCCGTATAGAAATTAAACATAAAAAGACTAATTGTGGTTAGAGCCTTTAAGCCAGGCACTGAGCTCCTTCTGCTCAGGCTCAGATTGCTGGATGAAGGTGAACCTGACCCAACTTTGTGTGTGACTGAGTTATCTTATCTGACTTTCCTACACCTTGGAGCAACTCCTCCTAATGCTATAGATGTGATTATTAAATTTTTACTTATTTTACACGTCTGGTTCAATAATGGTTAAAAACAGCCTGAAGGTTTCTTTTTTTATAATCCTGGATTGATGAAACCAGACCAGACAAGAAAGGAGATCCAAACGGCATTAAAAGTGAGCTCAGTATAACTTTTCCTCTGTTTTATCCTTGAAACACTGATGTTAGACAACTACAGACGGCAGCTTCACTAATCCTATTGGTTTCTCTTTCAGGGCAACTCGGGTTTTTTGTTGTTTTGGAACAAAGCTGATCACACTGGCAGCAGCCTCCTGGAAGCTTCAGACGGTCGAGTTGTTGGTCGGTTCACCGCAGCTTTTCTCTGCCAGGAATTAATACGCTTACTGCTGGATTACACCGCAGCAGACAGCAGCTCTACTGACTCTGCCCTCTAAAAGTCAACAAGAGACATCAAAATAACACGAGTGAAAAGGGCAGACGTCTCAGAGATCATAACTTTTAAGAGTAAATAGCATATTTCACTTCCCTTTACTTTTCGGAGGCGATAATGAAAAGTGGAGACGGTGCAACAAGTTTGTCGGCAGCAAAATAATTGTGATTGATGTTGCCAAGTCAAAAATAGCTGCATTTACTGTATTGAACTCAGTCAGTGAGGCATATATCAATTTATTGCATTCAGACAATAACCTTCCTGCTAACCCATTGATCATCTCTTTGCAGTTGACTGGAACACATATGGATTTCACTTTGGCTGAAACTATATACACTATTTACTACTTCACATATAATGGGCTTTATGTAGTAATTAAACAATCTAAATATGCAAGTCCACTATGTGTGATACTCTGAAGGGAGTATCAAATTTTAATTTTGAGGAGTGCTGAGAGGAAACTAATCAACTCGTCAATCAGAGCTCTGTAGATAACCAGAGTGTAAATGGATTCCACCAGAGCTTTTTGTGCATTAATGGCCTCATTAAAAGGAACAGAGGAAAAGAGGGTTTCATTAAACTTGAAAATAGAATTTCAATTCACCTCCTTCATTAAATTTTTTTAAGGCAAATTTCAATAAGCCCAGAATTATGGCGAGAACATTAATGATGTAGTTCATAAATTAGTCATGCGTAAGAGTTCAATGTGGATTTACCCCGGCAGACTTTTTGTCGCAATGTGATGTTATTGAATGGATATTGGTTTACCCATTTAAGTCACTGCTGCTGAAGTGCATCTGTGCTCAGTATCAGAACAACTTTGTTGTAGTGCAGAGAGGAAAAAGAGAAAATGTGACCAAATGGCTCCGAGAACACAGGCTGGTTAACGTGATGTGCAGACAGGCCAGACAGACTGAGGGATGGATGGCTGGTCAGCCAGCGGAGTCAGGGGAAGATCAAATTATTCTGGATGAAGTCATTTCAGTGGAGCTTCATTTCTTTTCAAGATCTTATTAGTTGACACCAACTATTCTAAAATACTTCCAACAAAGAGAAAAAAGAGACAAACCTGAGGCGAGAGCAGAGCAGCTGGATAATGAGGGAGCAGACTGACAAAGTCGTTTTATCAAACCAGCTGGATGACTGCAGGGGCAGCCTGCAGCAGGGACTCTGGAGAATGAGCCTGGGAACCACAAGCAACACCCTCGGATCCAGGGCTTTACATTAACCTAAACCCAGGCAGATAAAAATCTGGGAGCCCACAGATGAAACCTGCCGGTGCCCAGAGAGGCTCTTCAACTGCAGACCCAGCAGGAGTAAAGGTTTAATGTCCCAGAGGGGCAATTTGGCTCAACAGAGAGCAGTCAATGAATTATCAAATAAGGACTAGACATTTTGCAAAGGGATCACTCCAGCCACGATACAGTGATCCACAACCTAAAACATATGTGGGCCAGGGGCGTAGAGTGTGGTGGGACCAAGGGCCCCTTTTGTACTTCCTACCACCCTGCCTGCAGCACCCTTGTTGTGACCACACCCATCTCAAACCTGGCCTTCATTCAATGCATCTGGCACTGTTGTGAAGCTATCATGTGACAAAATCTGTCCACAAGCAGACAGACATGTAAACACCTGGCAAAGTATTCAAAACTGCTTCTGGGGTAGTTCCTGCTATGATAGGTGCCTCCGGGACCACATTTTGCCATGACACACACACACACAGTCACAAGGTGAAAATAATACCAGCCCCGCTGTCACAGCTAGTCTAAAGTATAGCAATGACTAAAAAACAACAATAAATTCAAGTATGCAGTGGCATCTCGCTGTCATTGTCACCAAAACCATCCAGAAAAAGCAACGTGAAAAGAATCCAGAAACTACAGGATAAAATCCATAGCAGGCCAGTTTATATTTTGTTTGAAAAGCCAATAGCTGATGTACTAAAAGACCTCACAGTACATATGTGCTGGTGCCACCCCCAGGGAGACAACGGTCATTGTCACCACTCTGTTACATATTATAGTACATCACATTCTGTTTACACAACCCTCCTCCACAATCACCAAATTTCCATATGATCCCAATTTCTCAGGTCGTCCTGTGTTGCTGCGGCTGCTTTGAAAGTCGTGGGAGAGCCTTTCTGAGTGATGGCTTTATTGGTCCACGCTCTCCGGGGTCCTCCTCCTCACTGTCAGTGTCACTACTCTGTTAAACATTACGTTACACTCAACTTTATTGGCACTGGACATATTACAAGCTCACACAACCTTCCTCCAATATCACAAAATCCTCATCTGAAATGTCGTCCCATGAAGACATTTTATTTAAAAGACCCCTGCAGGTCCGGGCAATGAACTGAAATTAAATGAACGAACCCTCCACCACTGGCCTCACCTCTGTAAATGTCTCCTGACTCATTCACGATCATGTTCACCAGAGCTTTAAGCTGGATTTATGAAGATTTATTGGCCTGCTTTCATACAATGGCTCCCTCACCAGTTTGGTCATGGGTAACTGAGAAGCTTTCAAAAAAACTTCAATAAGTAGAAGAAATTAGGTGAAGTTACTCTTACTGTGCGCCAAACTCCTGCCTCTTACTGAAAACTACACCCCCTTTCCCCTTGTGTAGAATATCATTCATGTGTCACACTTTGGATATAAAAGCATAAATATGACACTTGGTTTTCAGACTCGACTTTCTGTACCAGCGCTGAAGTTAAAATGATGAGTGAGGAGCATACTCGGCCGTAATGGAAATAACAGTAGCGGAAAATTTAACTTACAGGGGATTTTCCTCTTTGCTCTGCTGTCTCTTTAATGGTGACTGAATGTATTCAGAAAGTCTTAGACAGAAAAACGCCTGAATAAAGCGTGAAATGTCTGCACTTTCTGAAGTGAATCTGATTAAGCTGAACAGCCTCAGAAATGGAAATGTTCTTTCTTTCTTTGTGAAAGTTGTGCTTCAGATCTCTGTTCACTTTACTAAGACGAGATTTGTTCACACATTGTCAGACAGGAGCAAAAATATACATGGAAATAATGTGAATTATCTGAACCCATGAAGCTGTGTTCGGTTTATCTCCCTGACACACTGAACAGCCTCAGAAGTGGAAATGTCTCTTTTTAAGATAAGAGACATCAGAGCTCCTTAAGCTTTCTTAAATATACGAAGGATATACAATTACTGTTTATCTCACATCAGGCAGACCGACGTGTTGACAGAGTGTCCGGTAAATGGTTGAAATATCATGTTGATCCAACAGCTTATCCTTTGACGTGCCTATTCCTTTCATTTCTGCTGGTATGGGAGAAAATCCGACCCTGAATTGAGTTTTGACTGACACAAACTCAACAGAGAGTCACACTCACTGACATTTATTTAGTTTTAATATAAAGTTAATGCTTTCTGCCTGAGATAATTGGCCTGTATGTATCTGAGAACATGCTGTGAAACTATCGTGCTGGTACTGCAGATTATCTCTGTCTTTTCAAGTGAATAAAGGATGGAACAACCATCTTGTTTATTGCGAGACACTCAGACAGAGAGAAATGGAGAGATAGTGTCGGTGAAGCAGCATTTGCCTGCAGATATTTTCAACAGAGAACAAGACGCTGCAGTAATTTCACTGAGGACAGCGAGACAGATAAGAGAAACAGTTTACCTGCTGTGAAATCTGACAGAAACAGGAGAGAAATGGACTGTGGTTAATAGAAGCAGGGTGAAATATACTGCTGTAATTACACGTGTTCAGTTACCCTCTGTGATTGGTGAAGGGGCGGGGGACAATGTAATTCAAGAAGAAAAATGTGAAGATTAAACCTTAGGATATAACCTGAAGCTCTGAAGGACTAAAATATCTTTTTGTTGTTGGGAAGAATTCCTGCCAGCAGCCTGACTACAGTAAGTCTGTTAGTGGGAAACCAGAACCCTCTGGAGCGACTGACAGGTGATTTTCCACTTACTGACTCTCTAAAGCACCAAGTGACAGACTGACTGAGTGACTGACTGATGGGTTGAGTGACTGACTGTGCCAACAACTTTCATTATTGAATTTACACAACCAACCTGTTTCTAAAAAATGTCAAGTTGTTTCAGAGATATAAAGTTTTTGATGGGATGTTATTTTGAGTTGCAATTATGATACATGACTGGAGTTTATCTTACAGTTTACATCAATGTTTGTGAAAACATGGATGCTTCACACACATTATTTCCCAGACTGCAGATAAAAATCATACAATCAGCACAGTTTCAAGATCAGTGTCACTATTTCAGTGTCCAAATGTCTCCCATCTGTTCCCAAGTTATGGTGTTAATTAATGGCCAGAAAAGTGTTTTATGCAGACTATTATGATGTCACAGTGAAGTTGACCTTTGACCTTTGGAAATAAAATGTCATCACATCATAATTTTATTCTCGTAGACATTTCTGAAAAATGCAATTCACACATTAGTTATAATTACTGTAAGACTTCTTGAGCCAAAAACATGTTTTGTGAGGTCACAATGACCTTGACCTTTCGCCACCAAAATGAATCCATTTATTGGTGATTCAAGTAAATGTTTGTGCCAAATTTGAAGAAAGGTGTTCTTGAGATGTTGCGTTAATGAGAATGAGACAGATGCGAGGTCACAGTGACCTTGACCTTTGACAAAATCAAATCACTTCATATTTGGCAAAAACATTCACTGGGACTCAGGATGAAGAAATTCCCTCAAGGCATTCGTGAGATGTCGCACTCACCTAGACTGAGATGGATACAAGCTCATACTGACCTTGACCTTTGACCACCAAAGTCTAATCAGTTCATCGCTGAGTACATTTGAACATTTGTGCCAAATGTGAAGAATATCCCTCAAGGCGCTCTTGAGATATTGTGTTCACGAGAACTGGACGGACGGACGAACAGACAGAACCCGAAAACACAATGCCTCCGGCTACGACTACCGCCAGCACAGAGGCATAAAAATATCAACCCTGGAGATTTTTGAAATACATTACCAGTAAGTAGCAGCCACATACCTGCATTACTGAAAAAAACCATAGACTGTATATAAAGATGGACTATGCATCTCCACTTCCTCCCACTATACAAAAATGATGCTAATATATCCCAGATACAGGGGCTGCATTTTGCACTGGTGACATCATTTGGAGCTAGAGTTTGTGCAGTAGTGATCAGACAGTGGATCTGCATTATTGGGCTCCTGCCCTTACACACGCTCGACTCAACTGAGACTAGCTTCATTAATTGCCAGCATACTGAACACAGACACAGCTGTTAATCATGGCGTCTTTTTATAGCAACAAATAAGAAAAATTAACACTTGAATATACATCAGCGTGATTGGAACTACCTCAAAAGACGGAGAGCATCTTCAGGAAAAATGTATTTATCGTGAACTTTGGTGGCAGGAATCATGTTTCATCACGAAACAATATTTCTTAAAAAAATGTCTAGGCTTCAATATTCACAGCATGTCCCACCATCATTTTACATCCACTAAAAGTGCTTGTTTTTGTTTTAATATAAGTGCTGCTATGCTTGTCTATTACATCATAGAATTATACATTAATGGTTCTAGGGTACTGACATTATGGTAAGTTCAATTAATCATATATATACATGTGGTTATGTTTCTTAAGTGAGTTTAAAAAGTGTGCTTTCCCAGCATTTACAGACTGAGGGAAAGGACTGCAAAAGGACTTCTTGCTGACTTCACACTCACTATGCCTGATAATGATGACTGCACACCGACTCCATCTATACAGCAGCCAGCCGCTGGTGTTTCATTTACAGATTTACCCATCATTTACACGTGATTTTTTTTTTTTTTTTTTTTTTTTTTTTTTGTTGCTTTCAGACTCTCTGATTCTAAACTGACCTCACAGCTTGCTCTGAATACCCTGTCTGTACAACCGACTGTTTTTTACTGAGTTTTGGGGATCTCTGAGGAGTGTTGTGAAGCGTGATATTAGACCCTGAGCTTCACAATGGGAGGCTTCAGAGTCCCAACAACCATTGAGCGTCTCCGACCCATCAACTGTGACTGACAGCTGCTCTCATCTGGAACAAAACACTGCTAAAAGAGAGAGACACTGACTCAGTGGTGTGAAATGATGAGGAGAGGGTCAGCAGACTAAACCTGGTATTAGAACAGAGTGACTGTCTACAGATTACTGAACAGCACTGACGGATTCGGACAAAACCAAGACCTGAACCTGCTAACAGGACAGAACTGACCACAGATCACTGGACAACATGATGGCGCGACTGAACGTCCAGATTCAGACGGAAAATCATTAACTCTGATCCAGGGAAAATGTCAACCCCCAGGATGTGGTTTGTGGTGAATCTATACCGGTCACTTAGCAATAGCATCATGTGCACTCGTGCCTTTAAAGAGGGCTAACAGACCCGTATAATTGTAGCTGATGTTGTTTTCAAGTCATCATATTGCTTACTTGTTTACCAATTAAAAAAATATTCAGTTTATTATCAACTGAGACAAAGAAAAGGTGGAACTGAAAATGACTATAAATAACTAAAGGTGCAATACCAATAACATTTCTATGACTCTTCTGATTATTGGCCAAATGTATGATTACTCTCCATCAGACTCTACATTTATGACCTAACACAACAATGAAGGTGCTTGCAAATGTGCCTCCAACTTTTCAGGAGAATTTGGAATACATTAAGCTGCTGTAGGCTTCTGTGTTGCATTTGCTGATCAAGGAGCTCCTCTGCAAACTCTATTCATAAAGAGCTTTTCGAACCACCCAAATTCAACCTGCTGAGCACCAAAGACGTCTTCAGCAGGGAGTCCTGAGGAGAGACCTGCAGCGAACTGACTGAAGAATTTCAAAAGGTTCTGTCCAGAGACGCAAATGCTAGTGTTTCAAAGATCCTTCTCCACATGGAGGGCATCTTGGTGGTGGATAAAACATTAAGTCCTTGTTCTCACAGCACTTAAGCCATTGTTTCTATCTATAATGTGACTTTGTAATTAAAATGTGATTGCTGATATCTGGGTACAGTTTACTGGGGCCATGTGTTAAGACACAGATAGTCTATGCAATGTGCCATACAGGCTGACACACAGATTACAGTATATTGTCACTGTATTACAACAGTAGATTCAGATTCAGTTCCGCAATACGTTGCAAAAGTATGCAAATAAGATGTTGTTGTAAGTAACATTTACATACAGTACCTCAACTCCAATCAGCTCATAAGTTGCATTAAACCTGACTGATTCAGGGTTCATGCTAGACTTGATGGTCCGGAGCCTTGCTTTGCTGTGATTGGCAATAGTGCGAAATCGTGTTCCTCCAATCACAGCGAACAAACATTCGGAAAGCAGGGGCACGGAATCGCTGAAAAAAATGACAAAGTCAACAGCTCCATATTCAGGGGTGACCAGACACTGGAGGACAGCCGGCAGCGGGCACTCGGCCGTGGGCATGAACCCCTGGCTTGGCTCTCGGCTGCCTGGCTCTATCCCACAGCCCCTACGCAGCCTCCAGCAAGCCCCACTAACACTGGCTGTGCTCTGCTCTTCCGCCAGAGAACCAGAAGGAGGGTGGGAAGTCGGCCGGCCCGTGCCTATGGTCGTGGGCCGTCCGCCAGTGTCCACATACACCTGGATGTGGAGCTGTGGACTTAGTGCAGTTTGCTGAGATGCAATAATGGCAGAAAAGCTTTGTGGCTGTAGTCAAAGGAGTCAAAATCAACAATCTTTGCTCCACTGCTAAACAGCCAATCACAGCAGTACAGAGTTTCTGACAGTCCCTCCGGACCATCCACTGTAGCATCAACCTTGATACAGCCAGAGCTCAGAAAATATATCACGTAGGTTTTCTGCATCACAAACAGCTCTAAATTGTCTGTATTGTCTTTATAGAAGAGACTGTATCACCTAGAGGTACAGCAGTTCTCATATCATCACTGCAGAACCTGAAGGTCACATTTTTTATGTGCTCGTGAATGCTGCTCTTCACTCTGAAATGCAACATGTTGCCAAATGCCATCTATACCGCTGGTGCTGTTGTGAACTAAAAGGCTGTTGACAGACACTTTGAGCAGAGAGATCCTGTGAGGAGATTCAGAGAGTCTGAGTGAGAATGTCTTGTCTGACATCTGCAGGGATGGAACAACAGACGAGATCCTGAAGCTGCTTTCTGAGCTGTCTAACATGACAACTGGGCTGTTACAGAGATTTATCTGCATCAAACTGCTGCAGGAGTTAAGTTTACAATTTTGGGCAGGTCGTTAAATTAACATAGATTATTAATAACGCTGAAGTGCTCCCTGGTTTATTATTTCAATTTTAATTTAAACCAGCCAGTAATTCTCCCTGTACTGGCAGTGCTGATTGCTTTGTAATTTCAGAGAAATTGCAGTAATTTCCTCTATATTAAATTATGGTTATTAAGAAATGAACATGTTGCATAGAGCAAAGAACAGTGAGAATTAAACCCCGTAGCAGAAATGTCAGAATAACCTGGAGCAGAAAAAAAAAAGAGTGAAGGCCGAAGGAAAGAAGCCAGAGGGGAGAAGTGATTGAACTATCACAGCAAGGCAGGAAAAGCACCAACTCCTCCTGCTGAGACTCTTCTCACAATCTGGAAACACACTGACAAGAAGTCTGATTTGGCAAAACTCAGGAAACCACTTAAAGCCCCAAAAAGAGGGGAAACTTAGCACGTAAAAGTCCAAAAACTAAGCACATCTCCGTTTTTTATTGCCTACATGTTTAAGGAATTGAGTACATTTTCTTTCCCACACACTAAGGTCCACCCAGCATCTCCTCTTGGAGTAAAACATCGATCCAGGATGGAGATAACCCTTGATATCAGTTGCTATGTAGCCCAGTAGCCTGTAATTTAAATAATGAAACCATGATGACAGCTATTACTTGTAACTATTTGAAGTGCTATTCTATTTTTTTAGGATTTTGGTGTTTTATTCAGAGGTTTACAGATCAGTTTTTAAGTTTTGCTTCTCTCAGACATTCTGGCTCTAAAGTGACTGTTTGAATGCCTGATTTTTGGGGATCCCTGAGGAGTGTCGTGAAGCGTGATATTAGACCCTGAGCCTCACAATGGGAGGCTTCAGCCCCTGAGCATCTCTGACCCGTCAGCTGTGACTGACAGCTGCTCTCATCTGGAACAAAACGCTGCTAAAAGAGAGAAGCTGTCTCGGTGGTGTGAAATGATGAAGAGAGGGTCAGCGGACTAAACCTGCTATTAGAACAGCGTGACTGTCTACAGATTACTGGGCGCTCTGAGAATGATGGATTTGGACGAGACCAAGAAGTGAACCAGCTAATAGCAAGGAGGACTGACCACAGATTAGTGGACAACTGAAAGTCCAGGTTCAGACAAAGAATCTCGGTTAAGGGAATAGGAAGATTGCAAGCTTGACCCGTGTTACATATGGATTGTTCATGATGTGACTTGAGCAAGCCAGCAAAACCCTGCCTGCTTGTTCAGTGGACTGAAAATGCTAATAGACTAAAGAATTTGCCTGAAGTTTGAGCAATGAAACAACAGGACTCACCTATGCCCAGACAGCAAGGGAGAGGGACGGGCAATCTTCTTGTTGTGAAGATACTGCTTGTTGTTTTTCCAGTGCGTCTGCATAAGTGCATGTTTAAATGATTCAAGAAGTTAACAGCAGAGTGGATGCTGCAGCGTTTGCAAGGAAAGATGAAGTATTTAATAAAGGTGTATTATACCCTTTTCCCACTAAAAATTAGCGTATGTATGCAGGTTTTTGAAATGCCGTTACTGCAGAGTAATTTGGCTGATCGCAACCCTTCCCACTAAAGACAAAAGCCAGATGTTGCGGGTGTTTTTGGTACAGTGGGAAAGAGGCTTTATGTTCAACTTGGGGGGGGGGGGGAGAACTTGAAGAAAAAATAAAGTCCAAATTCTGCTTGTTTCCCACCAAACTGTGTGAGTACATTTCACCTTGACAGTTCTAATCCACTCCGGTTTGTGCGACAGGTGTCACTGATGCAACGCTCTGCAACACCATCATTCTGTTACATTCCTTAGTTTGGGTCAGATTTAAAACAAGACACTACCCATAATGTAATGTAACACTCAAATACGGCAGTGCTGCTGTTTTGGTTTAAGGGACTGAACCTATAAAGAGGAAATTGCCCACATATACATTTGAACAATTATTCATGTCTAATAACCTGCTTCACACTCCTTGGTAATAACATAATTTCCTGCTCTTCACTAACTCTTAATGCATTTAGCGCTGCCTCAGGCTACATTCTCCATTAGATTAATTTCTCCTTCACATATGTCATTTCCTCCTCTGCCTCTTTTCCCCACTCACTGTGTCTGTGCTGTCCTCTTCCTGTCTGTCTGTCTCCGTCTGTCTGTCTCTCATCAGCTCTTCTATCTCGTCTTTCTCTCACTCCTCCTCTTTCTTTCTTCCTGTCAGTGTTGGACATTTTTCTCTGCAGGGCTCCTTCCTGTCACAGCTGACACTAGTTTCTCCTCCACCAATCTCCTGCTGACAGCGGCCGCTGATCTGAGCAAACTATTTCTCCTCCCATGTAAACATTTATTACGAGAACGGGAGATGGCGGGAGAGAGAGAGTGAGAGAGGTAAGATATTACTGGCCGTTGTTGCATCCGCCAAGAAAACGAACCTTGAGAAAGCTTTGACCTCAATTCCACAACAGGTGAGGATATTTCCATGCAGCAGTCAGCCTCCATTACAAAAGTCCAGCGCATCAGTTGTTTCCACCAGCAGCTTGTTACAGGACAAAAGATGATGCAAACGCAGTACAAATGTGTAATCAGATTTATTATCCTCACCATGATCCAAGTCAGAAAAAGAAAATCCCACCTTGGACATAAAATTGTTTAAAAAGTCATGGCAAACAATTTCCTATTTAGCCATCCAGTAGACACAAAGCAAAATTCTTATCTCATTGGAGTTGTGTTACCAGCATTAATTTCTTTTTTGGCTCTGGATGGATTTCCACTACCTAAAAATCAGGCCCTACTCAATGCTCCACTTTCTTCACCAATAAAGGTGAACTGGTGCTGACAATTAGCACGTAGTTGATATGGTCCAGGATATTTGCTGAAAACTGGGTTATTTTTAGCTAAATTTCAAGCTGAACAACTCAGACATTAGACATGTCACACAAAACCACACCCACCAGAGGGGGAAACAACCAGCTCTACAACATGCAGGGCTGAAACACTATCAAAATGCCTGTAGCTAGCTAAAAACACCAGATTTCAGCATGTCTAAAGATTATTTTAGTCTATCTCAGTATCCCCTCTCCATACCTTGCTTAACTTGAAGAAATTATTCTACCAAATAGACAGAAGTGAAATACTTTTGATATAAGAGCATCATTTAACCTAACAAAGATCAAAACCAGACCTTGCACAGTTTAGGGTGCTTTCACATCTTGGTTTGGTTCAATCAAACTCAAGTTTGTTTGCCCCCTAAGTACAGTTTCTGCCTAAAATGAACAATGCAAGCAATATCGTACACGATGACCAGCGCTAAAATCAAGCTTGGGTGGAGGAGCTACAGTATTCTAGAAAATTATGTACAGTCACTGGGTAAAGGTATAATTTGTCCTGTCCTAACTGATACAACAAAGCCAGTACGAGACTGAGCAAACTGTCAGTTTCACAGTGAACTGCATTGAAGGATTACTGCATATAGTAGCTCACATGCTACTTCTTTTTGTCTTTGTTCATACATGGCCTCTAATATTAAATATGTTGATGTGAGGACTTTAAATCCTGCACAACATTGGAAATAACTGTCTGTTCTAAGCTGGACAATTAATTACAGACATGACCACAAGTAACAGACCTGGAGGTTACAGTCCACTTGATGCTTTATAGCAGTAGATAAAAAACAGTCTATCCTTTGCTCTGCTGCCATCTCAGGATCAACTTTTATTTTCAGTGTCAGCGAACATGTTTCACATTTGATGTGCCCTCAAAGTGAACAAGATTTAATAAAACCTTGTAGAGTATCTTCCTTATCAAAAAAAAACAAACAAAAAAAACAAAACGGTGCTCTTCAAACATCAACACCTCCTTCTGGACCCTTTTAAGTCCTCCTCAGTCCCGTCATTAATGGGACTCGATCTCCACTGACAGAGTAAGTTAAACACCTCATTTCCCATCAGCAGCAAAGGTCAAGCAATTATATGATAATTCAACATTTTTATCTGTGAGCTGAAACACTTCTCAGAGCTCGGGACAGTCTTGGCGCTCGCCATCAAAATGTCACCAATCATCTGTTAATTCAGCCTCGTAATGCTTGACCTGCACAGCTTCATTTGAATTGTGACTTCCTCTCCATGCTGGATATTAGGAGGAACTGATTCACTCTGCCGTAATGAGCTTTTTCTCAGTAACTGAAGACGTGCTTGTTTAGTCCACGGCTGTTTGAATAGTTGTCTACAGGAGCTGAACTGCTGAGTGTGAAGAATTAATGGAGACGCTAATGACTCCACTGAATCAGAATGGAGCTGTTTGTGCTTCAGTGGCTGCAGGTTCAAAGGGTTAATGGATTATTTCTGCTTTAGGGCCAGGAAGGCAAATAATGTGGTAATATGGTAATCTGAGAAGAGGAGAGAGGACAGCTTTAACAAGACCATAAAGGGGTGGAACTGGTCTTCTGCTTTTACATCTTCCCTCTATGTTATCCCTCCCTCTGTCTCTAAAGGTGAAACCTGCAAATGCATTTTAATTCCCCTCATAGGTGTAAAATAGCAGCCTTGATTCAGCAGGTCATTTATTCATAGCAACACTCATTTACGTTCTGCCAGGACTAATTAGATGCTTAATATTCCCTTTTTGTCACGGTAGAATTAATTAATGCCCTGACCCGACAAAAGAGAGAGAGAACAAAATCTCACACCACATCATCAGTTTCTTTGTGTGATGAATAAATATTAAAATGAAAACTGACACTGTTGTGTTGACATTCAGCAGTTCAGAATCTTAATTGTGATTAAATGAATGCTGTTTACAGCCATTAGAAAATAATTCATGTGATTCTGAAATAAACTCTGGCCTCTCATGAACTCTGGGCCTCTTGGAAATAAGCACTGTGCCAAGTTGGATTAAACAGAGAGTGAATTAACAAACTCCTAAGTTTGAAAAGGTCTGAGTTCATAATTCCTAAGTTAAACTGAGACCTAAGTTTTGTTTTGTAATTGCAGAGTGTATTTCTTTTGAACACTCAGAAAATCGAAAATAAAAAGCAGTTGCAAAAAGTGAGGGTAAGTAGGCTTTGGTGGTATCAAAGTATTATGGTACTCCCTGTTTGGGAGTATTTTGATCCCAATGAGATGGGTCAGCCAGCCAACATGAGTCGAAGACAACTCGCACACCTCCTGCTTATTTGGCGGTGCAGGGAATCAGGTCTCACCCCATAACAGGAAAAGAGCATAAAATCCAGGGCACTATTTCCTGTAGTGCCACTGGGGTCATCAACCTCATCAAGTGTCCTCATGGTAAAGTAATCGTTGGCATGACAACCAGATCTTTAAAAACCAGAATAGCAGAGCACTGTTCAGCCATTCGAACTGTGAATAAAGACAGTCCCGTTGCCCTCCACTTTGCACAGATGAAACATGCCGTTACCTCATACTGGTATTGAGAGGGTGCAAATTTTCAGACGTGGAGGTAAATTGAAGGAAGCTCTGCTGAAATGTAAAGGTTACTGGATCACTGAACTTGAGACTCACACCTTTGGGAATGAATGAAGACATGGATCTCAGGGTCTTCTTATAAAATGTCCTGTGAAACAAGCTAACTACAGCTGTTATCAAGTGTCTAACATGGACCAGGGGATTTTTACTTCACAGATTACTTTTCCATTTTTGTGGGATTGTTAAGAGTTCGTCTTTCAGATGTGTGTATACACATTTTTTTTATTGTCAAAAATGTGTGCCACTTAAATATTGTTTTATTTGAATACTCAATTTCAAGATAGGTTTCTCTGAATAGAATTCCAGTCGTTGTGAACCCTTGAATATCCTTGGTTTACAGTATTTTCAGAGGTATTATGCACATCTTTTGTCTGTTTGTTTTGATACTAAAAGTAAAGAATGTTTTCTTTGGTGTCAGGTATCACAGAAGCTGTATGAAGTTTGATGAGTTGCTGTAGATGACCGTGGACACACCTTCTACACAGCTGCGACACCATCATGCAGTTGTGAATTTTTTGTAAGCACTGTGTCACTTCGTTAGGGTTGTCTTTAGAAAGCTCTTTGAGACCAAAACACTGGCCTTTTTAAATAAATTAATGCAAAGATAAAAAAAAAAAAGGTTGTGCTGGAATCACATTCTTTTTATTGAATTTTTTTATTGAGACAGCCAACATGGACAAAGCTGTTTGCACCCTTTTCAACATGACAGTTGTGGCTAAGAGGGTGTCAAACCTCCATTCACACCTTAAAGTGCATCACAACCCGCCTATCATCTCTGTTCAGCCCACTGATGTGTCGTTATTCACCCCAGCAACAAGAGTCCTCCAGTAAGAATCAATGGAGGAGGGGCGCTTAGGTAATATCTATTCATTACACAAGGGCCGTAAGTATTTAAACCCAGCAAGGCTTGGCTAAGCAGGCTAACTACATATTAGACACAAAACATTATAGGCTTGACAATGCCATAAATGCTACAATAATGTCTGTCCCCAACAGCTCAGTTTTTACCATGGTGAAATGTCATGAAGGTATGGAAGTCTGGAAAAATACTGCCCAAGCCTGAGGGCTGGGCTGGGATAAAGTTTTGGTTTTTATCATATATAACAGCTTTGTGGTTTTAGCCAATGGCAGTTATTCACCAGAATATTTTTTTAGCCAGGAACAGTAACTTGCAAATTAGGCAGCTATACAGCAATATCTAACACTGACCACCATAAGCTACTGATAATACAAGACAAAGTAAGGCTATAGCAGCAAACCGTGAGTGTATTGCCATATGTCATATTGTGCTTTATTGGTTATAAATTAAACTTTTCAGGTGTGTCTCACTTTAGGCTGCTTTCCAAGAAGGCCAAACTTCCCAAAATGCAGTTAACTTTAAAAACTTTTTCAACCCGGACCCAATTTTCCCATGATTTTCTGTCTATGTGACTAATGGGGACAACACATTGTTTCAAATTGTTCCAGTATTGAGGAGGACCGCAAATAACAATTTGAGCCTGTCAGTGTCAAAAACAAGCAGTTTTATTGCACAGAAATTAACGGTGCACAAGTGCCCACAGGGATTATGTTGCAGCCTGATTTGCCGCTATGGCTGGAGTCTTGTCTCTCAAAACTGAGCCAATTTAAAAAAAAAAAAAAAATGGTGTCCCGATTGGTCATTTAGACACAAAAATGAGGGCAAACAGGGCACAGGTTGAAAATGACCAAAGTTTGCCTTTAAGAGCAGGATGCAGCTCCAAGACAGTAAGTTATAAACAAAATAATGTAGGTAGCTAATGATCTGCTATCCTCTGGTCTTGGATGTGATGCTAGGTTATTACTGTAAGTAGTAAGCTACTTAGCCAGGTATGCTAATGTTAGCGGCACTCAGACAAACATACTGATCCACTTCTTATACTTTAGCTTATGTTTTTGGTCTTGGAAAGGCAGAAGTACACATACATCTCTTTGGCAGGTTGAGAAATCCAAAGTTTGAGGCAACTAGTTATGGTTGCTAAGCTGTGATTGGATGATGACTGTTTGAGGGCTCTGCAAATAGTCATCTGAGCTTCATCAGTTTCATCAACAGTAAAAATATGTGATTCTTCACATTGTTTCTGGTGAACTATACAGAATCAAAAAAGATGAATAGCTCACAGCTTCATCTGAAACTGCCAATGCTAGTCTGTAATCAAACAGCAGAGGATCATGGGCTGTTAGTGTCCAACCAGTCCTCCCATAAGAAGCGCTGGACTACGTTCAGTCACATCACATTGGCTGTTTAAGTAAAACTCTCTCAGCTCTGTGTAATTATCATCCGTTCGACACAGTCTGAGCATCTCGTCTTGAATATGAATGAGGGAGATAAAAATACCGAGATCACAGAGAACCAAAGCCTGTACCTGAAAGAATTATCAACGCCTCGACTCCCATCAATGTCCTCTCTGAGCCCTCGCTTACACACAACAATTATCTCATTTGTGGACGCTTTGCCTCCTCACATCTTCAGGCTGGTGATTTACTTCCTTTGAGAGGTGAATTCCTGCTGTAAATCCTAAATATCAGCCAGTGTGTCGTAGGTTTAAAGAGGCTGTATGGCACAAAGCCCAGACCTGCTATTGATGTGTACAGCTTTTATCGGTGCAGCTAATAAGAGCTTAATGATTTCTCTGTGTGATTTTAATGTTCAATGTCATGGGAATCCTCTTCCCTGATATCAGAGGTCAGGTCCAAGCACGTCACCACATCCTGTTCAATGACCTTTGATAAAACTAAGGTCCTCTTTAGCCTTCACCTTCTTAAAATATGCTAAACCAAAACACACAAAGACATCCTTGTAAACTAAATCCAATCCTTTCCTTTCAGCTCCATCCAAAAGCTGATATGTGACAAAGGAAACTAAATCGCTTTTGAGGTAACTGAAGGAGAGCGTGTTAATTGCTGAGGCTGATTGGCACTGAAGGTTGAAAGACGTGTTGATTGAACAATACCTGGTAGTACTGCTATTTTTAGACATTTCCACTGATTAAAAGAACTGTGGGATATGTATTGGAGTGTCATTAGATCAAACGCATGGAAAAATCCCACATTAAAATGTTTTTAATTCAAGTCAAGGACGGCCCTTGATGCCAAAGCATGTCCCTGAGACATTTTCTTAAAGTGAAAAATTAAGTTTTAAACTCAGCAAACTTCAAGTTTTAAACTAAGGAATCATAAACTCAAACAAAACCCTTCCAGCAGCCTTCCTCGCTTGTGCCTTACTCTGGCCAGGTTTTTATAAACCATTTTTTCCCTTACAACTTTGACATTATTACCCAATTTTCTTTTTATTTTCTAAAGACCATGACTTTCTCCTTAACCTGGATGTGTCCACGTATAAAAACAGCAGCGGAAAGATTTGTTAACCCACCACTGTGCTGTGATGCATTTTATTTGGTAGAGACAGATTACATCCTTTCAAGTCACTTAATTAGTTTAGTGTCCTTTTGGAAATTCATTGTGTGCCGGTGGCGACTGTCAGACAATTACAACAAAATGTTATAAAAGCAGACGATCCAAAACCTGCCAGGATAATTTGTTTTTACAATGACGGTTATATTTGGTGCTGTAGATGTCACTGAAAAACTCTTTTTACTAAGGCCCCAGTCATGATATTTCTGACCTCAAGGAAACGACAGAGACATTCAGTCTGTCAGGTACAGAAATGGATTTCAAATGGGAGCAAGCAACAGAGGCAGAGAAAGTTAAAGTGATAGAGTGCAGGGTGTAAGGTAATAAGAGGAGACAGACAGCGAGAGGGAACAAAGAAAAGAGATATTCACAGTATTCTGCCAACTTTGATGTAAGGAATTCGAACACGGGCTGAATGAAAGAGCACAGAGAAAGAGAGGAGACAGAAGGAGAGATAAAAGGTTGTTTTTGTCCGACACATCAGCCTTCCAGGTGTGGAAATAAAAGAGCAGGCAGACGGGACACTGGGGCTGTGTGTTCAGATGGTGAATGGAGCTCCTCGGGGAGATCACACAAACACATTTATTCCATCTCTCTTTCACATTTATCAAGGTCAAATCTATGTCATTTAATCCTCTGATGAGCTGCAGATGAGCCCAGGAGCAAGGCATTCATTGTGTTAGTCTGAAAGAACCTAAGATCTGATCCTGTCTGGACACCAGGCTGCACTCAGACTTTTTTATATCTGAGCATTTAAAGGTGCCATATGTAAGAATGTGGCCGAAATGGTTACTGCACTCAAATTCAAAAAACTGCTGCGAGATTTGAGGTTGCTGGACAGCGGCACACTGGAGATTGATTTCTTTGCCCACAGATGGCTGCCGTGGCAGGGCCGCGTCGCTGTGTCCTTGAACTTCAGTTTTCCAGCGGACCGTTTGAGCAAGTCCAGCTTCTCTGCTGCTAACGCTGCTGCCAGAATACAGCGGAGGAGGAGCCGGCTGCTAATGCTACGTACCGGGACACTGCTAACGCTGCTTGCTGTGCTGCTAACATTTGTTTCTCAAAAAAATCAGTCGGGTCGATGACCCACCTGCACATGGGCTACAGTGTATGATCGCAAATGAATAACAGTTGAAAGTATTGGAAATGTCCATCCCCGTCTAGCTATGATGCTAGTTAGCCAACTTTGGCTAAAGCTTACCTGTTGAGGAGAAGAGTAGCCACTTCAACATCCAATTTCAAATTCTTCGCTGCTTTCAACCGTCTCCACCGTTCAAAAGCATCTCCTATATAGACCCTCGCTTTGCCTCGAGTTTTGTCTTGGCATTTTTGGGAATCATAACGAGGTCATTTGGGTTTAGTCGCATTGTCAGCCATTGTAGCTCAGTCGTAACTGTAACTGATGCTGAGACTCTACTGACTGCGTGACTGGTAGACGGCAGTGGGTGGCGCAACAGGCCAAAACACAAATTCAAAACATACATGATTTGCGTACCGAAATTTTTTTTTAAATGCTAATATTCTGGTTGTACTATTGTTGCCGGTGAGATCAGTATGTTATATTAACATTATTCCTTAGTCTCTGTGACATATTAGGATGATTTTACAACTATTTGCTTTAGATTTCTTGCATATAGCTCCTTTAAGCTAATTGTTGTGTAAATCTGGTATCTAATATATTCTTGCGTGAATTTCACCGTATTCTGCAAACACATTTTTAACTAGCTCAGACCATACCTACACACAAATTACAAAAGGTTCGGCTGTCATAGAAAGTGTAAACACAAACATTTTAACTAAATGCATACATATTAAAACTTGTCTTTTTAGAAGGCTTTAATAGACAATATTTCAATCTGTTAATTTACTAATGGATTGGTCAAATGTATTAAATAATGATGAAACTGACACCTTTTGATCCTCATCAGTTAGTAATTAAAAACTTACACAATGAAAACAAAGTGTCCCAGTTTTTATTTGACAGAAACTGCCCACGTTTGTTACAACCAACTGGTTAATTGGTAGTCTATTAATAGCCATGCAGGGTAAATAAAGACTCTGATTAACCACCAAGCAGGTGTTAAGATGCCCTGTCTAGCCTTGATAGAAGATGTTTGAGGAGAGTGATGAAGGCTTATCAGCTGTTTGTGACTGCCTTCACA
Organism: Epinephelus cyanopodus; assembly: GCA_026686955.1. NCBI lineage: Eukaryota > Metazoa > Chordata > Actinopteri > Perciformes > Serranidae > Epinephelus > Epinephelus cyanopodus. Next base: position 34,654,438 of record CM048926.1, on the reverse strand, counting down.
TTCACAGACGCTCACTGACGGTCCGACACTGGTGTGTCAAGGCCTTAATATGTGTGTAGAAGATATGGCACTGCTTCCTCCATGATACATCTCTAGGTAAACCTATTTCTTTATATAGAGAAATGGGGGTGTGACAGTATGCTGATTGCAGATAGTGGCCACACACCTGTCAATTTACACTGATTCTGATTCATCAACATATGCACAGTGGTAAGAACAAAAATACGTGTCATGAATACGACAATGATACTGCGTGTGCACCTATTTCATGTGCAGAGTGAGAACATCTCTTCGCATATATTCTGCTCTAACGTCCAGTTACAAGCTTTTTGTCCCTTTCAACCAAATCTTATGGTCCTCTGTCCATTTTCTTGATTTTCTTGTCCTTAATTTGACAAGGCATGCTTGCTCCTTCCTGTGTTTAATTTAACTCAAATATAAAAATCAAAATTCAAGGCACAACGTGGAAAGTCTAATATATGTTCTATTTCTTATTATTTTGAAGTTGTTGTATTGTTGTGTATTAATGAAAAACAATTTAAATAAAACCATCTGTGTCCATTTTTTACTGCTACCAAGTGATGTCAAAGCATTGACACAGATTAAAGACAAACATTTTGTTACAGCTGCTGCTCACAGCCTGGATGATGTATTCCTTAGTTGTAAATTGTTATCTTGTTACATTTCAGATGGTCACTCACAAAGATGATGATGAAACTAAAAAAAGACTTGAATGTGTTCTGGTGTCTGAATAATTTCTCCTTCCTTGTTGGATGGTTGTTGGTGTGATTTTGAGGCAATTTAGCATTCAGTATCCGTCTTCAGAGTCAGAGGAGGCTCTGCGTCGGTTTAGAGGCTCAGCCAATCAAAGCTTTCAGGTGTGTGACCAATCAAAGCTTTGCAAACTGAACACTGATTACATTTTAGGGACAAAACCCTGCATTTTGTGGGAATCACCGAAAAAACACAACTGCTTGAGATTCTTTTTCAAAATAGTCTCTGATTGGGAAGATTTCCTCTCATCATCATCACAATCGTCATCTCCTGGTAGATTAACACACATCGGGGCGTCGGTGGCTTAGTGGTAGAGCAGGCGCGTCATGCATAAGGCTGCTGCTGCAGTGGCCCTTTGCTGCATGTCACTCTCTCTCTCCCCCTTTCACACTTGTCTGTCCTATCCATTAAAGACTAACACACATAAATCTCTGCATGATGCTTTAGCTCACACCTTCCCCTGGCTCTCTCTGCATCATCAAACTATTATCACTTTATCTAACACACTCTCCTATATTCAACCACAGCAGCTTTACTTGAACCTCACACTCATGTTCTGAACTGCAGTTGACTTTCTCTGCAAGTTATTATGAGCTTGCGCTTTCCAGCACTTTAGCAGCTTAGTGTAGGAGCTGAGAACATTGAATATACAGGTAGGTGTTTGCCTGCTATGCAAGTCCTTGAGTGCCTTGCGTTGGTTTGCTCCAGTTATCCCCATGTCCCACATGAGGCGAATGGCTGACGTACCTGCGAAGCCACGGCATCCTACTTCAACTGGATAGATGGTGGTTCTCCAGCCTGCCTCCTTGTGTTCGTCCGCAAGGTCCGAGTGCTTCAGCCTCTTCCTCTCTGAAGCAGCTTCGATCCCCGTCTCCCATGGGATGGTTAGCTCGATGAGGAGCACGGTCTTGGTGCTGCTGGACCACATCACAATGTCCGGGCGGAGGCTCGTGCTGGTGATCTCTCTGGGAAATTGGAGCTTTCTGCCAAGGTCGACTGCTACAAGAATTTTTCTTTATCGTAAAAGGTATGCTGTGGAGTTTTCTTCTAACAAAGTTTTATTGCCCTTCAGTGTTTGTCACCAAAAAGTCCTCTGTTGGTCTTGGTGCATTACCATCTGTCAATAAGTGGCATAATTGGAAAAGGAAGCAGTGTTGTAGTACTTGAGATCAGTCTTGGTCTTAAGACCACTTTCTGAAGTTTCGGTCTCCTCTCAGACTCAACCGCCTTTTAAATCTTGTCTCGCTCTTGGACAAAGGGACTTGGGAATTTATTTCAAGACCACAACTGTGTGGGGATAGCAATACACTAGCTGTACAAAAACAAAAAACAGAAGTCTACTAAAGTTGATTTCAGCTCTTTTGGTGTTTGTATTCGTAAAAAAGCAAAATTCCCACACATATATTTCACCTCTGTTTATATATTTTATCAACACATTTTTACAGTGCGCACACACACACACACACACACACACACACACACACACACACACATAAAGAATAGCAATAAAAGAGGTGAATGAAGAGGAATCTGCAGTTTGAAGAGTGTGTTCTACATTTTATCATATAAGTGTGTGACACTGTGTCTGGTCTTAGTTTTGACTTGGTCTCAACCCCTCAAAGTCTTCGTCTTGTCTTGGCCTTGAAACACTCTGGTCTTGGTCATGACTTGGTCTCGGTTTAGTGGTCTTGACTACAACACTAGCAGGAGGTGCATCACGTTACTAGCAAGCTCTTGACCATACACAAAATGGGTACCTACACATCCAAACACTGCTTCATAGCCCTGCAAGCAGTCAAAAAATCCACATCCAAATCTCCATAAAAAAAGAACACACTTTCTTGATGAAACACCTCGGAATATTCAACAACCAAAGTACAACACGCACTGTTGTATTCACCAAAGTAATATCATTAATTTTATATATTATTGGGAAAAGCCCTGCGATAGTCTGGCAACCTGTCCAGGGTGTATCCTGCCTCTCGCCCAATGTCAGCTCCGCTACTCTCAAGAGGATGAAGCGGTTAGAAGATGAATGAATGAATGAAAGAATTATTGGATAAGCCCTTAGAAGTAATACATGAGAATGAAAGCTGTGTGTACTGTGACACACTGGTTTGTGTGCTGTTTGAAGTCTCAACAAAGAGAAAAGTTTTGTGTTTGTTTTCAGACTTTTATCTTTAGTCCGCCACTGAAGAAAAAATAGTTCCCTGTTGCTAGGCGATGTTTTTTTTTTTTATCCATCCAGTGTTGGGTCTGACAGCTCAGTGTAAAAAAAGTTACTGAGAGAAGAATACACTGCATCTTAAGCTGTCAGGGTGTTTTTGTAGCAACAGAAAAAAACATAGCAAGTGCCAGGAGTTGAGTTAGTTCAGTGCAAACAAGGCAAACTGATGCGTCATGTGTCTTTTACAGCGTAAAAAACTGGAGCTTATTGCTCATAAAAGTCCAGATTTTCTAGTGCTTTAGATGTGCGTACATAAAAAGAGGTGCATGACGATAAATGAACATGAGAGTGGCTGAATGTGAACATGCAGAGAGGCAGAACTTGTCATGCTCAGAGCCTGGTATGTGCCGTAAGCTTACAGCTGCAATTCTGTTTATTTATAGGCATCTGAAGACTTATGATATATTCACACTTTACATGCAAGGGGCTCACAGCTTTAATTTCCCTTTGGACTATACTGACTATACTGTGGGCCAATTTTCATGTAACGGTTTAAAGCGGTAATGATGCAACAACACTCTAGTTGTTACTATGGCATCATAGCAGCATTTCTGATGTGTAGAAGTGATCAGTAGATGGACTTGAATCAACATATATAGTACTTTTGGTTTGCAAGATATGATCGAAACAAGAAACATGAAGCATGTACTTTTTTAAAAATTTTCTCCTCAACAGTAAGTGATCTTGTGAAGCCCTGGAGGTTTATAAACCACAAGTTGAAAATTCAACAAATCCAAGGCCGCAGTAAAAAGAGTACAAGCATGAACTGACTTCTACTATTGATGACAACCTGCCTCCCTGAAGTCAAAGAGAAACTCCCATTAATGAAAATATAAAAGCTATGAACTGTCATCCACAGTTTAACGCAGTAAGACAAGAGAGTAACCTTCATTCTTTGCAGGTAATCAATCAAAGAGTTCTTTTTGTTTTCCTGCACATGTGGGATCCCTGTCCTGTTTAATTTAGTAGAGACATTTTCCCCATGGAGAAGTTAACACCGCAGAACAACATGATGACTTCTCTTCTTTATATTTGCATTTGAATAGCAGGAGGGTAGCTGCCTGCCGACCTGACACACACACATGCACACACACACTGCACACACACACTGGGCTCCGTGGGAGTAGATGTGATACAGGCTTAATTAATGATTTCATAACTGTTGAGGCGTTAAACGGAGCACAGGGAGAGGTGAGAATCTCAGATGTGGAGTGAAGCAGCAGAGCTGTACCATCAGTGTTAATACAATGAGAAGGGTTTCTCTCCACCTGCTGCAACACGCTGCCTTTCTGTCTCTCCTCTGTCTGAACCAGCCGTCCTTTATCTCAGTCTTTCTGTCTTTTTCTCTCTCCCGCTCTACCTTGATCTGTGTCTCAGATCAGCGCAGCAGGATGCCTGCAGCGCGCCGGCTGGCAACATTGTAAATGTGGAGGAGGAGAGCTCTCGTCTCTGCAGACTCTCTGCAGTTTGCCGTTTCATTACAAAGCAGCGGCAGTTCTGTGTAGTTTTACCTGGACAGAGTCAGATTGCTAATGAAACGATCTGCGAGGCAAACTTCAAAGAAAAAGTAACCTTGTGATTTTGGTGGAACAGATCCAGTTTAAAGTTTTTTATTCAGTTTAAACTTTAGCTGGAGAATCATCTCTGAGGACAGTTGTCAGAAGTTACTTTCCACCTCTTTAAACCTAAGCAATTTAAGTAGTCAGACTGCAGCATCTTTTACAACCTGGGCATCATTTTCTCAGTATGAGTGATAGCTGCATATACTGTCACATATTTCCACATATAAAAACATCATCAAGCTGTGAAGACATTGTTTCGTCTTGGTTTGATGTGACAAATGAAGCAGGTAACAGTTACTTTGTCTGTGAGTCTCCTGAACCTTCGGTCTGACTCTGTGGCTCTTCTCTGCTGTCATTAACAACCCGGCTGCAGCTCTGTTCTGCTCTCTGAGCTGCAGGCAAAGTCAGCCACTAAAGAAACAGGACAATTACACACATAATGAAGACTGCCGAGAGGGGAGATTAAAACTCAAACTGAGCCAGGTGTACCGCTGAATGAGAAAAAGAGCCTCAAATGTGCTGCCAGGTTTATGAAGTTAAGACAGAGGGGCGAGAGGAAAAAGGTGCGACTGGATAAATAATCAAACTGAAGTGAGGTGAGAATCAGTCTGACTCGTTTTAGATGTTGTTTCATTGGTGGCTGGTTCCAGCTCAGATGACACAAAGAGATAAAACACTTCCTGTCTGTTATTTCTCCATATTGAGTGCACTTAAGAGCAGTCAGCTGCTTTCTAAACAAACATTTGTTCAGTTTTGAAGCTTTAGAGTTTAACAAAGACTCCAATTAATTGTTTAAAAATCATGTAGCTGCAGACTACAGACAGAAAGTTGTGTTGACTGCAGCAGAGCTGCCTCACAACTCCCTGCCTCTCTCTGATGACCTTATTTTCTCTAAACTATAATTCGGAGGTCTTGAGTTAAGCGGCCTTTTGATCTAAATGATGTTATTAATCAGCCGCCAGAGGAGAGGAACCACTAATGACCTTTATAATGAGAGGGCTGGAGTCAACATGCCTCTTCTTCTCTTCTCCTCACCTCCTGCTGTGCACTCCTTCCCCCTCAGCGTCTGCCCTTTTGTCTTCTGCTCTCATTTCCTTAATTTTCCCATTCTCTCCATACCCTCCTCTTGCTTTTGTCTTTTTCACATGCTTTAATTATTTTTTCATGTGTTAAATCTCCTTAGGGGGTAAATTGAGTTTGAAAATGGTGCCGGAGGAAAATAAAGAACAGCTTTTTTTTTTTTAGGACTGTTTAGTGGATGCTTTCATTCAAAGTTTCTCTGCATACTGGGAGTGCATAGATTTTGTAGAACATGTATTCCCAGTAGGAAACAAACCCCACAGAGAACTGCCTTGACTATGAGTTTGTGTGGCTGTTCAGACAGCCACAGTGAATCTTCTGACTGTGGGGCATCGCAGCCATTGATAAGGAAATATCATCTTGTACTCCCTAGTTTATTGAGTGAATAAAGGAAATTTTGTTACATTTTCTGTGGTTGATAAACTCAGAGAACATGTATATTTTTCAGTGACATAATGTTTTCTGTAGGCAGAGCTTCTATTTGAAAATGTTGTCCTTTTGCAATGCTAATGATGTGCATACTCTCACCATGAAGCCAGTTAAAGTTTGTTTACTACAATGAATATAGTCAGTTTTTCTTTATGGGGTCTTAGGTCCCGTTTATACGACAGCGATTTCAACTGAAAACGGTAAACTTAAGTTGCGTTGTAGCCGATCGTTTACACGACAGCAGCGTTTTGGGTGCCTGAAAACGCAATGTTTTGAAAACGGGTTGCAGAGTGCAATTTTTTTGAAACGGCACCATCTCCGTTGTCCTGTAAACTTGCAATATGCAGTTCCTCTGAAAACGGAGACTTTTCACACACGCGCATTACGCTTCCAGTCACTCCATTTACTGTAGTAACTCCACCTTGTTGCCATGTCATCTTTAAATGAGCTGTTAATATCTAAATATGGAGTCCGCCTTATTGTTTCTACAATAGCTCAGAGGGCACAAATCAAACACTGGCTCTAAAAGTGGCAACATGCGTTTTCACATCTACTCACTTGGCACTGGTTGAACTATCAATTATGCAACCTCACCACTAGGTGCCACTAAATCCTACACGCTAGTCCTTTAAAATATACCCCACATAAGTGATTTAAAATACAATTATAAAAAGGAATTTCATGAATGCAATTTTCCGTACAGTTCATGCAAAAGTTCTGTACGTTCTTTTCATATCATCTTCAGCTTTTTTACAGATGGTGTGATGTTTGCTTCACGAACTTGCTGGAATTTAACTGAATCCTTTCTTTCCTCTACCCATTAAATGTTCCCCATGTCACTGGCTGCAACACAAGCCTAAAGCAGGATCGATCAACCTCCGCGTTTAACAGTTGGACAGGTGTCCTTTTTATGAAACTCTGCACCCTTTTTATTCTCCAAACATACCTTGCCTCATTGTGTTCAAAAGTTCTATTTTCTACTTGTTTCCAAAATGCACCAGGCTTGTTTACTTGTTCCTTTGCAAACTTCTGACGCAGAATTTTGTGGTGAGGACACAGGAAAGGTTTTCTTCTGATAACTCTTCCACGCATGTCATATTTGTGCAGGTATCGCTGCACAGTAGAATAGTGCACCACCACTCCTGTGCGTCTGCTAAATCTTCCTGCAGGTCTTTTGCAGTCAAACCGGGGTTTTGATTTACCTTTCTAACAATCCTATAAGCAGCTCTCTCTTAAAGTTTTCTTGGTTGTCCAGACCACAACTTGACAGGTCCTGTTAATTTCATTTCTTAAATACATTTTGCAGGAAGCAGCAACCTGAAAACACTTTGCTATCTTCCTATAGTCTTCTCCTGCTTTGTGGGCATCAGTTATTTTAGTTTTCAGAGTGCAGGCAGCTGTTTAGAGGAGCCCATGGCAGCTGATTGTTGGGACAAGGTTTCAGGAGTCAAAGTATTTATAAAGCTTTGAAATTTGCATCATCCGGCCTTCCCTAATGATGTTTGTGAACAAGCCAGACCCATAATAAGCTAATTAAGGTCTCAGACCCTGTTAAAAGTTGTCTGAGAGCTCAAATGTCTTGTGGTGCACAAACTTTTGCATGGTGCTTCTTTCCTTTTTTCACTCTATGATTATACAAAACAAAAATAATACACTTATCTTGCTTAAAATGTTGGAAAGCTTGTTTCATCTTTAACACTAAACACTTAAATCACAGCATAAAGATGATCTATAGGCAAAGTAGAAATGCACACAGACACACACAGACGAAGCCTTGAGTAAAGACACGATGCAACATGATGATGCTGACGATGAAGCCAATCTTCACATCAGCAGCGAAATGATAAGCAGCCACAGAGAGGAAAAAGAAAAGGTCCTGTCTCCTTTGGACCCGGCTAATGGCCTTTATATGGTTACCATGGAAACAGAGCGGAACCAGTGACTTAGCAGTGATTGTTGTGGGTCTTCAGCGAGGCTATAAACACTGTGGGAAAGACTGGAGTCAGACAAATAATAAAAAAGATAAAACTGGGGTGAGATCAAAACAATAAAGTTGTTCACAGAGGTGAAACTGAGCGAGTCTGAACCTCATGATAACAGAAAGCTATCTTACTGCCAGGAAGATATCACCAAACATCCGGCAGACATAAAAGCACCAGACACAAACTTAACAAAAATGTTGACAAAACACAGCAGACAGACAAGTGTTGTGCTGCTTTGTGAACTTGACTTGGGGTTTGGCAGTTGAGAGATGTTTTCTCTTACAGAAGAGCAGCCGCACACTCATAGCCTCAATGTAAAAATCACTTTAAATGTAGCATAAAATTTCTTCTCAGTTTTAGTCTGTTCTTCTTTGCCATTACCAAGACACTGCACAATGTAACCGCTGAGATGTGTTGTTCCTTGTAGTTAAAGGCTTGTACAGACTGTAAAGGCTCATCAGCTCATATAGTCTAACGCCAACCAAGCAGAAAGATGATAAAAACTGCCTCAGACCAAATACCAGTCTCACTCTGCCATGAAGGAGCCTGGTTTGGAAGCGGTGTGCATACTAAAAACCAGAGCAGATCATTTACATAGAGGCAGAACTATGAAATAGCCTAAAAAGATGCCAGGATTGCCAGAATGAAGAAAGCAATTACTGTGTCTGCTATGAGGGAAACACAAAATTCCCTAAGTGCTGCTGTCTCTGATGTCTGGCACGAACAGACCTCTGCTTCTCTTTTTAAGCACAGTCAACAGTAACTCTCCATGAGCAGAAGGCTCATCATTAAAATGTTGAGCACAGAGGTGTAAAACCAGCCAGGAATTCACGCAGCATGCAGAGTCAGCTGGGTCTGTTCTCAACACTTTCTAGGAACAAACACAATCCAGGAGACACACAGTGAATGTTTATGCATAAAATGATAATATAGTAGTAGTCCATTTGCATTGGGTATAAGCTCCTGCTCCCGCATTATTTGTGTCACTGTGTGTAGTCTCGCTCTTGTTTTCTGTTAATGCAGGACACGATTATAGTCAACAGTTAAAATGATTGAAGTGTTTTCTTGTTATGTAACTTAGGAGAGATGGTCATTTTCTCATGACAAAATAAGTGGACCATTCTTCATGTTGACCACAGACAAATCAGAAATGCAACCGGTGATTTTACAGGCAAATATTTCCAAAATTTTAAGGAAATTTCTGTACTGTAATTTAATTATAGGAAAATGGGGGCTGTGTTGTGTTTTGATTTTGATGTCCTGAGATACGTGCTTGTAAGAGGTAGTCCAATTAAACATGATCAGAAACATTCTTCACATATATTGAAATGTATGCTCTCCTGCAGGCCAAAGAGCCCTGAAGCCCTGGCCATGGAGTTCTGCAGTCACTCAACTGGCTTCCCAGTGAGCCAAAAACTATGGCTGCAGCGGCAATGTGCTGCAGTAGTTTCCGCATCTGGTCCATTTTCTTTTCTATAGCATAGTATTTTAGTAATAGCCTAGTATCACTGCTAGACGAGCAGACACACAAACACATTAAGCCCCGTTTCAACCAAGCAGTCTGGTTCAGCTGAGTTCAGTACACAATGGAATGGTTATTTTTCAGTTTCCATTGTGAAAAGTTGTGGATGTTATCAATTGAACAGTCCCAATTTTCGTCACCCCTCTGTTGGGGTACCTAGCACATTGATCTGGTGCTACAAGATAAAGCTAGAAACATTGCAGTCTGTTGACTGGTAAATAGAGAACCATCAGGGTTGAGTTGTGGCTGGTTTTGAAGGTGATGTAAGCACTGTTCATACTGTGGCAGTTTTTCATACACTAATAAACTATAACTACAAAATGAAACACAACGCACAGTGAGTGAAAACAACCCCGCCTACAGTGTGTGGAAATGCTAAACAGGTCTAGGGTCTAGGTACACATTTGTATGGGTTACTTTTGGTTCTTACTATACCAAAAGTGTTTGGTGGCAATGGGGCCATACATACACACACAAGCAGGGAGACAGCGACAGAAGTTTAGCTCCGTGTGAGACTAGAAAAGAGCAGAGGGGTGGAATTGCATTTAAGTCTACTATATCACCCTTTACATCTTTGTCATTACGACAAAAGTAAAGTACTGAAAAAAGGTACCATTGGGTATCGGTACCAAATTACATGCACCAGAACCAGTGTCAGCTTAAATGCAATGGTATGTAACCCTACTGAATATATGGCTAAATACCAGCTCTTTCATTAGATAATAATTTCTAATAATGGGACCCACAAAGTTAAGTGTTGCAATTAGATGTACATCGACTAACATGAGCACAGGAATTCGAAATGTCCAAATCTATAAATGGGTCTGTCTTTTCCACACTAGTCCAGGAACATGTGTCGACGTCACACAATTCATCTGTTGATCTAACCTAATCCGTTTCTGGAGGGTAGATGCCCAGTTCTTACTGGCTTGTCAGATTAATGTTTAATCAATGCCAGCTGTACATACTGTAAGCACAAGGAAATGCCCTCAAGATATTTTCACCCCCAAAACCTACACTCATTCAACTAGATTTTAGGAAATCTGTTGAGCAGCACTCAGACCGACTTTAGTGAACTGGACAAGCTCGACAAGTCTGACATGAGTCCAGTGAGTCTGGTTATCAGACTTGAAATATGAAATGCTGCAGTTGCTTTAATTTTGTATGTGTTGTAAAAATGCATATAATTACGCAAATGATGTAATAATAAGTTAATGATTTTGCCCTGCGGTAAGCAGTAACACGCCTCTGGCTTCCTTTAGGCAGACAGCAGGCCTGGGATATGTTACCGTCCTCCTTCTGTTCTTCACAGCTACAGACTCTGTTTCATATTGTTGTGGCTCATAAAGGATTTACAGCTTTAGACTACAACTACGGTTCCCAAAGTGTATTGAATATTGATTAAAGCGATCTTTTGTTCAGAATATTCCCCTTTTCATCAAAAGCAACACAGAACACTATGAATCCAAAGTGTCTGTCTTTAAATCTAGTCAGAGCTGTTAAAGCTTCACTTTTATCAGAGCTCACTGTTCATCTGAAAATTGCTCAGTTTAGCCAAGGACGGCTGTCTACATCAGCGAGCTCCAGTCACTGAACAAGTCCAACTCCCACTGGACGAAAACACCTCCTGTTGTTGTTGCCGCGATGAAATGACCTTGGACTTGTTGTGTTTGGGAGAATTTGAAACAATGCTTATGAGGGGTTTTTGTTTTCCATTAGCATTCAGCGGCAGCAGATAAAGAGTCCTCCGAGAGCCAGACAACCACAGGCACAACAAGTTTGTTTTGGAGCCTTCCTCTTCATCTGCAAAAGCTGCTGTTTATTATTTAATAGTTTAGCGCACAGATGTCTCATTAGTTGCCGATGGTTTTCCCTAATGACAGTTATCAGGTTAATAAGTAGTGAGAGGCAGGTGCGTCTGCAGCAGCTGTGAGTTCTAATGCTTTATCCCATTTATCACCTCACTGTGTTCATGTCATAGTGACGGTAACAGCACAATGTGTAACAGCCTAACTTTAGTGTTCCATTTTTGGGACCCTCCACAGATCATTTATAATTTATAAATTATAGCTACTGGTAAGTAAGTGATATTGACAGTCATCAGCTGTGTTGGTATACTTTTATATCACCACAACAAAGAACAAAGTCTGTGATATTACTGCAAGTAAATGACAGTAGTCATACTAAATCATTATGTGAAGTCTGACATTGTTCGTGCTTCCTGCTTCTGAGAGACGTTTTTTTTCCTGCAGTCCTGCAGAATGATTATAATCCTCACTCCGAGTGGCTTAAAGTCATCAAACAGCTCTGTCCTCCACACTACGCCTGAGCAAACAGAAAGGAAGCATTTAGTGAGAAGGATTTTCTTTTAAAACTAATGATTAAAGCAGACTGGATTAAATGTGACTGAATGTATAAAGGGCTGAAGAGAATACTGATTATGCTTTGTCTTAGGTCCTCTTAATCTCATTGCTTTATTGTTGCACTGACTGACCTGAAGGTGTGCTTACATTACTTTGGGTTTAGGACTGTTCTCTTCATATCTCATAAATTCACTCCAATCCAGCACCACTGATATATTTAAGCATGTGTTTTGTGGTTTGGTGTGATCATCTTTCTGGCTCAGATGGATTCACAGGTCAGATTTTACCTTATGCACAACTTAAGTACAAATTCACTTGAGAATTTCTACTTTATGCAGCTTCTTTATGCAGCTACATTGTCTGATAGCTATAGTTACTTTTTTTTGCACTACAATTCTTTGATATGTTGCCTACAAATATATGAGCAGGAGTGTCAAACATACAGCCCGTGGGCCAGAACCAGCCCACTGAAGGGTCCAATCCGGCCCACTAGATCAGTGGTTCCCAACTGGTCCAGCACTGGGGTCCAGATTTCAGTTTGTGGTCTCTGTCAAGTAGCTGCAGTCCGTTAGTCACGCACTCTACAGCAGAAAACAGCACTTGGAAATACAAGCTCTTTGCCGGAAAATTAAAAATAAAGTGTGCTTTTTACAAACTTGTCACGTTTGCAAGTCACTTGGGGTCCACTCAGAATAGAGCCACGGCCCACTAGTTGTGAACAACTGCACTAAATGATGACACAAAGAGGTGCCGGGTGTCAGGAGTAACTTAAACAATGCGTTGCCTACTTCACATAAAACTCTGCTTTGGAGGGTTTTCCCACCCTGACCAGAAAACAGTCCCAGATATAACAATGAAGACGTCTAAGGCTGTTCATCTGTTTTGCAAAAGGACGACCATCTATAGAAAATATTGGAGCTGATGTTACGTATAGCTTATTGTGCGGCGGTTCATAGGTCCGGGACAAACTAAAATAAGCTTGACACCCCTGTTATAGAGTATAATGCATTGATGTAAAGAAGCCGGAAGTGTATAAAGGAGTTAAAATTAACACAATTTTGAATATATTCATATTAAAACACTGACAGAGACATTTTACTGCACAATGAATACTTTGGTACATTTTGCTGATAATACATACATGTACTAGGATTTGACGTGCAAGACTTTTTAACCTGTGTTTGAGTATTTTCACAGTGTGGTATTGGTACTTTTACTTCAGGAAAGGATCTGGATACTTCTTCCTTCACTGATGATTGCTCTCCTCTATTAATAATTCATCTTAATAATGGCTGATCAGACTGTAAGATTTGCTTCTGAATGATAATTATCACTGACTGCTATTAGTTTTGCCATTCAAATGCGCATCAATACACAAATCAGAAAACTATCTCATCACTTTTCACAACATCATGGATCAGGATTGAGGATCCAAGCATTGTTTATTGTAGGATTTTACCTCAGTTAAAGATTAATTGCATCATGACTATTTTTGGTACAATTTAAACCAGGATGTAACATATTACAAATTTTGGCTTTTGCTCACCAGCAAGTAAATCTGGTGATTCTGTCAGTGACACTCATTATTGAGTACACTCAGTTCAGCTGGAGGATAAAATGAATATTACAACTGATATTAAATTGATTCAAGTTTTTCCAGCACTGCCTCCATGCAGACTTCAGTGTTAAAACTTTAAGTGACCGGAGAGCAAGCTGTCAGGAAAGTGTTTGATGGAGCCACAGACTGCAGAGAAACAGACACAGAAGTCCTGTGAAGCTCCACCAGTGGAGCATCTCCTCCACAGTCAGTGGTTTTATTTCCACCGGGGCCGTCTAAACTCAGAGTCCATGCACTCTCAGTACTGTGAGCTGCTGCAGATAAGAGACGTTCAGCGAGCTGCGTGTACGTATGATGACACTGAGGTGTTGATATCTGTCTCTGTCTGCTGCCTCTGTCTTCTCTTCACACGCTGTGTCATCTTGACAGTGCAGAGAGACAAAGAGGAAAAACTGCTGCTACCAAAACCCCTCCTGGCTGCCTGGTTGAGCCAAAACTTTCTGTCTGACGGCCTCCTGATAGAATCCAGTGGAGACCGGACTCTTCCAAAGGTTTATCAGCAGCAAACAGCAGCACAATTACACCACAATCTACAATGGGAACGATGACTGGAACCAGCTTCTGGAAATTTACATAACTCAGAATGACTGCCTGTCTCTCTCTCAGCATCTCAGCTGCTCTTTTTATTTCTCTCCCTTCAATCCTGCAGCATCCCGGCTTTATTCACAGCCCCACAGTTAAACCTGCTAACTTGTATTTCACAGAGCAGAAGGATACCCCCACTTTTATTCTCTCTGTTGTGATTTCCAGGACTGTTGTGTTGCTCTGGCAGCTTTCTGTTAAACAGCGATTAGTGTCGGAAACATGGAGAAAACATCGTCTTTTCCCTCCAAAGCAGCTCAGCAAACACAAACATCTCCACTTCCTGCCAACACACCTCCTCCGTCCTCACAGGGAACAGACAAACACCTTTTTTTTCTCTTCCGTTTCCTGATACTAATCGCTTTTTTTGTTTTAAATATTACTGGGGCAATTAGAAAACTGCATTGCAGCATTATGCAGAGAGAAAAAATACAATCTGTTTCTTGCAGCACAAAGTCTGAGATCCTGGATAGAGGAAAAATAGAAAAATATAAGCATTTTTTTCCCTCAAAAGGCTCACGGTGCCCAAGAGGGCAGCTATTATGCAAATGACTTCAGAAATCAAAGCGTGTGATGTTTTCCACTGGAACTTGTTGACAGCAAATGTACTGGAGAAGTGGAACTTGTTGGGAGTAATCAGGCAAGACGACGACGCTCGAAGCCGACACGCTGGTCAAACTTAACCGAGCATGTGAAATCACAACGTGCCGTTCCTCCTGCTTTTGTTCGACAGTCTCCCTGCGGAGCAGGAAACTCACTGATCTAACCAAGCATGCTGCGTTAGCAGATGCTACGACGATCTGCAGGATTTATTTAATGATTTCAGATGGAGGTTTAGCTGCTTCCATTGTCTTAAAAAGCAAAATACAGAGGAAAAGCAAAACAGCTATTCAGCCTTGACGTCCCAAGTTTAGGAGGACATGTTTTTCCTCGTGTTTTTTTTTTTTTTTTGTGCAGTGAATACATTTACTGGAGACAGTGTGCAGCAGAAGTGTGGCGACAAATCCCAGAGCTGTTTCTTGACACTTTATGCTAATCTGCTCTATTATTTGCTTCCATTTGCCCTTGATGGAGACAGCTGCACCCTCAGGCAAGTTGGAGAAACAGTTTTTGGATTAATGCCTGACAAAAACACACACACACATACACACACAATGCTGGCATAGATCTGACTCTGTGACTTTCACTACTGATCTGTGTCACCACTACAGCCAGCAGATGTTTATAAAAATGTGTCATTCGAACAACAGAGTAGTTCAGTCTGTTGGGGTTTAAAATGTTGAAAAAAAAAAAAGACCTAGAAATGTATCAAATGTTTTCATATTTTTCTAGAAAGTTATTCATGTTGTCTTTGTTCATGACACAACTTCAATAAATGGTGAGCTGAGCAGATCAGATTGTTTCTTCAGTTTAAATTTTCTCGCATGCCTCTGCTGCTGAGCAAAGAAACCAAAAACTTCTTCATTCAACAACTGCAAAACTATATCAAAACATCTGTGTCTCTCACACAACTCATGCCGTATAGCCAGTGACAAAACCAGTAATTCTACCTCGCTGAACACAGGAGCTGCTGGCCTATTCACATTCCGATTCCCTCCAAAATTTTTGAATAGATAATGTTTAAAGCACATTTCCTGTCCTGTGATAATGATGCCATTATGCCAATGACAATGCCATTAACAGGTCCTCCATATTTTTGAATATCGCAAATGGTCAACCCAATCTCTTGTGCATGAGAAAAAGTTTTTTCTTTCGTTCCAGCCAGAGATTTCATTTAAAGTCCATTCTTTTTCTGTGTTTTTGTTTTAATGTTTAGCCTGTGGGGAAGGTCTGGCCACTTATCGATCAATCTGCAGCGAGAGAAATGTCACAGCGTCGCTGTGGATCAGCAGATTGGCCTTTCTGGATAAATCTCATTAACTTGGTAACATTGCCATTTTGCTGTCAGTCATCAAACCAAAATGTCAAGAGAAAACTGGCACCTTTGTTCCGAGTGGTGAGGGAATTAAAACAAGGAAGCCAAACATTGTGGAGGCACAAACTTCTTGTTTCTCTCTTTGGTAAAGCCTTAACCCTCGTCAGCGGTGGCCTCTAAGATTCACTTAAAAACACAGGTGCTTAAATACAACAGGACCAACAAACAACCCGAAAACAGTAGGTCTACAGGTTTCTTATTGATATCACACATACAGTAGTGTATCTGTTCAGCATATCCCATATTAGAATCACTGAACCAGCCCCACAGACTTAAATCCCATCCAAATTGGGAGCTTCAGACGATCAATCAACTTGTGAAGTAGGTGTCACTTTACCCCAAAGAGTAGATCTCTCATTTTGGAGTTAGTTAGTGCCAAATGAGTCGGGCCATCTGCTCAGTGATGCTTAGCTTCAAATACATTAGAAAATGACTGATGATGGAGCAGAGTAGAACATCCACAGAGGGGTTGGAGTTTAGTTCAGTTTCTGGTTTTTTTTTATGTTTTAACTACTCCTGTTTCCTGCTCTTCTCTTGCTTCATAGCACCAACAGAAAATGCAGCATCTTTAAAATCTAATTTCCCATTTGTGCTGTCAGTCATTTTACATCAGCGATCTCACAACTTAAATCACTTGCGTGCCATTTCCCAAATGCAACCTGATGTTTGCCATTTAAAAGCAGCGATAGATATCACCAGCTCACACATCAACGCTTTGGGTCTTTCTGCAAGAGGAGAGCAGTAAATGGAGAAAATCTGGTTAGGATAGAGTGGGGTGTAAAATATATTTTTTTCATTCTGACAGATAAGGAGACACTCTACAGTCCTGTCTCCGATTAAAAAAAAAAAAAAAAAAAAGTAGAAATTAAGAGCAGCGTTCTAAAAGACCGAGCAGCTTCCCAGCAGATTTTATCCTGCTGGCTAGCTGGTTTTTCTTTCTGTAGTGACTGGCTTACACTGCCAACCAGAGAGGGATTTTTTAGCTACCTCCAGCTTTTGTCACTCAGGTCAATCTTAATAGAGATCTCTCCCACAGCCTGCAGTAACCACTGAAGCTCAAAGCCATGTGGAGACAAAAGCCGGCCGAGAGCTGCGATACCAAAGGCAGCTGTAGTTGTTGTGATGTTTTTCAAGCAATCCAGTTCGGCTTCAGCTACGCGGTCAGAAGGTCCCTGGGTTTCACAGAGTAAACATGTCCTCATACCTGAGCAACATAATGACTTTTTTGCCGGCGCTTTCCTAAACAACAAACTTGACTGTTCCAAAAACAGCTCCTATGAGTGTTTTCTGGTCTGCTACATCTATGGCAACTAGTCGGTCCTTCTGTATTAAATCAATGAACCAGCTTTTGATATTTGTAAAACCTCCCCTAGCCGAGAAAAGTTATCTCCTCACCAAGCTAATCTGTTTATTTTGTACCATTTTTAGCCACAACAATCCATTTCAGCTTTCCCTTTTTAGACAGTTTTTATTTAGGCTCTCTGTAAGCACACCTCCTTTGATGGGAGCTTACTGATGAAACTAAAAAAACCTCTTCAAGAAAAGCTCAATATGCCAAAGCTACACAGATTCACTCGAGCCTCTGAGGAAAGCGAGGAGCAAGTCGAAATACTCGGCCCACCTGGCTGTAAGCATCGAGTCTGGGTTAAGAGCAGAGCGGTGTGCCGCTATTGGCAACAGAAATGACTGTGGGGAATGAAATCATCATGCAGCGCTGCTAGCAGGAGTCAGAGAGGAACTCTGACAGCCTCTTAAGTGAGTGTGTGTTTGCGTTTAAATGACTGAGGAGATTATAATTGCCATGCAGAACTGGTAGCGAGAGACACAGAGGACGTCTTGTCTGGATTTACATGTGTGTAGACGGGAGGGGAGTTTCTTAGAGGTGGTCACACACTCAAACACTCAGAGAAGAGATGAAAGACTACATACAAGTGTCTGCATGTGTGTGTGTGTGTGGGTTGACGTGTCACTCTCCACCATCGTTAATGCTCCTCATGTCTCTCCATCCATCTTCGAATGGTCACGCCTCCTCATCCTCTGAAGCCAGTTGTCACTCGGCTGTTTTTAATGAAACCTACATAAATGAAGAAATCTTGTATCAGGCATCTTATTAATAAAAACACACAAGCCTTTAAAATGAAACACAATCCTTTGTAGAATGTGGTAAACAATGAGTTAAACACGCAATATTTCATTTCAGCAGTGAGGGGTCTCTCAATCAAAACAATAACGAAAGACTTTGATGACGTCTTGAAGTAGCGTGGATCATGGAGTTGTTGTCTTTATTGTTAAACAACTACCACTGCTGATGAAAATCTATTCTGACAAAATAATTGCAAACAACATTGTTAACTTTCTAACCATCAGCACTACCCATGCAGTGACTGAAGCTAACGTTATGTGGTGAATTCAGTTGTGGAGTAGCCTAGCACTGTTATCAGTGGTCAAGACAGTCATACAAAAAAATGGGCAAACACATGTTTGTTAAGTCACAGTGACCTTGACATTTGACCACCAAAATCTAATCAATACATCTTTGAGTCCAAGTGGACAACTGTGTCAAATTTGAAGAAAATCCCTTAAAGTGTTCTTGAGATATGGCGTTCATGAGAATGAGACAGACTAGCTCACAGTGACCTTGACCTTTAAACACCAATATCTAATCAGTTCATCAATGAGTCCAAGTGCACATTTGTGCCAAATTGACAGAAATCCCCTTGAGGAGTTCTTGAGATATCGCGTTCAATACAATGGGATGTAAGCATGGTCATGGTGGCCTTGACCTTTGACCACAATCATCTAATCAGTTCATCCTTGAGTCCAAGTAGACATTTGTTCAAAATTTATAGAAATTCCCTCAAAGTGTTCTTGGAACATTGTGTTCACAAGATTGGGACAGAGAGACCGTGAAAACAGAAGTGCCTCAGGCCCTGGCTTTTACCGTCGCAGAGGGCATAAAAATACCAAATGACTGCTGGTTTCAGCTTCTCAAATGAGAAGATTTGCTGCTTCTTTTTGTTCTGTGCTATCATAAATTGAATACCTTCACTTGTTTTGTCTCACCAACTGCCTAAACGACACAAAAATGTGACTTTGGGCTTGCGACAGACCTTTCATAGTTTACACAATAAATTATTCCACAAAAAATCAATAGATTAATAAATACAATGTACATTATTCAGATAACAAATGTAACTTCATGAATTGGTGCAAACACATGGAGAAATATTTACTACAAGTGTTGTTACTGACAGTCTCAGATAGCATCAGAAAAAACTCTAAAGCGTACCGAAAACATGATTTTGAGATTGTGTTCAAGATTAAATCCAATTGCATTTTTGGAGTTAGATTCCAGAGTCTATTGTCCAGATGGAGTGGACAGCAGCTCAGCCTGTGTTTATCATTTCCCATGCAGCCAGCGACTGAGCACATATTAGCCCGGCCTTATCAGCAGGAGCCACAAAGGGCTGAGGGTGAAGTGGAGCGGATGCTGAGGAGGGAGCGGCTCCTTGGGGAGGCAGCTAATGATTGTCCCCACTGACGGAGTCTGACACGAGGCCTGGGGTGCCGCCACGACAGCCACTCTCTGGAGGACCAACCGCGGCAGCAACGGCCACCGTGTAATTTTAATTTAACAGAGGAATCTCCTCATTCTGTACAGCTCGAGTTCACAGAGTACTGATATTAACTTTCAAATTTAAGTTGATTATAATTCAGAGGGGGGACTGCAAGGTCAGTGTTCGATTTCTTAGACGGAAAGTCATCATAAAGTTCTCTCATCAGTGCCTTAAGTCTGGATCCGCAGCTTGTTCTATTTGAAATTATATTACACGACATGCAATAATATAAGGCTGTTTCCATTGGTTTCTTCTTGAATCATTTTTCTTCAAAGCTATGAAACTGAGCCACTCCTCCAAACAGCCACTTTTGCTGGTTTTACCTTCTCAAATGTTAAGATTTGCTGCTTTTCTCGATTTAAAACAAATGTACAATTCATATCTTTGGACCTTATTTAAATCTATAGAGCTCATAGTCCATGGCACCAGTTAAACAGCACATAGTCTTGGCACAAAGTAAACCACAGTGGGCAAAGGGGTTGTTTTAATTACAGGTGTGTTTTGGGTGTAACATGAATTCAATAAATCACTGTGTCATCTCCCATTCCTTTTAAAAGCCAGGTGCGCCTGCACATGACACACTGCTATTTACATGGGAGATTTGGGAAATTAGAGAAGTGAGCAGTTTTCTGCTGACAGCATGTAATAAGAGCAGTAATGTCACTGCAGCTAATATCATGGGGCATTTAAGCAGCCAAACAAAAAACTACAGCAATAAAGATAAAGAAACAGAACTAACATTTTAGTGGATTATGCTGCTCCTCATGCGTAAATGCACACAGCGTCTTTTTTTAATGGGGATTCTGCTGAGGGGCAGCAGTTCAGCAGCTCTGCTGTGTTAACACTTTAGAGAATGTTAAACATTTTATTACATATGTTCCAATATTTTTCTCATTAATGATGTATTATTTCCCCCACCCACAGCCTCTTCACATGTCCCTGTGCGTGTAACAGCAGAGTGTACGCACACTGTGAAAACCCCTGCGTTGGCGCGTCTTACTATGTTTTAAATAGCAGTAAAAATACGTTGCCATTGACTTTAAACCAGGTTTTATTGGTCAATGGCAAAACAGCTTCCTGCTGCCTCATTTGTATACCTACAAACCCACGGGGTCATGGATGGGCGCAAGTACATGTGCTACTTACACAATGTGGGATCTAGCTGTGAAAATGACAAATGTGTCTGTCTGAAACTGGCAACAACAGTTGAGCTGCATTGGGTGCCGCTTTACACTGGGTGTAAGATACGGCCCTTTGTGTTTCAGACAAAAAGAGCATTACAACATCAGCTTGGCCTTTTGAAATTGTGACATTTTTTTTGTATACTGGGACATTTCAATTGATTAAAAAAATGTCACCGATAATAAAAGGTTCCAGCCTTAATAACATTAGATTTCCAATCCCACAGGCCCAAGTGTCCAGCAAAGCATGTTTGGTAACATGCCACATTTTGATGTGTAATATGTCCTTCAGTATTGCAACTACAGTTTAAAAACTTAAGCTTACTTGACCTTTTTCAGGTTAAAGTCATTCGAAAATACAGTTAAAATGTGTATTCAGTTACTGACTACCACAGGAACAGTGGTTGTCCTGACCTCATCTATCAGGTGTAACTGGAGCAATTTAAAGTAGGTCAGTCCTAAATAGGAGCATGCAGGCTCAGCAGAACGCTTCTCCTGGATAAATGAAGGTCCAATGTTGTGAGACCATGCAGACCTCTGAGATAACAGCAGTTAACTTTGGTTTGCCTTTTTTTTTTTTTTTTTTTTTAATATGAGTCTAAAAAACAGAAAAACAATAACATACCTTAAATATGGAAGAATAATGAAGATTATGTCATCAACACCAGCTGTTATCTATTGCAAATGAGTTATCTAAACCTGTATTGACCACTTAGGGGCAACAAAACATCTAAATGTTCCGTGTCCAGTCGTTAACTTTGTTTATCTGCAGTTTGGTGCTGGGCAGGTTGCCTAAAGTCAGCTTTTAGAGCTTTTAGAGCAAAAACAAAAGGTGGTGGAAAAAGAGTACCCTTAGCTTAAAGACACAGAAACACTTCATAGAGCTGAGGAAGTCAGTTGATAAAGACATATATATAGAGTTGGCACATATATATATATATATAAATATGTATATGTGTAGAGTTGAATGGGTTCGTCACTACAATCAATCCCTTTCATATGCAGGTTGTCATCTGATTCTTTGGCAGTGTACAAACATACAGAATACAGCAACTTTAAGAGGCATGTACACTAGTTGAGACACCTACCTGCTAACACATGATTCGGGTCAGTGTCTCTTTGCATTAGGGCTACCAGGATCAGCACCTTGGACAGCGACACAACACACAAAACATCCAGATTTTTCAAACACCTAGTTCATTCATTTTAGCTTTTTTTTTCATGTTTTGTATATGAGTATCCATTAGTAAACCTCTTTGCTGAGCCCGGACATGGTGGCAATTTCTCTGATCCCTAATTTCAAACAGCAACAAACAAGAGAGCAAGGCAACACGGTCTCCCTGGTTGTCTCACACTGATTACAGTACGATCACACATACAATCTGTGACAGAGAACAGAGGGGGGGTGACAACATCAATCACTGTTATGATCATTATAACTACTTATTTTTTCCCCTAGTGGACAGCATGCTGAGAGACTCTACAAAGCCTGCTTTGATGATAAGTCCAGCTGTCTACAAAGTTGCATCTAACAAGAAAAATCTTCTCGCTTGGTGTTTCTGTGGAAAACATCTTATCAAATGTTGATCTGTGGTCTGAAGCAGGGTTCCTGACATGAAAAGCTTGCTGCCGTTTTGAACTAGACATCTGTAGGAGCCTGCACATCATGTCATATCAGTAACATCACAGTGGCTGAGCTGCACGGAACTCTGTGACCTCTACATGTTATTTCACACATGTGCTTCCCGGAATGCTGTGACAAGAGATTGTACAGTTGACGAAGTTGGTGGCTTTAGCTTTAAGCAGATAACGTCCCCTCAGAACTAATGTTGTTTAGAGGTTTGAAACTAATCAGCATGTAAAGGGAATCCTAAAGCCTGCTGGAGAGCAAACACTCGGATAGCAGATCTGATGTGCATTTCTTGAAGTGCAGATATTAATTTTTCTTGGATCTGATGCACCGCAGCAATCAGATGAGAAATCAGAGACCTGAAAACAGCAGGTAGGAAAGTCAAAATATTGGCAATTTCTCCAAAATGGAAGACATTTCCACAGCAGAATGAAAGAGAGCTTTTCCCTGTGCCGAATGTTTTGCTTTTGCCATCTTGTGCCAGGAAATCTCTGATAAAAGAATCCGTTATCGTAGTTTAACCCAGACTAAACAAGATCTCATCTGTATCAATCGTTCTGCCTTTCTGAGCATCTGTATTGCAAAAGTTTACTTTGTGATTTGCCTTTAATGTGATTTTTGATTGTAATCACCCCTTCAAAATTGGTGTATGACTTATCTATGTTCCTCTTAAAGCTCACCTGTAAAAGGTGAACAGTTTGCTCCCTGTGATATGAATTTTAGTGCCATGCAGGTTGACTGTCACAGGAAAATAGTGTCGTAATTCAGACTGTGAGTGTCTATTAGCATCACTTACTTTAGTAGAGCGATAAAATATTATAGCAATTCACATTTAAAAACAAATTTTACACACATTTTCTTACCGGTTATTTTTGTTGCTGTTTTTAACATTTCTTTTAAATGTCTTGTCCGTTTTATCTCTCATTAGTTTTCGATGTTTCTATCACTATCTTATTCATTTCTAGCAACAAGAAAACTGCTGTGTTTTATTTAGCTTTACACTAAAGTTACTCTTCATTAGATAGTTTTGACTTGGCACCTTCTTGTCACAGACTTCAGCATCTTTTTTTTATCTGGTCTCAGACAATTTGCAAGTGAAGACGTTGGATGTGAATAAATATATGTGAATATACCCGGTCTGCAGTTGAGAGGCTGGTTGGATGTACAACCAATTCACAAAAACGGCACTGAAGATGGCTTATGGTAGTGAAATAAGCATTCAGTTCACAGGCAACAGCTCTGGTGGACATTCCTGCAATCAGCAAGTCAATGACACACTCCCTTAAAACTTGCAACATCAGTTGCAATTTGTCCTGTGATCAAACTGCACATTTTATTGTGACCATCCTAAGACACACCTGTGTAGTAATGATGCTATTGAATCAGCATCTTGATATGCCGCACCTATCAGGTGGATGGATTATCTTGACAAAGAGAAGTGCTTACTGACAAATTTTAACAAACTTGTGACCAAAATTTAAATGCATAAAAAGCCTTAGATGTTGAACCTGTGAATATAGGATCAAAAACAAAAGTTTTGCATTTCAATTGTTTGTTCCGTGTAGTTGGATGTTGTGAAGTGATGCAGAAATGTTGGTGTCATAACAATGTATGTAATATTACTCCACCTGAAGTCTTACATAGCTAGACAGAAAAAAAATCTTAACAAAACAGTCACTGTAGTACAAGTTGTGTAACTTAACGGTGGTGTGTTTGAAGACCCTCGCTGGACAGTTTGTCAAGTATTGTCCATATTTGTGCATTTTTGTCCCAGAAGCTCAGTAAATATGATTCCTTTGCCAAAATGCCGGCTTTTTTTCACAGAAGACATTTTGACATGTCTTAGTAGGAACAAAGCATGTGGAAAAACCAAAATTAATAATGGCTAAATTCCATTTTGCTGCAGTGATTTTTAGGATCCTTCATGCTTCCTCACGGTCACTCTGACTGGAGCACTTGAATATAACAGAGCCATCATTAGTGCTGCTAGTAACGCCTGGGCTTTTCCTAATGTGACAAGTCAAAATGTCTGCTGTGAGAACGGCCTGTTTGAATTAAAATACTAATGTGACAAACCCTGCTTCAGCCGTTCTGTGGCTCAGAGGAAGAAAACTATGCTTCTCCACAGGTGGAGCTCCTTAGCAGAGGAATCACGGGTGTGTTTAATAACCTTAATTAAGCCTGTTGTGCATGCTGTCTTAGCCTGGCATAAAATGGAGTCAGCATGTGCCATAAAAAAAAAAAAAAAAATGTTCACAATAATAACACTAGTGATGTCATATATCCCTGACGGGGCAGAGAAAATAATATTGCGACATCTGAAATTAAAAATAATTTCTCATGGAGCATCAAAATTATGAGTAGAAATTATGATAGACAATCTTAAAATTTGAACTGTGTAAATCAAAGTTATGGTATGAGAAGTCAAATATGACATATAAAGTCAGATTTATCAAATATAAAGTCAGTGTGACACTTAGTAAGTAATCAGCAGTAAAATGTTGACTTTCTAAATCAATGGCAATAGTAAATAAAATAAAAAAGTGAATTAAAATATCTAATTTTGGCTCAAAATTTTGTCTTTGTATCACAAAACCTTTTTTTAAATTAAGGGCTTAAATCGGTTTCGTACTAGAAATAGATGCAGAAATTTTATAATATACGATCAAACCTACATGGAACTGGTAGCACAAGTCTGAATGTATGAATGAGAATAAAAACAGCGTACAGAATATCTCCTTTGGAAACATCTCTTATTAGAGGTCTTTATTCCAGTTTGATGAAGCCAACAGTTACTCTCCACAGTTACATTTGACAATCACCACGTTCACCTGACACACAGGTAAACCTCCACATCCCCTGTTCATAACTTTATTCCTCACATCTGTTGGTTACACAACCATCACAAAATAGTGATTTCTCCCTCGATTCATATTTTTAACATTCCAGGCATACATATTTATATTTACTATTTGTACAATATATTGCCGTTAAATCCATTCATCCATCCACCCAACCCACCCTCATTCACATGCACACACATGAACACTGTAAAGATTTATCAGTGGAGACATGTTCAAAGGCTGTTTGCCTTGAGATCTGATATCCATGAGTCGAGGAAAGACACAGCTGAGTACCATTTGTTTCTTTTTCAAGCTCTGACTGCTGCAAGATGATTTGTTCTTAAAGCCAAATGGAGGAGGTGGAGTGCAGATATATTACAGAGTGACAACCTCTAATGTGTTCAGAGGACCCCGGTCCAGTATTTCATTAGGGGAAAAGGTAGGAGAGCCAGATTTAGAGAGAGATGGAAAGAGGTAGAAAGGGGAACGAAACATTTAAAATATAAGGAAAGTGAATGGGAGAAAATGTTCCTAAACAACATATTTCCTAAATAAAAGACCTCCATATCGTCCCTTCTTCTTCTTGTTTCCTCTCTTGGTGTCTAAATGTCTAAAGCCGAGCACAGCAGTTTGGTTTCTTCTGTTAGTTCCCCAGTGTGGTTCATACAGGAGTGATGAGTCTATACAGGTCATAGGATATACAGTACAGTACGTTCTCCAGCCTCCAATACTGACGCCTCCTCTTTATTCAGAAGCTACTGAGGCCCATTCCTCTGCTTTGGTCTCAGTCAGTCTGTGCAGAAGTAGAGGCTTGTTTGGCCCCTGCATTAGTTTTAGGAATCCAGTGTCGGGACAGGAGCGCATCACCTTTGCAGTAAAGTGGCACAAATGCAGCTGCAGGAGAAAAAGAGATACTGAAAAGTGCAAAGAGTCTAAACTTTTTTTGGTCGCTAGTTAGTTACATCTACGCGTTGGTTCATGACATGTTTGCGTGGCTTTGGTCCGGAGGTTGTACGAGTGGAGAAGCCAGTGACCGCAGTTTGGTTTGAGATGAAGAGAAGCTGCCCCGGGCCCGGGCTGGACCGAGCCAAGCTAAGCCAAGCCAGGCTGGGGTGTTTATGGCAGGGCCTCGCTGGGTTAGGAGGAGCTCTGCATTGGGAGTGGAAGAGAGTGAAAAAACAAAAGAGGCTCATCCTCCAGTGTCTCTTTCTACCTGCCGAAAATGTTCTCGTACTCCAGCAGTATCAGCTCCACTATCTGGTTCTGGTAGACCATGTGGACCGCGATGTTCCAGGTCTCGGTTTCAGGCCGCAGCAGCGTGGGGCCGAAAACGATGGCTACGCTCTGGGTGGTCATGCGGTTTTCCTCACCGTAGTCGATCACCCTGGAGGAACGAGGGAGAGCAAGACAGTGTCAAATATAAACACTAAAGGAATAATCAAGTCTCAATGTCCTCAACCAAGACGATAATAACGTCCTAAAGTCTTTAAACAAATACTTCCTACTTAACAGTGTCTTAGCTTGATGCTGTTGGTCAAATTTGTTGCCATCAAACTAATGTACATTATTTATCACAAATAAACAAGTTTCAACAATTAAATTTGATCAGAAACCATTGCAGATGTCACTTTGGACTCTGGTAAATAAAAGGGACATTTTTCACCGTTTCCTGTCATATTGTAGACAAAAAAAACAAAACAAAACAAAAAATACATGAATAAACAATTAAAATAATCTTCTGTCAAGTGCTGCAGCCCTAAATCTCTATATACATTGTTGACGTGTAGAGATTAGTGCCTATTCATTGTTGTTTTGTTGTTTAAATAGGGAAAAATAAATCAGTAAAAGACAGTGTTTTTCTTACTTCCTGAGGTGTTTGAAGAGAGCCTGCATGGTGTCGTGGTTAGGTCTGGGCAGCTGTCTGACCAGATCTTTGATGGAGTGAACTCGCTGTTTGTAGTCTGGAATCTCTGCAGAGAAGAAAAACGCAACGTTCATCAAAGTCTGATGTGAACAACCTGGATTCATCAGAAAACAACATGCATTCTTCTACTGTGCCACTGATGCAATGTAGGACAGAGTGCACCTTGATGCTAGTGGTTTATGGCCCCTAATCACCATGTGAGTGGTTTTCTGTGTCCATGCAAGTTTCTGTTAGCTTTCCAAACTCAGTAATTTGATTTTAATTCCCAACTGGACAGTAAAAAAAAGAATAAAAGCAATACATTCACTTTAGAGAGTGAGTTAGTGCATGAATAAATAGATACATGTGTGGTACAGCTGTGTGTCACGTACTGATGGCGCTGACAAAGTCATGGAAGAGAGCGTAAGAGAAGAGAGGCTCCGGCAGCTCTCTGAAATACATCTTTAAAGCTCCAGTGGTCACATGGATGTCCTCCCACTTCGCGTCTGCCAGGTTCACCTTCTCATCTGGACACACACACAAACATGTCCACAGATACTTACAAAGTCTTATGTGACCAAAAAAAAAACAACACTGCAGAAATACAAATCAGAATATTTCCATATTGTTCTCTATGTGTTTCCAGAAAGCAGTAACTTACCATGATTGACAGCAAAGCGTAGTTTCTGTATGATAGCCAGGTTGCCACTAACTCTGTA
This sequence comes from Epinephelus cyanopodus, assembly GCA_026686955.1. Taxonomy (NCBI): domain Eukaryota; kingdom Metazoa; phylum Chordata; class Actinopteri; order Perciformes; family Serranidae; genus Epinephelus; species Epinephelus cyanopodus. The sequence goes on along the minus strand of CM048926.1, from coordinate 34,626,431 downwards.
CAGCCCGTCTATGCACAGACCTGCAGGGCATCATGGGAGGAAAAACATTACTTAGTTCAGTCATATCTGCAAATTATTCTTATGGTTTGTTTCTTTGCGTCAAGCAACAGAGGAGAACCATGACAGTCCACACCCGTCCTATATGACATGTCCTGTGTTATCTCGAGGCAGTAACCCCACCCTTCTTTTACTGCAGCCACATTAACTATCATTCCCTTCTAAAACAGGTCTGGTGCCGTGACACATATGAACCCACCATTATTCTCCACGTGGTCGATGCACATCTTGACAAAGATCGGTACAGTGCCGCTCTCCCTGTGACACAAACTGGACAGACTACAGCCGAACACCTGATCTGAAGACACAGAGAGATAAAAACCACGGTCATAAAAGTGTCCAAAGTCCATGTTTTGTTGCAGCGTGAGTTTCATCGACACCTGCCTGTGCCTGTTACTTTCTATTAGAGTTAAAAGAAAGGACAGTTTTCTTTCTGTGGGCTCTTTAATGTCATGTAGGCTGAAAAGATCATGAAACAAACTTTTATTATTGAACTATAGAACAAGAACTTTTCCTGATTCCTGTGAGCAAACTGGCTCATTGGATGATATGTAATATAAAAACAAGATATAATAAAGGTTAGCGCAAATGGATTTATGTTAAGAAGCTCTTAAACCTGTGGTTAAAAACCAGCGGCAAATGTACAGCATCGACCTACAATGCTTCTATATTTCATTAAGGTAATCTGATAGCAAAACTGACTTGACATTTATTGATTTCACAAAAGAAATTAATCAAACTTTTTGCTGCCTATAATGACTTTTTTAATTCCATAATATCGCAGGAACTATAAGAAAGGCGGGAGAACTGAGCCTTTTTTTTTTTACAAATATGAGAAAACTCTGTGGTTCTAAGTGGAACTCATTGCCCTCTGGTACCTTTGATGTATCCCTTGTCTCTGACAGCCTGCAGGGTGGGACGGCGGGTCAGGAACTTCTTCAGCTTGTGTCTGGTCTTCTTGTTGTCGGAGGCGTCCATGCTGGCGGAGGGCTTCATGGCTGCAGAGGAGAAATGGGACAGGACAGCGATGTCCACCGCTCGTCTCAACACACTGATCGGCATGACGGGCACTCAGTGTTTGGAGGAAATGAAACTGATATGCAGCTGTTTTATAGTGCAGGTAGGACACATGACATATGACGATTTCATTTTCAGTCGTGTATAATGGACAGTATACACCCTTTTAACCCTGTTAATATATATATGCTTCTTTACCAATTGATTAAACTGTGAAAACTCATTTTTGTCAGTTTCACTGAAATGTTTATGTAGCACTCTACTTTTCAAATACTACCACCATTGCGTGTGTTCATTTATCTGTTCAACACAGTGCACAGACCTCGACCTTTCTTTGAGTCTCTGTGTTCTTTCTCCTTGTCGTGTTTCTCCACACCAGGCGACTCCGGCATGTCCTCCTCAATGGCCTCATCAGATTCCCAAGCCTAAGACACACACACACACACACACACACACACACACACACACAAACACACACAGATAAACAGTAAAATACAGGTTATAAAAACCTTTATCTGCTGAACCTTTGGACTCTCAGAGCAGGAAGACAACAAACTTTATCTGTTGATTTTTAAGGGAGTTGACCTGAAAACAAATGCCATGCTCACCTCCAGAGTTATTTTAGAAACAACTGTCAAATTTATATAGTTTTTCAATTTTAATTCTGTTATAATTCAGTCTCAATTTTAAAAGTGAGTTGAGTGGTTGTCCGTGAATATTTAGTGTTACTCTTGAGTGTTTTAGCAGGGTGTGTTGCATTTTGGAGAAAATAAATGTAACTATTGATTAATTGACCTGCAAACACCAAACACTTTCACTGTGTTTATCACACTACTGTTTATGTTAGTTTGCAACATGCAATTAAAAAGAGTAGCTGCTGCTCAATTGATGATACTGCAGGGTTAACGGAAATCTGAAATAAAAGTGAACAATCTTTGGATGCTCTTTACTGATGCATTATTTTAAGCTGAACAACAAATCCTGTAATTGTGGACAATTATGTTTCTAAACTAGTCTTTACACTAAGTGCAAACAGAGGCAAGTGTTGCCAGATTGGGTAATTTTCCATCAAGTCTGGCTACTATTCTATTTAACTGGGTCAATGAAAAACTATTTTGGGCAGGTTGTGATAATTTGGGCTGCTTTTTGTCTAATCTGGCAACACTGGCAGGAGGCAGATGTTTTGGGACTGGGTGAAGGTGTCGGGTCCTCACATGAGTGCTGATGGTGTCCTGCAGTGCTCGATACCAGTCGCTGACAACGCCGTCGTTTTCTGACTGGATCAGTAGCTCCGTGCCCTGTCGAGTCTTCACCTACAACCAGGAGAGACACAAAGTTATCAATACAGATCATCACATACGCTCTGATTTATTATTTTGTAACCATCTTCATAGTTTGTTCTCTCATGTTAGTATTTTGTTAGTATTCGAGACTCTTCAGTGCTTTCTTTACTTATACATGAAACACATGTAGATTCAAATCAAGGAAGATATCCAGGAACTCCTCCCCACCTCTATAACGTTCTTCTTGCTGGACTTGTCCTTGGAAGCCCATTCCACCGAGCCACCCCTCAGATCCACAGTGAACTCTGGTTTGGACTGACCGCCTCCAAACTGGACAGAGAAAGAACAAGAGTCAAAGGAGGGCAGATGAACACGTGGAAGGGCCTGTTTATGTCTACTTCTTCACTCTTGACCGTTCAAACATGCAACAATCTGTGTAGATGAGAAAATATATACTTCTTTGATAATAAAGAACACGTACACAGATAGGAAACAAAGTGTGGATTCACTTTTCTGATCAGATCTTCTGCCAAATTTAAGCTACACCTTACTGTGCAGCTCTTTAACAACTCAGCTCAATTAAACAAATCACTGTCATGTGTTATTTGTGCCACTTCCATTTTGTGAGTGTTTACTGATAGTTGGTTTTGTTGTTGTGGAGTGCTGCTGTTTGTCTGACAACTGCCACACCAAAGAAACTTCCGAAAATGTAATCATCAAAGCTAACTTAAAGACATGCACATTTTCTATATTGTATCTTTCTGATTTTGAGTTAAAGTAAAGGATATATTATTTAATGCATTTGCATGCTGGATTTAAATTCTCAAGATTAGGGAAAATGACCTAATGACACAATCAAACTTCATTACCATTTCTTTTACCCTGAGAGCTCATTAACTGCAGAGAAAACTTTGCAAAAACTTTAGTTTCAGATAAGCAAATGGGTCCATCACACACAACTAAAAGCTGAACATAATCCTCCACAGATCTCCATGAACTTTACAACTTCTACATTTTCAAGAAAACATCTCTGATTTAACCTCACAAACTCCATCCTGCCCTTTGAGGCCTATAATGTATAATAAATGTGTCTATTTAAAGTCAAGTCTCAGAGTCAAACGATCGAGCAAACACTGACGCAGTAATACTGTCCCTAATCTTCGCCCCATGCCAGTGACTAATAACACACAGAGGGGTTGGGGTCATGACAGAAAGGAGAGAGGTGGCATGCAGAGGAGGAGACAGAGACAGAAGCACACAAAAGGAAGGAGGAAGCACATACAGAGGAGGCTCTGTCAAGCCCAGAGCAGCCAAAGGAGACGGCAGGACGTTTCTTAGCGGACGGCTTCCAGTTACTCAACAGTGACAGGAGAAATTCAGGGAGGGAGTCACTGTGGTAGTATGGCTGCATTGAGGGGATGGAGGGGGATGAAGACAAGGAAGATGGGGAGGGGGGATGAAGCCAAAGGTAAAGAGATAAAGGCATGGAAAGAGAAGGAAACATCTAGAAGAGAGAAAATTCAACCCCAGCTCTCATCCAGTGACCTGACAAACCACTGAGGAATATAAACTTCAGGGCCTTATGAAAGCAAAGTGCGCATTACAACTGAACCCTGCAGCGTTAGAAAGGCAAAGCTTTACATCTCATCATGTGAATGAACAGTGACTATTTCTTCATACGTCTGTCTACACAGGATCTTGCTGTGTTGGTGTGAAAAAACTAAAAAGGTTCCTGTCACTAACCCAGCTGGTCCCGCCTCCTTGGCCTTTGGCAAATAGCAACGTGGATCCTTGGAGCACTGTCCAGGAAGAAGTCCAGTTTTTTCTGCAACACATAGTTCACAAACACTGTCACAGTACTCAGATTTAAAACTGCAAAGACCTTCCCACTCGATGAAGGAAGAGGTTTAACATGCTTCAGCCACCTCACAAGGACTGCCAGACTCTTAGAGAAGGGCAACCTTTTAGAGACTTCAGAGATTTGCGCCAGTTTACCAGAGCTCACAGACTTGAAGTAACAAACTATAGAAGAGGACTAATGTTTTTAAGCAATCTGATGAAGATGCATCCTGTGTCCAAATATTAGTCCTCTAATAAAGACTGTTGCCTCAAGTGCGTGTGTTTCAGTATACTTTGGACCAAATCTCTGAGGTCTCTCCAGACCTTCCCACTTTCTAGCATTAAGACTAAGAATCAAACCTCAACTATTTTCAGATAGTGGTTGCAATTTGTAGTATTAATGCTGGTAAGTATTAAAAAAACTTGTGATTAGATGTTTCCTAATTTAAATCATTTAGTCGGGCAAAGTTTTTCTAAAACTGTTTTGTATTAGGACAAAATATCATCCTGATGCATTCAATAATTTTGTCTTATTTTATCAAATAGGAAAAAAGGGTTTGTACAAAACTGTTATATATTTCTGACAGGAGATATCCCTAAAATGTTAATTTGGCATTGGCACTGAAACTGAGGTATTATACTGATATGGGTGCTGAAATTTTCAAAAGATACCCAGACCTGTTCAGCAGTGAAGCAGCGTAACAGTAAGAGAATAACTCTTATCCCTCCAGTTAAAATACATACTCTTCACATTCATGGAACAAGATGGCCAGGCACATAGCAAAAAAAAAAAAAATTCCAACATAGTGTTGCAGGAATGATGTTTTTTGTAAGTCAACATTAAAATTAGCGTCGCCCTGGTTCCCTTTTAAGTGTAAATGCAATCACCAGAAGTAAAAAGCTAACATTAAGCTATAAACAAACAACACCACGATCGCATGACTTCAACATTACGTCACCATGACAAGGCTGTAAACCTGTGTTCAGTGAGATGATGCTCTGTAGTCTCATCTTGCCACAACCGTCTTTTTTAAAGTACACGAAAAGGTGATAAATTTACCTGTGGGGTATTTAGTAAAGTATTCTATGTTGTAGAACAAAAGGTGAAAATATCTTAAGCTTGTGTTAACCACACCTTATTTCAGGCATCTAACCAAAAACAAAGTCTAAAAATTTTCGGGTTTTACGACTCAACACTTGCCTACTTTCTGTCCATACTACTCACCTTACTTTCTTGCCATTTTCGGTGATCTTTGTCACATTCAGAATGCCGCACTTTTCAGATGGCTTGAGAGAAAAAAAAAAAGCAGGTTACACACACACACACCAATCACTCTGATTAAGAACCTCAGCAGGATGACAGCACAGAAAGCTGCTGTCAAAACTAAATATCGGTAAACAATAACAATTTGTCACTCCTTTGTATAACACCACCACCAGCAGCACAAAATACCCCGCCACCAAAACAATCACAGCATTCAGTTTGAAGGAAAAACATTATTCCAACTCAAGAAAAACAAGTGACTAAACACAAGACAGTGACATCACATTAAAATAAAAACAAAAAAGTTAAAATTAAAAGTTAAAACCATGAATTCTTATCAAAACTACTTGTCCAGCATTTAGCTGGTGATCTTTGGATTGACACTTTAACACACAGGGGAATGTCTTGGGCAATCACTGCACCCAGCAGGAACAAAGCCAACAACTTATTACGACTTTGTAAACGTTAACCATCAGCATTGCTTATTAACAGGGATTCTACACAGGCTCACTCTCTTACTGCAACTTTATTCCTGCTGTATAAAGGTGTAACAAATCAGACTATGTGAGATCAGATGACAAAGCTAATTGTAATACTGAGACAAAATCCTTTTCTCTGTTTATTTCAGATTTTCCACACCTGTGTAGAAACCCTGCAGTCAGGTACAACATGTGTGACTGCCTACGACCAGTGGCCAAGTTAAGCCCTGCAGGACAGAGCCTAGTGAATGATGAAGATGTGAGGTGAGGGGTGAGTACTAACAGAGGTGGGGGGCTTGGGAGACGAAGGGCAGGAGTCAGAGTCAGGAGAGGGGGGCTTGGGGCCCAGAGGAGCGTCCTAGTGAGGAGACAGGGATGAAAAAACACACTGTCACATGGGCTAACAACAGAAGGTTAATGAGAAGATGATGCGAGGTTAAGGGGACACAGACAGCTGAAGGAGTGTGATGGCAATTAGCAGTGAGATTATGATTCTGCAAAGTGTGTCGAGTACCTGTGTGATGTCCAGGAGGCACAAGTGGATTATTAATTAGATGTGAAGGCAGGTATTTATTACAGCGCCCATGCTGCTACTACAAACTACTTCATCTTCAGTATTTTTTTTTGAAGACAAATCATTTCTGTATCATGGCAGGCAAATAGTTCATCAAGTTCATGATTGAGTGTTCAATTTCTTGGTGGAATGCTTGAAATGAACTCAATCAACTCAGGGAATCAGGTGAAAACAATTTCACATGAAGACGGGGATGCAATGATTACTCCTGTTGTGTGATTATTATCATGCACCCTAATTGTCTGCTTGGATTAGGGGACAAGCCGCTGATTGGTCGGCCCGACAGGCTACTGACTTGGTGTTTGTACGGGTGGAGACGGGCAGAGCCTGAGCGAAAACGCCTGGTTTTTAACAGCCGCTGAAAAGCAATCAGTCTACACCTGAAACTCTGGACTCATGTCATAATGCATCCTACCAGTGAACACATCAGATACCAGCTCCATTCAGAACAAACTCATTCTGTACAGTCCGTACATGAGCACAACTGTCAGGTGTCAAAGAAACAGATTATAAAATTTACTTTTCACTGGAGATTTAGCAGTAAAATAAAGTGTTTAAAGTAGTTTGCAGATCTGGGTGTCAGACCTTGTCGTTGGGATCTTGGACATAAGTGCTGTGTCTCCACTTGGTGAGGACGATGGGCTCCACTTGTCTCCTGTCCAGACTGCGACTCTTCGGAGCGTCTCCAGGCAGCTGAGGAGGGGAGTGGTTGTACTGGAGGGGGACAAGGATTCATACTGTATCAATGTACTGTTAATTTTATCTCATGCAAACCTGGATATAAGAAGCAGATGTAGAAGATGTATCCTCAGTTACAAGTGAACATTCATCTTAATCACAAAGTGGAGCAGCAGCTATGATACAAGCACAGCATCCCTGTAAACAGAAATCTGTGGCTAGAACCAACCAACTGAAATAATGCGAAATATTATGGACATAAAGTAACATATCACACTATAGTATCTCCAGTACAGGGACCGAGCTCTTCATCCTCAGAATGTTGCATTTCAGTGCTTGATTTTCGACAAAAAACTGCCGACCACTTTGATAATCCACTAATTATTTTGGTAATTTGGAAATGGCAGATATTTTTTACTCATCTTGTTTTATATCATTGTCAGTTGTCTCTTTGTGGTTTGGGGCTGATTATATGACAAAAAGAGTAACTTAAATAAAGGTTGAAATTTGTGCTAGGCCCTATTTTTCCACATTATTTAGATTAACCCATAATAAAAACAATCCTAAATTGCATCTTTGTAAAACAGCCAGGTTGATAACTGAGCAGGGCTATGTTATCATCAGTTTTACAATTTTTTACAGCTACATCACTTTGAACCGTATACATCTGATAAAGGATTGCTTCGTGGTCTTACCTTTGGCAGCTCCCATTCTGACCTTGAACCATCTGCACTGTAGTAATACGGTCTGCCCTGCTCATCAACGTGTTTCAACCACTGGTGATGACAAACAGGAGAAACACAAAACTTATTCGTGTGATTCCTGATGTTACCCGAACATCTGTGCAAGAACATTTAAACTACTAACCAACAGACAAACTTAAAGGTTCACCCCTAGTTAAAAAAAAACACATTTCCCCTCTCACCTGTAGAGCTATTTATTAATGTAGATCATTTTGGCGTGAGGTGCAGAGTGTTGGGATGACTAAAATAGAGATGTCTGCCTTATCTCCAATATAATGGAACTAGATGGCACTTGGCTTGTGGTGTTCAAAGCGCCAAAAACCCCCCCCAAAAAAACCAAACAAACAAAAAAAAAAAACACATTGGAAAAACTCAACAGCAATGTGTCTTGATAGATATCAAAACCCAGTTACTCAAGATAATCCACACCCCTTGCTGTGAGCAATTTCATGTTGGAAGTATTTTCTTTATACCTGAGTACACCCGCTAACTGTATCACTATGCAGCAGAAAGCGAACATCTACTCATGGAGGAGGGACTCGTGCTCACAGCAGCCATAGAGTGTAAAAATAATGGAGGCAGCTACCGTGACGTCCTCCTCGGCTGAGCTGTAATGTAAGGCAGCTCAGTGGTGCAAGGTGAGATTCATTTAGTCCAGCAGTAGATGCATGCATGATACGGGTGGCGGGTGTAGTGTGGTGAAAAGAAAACAGGTCCTACATGAAACTGCTCACAACAAGGTCTGTGGATTATCTTGAGTGATGATGGCTGGAAAAAGACATTGCTGTTTAGTGTTTTTCAAATGTATTTTCTTGAGCACCACAAGCCGAGTGCCATCTAGTTCCATTATATGTGACAGAAGGCAGACATCTCTACAGCTGACATCTCCAACATTCAGCAACTCACATCAAACGTTCTACAAAAATAAATAGCACTACAGCTAAGAGGAAAAATATGTGTTTTTGATTTGGAGTGAACTGTCCCTTTAAATCATAGTGTTGTTCAAAATAGACTATAATGCTGTGGAAAGTCCTGGACTGTAAGTCTTCACTTTTCTTTAAATCTACACAATAAATCTATTGTTTGGACGTGCATGTGTGATTTCAACTATTTCTCGATAAAGAGAAAAGGGCCGTCAGTGTCTTATGAGGGAAACTGTAGAAAACAGCTTGATATTTCCATCCTTTCTCTAGTAGTGGTACTCATTTTCATGCTGCATGGTTGTGGAGGAAACATTTGAGTTGTGTGCTGTAGGTGGAAATATACCATAAATCAACCCAAAACAAGCTCCCACATGCATCCCCAGAAATCACCATAATAAAAAGACAGCAGATCAGCCCCGTGCAGCCTGTACCTTCTCATTGGTATAGTCGCTGACGTACAGCGTGTGACCGTGCTCGTCCATCTCCTCCGACCAGCCACGTGGCGGCGAGCCATACTGACTGTCTGACTGGCTAGAGTAGGTACTGAAGCAGGTGTCCTCCGACGACAGAGGCTGGAGTCGCCCGATGGAGAGCGAGAGGAAGGGAAGGAAAGACGGCGAGAGCGAGAGAGGGGTGGTCTACCATCAGTGCAAAAAGAGAACAGAGGGCATCTTTCACCATGGAGTCACAGGGGGAGAAAAGACAGTCATGCACCCAGACCCAGTAAATCATCAGGAACTACCCAACACCACTTAAATACAGTACAGAGGAGCAGAAGACCCACCAGGGAGCTAAACATCACTCATGTCCATGCTTGATTTTGGAGAGTGTAGCGTAAATCTGAAGGTAACTGCTGCAGTGAGACAGAGTAATTAAAGTGACAGTGATTGCTTTGTGCCTGTAGGTGGCAGTGTGGTACAGATATTTAATGAAACAGAGGGCGACTCAAAATCAGAGGCGACTCCCTAATGATTCAGACTAATCTGCTATGACACAGTGTGCCTGTTCGAGTGAGTGTTTCTCATGAAAAACACATACTCATTCTTTGTTCATCAAATCAATCAAAACTGTAATCATTTCAGCTACGCAAAAGACTGCATGTGTTTTTTTTTAAAGTCATAGTTTTTCAATTATTCTAGTGAACCAATGTTTAATCAAGCTTCCTGTATGAAAGAGAAAAAAATGTTCTCTCTAGGATGTTTTTTGTCTTTACTAACAACCTGTCAGTGCTGGAAGAACAATTTTGCAGATGCTTCGCTGTCTCTGCATGTACTGCATTGTTAAACACAAGCCACTCACAATATGTGATGAGGCACTGGCTTGCTGCGTTTGTAATCTATTTATTATTTGTCTCTGACTGATGATGATTTGACTGAGTATGTGTACGCAAGTGTGGGAGTGAGTTCTTGTTTTCTATGCTTGTGCGAACCAGTTTGGGTTCAGAGTGACACCACTGCAAATTTTCAATTAGTTTAGGGCAAGGAAAATATAAAAGAAGGAACAGCCATGAACCAGATTAAAAAACATGCATTATGTGATGCTTACTGATGTTTTTATCTACTCCAACAAGGTCACTGATGTCATATTTTCTTTGGCTAGGGCAAATACTTTCAATTGATTTCAATAAAATAAAGATTCTGAATGAACTGAATCGAAGAATTACGTCTGACATCACCATAGAGGTTAAAAAGCCAATTTACACTCTATCAGGAAAGGAGTTCATGAAGCAGTGTTTGTTATAAACCTTATCCCAGTCACACCTGCTTTCTGTAGTGATTCACCAGGTGTTTACATGTGTGAAATGACAGGGGACTGAGCGTTTCACAAACTCTCGACTCTACATTTCTCAAATTCCTCCTTCCTTCCCTGTTAGTGTTTACACCTGAGCTGCACTGACGGCATCTGTGTTTGCTGTCATGGAGAAAAGGTGTGAAACGTGGCCACCTGTGTGTCACCTGTAAAAGCAATGTTTTCATTTCTGTAGCTTTATTTTTTATGCCTTATACCTACAACTACCTGTTGCATTATAATCCCCCCTCGCCCTCTCACTTTGATGACAGCTTCTCGCCCTCCCTTTGAGGGTATCTGCTTTTAAAAAGTGTTTAGGACTATGAGTGGAGTAACTGGAAGTTCTTCATTAAGATGAATAATAATAATAATCTGTGTAAATTTGGTCCACCTGTACAGTACATGATCCGTACCTCGGAGCTCTCTCCTGTGCTGTGGCTCTCTCCTCTGGAGCTCCCAGTGCTGGTGTCCCTGGCTCGGGGCGGCTTCCAGGTCCTCTCCTGGGTGGAACGGTTGTAATAAAAGTGTCTGCCATTCTGGTCCTTGTAGGTCTCCCAGTCGCCCAGCACATGGAGCGGGGACCCGGAGGGGAAAGGGGGCAGGTTGGTCTGGGTGATCTTCAGTTCCTGGAGGTTGGTGTAGACAGGTGACTCGGAGCGGCCGTGGCCTGACGAAGATACCGTCTGATGGAGAGAAAAGAAAAAGTGTGAGAGAGCGGAAATGTGAGTCATCTGTGAGTGCATTTAAGTCTGTTATATAATCAGGGAAAAGTTCCTCGACAGAGCGTGCTGTCAGAAATTCACAGCTTTCAGTGTAAATCAACAGCTGCCCATGCAAGCTGGCAGAGAATGTTATCTAAAAACACCCCCAAGCGCACCTCAAACACTTCACCCCCACACTGTTAATGCCATGTTCCTACTGAGCTCCACGTGGAGTCAGTCACTTCATCTTTGCAGTGTTGGTGCTGAACATTGAGTGGCATTGGAGAATATAGGAAATGACTGAAATGTGAAATATCTCTCTGTAGTTAAAGCTGACATGGAGGTTGTTGACCACAGCGAAACAGAACATTGAATGAACGGGAGGACAAGAGGGGAAGGAAATGCTGTTGTTATATAACCGAGAGTGGCAGTGACCAATGTCAGGTAGAAATAAGGAAGTAAAACTGACTATCAACACGCTCTGGTAAGACTGTTTGTCCAGGTTCATCTGCGGACAAAGCCAAATGTGGAATTTCTAGGATAAAAAAGATATACAAGTATTCAATTAAATACAGATCCACTAAATTGTACAGAAAAATTGCACAATTACTACTTTTTCAACTTCTTATGGAGACTTAAGTGATAGCTATGTATGAAAGTTATAACACGAACATTTACTTTGCATAAAACTGATTTAACCAAAAACAGAACTCATACATAAGGGACAAAATTCACATACAGAATAAGAAAATAATCACCACAGTTCTCTTGATTCTGCAAGTAATGGTTCATTTTATTACCAACTTATCTGCCAAATGATTTGATATTTAACTTACTAATTGTTTTTCGAGACCCAATCACAACATTCTGAAGCCCAAGGTCCTTAGTCTGTCTGATTAACAGTCAAAAAAATAAAACAAACTCAGTTCATTATAATGTAAGACAAGAATAATCAATACATCATCAGATTTGAGAAGCTGGAACCATCAAATGTTTGGGCATTTTCGCTTAAAAAAAGGATCAAACAACTAACTGATTATCAAAATAGTTGCAAATTTACTTTCCGTCAATTGATTGCTATGTTGGATTGCTCTTAAATGCTGGTCTTTTTAGAATTAAATTTTCTCTACAGTCTCTACAGACTGCAAACATTTTCCTATTAATCAGGATTGGAAACCTGACCAACCACACACCAAATAATTATCATGATATTACTACTAAGATGGAAGAGCGCACTGTAACTATCACTTTGGCAGAGGACCAAATCATCACCAATATCGTGGGCTGACAAAGAGCTAGTTAAGGTGCTGAATGTGGGTATGAATTACAGCTCTACTGATTGAAAAGTTACTGCCTGTGTCCAGTTGAAGTACAACATTTCCACAGCTGTAGTGCAGCCAGCATGCTGCCTCTAATGACAGAGCATCCTTCTTCAAAAACCCTGACGCGCGACTGATCCAGTCAATGGGCTGCTTGTCATGATTATTTCATGCTTGCATTACAGAGACGCTGCCTGGCTTCAGAGCGACAGGGCATGGAGAGAGCCATAAATAATGCCGGGGCCCCGAGGCCTCCTAACACCGGCTCTGTGATGTTTTTATTGCACGGGGATCAATAGGGATGAAATATGCAGGAGCTGAGCAAACAGCTGGAGGTACCCAGAAGAATCGAATATTCAGTGGACTAAATGAAGACTGAGAAGTGTGCTGTTCGATACAGTATCACAGCACAGCAAAAGAAAGGTGGAGAGGGCATATATTATGTATAATATATAGCCTATATTACATAATTTACCAAAGTTTCCCTGCACCTGAGAAGACCTGAGAAGCAAGAATTTTAACAAAAAGTCAGAGGCAAAACAGGGAAGCTCTCTTTGTAAGTCCTACCATTGAACCATTAAGCAAAGCACTAGACTTCCTAAAAAAAAGCCTTCTTTTACCAGAAAAGCTCTGTAACGCTGTTGTGCAAAAATGGTAGACCTTGAAGCAAGGTGCAGCTTAAAAATTAAGTTATGCTCAAATGAAAAGATGTAAAGTATTACCTCTGGTGGCGAGCAACTTGTAAACACATCATCATCATCTTCTTCTTCATGTATTGAGATAGCTCGTAAAAAGCTTCTCCTCAATCGGATAATTGCCATCGTCCGTGCTTAATATTTTGCCTTGCATGCACTGCTCACTGGTGACACTGCTCTGAGGTCTTCCTCTATAACGCTGAGTGAACATGTGATTTAGTGCATGGACCTGTCAAAGGGGAAGTCCGGTAGTCAACAGACCGTTATAAAAAGCCTGTCAGGTAGTATCCTACTTCAGTGGCGGCCACAAAACCACATTTTCCTCCAAAGGCTGTTCTGAAATTAAGCTTCACTTAAGTGGTTACGAAACTCAATAAACTTTCCATAAAAATGTTTAAAGGTGTTTCCCCAGCAGAGCTACACAGACAACATTTTTACCAATTTACCTGCAACAGCATCGAGTGGATTTGTGGGGTGTTAAGCACCGGAGGACTCAAGAAGATCAGTTATCAGTATTTAGTCTTGGCTGCTCAGATGTACGGTAATATTAGGCAATCTGCTCTCTTTCACGCTTTTATTCAAGGGAGAAAAAGTTGAAGATGACACAGAAAAAAGGTTTAAGGGTTTAGATACAGCAGACTACAAGCAGAATATTGTGTTTTTCGCGGGCAAATAAATGTCTCATGTCCTCAAATGGCATCTTAACAGCAATTTCAAGAAGTAGCCTTATTGTCAGACTGAGGAAACGTTGCGAAACCGCCTCCGTTCATGTTAAGCCTGACCATAACAACCACTAAAACTGCACTGATGTCCTCCAATGACAGCAGCAATGCAGGCTATGTCAAATAACAGCACTCATTATGTAACCAAAGGCTGCACTGCCAGGTTGGCTCATTAAAAATGCACAGGGTGTCTTCTTGACTCAATTACAGCAGCGGTATATCCCTGCGCAGCTGGTGCTGGACATCTGCTATGAACAGACTGACCACCTAATCAATACTGAGCTCTAAAACCACTGAACCACAGTGGGACATTAAGAGGTTGACCTCTAACATTGAGGGAGCTGCTCTCTTTGAAAGTACACCGCGCTTTAGTCGAGGTTGCCGGGCGTACAAGTGTTATCATGTAGTTCAGAGTCGAGAAGTGGCAGGAGTTACTGTGGGCGGCCAGCAGGGATACGAAATTAAAAGCCTTGATCTTTTTCTGCTTAGGTTATGAGAGGTGGTGGGCAGTTGGAGAGACATGAAACTCTCATGATTTAATCTTGGATTTTAAAAAATACGGAGTGCTTTGATAAAAAGTCTGAGGTACAAGCCCAAGTATAAATGTGAAAATATAAAGAGAAAAGGAGAATACAACTTCCAAGGAGTATCTCAGTAAAAATAAAATTCAATCATTGATCTTAAAATGATGTTGTAGCTGCATGCTAATGCTAATATTCACTGAAAACTGAAGATCAAGCTTCACAGATCCCTGACGTGACAAACCCTTTTGAAAATGGATGAACTGTTAAAGTCATTTATCAAACAAAAAGGTTAAACATTATCTGGTGTTAGCTTCTCAAATGTGAGGATTTGCAGTTTTTTCTCTTTGTTATATCATGACAAATGACGTATTTTGGGTTTGGGACTGTTGGTCGAACAATACAAGTTATTTCAAGACAGCACTTTGAGCTTTGGGGAGTTGTAAGACACGTTTCTTTCGATTTTCTGTCATTTCATAAATTAGAATGATCACAAAATCTGATTGTGTGGAGAAAAGATAGTCATTTGTTTAAGACCTCAAACTGAGCTGATATGACTAATTACAATACTGATCAGAAAGCCTCAATCGGCAGAAGTCGTCTGCAACCACACATGTACTACTGTACAGTCTGCAGTAAGAAGCACTGAGAGCATGCTACACTGCAGCAGCCAAATAACAGTTCTGATTGCAGCTCAGCACTCACTCCTAATTTCCTATTTCAGGCTAGAGCAGGAGTTAATGGGTGGAGAATAGGAGGGAATGGAGAGTGACGCTACCAGTTCCAGATAGGAGACCTGCATAGTTTTATCGGTGCTGCCTGCAGCTCTGCAGTGGAATAATAATCAACTGGTCCAGTGTTCTTCAGCTGGAGATAAACCACATCACAGCCAGAGAGAAGAAGAAGAAGAAGAAGAAGAGACGGAGAGAGAGAAATGGGAGAAAAGGCTTCAGGCACTGAATGCATCGCAGCTAATATTAGACAGAAATGACTGCAGATGCTTTAGCATCACAGAGTTTATATTTGGACTAGTCTGGTGTGAGATTCAGAACGCTGTGTTCATTTCATGCAAAGCTGCTGTCCCGATTCACATGAAGTTCAAGAGTAAAACTGCTGGCTTGCTTTATTAAAAGCAGAGCAAAGCTGGGTCCTTTCACTGTTTGTTTCGGTTGTGGTTTCAGAGGATGCGTCGGTGGTGCTGGGTCTTTAGGTTTAACTTCTGATCACTTTCTTTGTCTGACCGGTGGTTCAAACACAAAAAGATATCCAAAAATACAATGTGACACATCTGACACAGAGAAAAGCACCAAATATCTTTACTTAGGAGCAGCAAATACATCATAAAAATGACTTAAATGGGTCAGTTGATCAACCAATTGATTTATCAGCTAATCATCTCAGTAACAACTACAGTATATGACAACCAATATGCATTCTAAAAAACTAAAGTCGTGTATATATTCCACAGACAACATGTTCAAAATCGTCAGCTGATACCAAACTACTACAAAAACAAACTCTTCTTCTCTTTTCTGGCCACTTCAAACACCAAAGAGAATGTCACAGCAGAGGTGCAGGTATCAATGTCCTTTAGGTGGCAGCCTGACAACAAACTTGTGAAATCTGAAAAAGGGCTGGCTAGTGACAGAGGAGTTGGAGGTGGGGCTCCACATGTTCACCTCCTCCCTCCTCCCCTTTCCTGTTAGACGCTGATGAACCTGCTCTGCCGCATACCTGCAGGGAGCTGGGCCACAAAACATACACACTAGTAAACATACACACACTTGCTGCTAACATGCACGCGTGTGTGTTTGACTTATACACAAACTTGTGCAAGTTAGCACATGTACAAACGTGCCTGCAAAAGAGAATGCCTACCTCTTTTCTACTTCCTTGTCCATTCAGTGTTTAGTTTCACTGGGGCAAAGTGGCACAGCAGTTCTTTGATGAGAGGCCACCAAATGACATACATTGCATAACGTGAGTAGGAAATGTTTCTTAAAATTTCCTTCTCTGGCAACACTTTTTCCGTCACACGTGGGACACAGGTTTCAGCTTAAAGTCGGTCACTTTTTGATTAGAATCTGGACAGCATTCCCAGAAGGTACAAAATGTGCTCCTGAGGCAGGTAGTTTACTGTACATACATCTTATACATCCCAGTTTGTCTGCTGAGGACAGTTCTCATAATTTTGGCAACTTTGCAAAGTTACTCTAAGCATAGTGGACAACAAGAAACACTGACACCCCACTAAGAAAGCTAAATAGCTAACTTTAATTTAGTCCAACCTTTTGACTCATACTGTGACAAATATCTATTAAAAATAATTTTGAATGAATTACATGTCCTTCTTTCTGAGCTGAAAAAAAAATGTGACTGTACAGATGGCTCTGTTAAATGCCATCTCATTCCCACATCACATACCAGTTTGCAATGGAAGCAGTTACTAATATAATAGCACTAGGTGCTGCATTAATTGCCTGATGTGGGACAAAATACCAGTGAAACCAGTCAGGAGAGCATGACGGAGCCTGATCGAAACCGGAAGAAAAGAGGTTTTATCAAAGTGTAGTTGTGTACATGGAAAATGGCCAAGCTTTCTTTCCGGGTGAGATTACAGCACAGATGCTATCACACTCAAAAAGCCTCTAAGGTTTTCAAATTTATTAGTTATTCGATTGCTATTTTGATATGTCAAGTTTCCAGGCCTGTATCTTTATTTCTAAATCTGTCTTCATTTCTCCGATACATATCTATGTTGTAGGGGGGAGCAATGAGAACATAAAAGAAAGAGAAAAAGTTACAGATGAGAATAAGCGTCCAGTATACGAATAATCATCCAGGAGCACAAAAAGATAAAACATTAATGTGACTGAGTGGCTTAAGCTAAAAGGATATCCCTTAGAGACCCTTATGAACCTCAGACTTAGAAAAATCTATGTCCATTATAGCCTGGTGTCTCATTCAGTCTGGTCTGAGGTAATCTCACGAAATCTGACTGAAACGAATAATAAGGAAGAAACGGTGGACAAACACGCTGCAAGTCAACACAAAAAGGCTTTGAAACACTGGCACCACCCAAGGCAATTATGCAACTCCAAAGCAATTACATTCAACAGGAGAAAAGAGGAGACAATGCAATGCAGGCATAACACAGTGAATAGCCTGAGGTGAGTTTGAGCCCCGAGTGACCTCATGAATCTCAGACAGGAAGCAGTGACCACAGGACACTTCACAGGCACTTACATCCATATTTAAATACGGAAACTAACCCATGTGGTTTTGGAAGAATTTTCATTCATTCACACGTCTTCATATACGGAACTGAGAGAGTGCTTTTGAATATTGTAAGAAAGGAGTAAATTGTTGTAAGAAATATCACAAAGAAAATAAAAACAACAACTGATTTCGGGCTACAACTAGGGCTGAATAGGCTGTATACTGGCACTGATTTTCGATCAAATTGTGATTCAGAAAAGTCTCAACTGAATACATTTCAATTTGGAAAAAAAAGGACTTACATTAGATATACAGGCTACCAATACTGCATAGATAAAAAAAATAATTTTCGATTTGCCCTGCATCCTGATACCGGTTAATCTTTTCATTTGACAAAGAAGCAGCTATCATTAACATCAGATTGTGACTAATAACTGTTTTGTGCAGGTTATAATAATTCAGTTTCAACAAAACAAACGTTACACAACCTAGCTGTAACATTTACAACATATAAACTATAGTCGAATGAATACTGGATCATTACACTGAACATTAAATGACAATTAATTACACAAAAATCCAGCTATAGCTGCAACTAACCGTATTTATGATCAATTAACCTATTAGTTAATCATCATTTAGTCTACATTAAAAAGGTTTCTGAATTTTTTTTTTAAAATGCTCAAAAGCTCTGACACAAACAACAGTCAAAACTCCCCAAATAGCTGATTAACAATAACATAAAGCACAGAAAAGCAACAAGTCTTCACATTTGAGAAGCTGTCCTTTTGTGCTTAATAGATTACTAACAATATATTCTATTATCAAAACTGCTGTCAGTTTATTTTCTGTCCTTCCAGGGTATCAATTATCATGTCATTGTTTCGGTTATAAGTTGACTGGTGTCTAAAATTGGCCAGAGTCCATATTATCAGATGCACCAACTTGCCTGTGATTGACACCAGATGCATTCAGGTACTTAAACGTTATAGGCCGACAGGTTGTCTGGTACAGTTTTGCCTCCTTTGTGATATTTTGTGACATGTGCATAAAATCAGTTTGGAGTGAAAAGGGAAAAAAAAAACAGTTTCTTTGTTCTTTAAGGATCTACACAGTAACAGATCAGAGAGAAGTGATGTACAGTGCCCTCTTTTACATAATCTTCCCTGAGTGTAACATCACTGAAGTCTGTCAGAGAAGTAGGTCCACAGAGGAATCCTGGTCTTGTTCTGAATCTATCTCTGATCTACTCGTGTCTCTACACGAGCTGCAAATAGGTCAAATGTAAGACACAGCAGGAGGGGGAGAGAACGCAACGAAGGGAGGGATGCAGGGAGGAACGCAGAGAAGTTGCTCAACGATGTTCATTTGGTTATGTTTCATTGAGATTTATCGTCGAGCATTTATAGCACCTTGTGACGCAGCTTGATCTGATTAGAAATAACATACATGAGAAAAAAATAACATAAGTAGTTTAAACAGCTGCTCTCTAAGCAGAAGTTTGCTGAAGATATAAACATTAACTGACCGGCCCACGTTGCTTCATAAATCCACTGTTACAACAGTGCTCCACGTGTTTTAGAGGGTGTTCAGACTGAAAACAGCCTTGGATTAAAAAAAAACCAAAGCAATGCCATGTGGAGGGAGGCATGCTGTTTCAGACACCGAGACAATGGAATACAATCCGGGAAGAAAAATAAACCCAATGGTTTGAAGTTTCATTGATTTTATCTTTCACTGCGATGGGAAGGTAGATGGTAAAAATGTGGCTTTAAGGTAACAAAGTAGTGTAAATCTACGGGCGTTGGCCAGATGGTGTTACATTATACTGTGGCAAGAGCTGAGCCAGGTTCAACTCGGGGCTGAGTTTACTCATGCAGGGGAAAAGTTGGTCTGATTCCTCTTAATAATAAACCAAAAACCATGTGGTACAAAATTAGAATTTCCTGTTCCCCTCCTTGATTTCAAAGCAGTACGTCACATCTTCTCCAGCGTATCATTCTCAGTGAGGACTTTACACACTGGACTGGAATGCGTGACACAGAGAGTGAAAAGTGATTAGAGTTGGCACTGCCCAAATGGAGGAGGAAATTAACTCTTCCAGATGTTAGCATGTGTTTTTCTCTTCTGTAAAGTGTATGACCATATGTCTGTCTTGAAAAGCAGCTGTCTGGTTGCTGCTGTCCTCTCCACAGGGGGAAGAGGGGTGTTCCCTGCAGGCCGGGGCATGATGCCTAAAGCCATAGTCACTCTTTTAGTGCAGAGAATCTAATTTCACAGAAAGACTTTTAGTTTTCAGACACCTTACTGACATTTTCAACCATAGAGATTTATTACAAGTGAGTGGGAAGGAGTTCAGTATTGCGCAGAGACTTACTTCCCCTCTCTAGGCTTAACACTTTTCCCATAGTGATAAAGACTTTCTTAATAGTCTAAAAATGGCTGTGTAACATTCTCCGAGTTGACTCAGCTTTAAACATATGATCAGTGCTGTAGTGACGTTGCTTTTTGAGGCCACACAGCAGAACCAGCTTGAGGGAACGCAGAGCAGCGAGGCAGCTGACAGCCTCCACCGAATGATTAATCCTCTAATTCCATCTACCTGACTGGTCCCGGCTAATGACGCTAATTCAGCTAGTGTGGTGGTTGGCTGGAGTCTGGAGGGATCCACTAAGGACAGCTGGCGTGTATGTATGTATAAAAATATATATGCCTGTGTGTGTGTGTGTGTGTGTGTGTGTAGGTGATTATGTAAAAGGGTAGCAGGGGGACAGGTGCGGTCACTGCTCAGAACACATGATGCAATGTTATGTGACTTGGAAAGATGCTGTGTGTAGCGTTTGACTCCGATTTGGGCTCTCTGGGGGATTTAATGTTATCATCCAATGCAGAAATATTAAGCCCTGTTGCTAGGTAGAAAATGCATCCTTTAAGTGTCATTTTGTCACTGGCTAAAAAAAGAATAAGTTTTCAAAAGTCAAAAACAGAAGACTGAAATCCTTCAGTTCAAGTTTCAACAGAATAATCCAAATTAGAAAGATAACTTTCTCACTTTCACAAAAGAAAAGCCTCAAACTCAGCAGGGATTAGCCTATCTGCTGCCGATTTGGCTGTATCTCTTGGAAATAAATGGCCGACCACATCACAACAGCCTTTCAGACAGTATCTAAATCACCACTGACAGAGGTTTACATCCTGACGCCTGTTATCTCAATCCGGCTCTGTTGAACCAACAGAGCTGAGGAGGAGGAGGAGATAGGAACTCCTGCTCCTCAGTTAATGCCAGGCTCAGTCTCAGCCTCCTCCTGGAGACCTGTGCACCAGTTATCTGAATCTGTTTATCCTTTGCCACACCACAGGTATTAAATTGAGAACTTTATGAAAGTCCTGGGCAATTTAACGTGTGTCTTTACTTAAAGTGTATTAATTTATCTTGGGAAGTTACACAAATTCTTCTTCAGCAGTGCCCTGTTTCAAATTCATGAAGTTACACACTCTCAGACATAAAAGAAGGGTTGTTTTCTACTGTTTGCTGCTGAGAAACTTAATTAGTACAGCTCTTTGTTTAATGCAGTTTTCATTTACTTTCCGACCAGATTTATCCCAGCTGGCCTGGGGATTTGAACCACTGACATTCTGGTCACAAACCCCACTAATGTACAGCTGCTCTTCAGTGAGTTTGAGCCAGCAAGATGACCTAGAAAACCAAAACAGCAGTAACTATGTAAGCAGGGCAAAATCTAACTTTCATGTCCGGTTCTGACAAATTAATTATTGGTGCAATAAGAAGCAAGTATGGGTCAAAATTGGGGGGGTAGGGAAGAAAAAGATATTACCTCTACAAAGAGATCAACCAATTTTGGTTAAGAAAGCACACTAAACAAAGCACTAAAAAAAGGTTGCTCAACAGGGACTGTGTGGTGATTTATATACAGTATAACTTTCAATAACGGCATACCATCCCTCTGCAAGCATTGGCCTGCTTTTGAAAACATGCTTCTTTTCTAACTTTTGAATGTATTCCTGTCAGGATGTATTTTCATGGGCAAAATGACGAATAAGAAAATGTCACAGCCAAAGCGAGCAGAAAGGGGTGAGAGACTTTACAACCACAACAATATTTACTCCTCACTGTCTGCAGCAGCGGATGTCAACACAACCGCCCATACAGCATGCCTAACGTTTCCCAGTAAATATAAAATGGGAAACTGTGGGTTACAGTGCAGAAGAGAGAGTGAAAAGAGAACACCTGTAGCCTGGTGCACCTGTCCACTCCTTTCCCTCAGCCTTTTACTCTGAACTGGAACACTGTGCATCACCATGCTGCACCAGTATAACCACCGCCTGACCTCCGTCTCTCATAGCGCAGTCTGACCTCAGCTACACATCTGAAGCGAGTGACAAACGTATTTAACTTACTGTCAGATGCCGTTTAACCTTTGTCTGCCTAATTTGACAAACCAGACCTCTGATTTGATTTGATAGTGGTGAGGCAGATGGCTTGATGCGTATGTGTGTGCGTGTTGTAATCCCTCTGTGGCAGACAGGGCACATGCAGTTCATTTCCAATTCAGTAGCACATTAGAGAACACACGTGGGAACACACAGCCTAGAGTCTACTCACAATGCCGTTATTTTTCAGCTCCATTCAATACACTGAATATCTCAACAGAGTAACTGCAGTCAGAGAATATTTAGCTGTGGCTAGAAAGATTTCTATTTTAAACATACTACTGATTTTAATTACACTCAAATACATTTTTGATTCTAACATCTTTTAAACTAGTCTGATGAGTTAAGCTAAATCTGCATCAATGCAGCACTGCAGGGTTTTATTCAGATGGATAGACAGATGAAGGATTCTGAGAGAGAAACCACTGCAGCACTTCTGAAACAAGTGTACAACAGCATTGGATGTTAGAAATGTGAAATCCTTGACTAACAATGCAGTTGTTTATTAGGTTTTTTACAGATTACAGCTGGCACTCTGTAACTCCGTTCTGTAAATAGTTCGTATGGCCTGTATTCGACATCTCTCCGTCTGCATCACCCGAGTCATCAGACGAACTGGAGGAAAATGTGCTGACAACTTCTTCATGCAGCTGAACAAAATTCAGAATACTGCTCAGGACAGAATCGTCAGTGTCAGAGCCCGGCCCATTGTTGTGTGATGTGACAGAAGATAATGCAGAGGATGGCGTTTCCAAAACACTGTCCATATGTATTCGAAGATCAAACTTAACCCTGAATCTTCGCTGTCAGAGTCAAAGCTTGGCCGAGCCTCGTCCTCCATGCACTGTTGGAAAACAGTTTTAAGACGCTTGCTTCCACTAACTTGGAGATTTGTATTGGGCTTGACGGCTGAATCCGTAGCTCTCCTACCTGTATGTCCATCATTGCATTGTTGTAATAGATGATGATGTCACTGAAGTTCTTCCCAGCCTCATAGTCGCTCTCATCTGACTGGAAGTCTAATGTTAAGTCTTCAAGCGACATTTTTGTATCTGTTTTGTGTCCAGCACCCTGTTGGGAGCATGTGTTGATATGCAAATGTATAGATGTAATCAGAACCAGTGTTGCCGCAATAAATTCAGACTGTTTATTGTGCTTGACAAACATTTGCTGCTTAGATTTTGGCTTGTTGTGTTCTGGACTGCTGTTGGGTGGTCTGCAGTATCAGGCTGCATCTGAAATTCCATACTAACATGCTATTTAGTACGACTATGTGAGTTTTTTTTAGTATGGAACCACTAGTATACAAATTGCATACTATTTCTGTTGAAATATATCAAGTTAATGTTAGCATGTAGCTTATTTAATTATTATCTGGCAAAAAAGGGGCCTGTAACATAATGTCACACAACATGATGAACGGATGTGATGTAAACCAAAAACTCAAGGTTCATCATGCATGCAGGTGGGATAATTACAGCTTAGCACGTCAGAAAAAGTACATACTACTGTTTATGAATACAAAAGTATGTTGAACGATATTATATATGTTGGGTATTTAGTGCATAGTATGCAATTTTGGATGCAGCATCTGTTTGTGTCATCTGAGCTGAGAATCAGAGTTGGATTTCTTTCCCTTGTCCACCTCTTGTTTGGGCCTATTCTGTTTCCTGTTTGTAAAAAATCTATCTTCCTGATTCAAATGGAGAAAGCACTGGTGGTTGCAAACTAGATTTTGCTTTGTAGCTGTAACCAAACTGCATGAATGTGCAGCCTCATGAAAATTTATTTGTATTTAATACCAATATCAGTCTTTGATAAATTAATAAAGTTAAATGTTGCACTGTTGAATATCAATCACATATCACAATATCGACTACAGACCTTGCTATTGAAGGTGCAACGATGTTGTAGGGTTGAAAATTGGTGCTTTCACAAAATATTTACACAATGAGATTTTTGATAAATAATGATAGGTAATGATTACCATGACTAAGTTTCGCTCATAGGGCTATTAACATCTGTCACCCTGAATGTCCCACTAAACTCTGCTAAAACTTCCAAACTATGTATGGTAAAAAGAAATGAATAATCAATTACTTATACTGAGCAGCCAAAGCTGATTTGACTGACATAATTCTGAGAATGGAACAGCTCTATAATTGTGCATCTGTCTTAAAATCCTTCTGGGCTCTAAGCTGTCTTTATCTTCCAAATGCATCTCCGGTATTTACCCATGTTTTACCAGGTCTTTGGTCATTTTAGAAATATGTCAAGGACTCTTAGGTCAGATAGAATCTAACGTTATCGCTGTTGATCCAGTTCGCTTGCTTGCTTCCATGGCTGCAGCATGCTGCGTTTACATGCCAATTTGTTTTGTATCTGGCAA
This sequence comes from Epinephelus cyanopodus, assembly GCA_026686955.1. Lineage (NCBI taxonomy): Eukaryota > Metazoa > Chordata > Actinopteri > Perciformes > Serranidae > Epinephelus > Epinephelus cyanopodus. Next base: position 34,601,768 of record CM048926.1, on the reverse strand, counting down.
TCTAGGTGTTGAAATGGGCAGTGGGCAGGATCGCACAGGCCAACACAAAAAACATTCTGCAACAGAAGAACGTCCTGGCTGTAGCATGTTTGTCAGAGAAGCTGGTATTTCAACATAGCATGTTTTCCTTTCTCTCAGATGACATATCATGGTCATTTTTATCATTTAATACAGTAAATATATGACATGTTGTTCCTTTAAAGAAAACACCTAACACTGTATTGAGCACTGAGTTGAACACATTAGATTTCTTCCCTGCTCATCCTGTCGGATCACATTACAACAGACACAGCTTCACTGTTGAGCAGCCTGACCCAGCTGGGCAACAGTGAATGGGTTAAGACCAAACCCAGCGGGGAGGAACAGAACTGAGTATTATTCCTTCAAACATAGACACGGGTCCTTTAAGGCCATCAGTTCAAATGTGCTGCATGTCCATTCACGAACATGAATGAGGCTATATGCCCATTAACCCAGCAAACAGGGACACAACACAACCATGATGCACTGAGCTCTGCACAGTGTGACTGACAAAGATAAAAGAGGGTAATTATCCAAGGAGACTTTATTCATTCAAAGCCACATGTTTGCTCCTAGTGAGGTCACTGGCTGAAACACAGTTGAGAAACATCTATAGGAATGTTACTGGGGCTGGCTCCTCTCAAATAATAATGGGACCTCATCCATGACAAGGTATCAATGTCACAAGCAGTGTCACCAGTTTTTACACACACTATGTGTTATAATCATCTTTAGGAAGAGGCTCTACATCCAAAACACTGACAAACAACCGATCAATGACTGACCTCTGAAAATCACTTATTCATTACACTCCAAAAGACTACATCATGGAACAATATCAAGGACCCCTGGAGGTCTGCAGGCCATCACCAATAAACACCAACCCAACATCACAGCTTTAGTATAGTGCCCACAGCAGTTTCTTCCCACTTCATGAAAAGCCACATTCTTTCCCCCCCGATGCATTAATAATGGCTGTGAGGTCAAACGTGTGGGTGACAAGTCAAATGCCAGCAGGGCTGATTACAGAGGCGATCTGAGGGACTATAGGTGCATCAATCACAGCCTACAGACTATATGATGACTCAATGTTGCCAATAAAGTTCCCTAATAATAGAGTATAACTGACAAATATTTCAGGGCTGGGACAAATGATTTGACGACTGAAAGTGCTGGGAGGAAGTTAGGGAGATGTAAGATGAAAAACACATTAAAAAAGAGAGCGAGCAGAGAATATTATTATGTTAATAGAAATTAATGAGGGTTAGATATTCAAAGCCCTGAAACATGAAACAGAATCTGACAAAAAAAAAAAGCTTTATACGGTTGTAAAAATAATGGAAACACCAGCCTAAATGTCACAGACGCAACAGTGGACTTTGTATATGAGTGGGCACTGGAAAAGAGTGACTCACGCCTGAGACATGACACAAGTGGCCTTTTTACTGACGGCACAAATCATAGCAGAACCCAGACATTAAGGGATTACCGTAAGTGAGATGAATATGTTACTTAAGAGGAAGGATTGTGTTACAGTAGCAATAACCCTGATGGTATTCTGGGTTAAATGTTTCTCCCTTCTTCGTCCGAACTTGGTTTGAGTCATAAATGCGCTAAACAGATTTCTACTGAAACAGGGCTGGAAACAAGTATTTGTTAACCTTCTGACCACAGTATCAGGCAAATTCAACACCAAATGATACCACTTTAACAGCGACCCAACTGTTCTGAATAGAATAGCATCAGTCACTAGCACTGGTTCAAAACAGCTGCAGTAGTAGATAAAATAATCTTTGTTTGGCTGCTGTTTATTACCAAATCTGGTAGCTCAAAACAACCCTGCACTTTTGTATAAAATGTCTGGATTCATGCTGTTCTCTCTTTTTAAGAGGTCAGTGCCGTGGCCTGATTAGATTAACTGGGTTACTGGCTTGACATCTCTATAGAATATTCTCACTGATGGACCCAAATGTATTTTAAACTAACTCTGCTTTATATAGAAGGCAAACAGACAGATATGGGATGAGATACAGCAATTCATCTCTTGTACTTACAATGCATTTCATTCCATTAAGAAGTAACACTGAATGCCCATGTCCTCCTAATGTAAATAAAAAGGCCACACTAGTTTTACACTTCCTTCGGTATTTTTAAAAAACTGTATAATACCATGACATGAGGTATCATACTTCCTGGAAAACTCTTCAGCGATGACCTCATGCTGCACTAGTAGCTTCAACTAACAAGTCCAAACAATGAGGTCATTAACAATCCCGAGTTTCTGTCTGTGCTATCAAATCAAACTGCTTTTGTCTCTATAACTACATTAATATCTCAATGGTTTACAGTGAGCACTGATCCCTCACTGTCCTGTTTTAACAGGAAACACATCAAATTTAGGAAGTAGTGAGGTTGTGATTGCATGGGACCTTAAGAGCATCTGTAAACCTTGTGGGAACTTAATTCTGACCAAGGTATAAAAGTCAAAAGCAGAGCTAAAATGATTAGTTGGTTTAATCAATCAATGAGTTTTACAGCAAAATGACCAAAAGCTAATGGTTCTAGTTTCTGTATGTGCTACTCTTTCTGTTTTATGTCATAGTAAATGGAATATTTTAGGGTTGTGGACTGTTTTACCAAAACAAAGACATCTGAAAGCGTATAGTTCCATTCTGGAAAAATATTTATTGGCATTTTTTATTATACTTTAATATTCTGTAGACAAGAAAATAATCAGCAGTTTAATCAGTGTTGAAAATAAGTGCTATGCCCTGATTCAAAAAATAAAGATCTAAAAGTAAACCCAGGGATAAAATTTAAAAGGCAAAAAACACCACGAGGACACTACATGCCTTCAGGTCCAAAACACCAGTTAAACACACTGCTGTACAGCAAGTGAAGAGGCCAATGAATGCAATTCAGAGAAGCTGAGCAGCAGCATGCAACAACAACAAAATGACACAGCAATTAGAAAAGCTCAGAGTGTAATTAAGCTTGACAATGTGCCCAAATATTCCCACTAAAGTCTTTTCACAAGGTCAACAACAGTGCAAAGTGATTGGCGGTGAGTAATGAGGAAATAATGCACAGCTAGAGCCAATCAGTGCATACATCAACATAACTTGATGCATAATAACCCTCACTATGATTTAAGTGTTCAGAGGACAGCTAGATATAATGACAACTCCTATTTCACTGCATGCCTTAGTTTCACTTTTTTCCTGTGGAGTAAATCTGCATCTTTCTCAGCCCATGTAGGTTAGCCTGCTGTGTCTCATTGATCATAATGTATCCCAGTTAAACCACGGGACGCTGCAGAGAGCTGCCTCTACAAAAACAGGCCAATGCTACTGTATTTTCTCCTGGTGAAGAAACCTAATCACATAAATTATTTTGCAACAGAAAATGCACAAATATCTGATACTGAGACTGTAGAACCCTAATTTTGTCTTCTAAAATGTCTTCTTTCTTTCTATCATTCACTTTCTTCTTTTCATCTTTTCTCAAAGCTTTCACAGCTCATTTCACGCTCTTTTTGTTCACCGGGGAATCATGTATCGGCTTGTCTCTGCACACCTTGAAGAATGTGGCGAAGAGTGAGAGAAAGAAGGAAAAAAATGTACCTAAATGCTTTTCACCTCCTCCAGCTACAGAGAAGAGGCCACGTGTCCCTGTTTCCTCACAGCTGCATGCCTCGACAGCGCACCTCGTTATGGAGGAGGAGAGTAAAGGGCAGGTATGAGGAAGGCAGAGGCAGGAAGAGAGATCCCCCTGGCTAAGAACGATCCTTCATTCAGCCTGTAGCATGTCATGACTCCTCCTTTTAAAACGACTTTATGGGCTGAAGTTGAGAGAAACTTGTTTGCAAAACTTAGGCTGACAAGCAAAACGCTGCCGTCTTCAAAGAAATTGTTCAATCGCATTTCAGACTGAAAGATTAGGGTTTAAGTACTGTTGAACTCCATTGTCAGAGTGCAATATTTAAACGAGACATCCAACCTAAACATGACTAAATTACACATAAGTCACCTCAAATTTACTGACAATGAGTAATGTAATCTCTAAAATATCTTTATGTTGCAAAATACACAAAACATGAACATGAGCTACTACTGTATATATAGAAAAACAAAAAAGGTACCCTGTGAAGTTTCTGACCTCTAGTAGGACAGGTGATGTGATCCACAGTCCTGCAAGTGGTTTCACATTATTTAACCCAACTACAAATGGCTGTAATGAGCCAAGAAACGGTGCAATGCCCTAGCAGAAGCAGTGAATTAGAATGAGTGCTAGCTACAACTAGAATTACCATCTATCCATGTCTGTAAAAACAGGGATGCTTCACATCCATCACCCAAGATCAGTGTCAGTATCTGACCAAATGTTTCCCTTATGTTCCTGAGTTACGAGCTGAAAGTCTTTTATGCAGAACATTATGATGTCACAATGAAGTTGACCTTTGACCTTTTGGATATAATATGCCATCACTTCATTATTTTATCCTATCAGACATTTGTGTGAAGTTTTGTCATGATTAACATATTAATTTAGTTATGGCCAAAAACATATTTTGTGACACTGGCCTTGACCTTTGAGTTTCAGTTTGTTCTTCAGTTCAAGTGGGCATTTGTGCTAAATTTGAAGAAATTCTCTTCTTTGACCAACAAATTCGAATGAGTTCATACTCAAGTCCACGTCAACCTTTTTGCCAGATTTAAAGAAATTCTCTCAAGGCGTTCTTGAGAAATTATGTTCATGAGAATGAGACAGACAGGGTCACAGTAACCTTGACCTATGACCTATGACCACCCAAAACTAGTCAGTTCACCATTGATTCCGAGTAGATAGTAAATATTTAAACTTGGCAGAAAGTCCATAGACTTTTCTCAGTGATTAATATTCAGAAACTGAAGAGGTGGGCAAGGAGTCCTCATCCCAGCTATTCTCATTCTCAGCGGATAGCTCAGTAACCAACAAAATACTTAGAGGATGTACTAAGATGCTATTGTTGCTAACACACTAAGAAAGTGTGTATTCAGCCAACCTACCCATGATAAACAAAAGTTGAAATGTGGCGAGCACAGGGAAAGTAGTACAAAATGAGAAAGGGGGAAAACTGCATTGCACAGGCTTTGTCAGCTGCTGTAGCTTGTCTTCAAAATTACTCCTGGCAGTTTTCCATCAACTGGCTCCGGGGATGAAGCAACATGGAGAGAGGAGCCCGAGATAGAATCTGCTGGCTGCGATTCCTTCAATGACCATGCAAATCCTGCAAGGTCATTCTGATAGGCACGCAGGGAGGCGGAGAGGTAGAAGGGAAACAAAATTATGCAGTAGTGACAATAATTCAACAGGGAGCTCTGAGGAAACACTGCAGCAGACAGCTATTTCCCCCAGACATGTTTTAACCTGAACCACTTTGAGGAGCACTCAAAGATTACTGAGTTTGAGTAAGTGGTATAGTGACAAAAATGGCATTAGTAAATGAAACTCAAAATTACCACAGTCTATGAATACATCCTTAAGTGCTACAGATCAAGCAATGGTTCATTTCTCTCTGGGACAACCACAGATCTTAATATTTGGTCACACTCAGGGAAAGTTGAAGTCTTATCACAACATGTGGATTGTTGTAGATGGCTGAGATTTTGTGTGCTTCACACCAAAGGTGCAATGAGACAAATTTTAAGTGCAATTTGATAAGTGTATGTTTTTCCCATGAGAGATGTAAGGGGGACAACTTCAAACAGCAGAATCTCAGCTTCCTGTACTTCTGACTTTGATTATTATGTCTATACAAGGAGTCAGGTTCAGAAACACTCATTATTTGTAGCCCTCATTGTTGTCTACGAACCAAGTTGGGTTCACTGGTATTCACCAAGTCAGCTGCTGAGCTTTAAAAACTACACCACAAGTCTTAAGGGGTAAGAACAGATTGTAGCAAAGGCAATGGCTATTCACATTTTATTTTAGTTGGTCAAAGCTGGAGGAGGTTGGTCTGTATTTCCAGATCTCAGACATTATCTTTGTGAGTTACAATGTTAACCAACAACAAAAGGAATGGTGGCCAAAACTATAAATACAAGGCTAAAATTGCAAAAGACCAGAAGTTTGGGTGGGCAAACATTGGCCATGATGACACAGCACTGAGTAAAACACTAAACTCCTACTAGTTGTTTTGGGACTTTTTCCATCTTTTGAAGACGTACCAAGCACATGCAAGGCAAAAATTCTTTACTGCAAGATGTTGTAGATCACAATGTTGCCTTAAAAAGAGGAAAAAGCTATTTATTTTGGAGTCTACAGTGTGCAGACCTCCGTTATGCCCTGTCATTTTTCATATTTTATCATTATTTACTGTGGCCTTCAGAGGGGAAAAGTGCTAGCATGCTCTGGGTCAGGATAAAACATCTTCTTTTGCTGCCTTTTTCTTCGTGAATACATTTTTATCTCTACAAAAGCTGATAAAAAAAAAAAAAGCCACGAGCTGCAGAGGTCTCCATGTTGGTTAGATTTAGTGGCTCAGTCTCGACACCTCACTGATACATTTACACAATTACAGTGTGCAGCAGAGCAGCACGGCAAAGGATCAGATTCAGCTTGCACTTAAACAATTACAAATTACCAGAATACAGTGAATGAGCGAAAAAGCCCTGCACAGAGCAGGTTTTGTGAAACTCGCAGATAACAGCGAGCACTGTGTGATTTGACTCTGTATTCAAACAGGCATACTACAATCCAACTGTCCTTGGAAAAAAGAAGAAGAAAAAAATTGCTTTTCTCTGTTCAAAATACCAGCCGTTCACTGGGCCTGAACCTGTATTTCTGGTCTTGAATGCAAATGAACAAAAGTGTGGATCATGTCTTTGGCTTCTCAGACCGCAAACCTGAAAAAGGTAGAAAAAGTTGCTCAAAACAAACCAGTTTAACAGGACAAAGGGGTGCTCACTGGATTTGCTCTGTGGAATTTCAGTGCATTTTTTCAGATATCCACAATAACACGAAGGTAAACAAATACTGTGGAATGCTACATTATATCAGATGTTGGAAGTTATAGAAAGGCAGGAGTAGGAGGAAGAGGAAAAGAAGGAGGAAGAGGAACAGGCAGGCAAGACTCCTAGAATAATCTACTAATCTAATCTGAAATGGAATTATCCCAGGGGCACAGTTCAAACAAGAAGTTAAGGAGCTTTTATCCTGCAGGAGAGGAGCTGACATTAAACCTCGGAGAGCTGACAGGGTGCAGCTAATTTCCCAGCATGACTCTGCAGGCCCAACTACTCGCGCCGTAATCTTTGTTCTTCTTTGTTTTATTGGAACAATTCAATTGCAGTGTTTCAGACGGTGTATTTGGGAGCTTGTTTCTTCACTTTGTGTTGTGCAAGGTTTACAGACCGATGCATGGAGAGCAGGCAGACACTGGTGGCTGCACAGCTGTTTAATGACAGGTTGATAAATTAACACAAAAGCTGTAGAGCAGGGTTTGAACTCGTAGCTATGCAGGTAAAGCGTCCAAGTATTACGCCACACTAAAAACTACACATTATACTGTGGAGCGAACATTTCAACAAATCCTTCAAGAGCTCGCCTAAACATGCCTTAGCTAATGTGCGATTAAACTCTGAATAAGGAGGCCTTCAGCTATAAAGAAACATAGAAAAGGCTCAGCTGAGACTAATCAGTTTGTTCAGTACGAGAGTTATGTTGAACTGGTAAAAAAAAAAAAAAAAAAAGCTGTGACATTTATTTAAAGTAACAGTTATTTATAGTAATATGTATTTTAAATATATTTACAATGATGTTGCCTGATAACAACTGATCACCCATCATGAGTCATCCATCATGACTCATGTCAACCAAGTCTGCAACAAAAGCTTGCCGGTTCCCACATCCTCAAAGACTGAGAGCTTCTGATTTAGTGGATTAATATTCAAACTACCCTGACAGCCTGAACTTGCCACCAAATGCTTAAAGGAACAGTTCAACCCAAAATCAGTAATACACATTTTTTTCTGTTACATGTAGTGCCATTTATTAGACTAGATTGTTGTGCTGTGAGTTGCTGAGTATCGGAGATATTGGCTATACAGACGCCTGCCTTCTCTCACACATAATTAAAGTAGATAGCACTCGGCTTGTGATGCTGCAAGTACCACAAGAAAATACACTTGAAAAACTCAACGGCAATGTCTCTTTCCAGAAATCATGACCTGATTACTGAAGATAATCCACAGACCTTGTTGTGAGAAGTTTGATGTAGGAACTATTTTCTTTCAACCAAACTACACCCGCCAGCCGTATCACTATAGATAGAAAAAGATCAACTTTTGTCTGAAACTAACACAGTAGATTAACAGTAGATGATCAGGCACTGGGTGAATGTTTCATCTGACTGTCTAAAAATATGTGGCTACCATCAACAGGTGCAGCTGTAAATCTTTTGAAAGTGCTGGGGTGTAATGATGTGCACACAAAGACAAAGTAGTTACAGCACAGTGCTATCCTTTTCCCCAACTGTACTTTTATTATACATGAATGTGATTGAAACATTTCAACCACAAATGGATCTTCCTCAGGACCTGAGAAGGACAATTTGTGGTCATAACATTGTTTAACAACACTGAAAGATAATGCTGTTTGTTTTTCTACATTAAGAATCATGTGCATTTAGGAAGAGAAGCCTTTACACGCCTACATTGTATGTCATACACAGCAGAACTAGAACAAAGCTTAAGCTGGGATCATCCTGTCATTGATCCCCAACCAGTTCACATTACTACCATTTAGACACCAGTTCTTTATCCTATGACCTCTGCCCCAATCGTAACCACACACTAACAACCAGCCTGGATGATATTATTGAGCTACATGTACAATGAAAGGGTTAAAAAAAAAACTAATTTGCTGAAGACACAGTGCCTCACTGACATCCAACCTTCAACTTGTAACGTCCATAAGACACACATTGCAAGCTCTGGGGAGAAAGTAGATCTTTGTAATTGAGGGCTAACCAGCCTGACTGCCCAACATGGACATATATCTCATTTTAAGCCTGCAAATGGCTCCTACACATGTTCCCATTTCTACATTACATGTATGCTCCAGGCCTTGGAAATGAAGGTGATTGTTATCCTTATGTAAGCAACAGTATGGCACTTTATCTATCTGGTTACCTGATCTAAATGATCTATGTCACAGATAAAGAAAGTAAGGAATTAAACGCAAATAATACCTCGGTAAAATAAATCCAAATCAATACAAATGGTTACAGGTGCCCATCAAGTCAACATTGTTTGGGCTGCAAGTTAACTAATGATTATTTCCATCTTCACTTAAAGCTGCAGTAGGTAGAAAGCCTGAAAACGGTTGATTTTTGAGTCTCATCTGAGTTGGGTTTTGTTCGTCTAAGCCCCTCCTACCAGACGAGCACGCGAGTATTTTATCCTACTTGGCTCTATTTCTCCATCTCACAGTGCAGCAGCCCTCCCATCCCTCCTTCGCGGCCCCACACATACTCCTTCGGCTCCGCTCCGCCCCCACGGCCGACCCACGCCCGGCCCCACCTTACCCTTCCCTCCCTTCGGGCCTCCGGGGAACTGAGTTCTGTCTTCCCTTTTTTGGGTTGTTTAGCCATGTAGGCAGTTGTAGCCAATGCTGGAATAGCTATTTTACCTGGTGCACTGTTCGCCATTGCCGCTTGCTCTCACCTTCTGCCGGCGGCACGGGAACACGCATATGCAGTAGAACAGCCAATAGGAACGCAGTGGTCTGAGCTGATCTTTGATTGGTTGATGCAAATCGGCACAATACTGATTCTTTAGAGGCTGAACACAGAGCCAGGGTGAGGTGCAGAAACCTATTGTTTGTCTCAGACCACTTGATTTACATTATGCTTAGAGGATATTAGAAAATTTTTACTCAATTATACCAAAACAACGTTGCCTACTGGCGCTTTAATATCCCAGTTAACTGATAATCAATAGTTCACCAAGTGTCAAATAGGAAAAAATGCCCATCACAATTTCTCGAAGTCCAGTGTGAAAAGTTTAAGTTGCTTTTTTGGGTCAAAACAGAGCCACTAACAGTCAAAAAATAGAAGATTAAACCAGTGATGTAAAACTGAAAAAAGACGCAGATCCTCAATTTACAGATTAGTCTTTTCAACACTAGACTGCATTTCATCATGTTCCCATGATACTTAAGAAAAAGACAAAAGCATAAAGTAACAGAAAAACTACATTTAAGATGCTTTAAAAAAATGTGCTTGAAGCAATGACAGCAAAGGCACAACAATGCTTAGTTTTCAACATTAAAACAGCTTTGCTTAGCTTTGCTATGAGGACCTGAGGCTCTTTACTTACAGTCTATGCAGTCTATACTAGTAATAAGCTAATTTTGCATTATTATGGAAACTTTTCAGCATATTTTTTAACACTGCTTACCACTGGAAGTAAAGACATTGTTTTTTTTGGACTTTTCCCAAACCTAAGAATTCACTCCTAGAGGTTTACATGTTCTTAAAGAGGGACATTACTCAAATCAATATTGCTCCATTGTTTTGATTCTTTTCTTCCCGTGTCTTTCATAATGCATTGTATTTACAGTGAAACTAGGCTTACTATAAGACTGTACATCTTGTTGCCATAATGCAAAGTTAATAATCTCTGACTCTGAACTTCACTGGGGGCAAAGTGCACTATGCACCATGGCGGTCCTTTCTGCTGGAAAGTAGGAAATTATAGCGCACGCTGTCGCCAGCCAGACAAGCATGAGTACACATGGGCAGGGCCACGAGCAAACCTTTATTTATATTGGACCAGAGATTATATGGTGCAAACTGCTCTCTGTCATTTAGTGGCTGCTCAGATACACATGGTGGTTTGGAGGGGATTGATAGAGTCCTGTTTAAACACAAACTATATTAAAAAAGGAGCATTTTCTAACTTATTAAGAGCTAGGTTGAGCTTACAGAAAAATCTAGTGGTGGCCTATAACTTGTAAGACACAATATCTATGCACTTTGTTTGTTTTTGTTCTTTGTACAGTTCTTAAGATGCTAACGCGTACACTGACAATTTTTAAATGTTATTTTTTTGGTGTGACCAGCAGCTCTATAGCTCGCTCTGTCTGCCAATTGGTCCACAAAAACTTTGCCACCCTTTGGCAGCCATAGTTTTTACCACTGGAGGCTGAAATTTGGCATAGAGCTCAAAGCTATTGTGCATTCACGCTTGTTTTCGGGTGTGTAACGAAAACATAAAATGGACAAAATTAGGGCTGACACAAAAAATTCGAAGCTTCGTTCGATGGCACGGGATTCGATTGTGAAAAAAAAAAAAAAAAAAAAAATCAAAGCTTCTGCACTTTTTTTTCTGTTTTTTGGGGGGGCCTTAAATGCAACACTAACACCATCAACGAGCCACGAGCGCACTCAGAGCCGCTCTGAGTCTGGTATCAGAGACACTTCTGATCCTCTGAGTTGCGCATCTGTTTGATTGTGTTGCAGTGTGCGCCAAGAGTTTTAATTTAAGGTGCTCAGACTTGGGCGCACTATAAGCGGAGCGTTGAGCGCACTTCTACGTTGTAGTTTCCAATAAAATTGTCGGTGAAACACTACATTACCCCCAATTCTTGCATGTTTCTGTCATGGTGATGTGAAAAATACGTGTCAAGCTGTCTTTTGAGTGACACTGGTGCGCGGAGCAGAGTCCTGAAATCTGAGCTTTGTGCGCACAGGGCTTGCGAACGACCACTTTTAGTCCGTGCTTCGAGCTTCGAATGTCCAAATATGGATTCGAAGGTCAGCCCTAGACAAAATAAAAGAAATGGGAGAACGTGGGTTGCTCAGTTTTGCTATGTATGTCAAATGAAGACAATGTGAGGCAAGATGACAACATTTTTTTGGAAAAAAATTTGTTTTATTTTTCCTTTTAAAAAAACTTTACCTTTCAATTGAACAGTTATCGCTTGACACCGCCATTAAATCCGTATTTCAAAACACTAAAAGGTAACTAAGAGTTAAGTTTACACTGAGCTCATAATGATTTTGAAAAATAAAGTACTGTTCTGTATATATACTCTGCTGAGTGCACTCAATATGTAAAATATCAGTCATCCAAGCTTATAAAAATAAAGCTACATTTTATCTGAAATCCAAATAAATATCACAGAATAAACTGTCCTGACTGCTACCCTGCCTCCTCCTCGTCCTCTCACCCATCATCGCTGCTGCCCCGAGCTCGTCTCAACAGCCAGCTGTCCAAACAAACGTTACGTAGCCAGGCTTATGTAATGAAGCATGGCAAGTGCTTAGCGCATCCTCTGAGCTATCCTGTTGCATGCCATCATCAGTTCAAGCATCTCAAAGGGTACAAGTGAACCCCTGTGTCTGTCTCTTCTGGCTAGAGAGTAGCTGTGGCTCAAATAATCAATGTTATTGATTTGCCGTGAACAAATGGGTAATAAACACAAGTCACTGCCCTGAGCTTGTGAACAATCTGCAAGATCAGCTGCTCTGTGTGTGTGAGAGAGAGAGACAGAAGGGCAGAAATACAAAGCAGAGAAGGAATAGTCACATAATCTGGGTGCGTGTATATAACTTTAGGGATCAACACTCTGCTTGCATGACTGGGATCCAAATATGAGTGATATACAGCAGCATGCCTAATGAAATTGAAAACAAACAGCATTTCATTTGAAGATAATTCTCTCAGAGTGCAACAAATACAACAAATGCTATAAATGCCAGCTGGCTGGTGTGACTTCATTTGCTTCCAACAACTCAGAAAGCTCCGTAATGAGCGTCAGTTACTGTGCAGCACTTTGATACAATACAATACGAGCAGGGATGTGCTGACTGGCAAAAAACACAACAACACATGCACGTAGCTGTATGAACACACCAAGTTGCAGGCATCTGACTGTCTCTGTATTTCTTAGTGTCCCTGCTGCCAGCTCACATGCACAGATAAAGAAGCTGTCTTACCGTCTCATTCTCATCTGGGTACATGCTGTCCTGTGGCTGAGTTGCCGCTGCAGAGGAACAAGTCTTGTAGCCGGCGGTGCGGATGAGGACACTGATGATGCAGAGAAACACAGCAGCCTCTGCCTATTCACAAACTCTCTCCCTGACTGACATGTCACTGTGGCTAACCAGATAGTGTCACTCTGAGGCCCGACACACACTCAAACACACATACACACACACACTGACTCTTATTCACTCACACGTTCTTACATAAACAGAGAGAGGGAGAGAGTGTGTACGGAGCTCAGTGATGCTCGCTCTCCCTGAGCTGCCACAACACACACTGCTTGACCTGCCCCACCATAATGCCACAACACACAACGCCCCAGCTGGAACAACACACACACACAGATATCCAATTGAAGCTCCCAGAGGGATTAAGAAAAGCTCCATAAAGTGAGAAACATTGTGGCCCCTGCCCCCACACATACATCTTCTTTGTCTCTAATCAAACAAGTCATATGGGGCAGAGTTACGCTTTACGCTGGATGATCCCTTATAATCTCTATCCAGGATATTTATTATACTGCTGACTGTTGTGAGTTTAAACTCTTCCTGCTCATCAACTTCCATCATTTCTCACGAAACTCTGGAAGGTATTGACAGAAACTATGATGTAGCAAAAATCACACAATCAATCTACAAGTAAAACCTTCAGTTCATGATATGCCTGATCTAATAACAGTCTCTTTCTGGTTTATTTACTGTGAAATCTGTAAATCTTCACATCTTGGTCACACATCTTGCTCATATATAAATTACTTCACATGGTGGCAAACGACTGGAAAACAACATCTCTGGGTTTTCATTGTATGATACAGCTGTCATTCAGTGACAGTCTGACAAATTGGATTGATAATGGACCGATGCTGGATGTAATAAGTCAATCAGGTGGCGGCCATGACATGCACTTTTCCTTATTCAATACTCTACCATACTTATTCAGACCAAGTGGCAACCTCTTGGGACAAAAACTGCAGTTCCTCTCATGGCCACTTAAGACTGGATCCCCATAGACCCCCACGGTGAAATGGCCAACTTGACAGCAGAATTAAAATGTTTACAGCCTGGTATAAAAAATAGCTATAGCTAATTTCAACATTCATGACCACTGTCGGGGCGGTGAATTTTTATATAATTCATCCGTTTACAATTTATTAGGGCTTAAAGTTACTCATTTACTCATGTAAGGGCTTGGCCATTTGTCTGTGAGGCGTCACCACAGTCTGAGTCAGATCCACCCCTCGCTCTTCCACAGCTCAACCCTCTCATTATTACAGGTCACTTCTGGCTCTACAAAACCAACGTGGTGATGGCTAAAATGCCAAACCCGAGGCTTCAAAGTGTCAATCCACAACCAGTGGGTGACGTCACGGTAGCTATGTCTCTTACTTTATACGGTCTATGATTCAGACACAATGGCTCACAGTGAGCTCTGTCCTCATGTAACCTTAAATAAAAAACACTGCAAGAGGTCATTTAGTGATTCTTTTTTTTTTTTTTATAAAAAATGGTATTCCCCATCAGATCCCTTGATGGTATAGGTTTGCCATCCTCATGAACAGACAACATGTGTATGTTAAATACATCATGTATAAGAGATTGTAAGTGAATGAAAACTGTTTATTAATTTCAGTGTTTAATCCAGGAGCAGATCAAGGCAACTGATCAACCGGGAAGCAAAATGTCAAAAACATGCTAATTTGGCTTCCATTAACTATAAAAAATAATAAACACAATAGCTAAGCATATTGATAACCACTTCTGGAAGCATCCAGCACACTATGGTAGTGGGCATTATGACACATACCATGAGACAATAGGAATTGTGTCTATTGTACCTCTCCTTTTCATTTTAGCACTGTAGGCAGTGCTGTGGATTAAGGACCATGACTGCAAAGCAATATTGGATTAACTGAATTTTTTCCTTAATGTGATGAAGTAAGCATGGTGATTATACAGTTACTTCATTTTACTGGATTAGCCAAAAAAGGCATTCCCATTTAAACCCTTTAATTGTATCTATAAAGGGTTTCTCAACTGAATTACAATTTATAGCGCAAGGTAGGCTATATGGATATTGCCATATAAACCTACTTATACTGTGATTTAAGATTTTATCCATATCGTTCAGCCCTTTGCGCAAAACATGTATCATTTTGTGGTACGGAGCACCTTTTCTTCACACCTCAATTCCGTGCAGAACAGCTGAAACAGGGCTGAAAGAGAAGCAGGTGAATTCTAAATGAAGGTGGACGAAAAAAGACAGCAGTGAGTGAGAAAGAAAGAGATGCAAAGTGAGGGTGTCAAACCTAGTCTTACCCCTACTCTGTTACACAAGAGCCAAACACACTGCAAAGCAGTGGGTCAGCTGCCAGACCGCCTGGAGCTCTGTGTGTGCGTGCATGTGTGTGCGTGTCCCAGGTTGAGAACAGTACAGAACAGTACTATAAGCCCCTCTGGGCTGCTTTATAACATGTGTGATGAGCACACAGAGCTGGCACTACCACGGTCTGCAGTACTCCACTGAGACTTTGTCTTATTCCCAAATGAACTGCTATTTGCTCACGGTGATTTTCCTGAAAGGAGACATCTGTGAGGTCATTTTGAGGCTAAAAATTCACCAAAAAACAACAGAATACACAAAAGTGCAATAACTGAAGTAAATATTTTGTCTTCATGAATCAATGTTTATGCATTTCAAGATAGGACTAAGATAAACATCAGACCTGAAACCATTAAATGGCAGAAAACTGACTCAAATTTACTGGTTCCAGCTTCTTTGTCTTTGTCTTATGGGATATTAGGTTTACTTTCTTTGGACTGTTTTTAGCTCAAACAGGATGACTGAAGATATCACTGTGATGGGAAATTATTATGGGCATTTTTCATTGTTTTCTCACATTTCATTAACCAAACCATTAATCGATTAATCAAGAAAAAACACCGCAGATGACAGAATCATTAGCTGCAGCCCCTATTAAACAGCATGTCATTGTGCTAACAGTAACAGTCATCTGGTTGGCTCAACATTGACCCAGATGTGAGAGCAGTGGCTTTGTGACAGAAGGTCACTGGTTGTAATCCACAAACAATCTGGCAGGAAACATGACAGAGTAAGATAAGACGAAAAAGAAAGAACATAAACATACAACTAAGGTTATCAGAAACACCACATAGTAACAGATGCTGGGGTGACAGCAAAAACAGTGAAGTCTGGGAAAAAGTGTGGACTGCTTGTTTTAAAATTTCAATGTTACTCCTCTTTTGTCAACAGTGAGCCACAGAGTGCCCTTGAGCAAGGACTTTCATTGGAGGAAGGAAAAAGAAGCAGTATCAATGGAAAACCAAGGTACGGGTTAAAAAACTGCAGTTAATTGATGCGTTATTAAAATCCTTTCCAAATCGGAGCCAATTGTTTATTATGTTTCCATCTGGGGGTCCTCACCGAGAAAACATTTGGGACCCCCTGAAAGAGAGGATGATTTAGCATCTAAATAACCCTGCAGTGAGTTCAGACTCTCGCTGCCAGCATGTGATATAATAAGCCTTTTTTAATAAGGCACAGAAAGAGAATTAACAGTGGTGCAGATGGTCTGGCTCCCACTAACAGATCCCTCAGACTGTGAGTGTGTGTGTAAGTTTATGAAAGCTTATGTGTCTTGCATAACTGAACAGAAATTTGTGTGTGTGCATGTGTGTGAAGAATGAATGAATGGATGAGTTAATAGATTATTTATTCTGTGTGCTACAGGCGTACATTAATGTGCATGGATGGGTGTGTTCAACTGCTTCATGTACAAAAAAGGGGTGAAAGTGTAAAGACATCAACTTGCCAACTCCACTTCCTGCCGCACACTAGGTAATCAAAGAAACGAGGAAGTGCTTCCTCCAATCAATCATCCCGCTGAGAGTCATTAGAGGTCTTTAGTTGATTACAGTTGTCATAAGGAATGATGGGAGTCTGCAGGGTGAGTGGATGTTACTGACTGTGACGATCACAGGTGGGGGGTTGCAGAGAGCGAGCAACTCTTAAGTGCCTGATACTTTAAAAAGTGAGACACTATGCAGAAGCTGAAGGCATGGTGCTAAAACTGATTTATGAACTTCTTTGAGATGATCCTCGTTTTTGGTAATTATAGATTTTTGAGGCCTCTATTTCGAGTCTCTAAATTAGAGACTTTCTTAAGAATTGCAGACACGCTGGAAACATACAGAGACAAACAGAGGTTCAAGATAACTTGCAGTGTTGGCAGCATAACAGTCTCAAGTCAATAATGAGACTTGTGTTAAATCACCTAATCAGTCCATGTATGAGCTAATATTACTATAAGAACACACTTAAGAAACTTGGCTTTATGTCTTTGTTGCCTTTTGGGATTGACCTCAAGCACACCATTTGAAGCTTGATGAACAGTGATTGGTATTTTGCAAGTTTGCAAGTCACACTAATGTTAGCCAAGTGCTCTAGTCATCTTTTCATCCACACGCCACAGAACTTCAATCAACCAAGTAAGTAGAGTTAATTAGCAAAACAGCGAAGCGTTGGTGTGATCTGTGCACCTGCATCAATGAATGATTCCAATTCCTGTTCATTTATTTTTCTGAGAAGTTCAATTTATTCTGGTTTATCACCTGGAGGGAGCAAATGTTTTGTCATTTAATCTTAGAAAACCAAAATTAGATTGTCAAGTTTTGTTTCATGCATGAACATTAAACAATTACTGACGGTTGTAAAAGTCTGGCAGGTGGGTATTTATGACAAATACGAAATGATCAAAGATTTAAGTCTGTTACACACCACATTATTCCCCACCTGGAGAGCCAATTTCTCCAGCTGTCATTTTTTAATATTATCTCTGTAAACCTGGGACTTCAAAACAGCTCCTTTTTTGGAGCCAACAGTGGGTAATCATTTACAAAGCTAATTATATTAGATTCTTACATGCGGAGCATATAGTACATAGCATGCTCAGTGTCTCTCACAAGTGCTGTTGGATTATTTTGATCCTGGACGAGGAGGGGTGAGGAAAAGCAGAATGGATGAGATGGTGCAGTGAAGCAGCAAATTAAAACACACTGAGACCTTGACAGCCATTATATTCAGTGGCTAGAGGGGAACATCTGCTTCGGTGGATACAATGTCCAATCCACCGCGGCCGGGGGCTTTAAGACGCACCGCATGCATGAAAGTATCAAGTGATATCTCAGTTGGTAACTTCAACATTTTCCAACTAAGGATCAATGGCTGCTGGGCTTATGGGAAACTCGGTACTAATGTTGTGACAGCTCTGTGCTGTTTTTCAAACATGCCTGAACCATTTGTTTTATTACTTATAGTTGCACTGCCACACATCTGTGAAATATGTACCTTCTGCTTTAGATGCAGGGGCTGGTACCAAATGGGGGAGGTGGTGGTGATAATAGTGTAAGAAAAGAATATGGTTTTTTGGGTTTTTTTTTTAACCATACCTCGACCCTCATATACTTGCAAATGCAGATCTAAACCAACTTGTAGCCAACACCCAAATTTGACCTAAGCTAAACTACTAGCAAAGACTACGACTCAGCACTTTCTGTAGCTACTTAGCAATAAATGCTATTATTGATTATGTTTATTGGAAGGCTTTCACTGTGAGGAAGCAAAAGGTGTTGAGCTTGCATTAACAGCAGGACTGTGTGATCCCTGTAATGCCTTAAGAGACCTAACTTAAAGTTAAGGCCTGCTCACACCAGAAATTGGCACAGCAAAGTTCATCCACGTGTCCCCCTGAAACAGGTGGGACAACGATGACAATTCCATTGGAATTAATTGATTTCTTTTTCCTGCAATTAAATTGTTAGATTATAGTGTGACTGGGCCTCAAGATGGAGTGAGAATAAATAAACTCAATAAAAACTCATCTTCTTAATCAGTCAGTCAGATATTATCAAAATTCTGGCAGTCGAGTATGAGATACTGGATAACTACCCTTTCTGGGACATTGCTAATATTTTAGAAAAAAAAAGCAGACATGCAACATTCCCAAACTTCATTTAAAAGCAAGTCAGCTGACAAATGTATGACATTATCACAGCCCCATAATCTAACCTCCTTAAAAAAGTCCCAAGTAATGACACCTGGAGAGTGACAAAGCAGTGGCTGTTGAAAGATGACTAGCCACAGAAGTAGTGACAAAGTGGACCCCAGTGTCGGGTCCAGTGTAGCAGATAAGAGCCTGGCAAAGAGCTGTGCGGCTCTCCAGACACACTCATTACTGCCTATAAGCAGGGAGCTTATCAGAAGGAGCTGGACGAGCGGGCAATAAGGAACAAGCCCGTGCAGCTGGAAAACTCACAGCTCTACTTTTCGCATTTGCACTGCTGCCTTGGTTTTATGTTCAGTCGTCCTTCTCCTGCTTTAAAAGCCACTGATTTATTTCTTATTCTCTTTTAAAAGATTACGCTGCAGGAAAGGAATGACATGAGAAGAGAAAATATGAGAGCAGCAGAGATAGGAGAGGGGTGGGCTTTGCATATTTTAGGAAGTCCTGACTCACATCTGAGCTGTTGTCACCAGCAGCACGCTGCCAGGGCAGAAGAACAACAAACAAGCAACCCACTGAAACTGGGACAGTTTCACATCACCACTTCTGACTCATGAGCTGTGTAGGACCATGTATCCACCTTATCAAAGAACAATCAATCACCTACGGAAAAGCATGGTGTTAACGAGTCAGTCATTCACATGTCCTGATAAAGGACAATACTGGATGAGGTGTAGGTGAAGAAAATCACATCACTTTCCTATAAACACCGCAAACTGCATCACCACAGATACAAGAGGGACGCTTAACAAATGAAAACCACAATTTGGATTTAAACATTACTTTCTTCATCAACAGAAATGATATAAACAAAACATTTGCAACTATGAACAGGGCATACAGCATTAGCACTGCTGCTGCAGTGACTTAAATCTTAATACAGACAGGTCTGCCACAACATTGATATAGAAGTATCCTGATATCTAAATTTAACAACCAGTTTAAAATAAACACTTACAGTTTCCATGGTGTAAAAGAGCTTCACCCATCAACTAGAAAAAAAGGGTGGAAGATAAAAAAAAAAGAGAGAGAGAAGCCTTACAGAGATTTTGTGTTTGTTGTAATATTTGCACTTGCTGATCAAATGACTCACAGAATGAGAAAATCACACAGTGTTTACTTTCAGACAAAGCTGGAGTGGGTGTCTAGATCACCGAAACAAGCTTGACTACTTTGACCTTGTCTCCTGCCATTTAAATGGCACACAGAGGGACCGAGGAAGGAAGGAACTCCATTGTGGACCGGGCTGCGTTCAGAGAATATACGGATTTTAAAATTGTATATGCTCACTGTTAGATAACCTTTAACAACACGCTATACCGAGTCAGTGGTTACGTCATTGTGTGATACATCGCTGAGAAATCAGTACTTCGGAAAGTTGTTGACAGAGTGCTTGTGTGACAAATTCACTTACTTACAGGCAAGTGTAAAGGGTCATTTAATGGATCTGAAGCTAAATCTTTCCAGTCAATGTGAGTAAACTAGTAAAGCTACATTTTAAGAGTAGCTTGACAACATTGTGGCTGACTAAATGCAATATTCTTATCACTTAATACTCTGACCAAAAGTCCATTTCAGAGGTCACCCCAGAATATGTGGATTTCAGAAAAAGTGTATTAGTTTGTTCATTTCATGCTGAAACTGTGTATGAATGTGCATTTTGCATCATTTCGTAAATTGAATAATGGTGCTACAGATAAGTTTGATGTTCCATTTTTAAGGAAGGTTAAGAATCCCAACATAATCTCTTATACGAATAATATAACGACATGTTAAAAAAACATTAAAAAACATGTTTCGTAAGGTCACAGTGATCTTGACCTTTGACCATCATAATCTCCTAATCTAATCTAAATTCATAGTTAAATCCAGGTGGACGTTTGTGCCAAATTTCAGGTCATTTCCTCAAGGTGTTCTTGAGATATTGGGTTCACGTCAGCGTGAAGGTATGACAAGAAAAGGAAGGGTAGGAGTGTAAAGAGCTACACGTTGGCTCATTAAACCTGGACTACAGCAGGCAGAATTTAGCTAATCGGGGCTGAAAAAGACTCACAAACAAACACCTAAATGACGTACAACTGTGCAAAATCTGCTACAACTCTGTCGAAGTCAAGTAACACAAAGAGCTTTGTGCTCAGTGACTGCTCTTGTTTGCCAAGGTGCCTTGGCAGTATTACTATTTATGACATTAGTATCCAGGTCAAAGTTCCACAAACTGTTAAAAGCACTACTATATATGTAACTTGAACTCAACTTGTACAACAATCTCTTCCTTTATACACACAAAAAAAGAGGTCTACACCCAGTGGCAGCACCACACAGACCCGGTTTCTATTTTCTCACTGGCTTTTGTTCAGCAGCAGACTGAGCTAATGATTTCAGGAACAAACACCCCCACTGACCAGGCTCTAAAGTAATCAGCTGCCTCATCTCACTGAGGTTTTTCTGGCTGAAGCTGCATTCGTCTGCAGCTCGGTGGCTTTGGGCCTGGAGTGGCTGATCACTCCACTGCTCAGCAAAACTTTCTGATTGAGGTCAAGAGGTCAGATCACCTTAACATGTCAAACAGATTTAAATGAAAAACATAAGTAGAGCCAACTGCACAAAACCTGGTGTGATGCTTTCAGTGTCGTACACCAGCATAAAATGTGTGATTAGTATTGTTCCTTGTAGTGGTAGATAAAGACAGCTCCATTGCATGCAAGACTCTCATGATGCCTGTGTGGTAATGTTTTTTGTGTTGTGTTATTTAAAAAAGCCTTGGACTGATGTTTAATCCTAATAAACACCAAGCCTGGATTGGACCCAGATTTTAAACTGCCAAGCTTCACATGTACAAAAACATACAATAGCACAACAGTTCATTACATTTGTATGATTTTACCTGGAGATGTTCAGTGGAGCTGCTGCTCAGTTCGTCCCCTGACTCCGAGTCGTTGGTGCGTCTCTCTTCCCCTGCAGAGTCACAGTGTTGGGTGCTGTCCACATCCAGCGGGGCTCGGACCAGATCTGGGGATCTAGCTCTGGTGCGGGGTAGAGAGCTGGACGATCCTTTTATGACCGTGATGGGGGGCTCCACCACCATGGACGAGGATGTCAGCCAGAGCTCGGTCATGGTCGGTGGGAGTGCTGGGGGGGTGATGAGGGTTACTGTCCCTGCGCTGCCTGGGGGGACTGAAAATGCCCAGAGGAGGCAGTGTGTGCAGAGGGTGAGCGCCGATAGTTGGACTCTTGTCTGTGAAGGTTGTCAGTGGGCCGGTCCTGGAGTCCCAGCTCCAGACTGGTTGGCTTTACCCAGATTGCACCCGCACTTTGTGGAGTCGTGTTACCACTGACAGCAGGGGCATGTGGGAGCACTTTTGGAGGTGGCATGAGGGCTTTGCGGACCTCACGGACATACTGAGCAGGTACATAGAAAGCTTTAGTCCCTTCCTCCTTCCTCACCTGCCACCAGTCCTCATTAGTTTTCTTGACCAGCATGTAGCATTCTCCTGCGTGGATAGTGATGAGGCGGTCCTTGGCCTTGTATTCATAGTCGTACTCCACCTCAATGTAGATCTCGCCCGGGGCAATAGGCAGATCCGCCATGATGCCTCTGACTGTCCACCAGGCAGCTTACCGCAAGAGGAAGACGTCTATTAGCATGGCTTCATGAGCAGAGCTGGAGGAAGGACAACAAAGATCTAAAGTAAGCATCTAACACATTTCAGTATAAATACATTTCCATTTCCCTATTTTCAATCATCATTTTATCATCTGCATTAACGAGTAAATCAGCACCTGGGCTTTAAATGTTTCTTGGATATAAGAGATCTACAATATAACCTCAAAGTCCTTGAGGAAATTTGTTGTTTAATGTGTTTTAGTATCATGTTTGTTTACTCTAAAACTGCATTGTCTCCCGTCAGTGTCTGTTCCAACATCATGCAAACACAGAGAAGAGTATCAGGTTCTGTGAAAAATGTCATATTACTGGTTTTTCAAAAAGCAAATAAGAAAATAAACTGCAAAACTAGCATGACAGTGAAAGTGGTTTATTGTACAAAGATGTTGTCAGGCTGAACATTATGTCGTCTTCTCATTTATTAAACATATTTTACTCTGAAATAAATTATTTAGGGAATACAAATCTTAACACTAGGAAAATCCTTCAGCACAAAGAAAGCTGTGATTTACATTTCCAACAGCAGCGACTGCAGTTTGTCTGGAATAAGAAGAAGAAGAAGAACTGTGGGGCAAACATCAGCAGCAATATTGACTTTTATACTGTATTTTCCACAGAAAAAAATGTTATAATAATGGAAAATTGATTTAGGCTGTCGTAATCCCTCAAAGACAGATTTTAAAACAGTAAAAAACGGTACAAAAAAGCACAAATTTAAAAGACAATTTTATATTTTATCACTTTAAGCCTCAATAATGCACTCACAAATCAAAACATGCCTATTTTATTCTTACACAACACATACTACAACAAAGACACAAACATCAATGACTTTTAAAGCCTATTTTACTCCACTAACCTCATCACAACAAATGAATAAAATAGAAACTGAAGAGCTGTAACCCTCTTCCAAGGCTTCAGAGCAGCACATAACGAGGGGAGACAGTAATATGACTCACATGGTCTTCTTCCACCTCTGTATCTCTGTTTTTCTGTGTCTAACTCTGTCTGTCTTTCCCTCTCTGTTCCTCTATCTGATCATCACAGCCAGTCAAGCAGCAACTGAGGCATGTTGCTGCTGAGCGGAGAGATTAGTCGAATCACACACATAGTTTCCTGCTGAAGTCACATGTGTACACACACACACACACACACACACACACACACACACACACACCTCTCTCTCTTACAACATTAGGTGAGGCTCCAGCACACCTTGAGCAAGCTTTAAAAAATGGTCATAACTCAACACACAGTGACAAGAAGATGCATGTTATGGAGCCAAACCTTAGACCCTAAGACATGTCTTACTGGCAGTGAACTTCAGAGGCAAACTTTAGTTTAATAATAATAATAATAATCCAAGAAAAACAAAGACAAATGGAGGCAATTTTTTAGAAAATATTCAATCAAATTATCAGTCAACCTTTTGTCCTTGTGACATATTAAGATCTTGTCACATAGCCTCAGGTGTACCTCTGTGCATGGGCTATTTTGACAGGAGATTATTCCATATTGCTACTAGTGCTAGCTGTAAGACATATTTCATGCTCTAACAGTCTAAGTTCAAAGATCTTGCCTGGCTAGCTCTGTTAAGTATTGACCCACTGAGATTTTAGCTTTTACTAGAATCTTGTGTTATATTTAAAATTTAGTACTTGTCTTGTTGCAGTGCTTGAGATGCATTACAACACAGATTTCTTAACTTCATTACAACAGTCTTCTGGAATGCTTGTAATCTAAGAAATTAAATTTCCTGCAACTTCTCTACCCTTCTAAAATCGCCCAGGAGAGAGAAGGGAAACTTCTGTATTTTCCCATGGTTTTTTTTGTCTAAGTGCAAAAAACAAACACATTTAGGCAAAGGCTGCAATGTAATCCCTAAGGGCAATTGTGCACCAGCATTTATGTCCCCTAAATGTGCTTGTTTTTGCTACTGGCTAGCTTAAATTTACCCCTCCCACTTGTGGTAGTTTTACTGATATTTCTTATCCCGTGCGAACTGGCCATTAATATTACTGACATCCTGTGGTAAAGTGACATTACCCCACGTGCCCATGTAAAACTAATACCGTCCGAATAGTGCTTTACCTGTCGCCAGTTCCGTCTGTTTGTTTGAGAAGTCTCCTGAAATCTCGCTGACTTCGAAATCATCAAAATCAGCTAAATATTCAGCAATGACATTGAAAATATTTTAGATAACATTAAGCTTTCTGTACTCCAACACAACAAACTCTTCCCAGCACTTCTCTCTCCAGTTCGCTCAAACCTTTCCACTGCTACTTTCCTGCAACAGGTCACCTACTGCAAGATTTTTAGAAGACAAGTTCTCCTTGAGCCAGTCATAATAGCAAACAGACAAGTGAAAGGTAAGGAAAAATGTTTAATGTCTTTGTGTCACTTTTCTGTAATGTTTCTCTGGCACTTATAATAATAATCTGAGCCTCAGATGGCAAAAACAAGCACTGTTGATGGACGTAAAGCGACCGCGCACAATTGCCCTGGACAAATTTCAAAAATTATTGTGTCCACGAGTCGCTAAGGCACGAAGAACATAGGATCCAAGTTCATTACTTTTAAGCGTACCCTGTAAGCAAGTGAACATGCAAGGACCACTATAGACCAGTAAAGACGTTTGTTGGGTGAATTCATAGATGCATCATCCCTTTGAGTTTGTAGTCTTTTCAGCGTCTTTTCAAGTTCTTGACCAATGCAGAACAATAAGATCATAGTGCAAAATGCGTCAGATCAACAGTGGCAAATTTCTTGCATTCACAAACATGTTATTATCTGTATAATATTTAACATTTTAAAGGTTACCAAGTTCCCATTCAAAGGCCTAAAGTAAACCATGAGAAAATGCAGCACTTCTCCTTGTAATGAAATAAAACTGATGCTGTAATGGGCACCCTTTGGCCTTCTGAATATTAATCTAATGTTCCAAGGCATCCAAAACAAAACAAAATGAGGTTAAAATAACCCCCCCCCCCCCCCCCCCTCTGATTAACAACCCAGACAGTGGTTTTAAAGAAAGTGGATGTAATCTGATCTAGATGAAGTAACAGGATATTACAGCGTCAGGAGCAGTTACAGCGGGATATTACAATGACAGCCATAATTACAATCAGTCATCAGTGAGTCACATCCTGGCAGAACTTTGCCTTAAAAAAACAAAACTATGATTTTAATAGACAATCAAGAATAAAAATCTCTCTTTCTGCTTTTCTATTCAGTGTGCACACAGAGACACAGAGCCAGCAGCACTGCAGCAGACCGGGCACAAAAACCAACCGCACAACAAATGACTTTTAATGCCAAGTCTGTGTAGTGGTTGTGGCGGCCAGACAGACAAAATCCTGATGGATCTATTTGGGGAGCATATTTTCAGAGTTATTTTGTCATCCTAATTGTATCCAGTGTTAGAGTCTAATTAATCCATATATCATAGGAAGTATCCACAGTCTCCACACATAAAGCAACACTCCCTACGCCCTTTCACAGCCACATTAACGGGCACATCGTTTTACAGCCAGTGCACGTGGGTTAGGCAGCTATTATCCATTATTACTATGTGGCATTTCTCTTAACGTTTACCAGTTGTGTCTAAAGATCTGTGATTAGGCCAACAGCCCTCTGGATTACTCCTGATATGATGACCGCAGGGATAATATCATCATGGATTACCTCGCTGGTTTAGGCTAATAGGCACTGAGGGAAATCTCACCAAATCTATGGGCTATACAGAACATCCATTAGCCAAATGAAACAAAACGCTGCCCCTGACACCAATTCACAGCTCAGAGTAACAACACACAGCCGGCTAGTGAAGCATTACACTGGGCAATGGGCATATATTATAACAAGAGCTGGCAGCCTTCTTCATTAACCTGTGAGCAGCTAATTTAGCTGGCGGGAAAAAGACTGAAGTTGAGGAACTTTGCCTTATAATCAGAATTAGCATTTTCTTGCCCATCCCTGTGCAGCCAAGAGTTTTCTATCAGCCTTCCCTTACGTCATCCACAGTAGTAGGTGTGAGATTTTATCTGTGCACATTGCTGCACTGGATGCTCCATTACACAATCTGCCACGCTGATGCACTTCTTATAAGAAGTCTGTGGTTTGCCCAGAGTCAGTTTAGTCAGTCATGCCACATCCTGTACTTCTCCAATTCTGGGAATAATAACTAAGCCCAAACAGTGGGGCTTGACTTTCTCCACCTGCTCAACAGCAAACGTCATTCTTTTGGGGCTTATAAGTATCAACCGGCTGGTAAAATAACCAGAGTGGCTGGGAAATTTTGGGACTTAAGTCACTGCAGCAGCAGCAGCAGACATACAAAAGTTAATTTCCTGCCTTCCTTGCACAACATTTCCTCTGGTTATTTTCTTTTTACTCTTCCACTCCTTGTCAATATCCTGCCAGAGTTTTCAGGTAAATCTCAAACCAGTCCGACAGCTGTTGATTCAAATAGTATCTCAGGCTGAAAAACCTCATCTCGCACAACATACTACACCTAAAACCAACAATAAAATGTAGACTTTGAAGCTTTTTTGTGACATTACAGCTTATATGCAAACATAAATGCAACAGAATTTGAGACAAACACTTTTTTAAAACTTTGATAGTTGTAAGCAAAATATTTTAGAGCAGAATCAATTTGATTTTTCGATTTGTCAATAAACAGAACATTAACTGGCACCTATTTTGATGGCTGATTCATCATTTGAGTCTTTTTCCACAGCTTTCAGCTTCTCAATTGTGAGTATTTGCTCCTTTTTTGGTGCTGGATGTGATAATAAACTGAATTACTTTGGGTTTCCGACTGCTAGTGCAACAAAACATGCAATTTAAAGCTGGTACCTTGGCCATTGGGAAATTGTGATGGGAATTTTTTACTGTTTTCTCACAATTATATAGACCAACGATTAACAGATTCATTGAGAAAAGTAATAGGCAGATTAAACAATTAAAACAAGCAGCTGTTGTAGGGCTGCCACTAACGATTATTTTCATTGTCGACTAATGTGTCGATTATTTCTTCGATTAGTCGACTAATCATTTCATCGAAAAATGTGTTAAAATGTTGAAAAATGTTAGTCTGTCTCGCCAAACCCCAAAATTACGTCATCTAATGTCTTGTTTTGTACTCATACCAAAGGGTTGTAGTTCACTGTCATGGGAGAGTGTGTAAAGCTGCAAATATCTGAACATAAGAAGCTGCAGTAAGAGTATTTTGGGGTACTTTTATAGTACTTTTCTATGAAAAATGAGTCAAACCGATTAGTCGACAACTAAAATAGTCACTGATTATTTTAATAGTCGATTAGTCATCGATTAGTCGACTAATCGTGGCAGGCCTAAGCTGTTGTAGCCTTACATTTTTAACCAATGAAACATGACTTTTTAAACAATCTTGTATCTCTATACTTCTCATTGCAAAAATACCATGTCTAAAATATCCTAGCATTAATAAAAATTTAGTGACATAAATGATGCTCTGAAAATGTCATTCCCCTGATGAAGTACCCTGGACAGGTCAACAAACAACGCACATATTGAGTGAGACCGTCTGGCTGCTCTCATTCTTCATATTGAAGGTATTTAGAAGGTTAAGTCCCTGGTGGCTGTTGTCTCTTTCACTTATCCCTGTCTACATTAAGCCCAGCATCAGTGCTGCTATTTAGTGGACAGTGCAAATCTTCTCAGAGTCCAATCAGCAAAATCGAAGGGAGCACCTTAATTTGATGTGATGGTAATAAGATTTACAGTGCGCTGTGGGGTGGATGGGTGGGTCTGACCAATAAAACCATCCAGAGCTACAAGACAATGATGGCACGAGTCACGACCTTGGCTTAAGAGTCTTAAATGATGGGAAGGTAGAAGAAGAAATGCGTGTGGGACTGTTTGAACTAATATGTGGTGGAAAATCTGCTGTTGTCAGCACATGTAGGGAACACACCCTCCCCTTTTCTCCCACCTCAGCGAAACAGAAAGCGATATCTGTGAAAGAGATTTTCAACGTTAACACATTAACTGTTTCCACTGAAGTACGGACAAATGAGGCAGCAGGGTCACTACTCTAAATCGGCTTTCACGTGACACTTGTTAGCAGTGATCAGAGGGTCTCTGTCCAGAGCCAACCAGCAAGTGATTACTCTGAGTGAGTTATTTCCATCGGAGAGAGCACATTTCTCTCCCACTGCGGAGTTATTTAAAGACAAGGGAAATGAGGTTATCAGGCTCAATAAGGTCATTTTTAAAGGTTCACATGGTGTCATGTCTTTTCAGAAACAGAGCTGTAATTCAACTCAGGTTTATTCACAAACACTACTGTTTTCTTTGGACCTACTGTCCACCAAATAAGTCATCCATTAGAAAACTGTTGACAATGAGTTCTGTGTAACTTTGACATGTTGCTGGAAAAGTTGCCTTCAAGTTTTGCAAATGAGTATTTCAATGCTTTAAGCAGCAAAAACACCATTCACCTCTAGTATAATGGGGACGTTTTGGAGATTGAGACGTCAAACAAAAACTATCAGCATGGCTCATAAGTGAGAGAATGTGTTTTTCCTGCGATCCTGGGTGAACTGAACCTCAAAAATTGGCATCTCAAGTCACAATTTGTAACATCTGGAGCTACTAGAGTCAGTCAAGTGTCGCGCTGTGACCTTCGCACATAGTCACACCAAATATAGGTCCACGTTCCCCTGAACAGCCTGGATTCAGCACAGGCTGTCCCAGTTAGGCACCTCTCACCACGACGTTCCTCGTAACTCAACTCCCCGCGGTCCCCTGCAACTATCATCATAACCACAATCTGTCACACTTCAACAAATCACAGCCAGCTGCAGCTCACTTAATGTGGATATCTTGAGGGAGGAGAGATGTGAGGACAGGAAAAAAAAAAAAAAACACAAATAAAGGTTGTGTTGAGAGCAAGGTAGTTCGTCCACTGTAAGACTGAGAGCAGGGTTCAACACCTGATAAAGTTCATCCAATTCAGCATGACATAACATTACAGTAAATCCTACTACTCACAGTTACTGTAAACAAACAATGAGGTTGCATCCACAACCATGTGGGGAAAAAGCTATGATGTGATTTACTCATTCTCATTTTGACAACCAAATTTAGAGATGCAATGAACAGTTAATATATTGTTTTGCTTTGCATGACTCCACTAATGTTTTAGCCTATGTCATAAAAATGCAAAACATGTCCATCAGGGCTTTCCAGGATCAAGATATATTCAATTTACAGCAACAAAAGCAGCAAATCCGCACATTATACAAGAAAATGTGTGTCATTTTAGCTTGATAATTGACTTAAACTATCACATTTCTGTCAACTTACTAATAACTTTGGTTAATAGGCAAGTTAGAGTTTCATAAGTGCAATAAAATGTAGAACTGTGGGGAGATTTTAAAACCTCTCATATTAAGACATGTTTCTTGTACACACTGTCACTGGACGTGCATTGCACCTTCAAAAGGTAAAATGACCTGTCACCTGCTTTGTGCTGCACCCTGACAGGTTCATGTTACTGTTGACAGCTAATAAAGTGAACGCACACACAAACAAAAATGTACATTTCAGTCTCAGTTAGCTTAACAGCAACTTTATGGTACAAAACAAACTCCCCAGGGGACACAGCCGAGACACACCTCTGTCAGGAGCTACTGTTGATTTTCTATGGTTTGATTATAGCACTTTAGCTCCTACAGAAATTAGTTGCAGTTCCTGGTGTGTGTGTGTGTGTGTGTGTGTGTGTGCAGCATTTCTCTCGACTTAACTAGCCATGGGAATAGTTTTGTACACTTCCAGTAAAGGTATTTAAGCCCTACCTTTCACTTGTATTCACGTTTTATGGTGTTAACATGGGTTTACAGGATCTTGTCTTGCTTCACAGGAGCTAATCTGTTAGCAGGCTAATTAGCTAAACATTCCTCGGTGTCCCAAACAGCGTCGCAGTCAAACATCCGCACCTTAACCTACCTTCTGTACTGCGGTGGGACGCTCCGTGGGGAATAAAGGGGAAAAAGCTCCTCCGATGGTCCCGAGCGATTTTAAAATCCCGTGAACTTTCCTGTGGACCGATCGCCGTGTGAAAGTGGCTCAGTACTTGTCAGGTCTGTCAGACGGCAGCGCTCCCGTCGCTCCTGCTCTTCCCTGGCCGGTGTGATCCACGGCAGCGCTCGCGCCCGCGGACTCACGCCTGCTCTCACAACTTTGGCAACTACCTTTAAAGCAGAGATCGTCTATTGAGGACGATGTGCCACTCTGCGTGTTTTTTCTTTTTCTTCCCCGGGACAAAATGACTCGCCTTCCGGTTAGCGAAATACAATGACTACAATACAAAACTTTGTCGTTATAATATTTCACATAAAAATGACTTAATGTTAAACAGCAGTTTGTTTATATATATAAATATATAATTACCGACAGACAGTCAGTGTCTGTCAGTTAGCTTTGGTTAGCATTTCCATTCATTTATCAAAGGCATCCCCATGTTCGGAATGGAAACACACTCAAAGTGAGACCTCTTGTCTGATTTTACACTCTATGGTACGAGCCCTTAAGTGTGACGGGACGCAAACGGGGAATTAGCGCCTCCCTATGGTTATAAACTGGAACTACAGCTACATTGCAAAACGCTCCATTTATTTATTTAAATATCTGTTAAACTAAATAAACACAAGGACTTTAATAATGTAATGTTTCAATGTATTTCTGTCTTCTAAGATTGTAAATGCCATCACTGAAATATTGCCAAATATGTTCAGTGTTGGAAAGGTTACATGAGAAATGTAATAAGTTATGTAAATATTTTCATTACTCTATCAAACTTATTACATTTGATTACTTTTCTAACCAATGTTAAACTGGATAATAACGCTGAATAATATCCGTATATAGGCTATGCTGTGCGATGCAAAGTTCTATTCTACATATAAACTTTTTACCATAAACAGTATATTCTGATGAACCATGTGTGTAATCACCAATATTTAGATTAATAATTGTAATTTTATTACACAATTTTTCTCAGTAGCTGTAACTGAATACAATATTATATATTTGTAATGTAATTACATCTAACTAGTTACATGTTGTAACTAGTTACCTTCTGGACACACCACTTCTGGATATGCTACATTTAAAACATTTTTTTTTTCATGATCCTCCCATATGTGTGCAAATGGCTGTATATGCAGTCTAGGGTCTCAAAGCTACAGAGAATGTGAAGCTGTCATCCTGCTGTGTATTGGCATGGGGGCGCCCTCTTGTGAAGATCATGCTGTGTTACCGAGGTTATGCCTGCTACCATCGTCAAGCAACGGCATTTGGAGAAACTAATCACAATGAACCACATAGATCCGTATGACTTGGCAGCCTGAAGCTGGACTTCAGACCCAGATGCAATACCTCCACTCTCATTCCTGGACTGAGTCATACACCGATCAGCCCAGACTTGGCTCTGACCTGTTGAGGCATGGACACAGGACCTCTGGGGGTTTCCTGTGGTGTCTGGCACCAGGATGTTGGTGGCGGATCCTTTGAGTCCTGTGGGTTGTGAGGTGGGGTACCAGCACGTCTCACAGATGCTCGATCAAATTGGTATCTGGGGAATTTTGAGGCCAGGTTGATACCATGAGCTCTTTGTCATGTTCCTCGGGCCATTCCTGAGCAGCTTTTGCAGTGTGAAATGGCTGCACGTCAGGGGGCATCCGCATGAATGCCAGGACCAAAGGTTTCCAAGCAGAACCTTGGATTGCAACAACAAGTTCTGTGTTATTCATTACCACCTGTCAGTGGTTTTAATGCTTTGGCTGATTGGTGTAAACTTTGGTAAAGTGATAACAGAGCACATAAGATGCTGCCCCTGCCCCTCACAGCATGACATACCCTCACATTCTCCCGCCATCCGCCAGCTAACTTGGCTTCATCTAGCCTGGCTCTGTTCAAACATGACATAAACCTCTACCAGCACATCTAAAGCTCACCAATACTTTACACTTCACATCTCATTCCTTTATACATACATAAAAGCTCTAAGAATGTTAACGCAACAATTCATACTTTCGGCGAAGGGTACGTGCCGGACTACTTCTTGGCCAGGAGCAGTTGCCAGGCAACAAGCAGAGAGAAGTCTGCATAAAGTGTGGAAAATTTAAACATGGGTTTCCCCTGGGGGAAATATTTTCTAATTTTGTAGTAGACATCTGTGGCATCATGATATAGAAATATTATATATATGTATTTAAACATAATGTCAAAAGTCCATTTGTCTTCACATTGAAATAAGTGCTTTAAAAATCCTACTAATCTAGATATGCTTGCACTTCATACTGTGAATATTTCAAAAATCTTCCAAGCATTAATTCATGTTTGACATGGATGATTGCATGAGTTCGTTATTTCACATCAGTTTCAATGTTCAGTACTTTTAGATGTATCAGATAGGATTGAAGTTGGGGCTCGGTGCCGGCCATCCTTAACTGGGAAAAGGGGTTAGGGCTTTTGACACCGAGGAATTATCCTGCCCTCTGTTGCCAAGTTATTAGCGCAGTATTGCCTTAAATGTCACTGAATGCTGTGCATTAGGATGTTACGTAATTGGAACTGGGGGATGGGGGCAGTCCCAGACCAACAAAATATAATAATCTTTCTTGGAGATTAACAGTATCAGATTTCAGAAATCTTAAACACAACAAAAAGGGGGGGAAAAAAAAGATAGCGAGTGTTTTGTCATAATTATTTAATCACACATACATTTACATCATGCAATCAATCCAAAACTGTGATCTCATGTACTTCCCATCTCCGTCCATATCAGAGCCCTGCTATTTGTGCCCCAGTTCTCCAGGAATGATCCAGTACCTTGTCCACTCATGGATCCTCAAAACTGTCCTTTAAAAATTGACCAACTATTACACAGTAATAAAAAAAGTGGCTACACTTTGTTTTTTTCTTTCTTTTAATTTAGAATTAATGCAAAATTCAAATATTCTTTGCTGTTTTTCATTATCTATTTTTTCCCCATTTCATATCCAGTTTTGGTGGAAGGTCAAAGGATAAACATTTTGAGGTCCATGCTGCAAAGTCTCACCTAATCTAGAAGATTACACAGAGGGAATAAACCATCTCGATAGACACCAAAAAACCGTCCTGTCATAGACACGGGAGAGCGGCTCCTCCCTGCAGCTTGTAGAACGTAATTATTACTTCTTAAATTATTTGCTGTCATCAAACAGTTCCATTTACAGGGCTTTGGAAACTTCTCTTTCCTCCAGTCAAAAACAGCCACATGGAGTGTTTTTCTGAGTGCAGGGGTTGTGAAGAAGTGCTATTAAACCCAACATTCTTGTTACAAGATGACAAGTTTTAGTATGACATGTTAGAAAGCCAAAATCCTGTTGCACTTTTTCAAGATAGATTTGTTCTGCTAGTTTTTGGCTTTAGAAAGTTTCTTTCATCTCTCTTTCTAAAAAGCTTTTATTCATTTATAATTTAAATATCTACAACTGCACCGGATAGTAAAGTGTCACCATTTTGTCATCAAACAGGAGTTTACTGTCCGGTGCAGTGGTAGATACTTTATATTTAAGAATATGGTGTGGAAAATCTGCTGTGTCATGTTTTAGCTTTTTAGAAATAGCTACAAAAGAAGACCTCGATGAGACACCAAATGTTAGCAGAGCAGGAGCTAACGAGGAAGAGGAGCTTTTGACTCCACATGGCAGGGTTACCGCTGCAAGCACACCCTGATCACACCTGCCAGTCGACTGATATTCAGTGTATTTAACAGTGTATTGCACTTGCACAAGATGTTAGTGTTCTCACGCTGGGGTTACAATTACAACAAGCTCTTTGCCGATGCAGTGGGGCTTCATGGGATGTAAATTTAAAAAAAAAAAAAGAAAAGAAAAGAAAATCAAAGCTGTGGCGGGGATTAGAAAACACAACAAAGACAATAAAACACAAAATAAATCCTACACCCCGGACTAGACTGAATTAAATAAACCCCTCCAACAGATGATGACAGAAGATTGTTGTGCAATTTAAGACCCTGCCTCCTGACTGGCTGATCAGCGGCAAGGGTCCGACCCATCGACTGACACTCCCCCCCACCCACTGCGAATATGCATCTAACATGATCTATGGAACAATGAAAGAGATACAGTACATAAAAACCCAGCGAAACACATTGCTTTTATGCAAATTTACAACCATAAAGGGGCAAATACAGTTACAGGTCCTAAATCTATAAGAAACAACAAAAAAAAAGGGGGTGTGGTAGGGAAGACAAAAAAAAAAAAAGCCGAGGCACCCTTAAAAAGAAATCATGATACGGTACGGAAGGGGTCAAACAGTTACAACTAAAAAAAAAACAAACAGGTCCTGGAGATGAGTGAGTGACAGCGACCCAGCTAGGACAGGACAAGCATTGTGTGTGCTATCTCAGTCTATATGCCTGCAGACTATGTGCTCCAATGTGCAGAGAGATATAAATAGCGCTCATTAACACAGCATTATTAACCACTGAGAGAAGTAAAAACAGTACATTTAGCTACTTAGCATAGGCTATGCTAAAAGGTGGAAGTCTGTTGTGTTAACCGGATCATTCTCTTCTTTCCTTCCTTCCTTCCTTCCATCTACATTCTTTGCATCCTTCTCATGAAGTCACCAATAACGAGTATAGGTTTTATTTTAACTTAATGATAAAAACAATTGGCCTCCACAGGTATTTAGTTAAATACATCTACAGTACACTGTCGCACGTCGTGGCTGTTTGTTTTTTTATCCTTCTTTTAGCCGTTCCCTCTGCTGTTTCCGTACAGCGCTCTCTGTCTCTCTCCAGGGAAGCGTGTGCAGTAGTGCCAATTTTACATCTGTACAAGACCGGACAGAACAGTAGTGCTCGACGCCATCTAGTCAATTCAAAACCATACAATTTTTTTGTAGTTTTTTTTTTTCCTTAAAGTAGCATGTAAAATCTATTCAGAGAAAAGTGTGGTTAACAACCAAGAATAGTAATGATGAAATGTACAGAGTTAGCCTATAGGGACAAGCTATTTCTCGTGGTAGGGTCTCCTTTGTTTTTTTTTTGTTTCATTTTAGGAAGTGTTTTCATCTTTTTCGGATCTTGCTACCCTTACATTCAGCATGGCACAGTGCAGAACTACTCGCACGACGACGACGGATGACGACAGACTGTGCAAAACAAAAACGAAACCCGAGCTACACGTTTTGAGGTGTTCGCCGGTTTCGCTCGCCGAGGCTGCGCTCAAGACTGCGTTTGGTTCGGTGGATACGAATATTATCTTGCCTTTTGTAAATTAAATTTGTTCTTTTTTTTTTTTTAAATTATTATTATTATTATATCCAGTACGAGAAAAAGAGATAAGTCATGATGAGAATTGGGGTGGGGGTGGGGTGGAGGAGTGGGTGGAGGTGTGGGGGCTGGAGCTGTACAGGCCAGGAATATTTATATATATATATTTATAATTCAGAAACTCCTTCGTGGCTCCAAAGCAGCGACGAGGAGCCTGTTCGCTGTAATGGAATGACAGGTTGTCGGGGTGGGCGGGGTGGGGGGGCGATATTGGCTTCTTCAGTGGTGTCGTCCTTCTATCCCGCTGCTCTTTAGCTGCAGATAAACGGAAAGGAAAGATGCCGTTAGTAAATGTCAAACACTTCTGCACAGAAAACTGCTCCCATCCATCACGCCTCTGACAGCTTTTATCCATGATGTGT
Organism: Epinephelus cyanopodus; assembly: GCA_026686955.1. Classification (NCBI taxonomy): domain Eukaryota; kingdom Metazoa; phylum Chordata; class Actinopteri; order Perciformes; family Serranidae; genus Epinephelus; species Epinephelus cyanopodus. The sequence goes on along the minus strand of CM048926.1, from coordinate 34,565,212 downwards.
CAAACTAATTTTAGTTTAAGCAAAAAAGGAGGCTGTTTTTGCATTCATGCGGCTGCTGAGTCATCATAACACAAGTACACTGAAAACTGGATTGAACACTTTAACGACTATTTACTAATAACGTTTATGTGATTATTAAGGCAGAGGGATAATCACTGTGGAATTTTTGTAAGATTTTTGCCGTAGGGGCCGTACACATGCCGCATCTTTAACCGCCTGGAAAGCACAAGGTTGGGCGCTGGGTGCTACTTTTGTGCCAACTTTCAAGAGCACAGAGGCAGGTTGCGTCTGAGGTCGCTATGCAACCGTAACAAGCACTGTATCATGGTGTTCTCACCTGAAATCCTGAGTGCAGAGCTGATCGTCTTGCAAGCACTGGTTATTTAATGTGTCCGTGGGACAGATATAAAGCTCTGGGCAGCCCTGATCAACTTCATCTCCATATTTACAGAAAAGGGGAAAGATATCTGTTGGCTGTGATTGGTTGTTTCTTGTCACATGACATGCGGTGTGCACTGCTGCATAAGTTGAACTCTGTTTATCTGAGGGCACAGGTTCGCACCTTGGAAAATAGAAAGCGCTATTTCATCCAGCATCGCCCTGGCGTATGAGCGGCGTGCCATGCGTCTACATTGAAAACCATGGATTTGACGGCACAATAAAGGCAGCATGTGTACGGCCCCTTAAAGGGTAAGTTTGGTATTTTTCAAACATGGATCCTATTTTCTCATGTTTTTGTGTCTAAAAAGGAATAACAGGTTTTGAAATTGGTCAAACACTGAGCCAGACTCATTCATCAAAACAACCCTACAGACACCTGGAATATCAAATGCATCTCAATGCAGTATTTGGTCATTTCAATCCTTCCTTCTTTAGTTCCAGTATCTTTTAAATGACACATCATCGTCTTAGCTCTATAAAGAGAAAGAGTGTCCTCTTACTTCTTGTCTGGCTTGCCGCCGCTGCTTCCTCCCCTGATGGACACCGTCTGGCTGTTCTGGTAGAAACCACCTCCGCTGCGGTTGATGTTGGGGTGGGTGGGAGATGCCACTGGCTGCTGCCCAGGCCGGATAGGCTTAGCTGGGGAGACAGAGTAGAATGAGGTTTGGCCATTTCAGATGATGAGATAATGTTTGCAGTGTTGGGGAGATTTGCATTTTATTTAAAACAAAACAATACTTAGACTGTCAATTCTGTTAGAAAAATACATAAAATCTCACTAAAAGTCACAAAAAGTAACTGACAATCAATTCTGTGTTTTCTGCCCAGAAACAAAGACGTTGTAGATGCGATTCTCATCCATCCCTACTCACCGATCTGGGCTGAATGTCCCCTCCTGGCCATGTTCTTGGCCCTGACAGCCTCCTTGATGCGATCAACCTCCTGCTGGTAGCGCTTGCGGTCGCGGGCGGCGTTCTCCTTGGCCTCCTTCAGAGCAGATTCAAGGGCCTTGACCCGCTCAGCTGTAGCACGAAGACGTTTTTCCAGTTTAGGAAGCTCACAGCGCAGGTCTGCATTGTCACGTACCAGCTGTGGGACAATTTGCATCATGTTAAATCATTATTTTCATCGACCTTTCAACATCAATCTACCAGTGGGGAGAAATGATTGAGCAAACATAATATAGGGAGAGGAAGACAGTAAAGCAAACTGAAATCGAGGTCAGCGAATAAAATGGATAAAAGGCAAGAGGACAAACTGAATAGAACACTGCAAATGGAGTTCAGCCCAAGAAGGTAATGTAAGATCTTAAACAGACAGCAATGATCTCCGAGCTGTTGCTGGGAGTGTTCATTAAAATCCTACCTGTTTGTGAACCTTGGTGAGTTGCTCAAGATTGTTCTCAAGAAAGGAGATTTTCTGTTTCTGTGCTGCACTGCCGCCAGTGTCATCCGAGTCCATCTCAGCGCTCTGCACAACGAGTAATACACCAGCATTAAAACTTTATGCAGTGGTATTTTTCACAAAACAAACCCCCCTAATTGCATTTGAAGAGATTTTCTTGCATCAGAGTTTCACCTTTTTCACTCTGGTAGCCAAATCCTGGACAAAAAGCTTCCTCAAATTGTGCAGGGTCTGCAGCTCCTTGGCCTTGAATAGAAAAGACAAGTAATTAAAATCAGTAAATAACCTGAAAAGACCTAAAGAACCAGTGTTATATCCAAGAATTTAACACTGCAGATATCACTTTATATCAAAGAAACTTAAGCAAATGTGCACAGATATCCCTACGTTTTAACAACCTCGATACTGAGACTGGTGTTGAATTCAAAATGAGTCATTATTTTGTTTGGTATTGAATTTACCATAAAAACTAACAGGGAAAAAAGGAAACAAAATAAAAAATGTATGGAATACTAGTAGCGAAGATAATTGATGCGGCATTAACAACTTACAATAACGTGTTGGTACAAGCTTTATACGAGAAGTCAACTCACTGAAACAATCAACTGTACTTGCAAATGGATGTAACCCCAATAACTTATATGACAAAGACACGCAATAGGTGCTTGTGTCATCAGTTGATTTGGATAAACTCACCACTGTCTCCTCCAGACCCTTCAGGTCCTGTCTGGCCTGCTCCCTTCTGTCCTGCATCACCCTGAACAACAACAGCAACAACAGTTAACATCTAAAGAAATGCACATGCCACAAAGTTGGTGATAAATGGCAGCACGGTTATTGTATTTGTAGCGTACGTAAGCTCATGCAGCTTGCGGCTCTTCTCTTGGTCGGTGGATTTGAGTTTCTCGTGCTCCACTCTGAGTCTCTCCTGCTCCAGCATGATCTTCTGGTTCAGACTGGAAGAGACGGCACAGCAGAATGTTTTAATAAATTAAGTGTATAAAGGGTATTATTTACGGTTATACTTGTAACAAGATGAAAAATTGTCTTTTACATAGCTACTGCAGAGACTGTTGATATTTTTAAAAGAAGTTTAAAGACACACCTTTTTAATCAGGCTTTTAACTAAAATTTTAAACTCTTCCTATGTTCTTATCTGGTTCTGTTGTATTTTATTTCGCTGCTTTTATCTTGCTTTTTAAGACGATATTAATCTTAATAATTTTCTGTTTTTATTTATCACTGGTACTTTATTTATTCTATTTTATTTATAATTTTACGTATTTTATTTTTGGTACTGTATTTATTTTATTCTGTTTATTCTTTTAGTCCTATTTTATGCTTTTAGTCTTTAGCTTTTAACTCCAGTGTTTCCTCAGGGGGGTCCTCCACACTGGGAGCTGTGTCGGGTCTGCTAGTGGGGGTGCTGTCCTTGGGTCCCTTCGGCCCGGCCGGCTGGTGGTTCCTCCCTTCGATGTGGGGGTCCACCTGTCTGTCGGAGTCGGGGGGCCTGGGTGCTGGTCTCCCCGATGGCACGGCCTGCTGCTCCTCCCAGTGTGGACGACCCCAAAGGTGGCGTTTCCTTGATCCTCAGTGCCATGCCATGTCTCCCTATTGTGTGTGAGATTGTGTGTGTGTGTGTGTGTGTGTGTGTGTGTGTGTGTGTGTGTGTGTGTGTGTGTCTAGTATGGAGGGTGGGAGGGAGGGGCTTCTTTGTAACTGTTTTTCTTTCTTGTTTTAATTGTTTTTAATTCTGCAAAGCACTTTGTGTTGCATGTCCATGCAGGAAAAGCGCTCTACAAATAAAGTTGATACTACTGTTTGCTACTTTGCTACAAATATCAAAATATTATAACTGAAACAATGTTTTAAATGATTCTTTATCTTAATATTTATCCCCATTGCTGTCCTCATCTTTTTAACAAAGTACTGGCTAACGAAACAGAAATGTAAGTCTTACTCCTGCAGCTCAGTAATGAGTTTCTCCTTGTTGTCCAGCTCATCTCTCAGGCTGCTGATCTGCTTGTGATGAGCTTCACGGTGGGAATGGATCTGCTTCTCCACCGCTTCCTGAACACACACAAATGCACAACGTTTGTATTTATTAAACGGGATAATTAGGAACACAACGAAAAAACAACAGCGTACTGTGAAGGGAATTCAAAAGTTAAAAAGACCATTTTGGGCATGTTGAGATTTTTTACAGTGTTTTTGGTGATAGACCGAAGCGAAGAATCTAAAAAACCTGAAGTGTTCACTTGTTTCCATTTTTCAAGGGATCAAGAACATACCTTGACTTCATTGGCAGTCTGGATCTCATTCTCCTTCTCCATAGCATGGACTTTCTCTGCAAAACATAAACACAAGACGCACTGTTACGAGATGGGACTAGTGATGTTAGTGTTCACTGAACCCTACAGATATGAAAATGAGATAAGACTGGGTTTAGTTTACAATTCATGCCAATTCAAATTTGGATTGAGATTAAGAAAAGAAACCAAAATACACTTAAGCAGCTGATTTAGACTTTTACAGCCTGAGCCTGCCCAACCTTTTGTCATGCCGCTGCAGTCTTACACATCTTTTTGGCACTGACTCTGCCACATTGTAAACACTAAACAATCACAAATTCTTGAAAATCTGGAGCGGGTTACTGTTTAGAGCTGGTTCTTGAAACCAATCTCAGTAAGTTTTTGAGTTGGATAAGGTTTAAATATCCCAGAGAGGCTATTTAACTATTAATCTACAGCTCCTGTTGGTGTTAACTGCCTCCAACAGTATATAAGTGGAGTGCCTGTGCCCCATCTCTAGCTCTGTCCTTAAACAGTGACATACCCTGAGCACTGAGCTTGACAAGTTCCTCATTGAGTGAGTCCACGTTCTCCTCCAACTGCCTCTTCTTGTGCTCCACATTTTGCAGGTACTCAGTCAGAGACTTGATTTTAGCCTCGTGCTGAAAACAGAAGAAATAATTACATACTTATACACATCATCTCAATACAGATCCAGATGAAATTCTTTTTTAACAGGGATCAGTAAAGTGTATGTTTTCAGTTCATAACATTTATAGTTAGTTCCTACTTACCTGGGAGATGCGCAGCTGGCAGGCAGCCAGCTCCTTCTCGTTCTCATCCATCTTCTTGTTGCTCTCTGATTGGGTGCCTTCCAGCTGCTTGCAGCGTTTCGCCATGGTCTTCACTTCGGACTTCATCTTACTGATGTAGAGGCGGGCCACTGTGAACTCCTCATCTATCAGGCCACTGCCCTCGTGTTGCTGTAAGGGAGAGGAGGAAATTTGATAAGGCACAACCACATGGAGTAAACAGTGGGGTGAAGAGGTAGAAGAAAGAACCAGGTGTCCGTGCATTATCTTATCAGAATATCCAAACTGACACTGTACCAGATATGTATCATGGTGAGTCAGTGGGCCAAAGGATTTTCATTTCATAGCAAAAAAAAAAAAAACTTCCTTCTTTCTCTAAAGTCCTACAGGTTCGTGTTGCTACTGCAGCCACAGTGCTGCGATAGTAATGATGTGCAAGGCATGCCCATACCTTGATGTCATTGCTTCCTACGGCGATGCCAATCTCAGCTAGGTCTTTGAGCAGTGAAGACATCATCTCGGTCACCCTCTTCTTCTGGTGGTTGGACATCTCCTTCAGCTTCTGGAGCTCAGAGTCCAGAGACGACAGGATGGACTGCAGGGAGAGAAAGCAATAATTCTTCATGTCAGTGTGTTCCTTTATTGTTATTTATTTATATTCCAAGATTCTTATTTTAAGTTCCTCTATTTGATGATTCGTGTAATGGATGTTCGTGTGCATGTGTCTGTAGTTCTTCTGTCCCTGAAGGTTGTACAAGTTTAATTATCGTGTTGCGTGTCTGTGTGTTACATATTAACACAGCCAAAACAAAGGACAAATAAAAGGCACATGACCAAAAATAGAGCGTGCTGATATCTGTCCCAGACTCACCGATTTCTGGCTGAGCTCTTCGCTGATGGCCTCAAACTCCTTGGTCTTATCCTCCACCTCCTGGCTCTTCTGGTCATAGTTGACAGCCAGCTCTTCCAGAGCCTGCAGCACCTCCTTTACCTCGTCTTTGGAGGCCTCGTTCTCTGCCTGCAGGCGGTTCAGCTCTGCCTGGAGGTTCTCGTGATCGCGGCGTGAGGAGGCTAAGAGCTGCAAGCAGAGGAGAGAAAAGTAATTATAGTACTTGTTTACAAGCGCATTAAGGCTATAGGGAACTATTCAGTATTTGTCACAATATGGATGAATAAGCAATTTGTATTTTTAACTGTTACCTTTAGATCGTCACTGACACAAGGACTTTAGTACCATCTTTGATTGTAGTAGTAATGTCATGACATATCAAGTATAAAAACTCACTTTTCTTAACAGCAAAACATTAGAATTGCTACTACAAAAGCGAGTAACTGTAGTGTGAACTAATGGATCAAATGATCAAAGTACATCCTATTGTAAAATTATAAATACAACTTGACAGATGGGATACGTCATGTGTTACCTCACACCTCTGAAACTACAAAGATCCAGAGTTCACTTTGCACCTGTGCCTTCCCTACACCTGTTGCACCTCCAGTACTCACCTCCTCCTGGTCCAGCATCTGCTGCTTCAGCTTCTCAGCCAGCTGGCTCTGCTGGTTGATTTCCTCGTCCTGTAAAGTGCAGAGACACAAAGCCACATTAGCATTCACACCTGGCACTGGAAAAAAAAAGCCTTGGAAAAAATAAAGACTGTTTTTGACTTTTTCTTGAGAGAATATCTGAATTTGACCAAAAGAAATCAGTTTTATTCAATTCTATAGACATTTTCATGCAGTTCTGTTGCTGGGGGAACAGCACCGTCCTCTGCATCTCAAAGACAATCCAAAGATTTAACAAAGACATCCACCAACTACAAAACAGTGTCCTCTTTCTTCAAGCTCTGGCATCCTTATATTGTGTCAGACCAGCCAACACGACATCTAATGATATGTCTAGCGCGTGACGTTTACTCATGAGAAATTGAAAAAAAAAATCTCCAGATCTGGTGGTCTACAAACCAAAGACCAGCAGAAAGACATCTGAATCAAACAGTTGCCTCAGCCCTCTCTAAACCTGTTTTAAGATAAATACTGGATGGAAACCATGACGCTTGAGGCAGAGGAACGCCTGAACGACTCAATCTTGTTCTTCACTCCTTAGTTACTAGAATGTAATCATTATGGCTGCATGTTGGGGCGGCATGAGCTCAGTCCATAGGGACTTGGGTTGGGAACCGGATCGCCTGTTCAAGTCCCCGAACGGAGAGGCCAAAATATGGAGCGTGGACTGGTAGCTGGAGAGGTGCCAGTTCACCTCCTGGGCACTGCCGAGGTGCCCCTGAGCAAGGCACCGAACCACCCCCCAACCGCTCGGTGCGCCTGTCCTGGGCAGCCCACTCTGACATCTCTCCACTCAGTGCATGTATAGGTCCTGTTTGTGCATGTGTGTGTTCGGACCTGTGTGTAATTGACAACAGAGTGAAAAATTGAATTTCCCCTCGTGGATTAAAAAGTATATATATCTATATATATCTATCTATATCTATATATATCTATATATATCTATATATATCTATATATATCTATATATATCTATATATATCTATATATATATATATATATATATATATATATATAGATAGATAGATATCTATATCTATATCTATATATATATAGATATAGATATATCTATATATATGAGGAAAATATGTAATATTGTTGCTGAATATCACTATTTGTGACACACAGACATTTAAGTGTACTCTGTTCTTGACTCAGATTTGCATAGTGCCTGCGTTTGTATATTTATATTTACTTTATGTGGGTGTGGAGGGAGCTGCAGGGTTTATTCATGGACAAACTGAAAGCTACACTGTGCATTTACTACAACTTGACAGCTTCCCTGTTAATTTCTGCTCTGCTCTGATGATCGCCATAAGCTGTCAGCTCTGAGAGCATACACGGTCACTCTCCTACTCAACCACATACTCGCTATGCACTGAGCTCTTCTTAAAGAAGCCACGCTGCTCTTACAACACTACTTTTCATTCTCACCCCAGCTGTATGTTTTCCTCCAAGCCACCATATGTTCTTTTGCGATATAACTCGTATGTTGGCTTAGGATTTACCGCCATTTATGATCCATAAAGTAATCCAGCCTTGTAGTTATTGTATCCTGCAATCCTTGTTGTTTGACCCTGCCTAATGGCGAGGGCGCTGTCTGATTGGCCAGCGCCTGCAGACAGAGTGTAATTTGATGCGGTTACTATATTCAAAGAGCAAAATCACACTCTTTTGCAGTGTTTATTGCAACTGTTGACATCACAATGACGATAAATGGTGCAGCAGTGGTCATCTTGGCATTCTTCCTTTTTTTTTGTTACAGATTTTATCGGTTTCCCTCCAGATAACCTCCAGCAGTTACGGTGTAGTTTGCATATTTTATTATGCAATTCATTGCGACATGTTCTTTTTTCAGTGTGTCAGTAGTGTGTTTAAAACCTGTTCACACAATGTGTAAGCCTGCAAACACACTCTCATACACCTCCGTCACTCACCTTATCATCCAGCTGTTTGTAAAGTTTGGCCAGCTCAGCCTCACACTTGTCCTTCTCCACGTCAGTGAGGCGAACACCCGGCACGTTGGGTGTGGAGGCCTGCTTTTCGTTGATGATGTTGTCCAAGGCCTGCACCTCGGCATTGGCCTTCTCCTTGTCAAACTGCTCCTCCACTGGCACACTTTCACCTAAGGTGGGGGAACATACACATGTTGAATATGCATGTGTAGAGCTTTATTTGTCCTATGACATAAACAACTACCAGCCATTTAAAGTATGTGCAGTGAGCAGTGAGAGACCTCAAGAGAAAACTGTCATCACTCCTAGGTGTTAATGCAACATACTGATACAAAGACATGTACTGTTGCTTCCTTTAGCAGGAACCTAAGACAAAATCTGTTTCTGGCATTGCAACCTGCACAATACACCTCAACACAGATTCAAAACACCAAAAGAATCTGGATCAAACATAAGAGGTTTTTACAGCATTGATTCATTTTTCTAAGTAATGTGTAGGCATAGAAGAAACAATGGAATAAGACAGTCTCCTTCCTCACCATTCCTCCAGCGGTTAAGCTCGTTCTCCAACCAGTTGATGGTGTTCCTCAGGGTCTTATTCTTCTCTTTCTCCCTCTCATATTTCTGCTTCCACTGCTCTGCTGTCAGCTCCACGTTCACAGTGACAGTGTTCTTGATGGTCTTTGCTCTGGATAAAAAAAAAACATTTTATGCACAATTACACTTTAAAAAGGTACTGAAATGTACCAGCAACTAAGCCTGAACCAATACTGGACCAACTGTGACAATGATTATGAATACATGTATGCTTTCCATTACCTTTCTACACCTAAACATGGGCTTCTTCAACTCTATTCTAAACTATTAGTTACAGAGTGAAATAAATTACACAGAGCCCTGAAGCTTGTTTTCATCCTACTGGCCTACTAACCTTTGTCCGAACATGAGGGTGGATTTGGTTTCGGCCTCATTATAGGAGGAAGGCGAGCAGCAGATGACAATGGTGGTTCGACAGTTACCGCCCAGAGAGTCCTGCAGGATACGGGTCATCTTGCTGTCTCGGTAGGGGATGTAGGCCTGGTGTACACAAAAATACATACAGGAACATTTAATGAGCAGAAAGCAAATTAACTGACTGTGGTGAACCAAACAAAATCTGTGTTGTGGTAAAAAAAACAAAGAAACAAAAACTTTGAATCATTACTGTCGTTCATTCTGTTATAAATAGTTCAACAAAATAATGGAAAAAGTACATATTGATGTAGGATGCATCTATATGTGAATGACAGACCACCTTGATTAAGAAAAATTTGACAATAATACCCAATGGGATGGATTCTGGAGTTGGAAAGAAATACAAAAGACAACATAGTATTCTCTATATTCAGAAAATACACTTGAACATTTTGCTCCTGCTGTCTTGAAACCGAAGAAGCAGCCAGGGCAGAGCTAACAGGATGTGATGGCTTCACTTACAGAGCTCCTGAATTTCGTAAAACTAGATGGCACTGAAATACTAACGTGATATATTATCAGCGCTGATACAAACAGCTGAGCTGCAGCAGTGTGCTATAATTCTTTTGAATCCACGATGCTCAGTCGGGAGTGAGACATCTCTGCACAATAGCTCATTTGTTTTAGACGATCACAAATATATCAGAGGCTGTCCGCCCAAGGTTGTTTACAGAGCAAAGGGGCCTGACAACAAACCAATTGTTGATTAAAGTGAAAAGTGGGAAACCACTATCAAGCAACTGAAGCAAAACATTGCTTGGAGGAAAGTTTTTATCTGCTCAAATGTTTTGGTGCGGCACAAAGGACCTGTAGATGGTTGAAAAGCCGCTTTCATAGTAAGATAACCGAGAAAAAAGATGCTGGTTTCCCAGCTGCACACCTAGCTCTGGGCTGTGCAGGTGGTAAACAGACTTCCCTTCTGTTTGCTACATTAACAGCAATGTCTGTCATTTCAAAATGCCATAAAAAAAAACATCACCTGAGGTTATAACAGATCTAACACTCGTTGCACTGAATAAGATACATGGTAAAGACAAAAATTTGGGCTCATTATGTTCTGAAGTACAGATTAAAGTTTAACTGATGAGACAGTTAACTCTGCCACAATAACCTCAATCAGTAAACATATTTATCTCAGATAATTCACTTTCACTTACAGTGCAAATTAAAAAAACAAAGCCCACAGAACACCACAATAAATTCAACAAATGGATCTCTTAGGGCTGCGCAGTATATGCGGTAGACGGTAGAAATTATATAAATTTGGCCCACGGTAGGGATTTGCGCTCTACCGTCCTATCGTCGATGACGTCATTGCACCTGCCTCAGTGTGAAAATGGCTGCAAGCACAGAGACAACGGAGTAAGAGGAGCTCATTAAAAAAACGGTGCTATGTCCGTGATTTGGACTTGGTTCGGCTTTAAACGGTCGGACAGTGAGCACAAAAACATAATTCGCAAGAAGTGTCGAGTGACAGTGACAGCAAACAAAGGTAACACGAGCAATTTATTTTACCATCTCAAGACAAAGCATGTGCACGAGGGCTGGGCGGTGTTCGCAGTGACGGTAACTTACCGCAGTAAACATGAACCGCTGCTTTTGTGATTAATGTACCTTCATACCGCAGTACTCGGCGGCAGAACGGGGCCCGGCAGCCGGCCTCACGCACCTTCCTCGCTACGTGATGGAGGTGACCTGGCCGACCGCACCAAACCCAAGCCCGCGGGAGAAGGGGGCCCGGGAGCCGCCGGCCCTCCCTCTTCCCTCTAACATTTACACATACTGTATAACATTTTATACACAATAATAGATGGATTACTGACAATAAATAGTTTCCATCCTTGACTTGTATGGCTTTTTAAATTGTTTTATTTAAGGTGTAAAAAAAAGAGAGAAGACGATACCGCGATATCATACCGTCACCGCATCCCCCCAAAATAATACTGTGATAATGATTTTAGGCCATACCGCCCAGCCCTAGGATCTCTCTATAACTGCAGCGACAGATTTAATGGCAAATTTAAAAAAAAACAAAAACAAATAGAGCTGAAATTGAGATACTGACTGTTCCTTCTGCCAGAGCAGAGATGACGTTTCCCAAGGACGACAGAGACTTGTTGATGTTCTTGGCTTCATCCAGCACAGCTCCCTCTGCTCCCGTTTTACTGACCTGAAAATTACACAGACAATAACCTCAACAAGGTCTCCTGAAGCTCAATGTTTAAGACAAACAAGAGACTCTAATCTAAATCCAGCTGAAGCAGACAATACAGGGGAAATAGGTCAAACAAAAATGTAAATCAAAATACTTTATTACAATATAATGACTATGGCAAAATCAAAGAAATCTACCACAATGTATAACAGACGGTTCTCAATACCTTTTCACTGCCAGCCAGATCCACCAGGTACAGTTTGCCACTGAGCTTCTGCTCTGTCTGAGTGTTCTCCTGTTTGACGTTTATCAGGAAGATACTGTGACTCCTGGAGCTGTGCTCGTTCATGTCTAAAAGAGAAGTTACACCCGTGTGGTTAAAATGTATCAGCCTCTAAAATGCAAAAACTGCAGGTAATGGACTTGATGGTTGGATGAAAGGATGGTATCTTACTTGTGACTGCTACATGTCTGTTTGATTTGCCTTCATCAATTGTGTCCATGACCTCCTCTGGGCTGCAGACAAATCTCTCAGTGCAGCCCTTTAAAGAAAAGCAGAATGTGAGGATTGATTATTGGTCTTCACAAACAAATTTTACAGAATACTTGACATGTGAATGAGGTTAGGTCTCACCTTGACATATGGTACTCTGTTTTTGTCTTCATGCACTGACAAATTGGTCTTTGACACTGGAGATGAAAGAAAGAAGGTGTCAGGAAAATTGATTTTGCACTAGAACATATGGCATACTATGTGTAAACCACTTATAATTTTATTGCCACAAACATTTTGTTTTGCTTTATCATTATGAGATAAATGTTGAATGCACAGTGTAATGGCTACAGAATAATGACACCATCGTCAATTAGATCCGTTCCCTTTAAGTCTCGCTTTCACTATGCAATTCTGTCTGCAACCAGGTACGATCGCCCGGGAAGATAAAGCTTTGCTATACAGGACAAAGGGAGTGCATCAACCATTGTGCAACCAAAACAGCAAGAGGACAGCATCTTCCCCAGTTGACATCTTTCTCCTGTTACAAAAGATTATCTCTCTCCAGAAGTGGAAATGGTGGACGGTGAAACATCTGAAGAAACCGTGGTAGCTGACAGGACAGAACTGGACAGTTCCACTGGTACCATCCACAACTTTTGACAATGGAAATGCAAAATTCACTGTTCTTTTGTGTAACAAACTGAACTGCTTGGTTGCAACAAGATTTTTGTGACAGAGGCACCAACAATTCTACTACTTGGAAACATTAGGGGTGGGGGAAGCTAAAAAGTTGTCTGTTTCTACTTTAAATTCTATTTATATCCTTGTTTGTCTTAAGAGTCTTAAAAGTTAGAAGAAGCCTTTGTATACAATTCCACTGCAAGTGAGGATAACCTCTGGTTACCTCTCCTCAGCTGGTTTATACAGTTTATTACAGATGAGCTACAACTGTTAACCATTCAGAACATGTATTGCGGAGGCTGTCTTCGGGTTAACTTAATACCTTTCCTTTTCACTAAAGCTAACTGCAAACAAATGTAATTCTCACCACGTAATAATACAACAGTAGTGTTCTGTACAACAGAATCACAACATTAATGGGTAATATGAGAACATCACATGATATAATGCAACAGGTAAAACTTGTTTTTCATGTTTCTGCAGCTCATTTTACACCATTCAAGGTGGTGGTGTCTTGTACAGTCCTGCTTAATAGACTTGGTTGAGAATATCAAATGTACAATATATCAAATAACAAATTATGTGTTGTTGTATATGTAAAATACACACATTTACAACTGATGATTAACAACGAAGAACAAAATCGGTGTGTTTACAGCTAGCATCCCCCTCCATCATATTCCTAACACAGATGCTCATTAATTTTCTCGATGTTTCACAAGCTTTTAGCAGCTCATTGTGTCACATCTGTTACCACTGCATGGTACAACTGAAGGAGAGAGAGGTTCAGTGCTCGCTGCACCATCACAGCCACTTACCATCCAAAAGGTCCCGGATCTTGTCTAAGTAAATTTCAAAATATGAAACCTGTGAACAGAGAAAAGAACCTCATTATTTGGCGATCCAGCTGAGAGATCAGACCAGAGAATCACAATACACACAAGGGGCTGTCTTGTTTACTGCAAATGATAAAAACAGCAGCACAGGAATACACAGGTTTGAAAACACACAGAAAAAACAAAGATGCCATTTATTCCTAATTATTACAAATAAGGGAAACCCCAAGAGGAAAAACTGTGTAGGAGTGTGGTTTCTAGCGTTTCTTTCCAGATTCTTTCCTCTACTAATTTTGTTTCTTTCTTCACACTTGCCTTGCAGGGACTCTGATAGTTACACTTGAGTTATATTCAGACAGGCAGCTAAAGTCTAATATATCAGCAGAGTCAACATGAGTTAGTCAGGTATTTTCTGAACAACAAAAAATACTCTAAATTCAAAATGAATACGTAAATGTCTCACCACCTTAACTTCCATATTTCATTTTTTCTCTTATACCCTATGTGTTGCATTGCAACAGTACAGATCAACAACAGTGGAGAGTCAGTCAGGAAACATGATGCAGCAGCATCAAGTGGCATGTTGCACATCACTCATTCTGTCTCTGGAAAAATGCTTTGTAATAGCCATCTGCAAAACAGGAAGTACATAGCTTGTTGCTAGCACCCTCAGTCTGAAATAGTCAGACATAAATACCTGTTTTAAACACATTATCTGAAACTGGAATTGGAATTTGAGAATTTTGGAGGGCAGTGTTTTTCGAATCACTGAAGCACTCTGTCTCCTCAAATGGAGTTGGGACGGCTCAGAGGCTTGCCCCTTCTAACTACTTACTTTAATATGAAACTCCAGGTTTTCATCCATGGAATAGATGTAGTTGAAGATATCTTGAACTATCCTGGGGATGATGCCCATTGCATCTGTGTCATGGAGATTCCCCTGCAGAAAGAAAATGAATCTAATGTAAGAATGTTGTAGTAAAGATTTCTATTCTAAAAAAGGAAACACTTCATTTGAAAACAGTGCCAGCTCTAAGAAGTCATCCTTACCTCCATGGTGTGTGTTTTGCCAGATGATGTCTGCCCATATGCAAAAATGGTTCCATTGTATCCCTCCAGAACATCTACATGACACCACACAGAGAGATTTTGTCAAGTCAAGATTTTAAAAAACATTGGGCTTGCTGTCATTTGTTGTGTATATGCCTGTAAATAATACCTTTAACAATCTTCTGGGCGCAGGCGTTGTACACTTGTTCCTGTGTTGTATTTGATTGAAACACTCTGTCGAACATGTAAGGTTTGCCCTGGAATGAAGAGAATGAGAACAGTGAGTAACAGCTATAGTGTCAACACAAAAACTCACCTTGTGTAACCTCATTTAAAATAATAACACTGCATCCAAATAAAAACACAAAAACACAATTAAATCCCTGTCAAGAGCACGCCAAAGCATCTAGCAGCATTGTTACCATAACCCTGAAGCCACATAAAGACAATGATGATGTTTGCCAATCAGATATCTGAGAAAAAGCCGGAAGGCTACCTGGAGCAGCGCCTTCGCCACACATTTTGACACCTCTCTTTCTCAATAACGTGGAAGAGTAACAGTACATTGATGTGTAAATATGTAAAAGTCCTGTTAGCAAGGTTAGGACCAGCACTGCTGTGGCCGCCTTGGCCGCCATTACAGGTAATGTCACCTCCTTTGGGACCCCTCACAGAGGAGATAATGACGCACACTCTGACTCTGACGTTACAAGCCAAAAACTCAGTTTTTCAACACTGAAAACAGAGCTCCTGAAAATCTTCACCCTGCCTTGATGAGATTTGACAAAAGTTTAGTTTTTTCCTCAAATCCAGTTTTGTGTAGACAAAAGGCAAAAACAAAAACGGCTACATTTTCAATATAACCTTGTATGTGTGGACTAGGCCTGTGACATGTGGCCGGCTCCGCATGTGCTACTTTCTTTCACCTACTGACAAACAAATAATTCGTGACATTATTTTGGCACCAAGCAGTGGATTGGTGTTTTCCAAAAGTACGCATTCAGCACGTAAAAATCAATATAGCATGATCAGTGATTGCTGTGATGGTTGAGGTGTCCCAAAAAAAAAAAGGACAGATGTACATAAAGACACTAGCTTCAGAAAAACTGATCCTTTACACATTTCTCTCCTATTTCTAACTAGATTTTCAAAGTGCACAAGTTTCACTGATGGACAGATATTTTCTTTCAAATGTACATTTATCCACTGGTGACAATAAAAAGGTGACAGGAAACGAGGGTAAACAGAAGGGATGCAAAAAACATCCCCAGACAGACCCACACCAGGGGTGTTGCATTACATGGTTAGTCTTACCATCAGGATGCCCCCAAGCTGTCACAATTTGATGCTCTCAACCCAATTCACCCTCTGCTGACTGCATTCTAGCTAACCTCTGAAAGTTAGCTGTCCTGATGCAACTTCTCCCATCCCATTTGAAACACCTCTCCAACAATCTCAGCTCAGCATTCATAATGAGCTAAACTCAAGCTTTTACTTTTACCATTGGCCAGCCTACTTCAAACAAGTGCGAGGGTAGCTGATTGTGATGTCCTATGGGCCAGTCAAAACTTCAAAGCGCAATTCCAGTGAGATACCGATCAATAGCTGGATTGAAGAAGGCAACCGCAGGGTAATAAAACTGATGCTACAAGCAATTCTGAGGTTCAACTGAGATGGCACGTTGTCTTCAGAGGTTTAAAGTCCCAGTTGACTCATCTTGTCTCCAGCCTGATGGGTGGGGTTCCAGTGGTGGTGCATTAAAGAGTTTAACACAAGACAGCCTCATTTGATTGTGATACCCCAGGTTCCCAAAATATACATGCCTTAGTGGCATGTTTTTTTGAGTCACTGTTAACAACCTGTAAGAGCAGGCACAGGAGAAAGTTGACAAGCAGCTAGTGTCACCCTGGAGATGCCTCGGATTAGGCTTTCACATTTAGGACCAGTGGTACGTAGGGTTGCAGCGATATACCAGTTTTAAGGTACACGTGATACAGAAGTAGATGGTCATTTTCCCATGTACATTTGATGTCTACAATATTTAAAAACCTCTCCATTTTCACTCCTTAAGGGTCATTCTGACTGATAATAATAGAAATTCTATAATACCATGAAACTGCGATATTTTATGAGACAGTTACTGTGCTGTCTCTTTACTATTGCAACCCTAGTGGTACAGAAACAAATTCAAACCTCAAGGGGAAACTACAGATGTAGCACTGCCTGGCATTGAAATTTAGAGCCACCTTTACTGGTACTAGAATTATACAGCTGAGATGTCCTCAATTTGCACTCCTTCTCATAATCCCCTCTGACAGACGGTCACATCTAAAGCACAGCCCGGTGCAACACAGAGCAGCAGCATCTTAAGACGCTGATAATTCAGTCCAGCTAGCCACATCCTGGCAATTAACCCAGTCCAGAACAGGAGCACTGAGCCACTATCAGGCCTGCCAGACACTGTCAGCAAACAATGGCGCAGCCTGAGTTTAAAGTCCTCATTGTTACTGCTGCTACTGGCCCCGTTACCTACACTTTTGTCTAATGGGATTACTTTCTACAAATGTAATTACAGTGAAAAGCATTGTTAAAGTATTAATAAGTGCCCTGTCACGTTCTTGTCTTGATGGCTTTGTTATGATACTTACCCAGGCTGAGCTATTTAGGAGAGACAGTTACACACAGTCCAAGGTTATTCTGCAGCATCCACACGATTCTTGTTGTATGATGCATGAAATCTAATTAGATTTGTGCTGCTGCTAGGCAAAATAGGTCAATATTCCATGATTTATCAATTTGGATTTGCTGGCAACCTTACTTCCTAGTACTGCTTCTGTTATTTACTTGTTTAAATGTGTTAGGAGCACTTTTACTTATCTCTCTAATCCTTTTCTTTTCTTTTATCCCTCACGCAACTGCACCACTACAGTAAAAGTAGCTGAGTCGTGTTCTTGCGGGGCGTCCCTGGCCACTGTATGCAAACAGGAGTTGTAACAGCAAAGCATGTGGGAATGACCTGATCTTTTATGTGCAAAACTGACACGGAAGTAATGGAGGCATGAATAATTCACCTGCTGCGCACACACACTACAATGGCAAACCTAGCTTTGCAAACTGAGCTAGTCACAACACCCATACCGTCTCATCTGGAAACTTCGTCTCCCTCCCTTTCCGGGCAGAGACTGGCAGGACTTTAAAGTGAGCCACAGCTGAGTAAGGGCGTACAGCAGGATAACGCTCTAGGAGAACGGAATCTCTGGTGTAGGGAATATCCACAAGCATCAAAGTAGCATCACCAAGGCCTGAAATGGTGAAGCTGCTCGTTAGCGTTTTTACTACGCGCAGTGTGGTCAGCCTCACCACTGGCTTAGCACTGCTGCTGAGGCTTTAACCCTAATACAGGGTCCCGCCCTAGATTGTTTCAGAACGGATACAAATATGAGCTAAGTGAGTCAGTCACCCTGGATAAGAGCATCTGCAAAACAAAGTACATCACCATAATAATTACCCTCCCCACCCGGAGAGATTGCCCAGCGCCCGGCCAACTGCCTCTCTGATTGGTCGAACAGCTGGTTACCAGGAGAGAAAACACAGGGGGATTACCCAGGAGGCCTGTGCTGCTGCTTACGGGCACTGTAAGTGTTGTACTTCTCAAAGCAAATACACCAGCAGAGGATACTAGGCTCTGCCCTACAACACTTGCGTCCTTCACAATGTCCACTGGTATGTTGGCACTATGACTGGCACTCTGAACTGGGCTGGGCCACATCGTGCCTGAGGGGCACAGACAGTACGCTAGCTGTTAGTTAAATGCCTGGAGTCAGTGTCAGCACAACTATTCAAGAAGTCACCACAACTACAACAGTCTTCTCTGTCTGCATGACAGAAAATGAATAGTCATGTTGTATTCTAAATTCACCACCTAAATTACAAGTGTACCTCCAAAGCAGATGTGATTCATATCCACTCAGCTGAAAATCTGCAACTTCACAAAAGCAATTCACGATCAGTTTCTATTGCCTTGTAAATTCTTTTAAAGCAAAGGTAAGCAAAGACACAAAGTCCACTGAGAGAATGACAATGAGGTGCTGAGGAAACCTAATGTTTAACCATGACTTTTGTTCAGATGATACGCCATTGGCTTTTGCACGTTTAGCATGTACAAACATGAGATGTCAGCCTGGCTTTTATGTTGTTGTTATGCCTCCTAATTACTTCAGTCATAAAGCATGTGAAGAGAGACCAACCTTTTTTCCTATTGTACGTTTTTTGTTTTTTTTAAATGGTGTAGAGGCACGCAATGGCACAAGCACGGGCTGTGTAAACAGTGTTTTTTTTAGGGACATACTGCATAGGTAAATGATGACAGAGCATCAAGTGCACATCATTTACAAACTGACCTCATGGCAAATTCTTTGTTGATTCAGTAAAGTGGGGGTAACATGGCATTGCATTCGTAAAGGCATTTCCTTCTTTTGTTGTAGTGAAAATTCTGCCCATGCCATTTTCCTTATCAAGTACTGGATCTGTATCATTAGCAGACTAATTAAACTTAAGACAACAAACTTTGGTTTGTCCCACCCTGAATGTCCTTATTAAAAGAAAACAGACTTAATATGTATTCAGATTTTTGAATATGCAGTTGAACCTGTTAAGTTATGATCTGCACAGCGTCCAGTCCCTGAAGACCAACAGGATACCACTGACTAGCCTGCATTTCATTTGACATTTCCACTGCCAATGACATTATTTTGACTTTACCATTGTCTGTACCCACTCCTTAATAAAAGATTATATAAGTTATATGAAATGTTCAATGACAGGTCATTTCAATTTGGTATACAAAGAGCTGGTTATGTTGCCAGCTGGTCAGCTAGCTAATGTTAGCTTTAATTAAGCAACAGTATTAAAAGTAGCCAGCTAGCCAAGGCCGGCTAATCTGTCAACTACCAGCTGGCCTAGCCTGCTAGCCAGCAGTGTTAGCCAATACTAAATCAAAGCTGGCTTACGCTTTATGCTGACGCAAACTGTTCATAATTAATAGCTTTGTCGTTACAGATGCAGGTCTACTCATTAATTAATGTCGTGATAACAGTGCAGTGACTAGCTTGCAAGATTTCCAGGCTAACGCTGGCGACATTTTAACCTGTGCCAGCCAATGTGTTTGTGGCTTTGTTGAATGACAGCTCGCTAGCCATGACAGGGCAACTGCGAATAGTGACATATAACGCCAACAGCAAATGGACTGGCTTTGTGAAATGTTGAATTGAGCGCTGCTGCCCACTCTCCACGAACTGGAGACCGAATAAGTGAAATGTTTAGGTGGCGCCAGAAGTTGGCTTCAGCTGAGGGCCAGCGGAACAACGCAACGGTGAACAGGTCAGCCCTTGCTAACGTTAGCTAACAAGCTAAGGTGCTAACTACCGTAGCTACAAGACAATCAAAAATGGCGTACTGCTGACTGTGCCGGAGGGCTCTGTCAAATAGGTAGCTAAAGCCCTTCAACACGAAATAACTCACCGAGATAATAACATTTTCTTCCCCTTGAAACTTGGGAATGTATTTGTCGCCTCTGGCCACCTCGGAGCTGTTCAGGGGCCTAAAACGGCACATCACTTTGATGGTGCACTCCGCCGGGTCGGCCATCTTCCACGGTTTACGAATGGAAATTCACCGATGAAATTAAAGTATATCCTGGATCCCTTTGGGGCGGCCGTGGGGGCGAAAAGGGTGGCCGGGCCCCTCTGTCCCAATCTCAGGTTCTGGAAAGGATGATAATCTGTCGGGCATACAAGAAAAATCCTTGTTTTCCTCCCATTCACTTCCCCCTCCTGTTAGGAAGCCATGACACCGGTGGATCAGCGGCTGGCCGCCTCGCCCCTCCTGCTGCTGTGGATGTGGATCAGAATGACGTCACCTCGGCGCTCCCCTCCTCACTGTTTCTGGATCAGAGTCCGGTTTATTGCCAGGAAGACTTTCACGTACAAGGAATTTACTTTGGCATCATGACGCAAAGGCAAGACACATACATATAGAGAAAATACTAAAAAAAAAATACATTAAAAATACATTTAAAAATACCCAATGAAACTGTTTAAAATGAAAGAGCTATGTTGGAATGTGCAAAATCATATTCTAGATGTGCAAAGGTTTAAGTATTTAGAATTAAAATAATGTGCAATGTACATAAATACCAATGTAATGTAACACAGATAAAAACGTTAATGTAACATGTTGTGTCTACAGGGGACATAAAAGTCTGTCAGTGGGGGCCCCAGGTCTTGTTGATGAGGCCAGCTGCACATGGATAGACTGTTTCTGGGGCCTGAGATTCCTGGAGGTATACAGATTCTTTTGAGATGGCAGATTGCAGCCGATCACCTTCTCCACACAGATACTGATGGTGGATGGACTCCATGATGGTAGTGTGGAAGTTCCCCATTGCCGTCCTTGGAAAGTTGAACTTCTTCCTCCACTGTGCTTTCTCTTTTTTGATGAGGAGCTGATGTTCAGCCTCCACTTGAGGTCCTGGGTGATGATGGTGCCAGGGGGTGGAAAGACTCCTAAGTGTCAGCAGGGGAGTCACACAGGGTGATGGGGCGGTTGGAGCTTTGTTCTTTCTATAATCCTCAACCATCTCTACAGTTTTGAGCTACAGAGGTGAGTCCAGTGAGTGTGTCATCTGCAAACTTCAGGAGCTTGACAGTGACCAAGGGGCAGTTTTTGGTGTGTAGTGTATCTGTTCTATTGTGATAAAATACTCAATAATCAGTAGTGGAAAATAAGTACATTCACTCAAATGCTGTACTTAGCACATTTTGAGGTACCTTGCACCTGACTTGAGTATTTCCATTTTCTCCTGTTCCACTCTATTTGAGAGTCAAATGTTGTAGACATGTAGACACATTATATAGATTAAGCTGCAAATTTAGCCCTACCTTTGCCAGCTTCAACACTAAATTGATTTATATACTGTATATGTAGGCATTTTATTTTTTGTACTCCTGCTAACTCTGTATATGATCAGTGTATGAACAGTGGTGCCATTGTTATACCCAAAAGATGATATTACTGTAGCCTGTGACTCAGCTGTCTTGAAGAGAGGGAGCCGCAGCTGTGAGAAAAAAAAAAAAAAAAAAAAACATCATGTCTGACCTCACTCAACAGATGCCATAATGGAGCAAAAGCCACGGCAAACCACTAGTGGCTGAACACATTTTCTGGCCACTCCCCGACACAGTGAGGGATATCCTTTTTCATGTTGGAGTGCTTAGCTAATCCAAATACCAGTTCTACTGGCCTCTTACTGGGAGTGAAAGGGATGTGGTGCGTCTGTGTGAGCCAACAGGGTAGTCTGGTTGTCCTTGAGCAACAAGTCCCCAAAGACCACATTGTTCATCATCTATGGGACTGTTAGAATAGATGGGAGGGTTTTTTTTTCAGTAATATGAGCTGGTTTTGTTCCTCTCTTTACACATTGTGATACTGTGCTGGAGAAGAAGGAAGCAGGCTCAGGTGTTAATATATAATACTGAGATACATATTTATAGGAGACCCTCCACCCCACCCCAACTGTGTACCAAACGGCTCAGCGTCCAGCTAAGCCTATTAGTTGACAGCTGTGTCTTGGTTATTAAAGTCTTGTAGCCTGTTGATTTACTTTCATTGTTAATTTGTTATGCCGCGAACATATGCGTTTGGGGAATAACATTGCATTAATCTACACTGTCTCTTAATTAGTGCTTACAAATTAGAAAATAGCCATTTTATTTCCACAGTGATCTGAACACTTTAGAAAAACAAACAAACAACAGTCACCATTTAGTGTGTAAAATATAAAGTCTGTAAAAGTCAGTTTATTAACAGAAGCCTTGAGGGTAGTTATGAGTGAAGTTTAAGAATGTTAAGGCAGCATATGAGGCTAATGTGATGAAAAAAAATCAGAAATTTAAAATGAAATAATAATAGAAAATAAACAAAAAAGACATATAAGTCTTATAATACATAATAAACAAGCAAACTCACTTCAGTGAAACTAAACTAAATTGAAAACAAACCAAAAATAGAAACTAATGGAAAATACAAAACTATAACAAGTGATGCAAAGTATACAAATCTTATAGTTAATGGGTTGAAATATGCAAAAACACTAACTCTTTAACCCTCAGGAGTTTTTCCCTGATAAAAGACATTAAGCCACAAAGTACTGCCGACCTAAACAACTGCAGGGCTGAATAAATGAAACCCATTTAGCTTAAATTTTCCATTCATTTATTAAACCTCACAGACAGAAAAGTGCAACATGCAACATAAAGATTAAAGCAGTAGAAATGAGATGGTGTACAGAACCATAAACAACTTTATTATTCAAATTCAGCTGCAGCATGGCCTTATGGTTGGAAAACCGACCCATCATTATGACTGATATGAAGCTAAAATCACCTCTTCATCCACTACATGTAAATGGGTCTGTATGAGTGTGGCTAAAAACTAAATGAAAACTGGAGTAATTCACTAACAAGTCACTATTTTATTATTACTTTATTTTCTAAATTTAAACTGAGGAATAACCTCACTACCAAAAGTCAAAACATGCTTTTTAAAATAATTTCAATATCCAAGCATATTGATTTACATAAGATTGCATAAGCCGTTTGCCATGTAGGTAACTTGCCCCGAAGTTTCTGCTGCAGCAAAATTATATGACAGAGTTGCTGTCAGTTGACATTGCACTTCTTCAGCTTCCCTTGTCTCCAGGCTGGGTCTTCACTAGGATGAAGAAGGATGGACAAATGCTGATCCAGGAAAGAAAAGTTGAGGGACTTAGTTAAGCATGCCTGACTTTTACAGGACTTTTGCACAGTGAGAAATTTTGAAAATGTACATGAACAAAATAGAAAAACAATGCAACTGGTGACCTTTTTGGTTCCCTTAAAACTTTGACCTCTTAAAAAGAGCCATGTGCAGAAACATACATAGTATAAACTAATAACAAGCTTGTCTTACTGAATGATGAGTTCACTTTTTTTTCTACCAATAATGTGGTCTCCAGTTTATTAAAGCAACATGTACAAAGTGTAATTTTCCGAGCGTACTCCAGACAGCAGCTATCAGACAATATGGCACCAGAAAGGCACTTATGGTAAATACACACAGAGACATATATGCCCATTAAAATCCTCCTGAAAAGACCATGAAGTATTTTGAGAGCAAAAATTTAAATTAAAAAAAAAAGCAGCACGGCAAATTCTGTACATGAGATATTTCTCAATTCATCTTTGCCATGGACGCACATACATTTCATGCCTCTCTGGTGCCATATGGTCTGTTAGCTGTGGTGTGTGGGATACCTCAGTTTCACAAAGTAAAAACATTTCAGCTTTAGCAAAAGAGTTTGTTTTCCAGTATTTTAGAACTGGATATGTAAATTTGATGATGAGACTTTTATGACTTCAGCTACATTAAAATCTGTCAATTTAACTAGGCTACATTTCAGCGATCACTGTAATTACAATATACTGTATATATATTTAAATGCAATGCTCAAAATCGTGCTAAAGCAATAAAACAACACTAAACATTTTTTTGATATTAGGTTTGGCCATTTATCGCTAAAAAATATCAGACATTTGTCGATTCTGAAAAAGGCTTGACTATATAAAGTAAACCTGAGTTTAACAGGGTTATTTTAACAAGGATATTTTTGCATGTTTCACCACAAAGATGTTTCTCAAGACAAACAAAATGCTCTTAAAGAATTCATTCAGGGACATTGTACATGAACACCAGCATGACTGTTTTTTATGTTTTTTAAACTATTGCTGTCTTGAGACCAGCATGCAGTCAAATTAACAAACGACACATACTAAAAGCAGTGAAGATCAGTTTGCATAGAAGGATCGGTGACTGTTTGAATAGACCCCTCTGGCTCTTGCAAAACAGCAATGAAAATGGAACTGTTGTTTATGAAGTTATATCTGGGTTCATGGGAGGTGATAGTAAAATTAGGACAAGAGACCCGATAAAAGAAGCAAAGATCAGTTGGAAACACAACTGATGAAGTCCTTGATGCTGAGATGAAGAGAGAAAGAGGAAACAGAGGAAACCAGAAGAGGGCTGAAGACAGAGGACAGTGGGCCAGTAAAACAGAGTATATACTGGTTGTTGCAGGAAATGTGGTCGGGCTGGGCAACATGTGGAGATTTCCTTACCTCTGCTACAAGAATGGTGGAGGTGAATATTATAAAAAAAACTTATAGTGCACTGAAAAAATGGTAATATGGATGATTGGAGATTAAAGTACATCCTATGTAATATCTATAAGGTGCATTTCTGGTGCCATATGGTCTGTTAGCTGTGGTTTGTGGGATACCTCTGTTCCTACTGGAGACTGCAATTGGTCAGTACACCCAGGAAGGATTCATCACCTGCTGGAGTAAACTGTGTCCACTAGCACGAGGTGAGTTGTGAGATTTTAAAGAGAAAAAGTTATAGTTGTACACGATACTTTAATTAAGAAATGACACATTTTTTGCCAAAAGTTAACTAAACTCTGAAAATGTACTTTATAGAAACATTCAACCCATCTGCAGCGATTTAAAAATGCATAATTGTAAAATAAATAAAAAAAATGTTTTTAATTTGTTTTTCAGGGATTGGATATGGAATTTTTATGATGAAAATGTATGACTTCAGCTACATTATAATCCAGGTCTGGGCTCTGTTCTACCTGGTGTTCTCATTCAGATCCCAGCTGCCCTGGGCCACCTGTGAGAACACCTGGAATACAGGTAAGCTTGTTTAAAGCTCACAAAGAAGTCCTTGGTTCTACCACATTTATCCAGGGACTTTCATGTGTTGATTTGTATCATTACTAACATGTATCCTTTGTTTGCCCAACTAGCCAACTGTATGGATCCTCAGATTTTCGATTCACCTTCAATAAATCTGACAAATCAGACTGTGTTGACCAACACCACCTTTGCTGCTACTGAGTTCTGGGAGTGAGTTTGAATTTGTTTTCTTTTAATGACCAATGATGACATCAAAGTGACTGAATATCAACATTTTTTATACAATAAAGATAATTACATAATGGTATCCGTGCAAAATACCTTAAGTGCAATGTCATTAATGAACGTATCCTCATACAACATTTTTGTATTATATCCTCTGACAATGTGCACACAACAGTTCGTACAACATCCTACGAATTTGTGCTCCATGAATGACATTATGTGCTTAGTGTAAAGTTACATACTTAACATAAAGTTACAGGGGCTAGGCTGAGGTCAAGTTAAGTTAATGTGGTTAGGTTTAGGAAAGAAACATGATGACGACATTCACTCAAAATTCACAAGTTTTCAAACACTCCTGGGGAGAGTGTGTAAAGTCTTCAGTTTTGCGACCTGGTTACCACCCCAAGCTAGGCTACCGCCTTTCAGGACGGCTTCATTCTTTGCTACCATCAGCATGTTGGTCACTTGATTGCAGCATTCTCAAATATGTGGGTTATACACTAATAACAGGCTCATGATAATGTGGGACGTGTACAAAATTTAATGCATCACTTTCCGTAGGAAAATGTAAAAACAGTGCCTGACAACAGCCTGATTAATGGAAGCCTTTCTCAAAAATGCAAAGTCATGAGCATTTTGGTGCTACTGTCAGCTTCAATTTGACATCGTCACTGTGTAAGTCCATTGAGTTTTTCTTTGAGTTCTGGAATTGGATGCGATTGGTTAAACATAAGATGTTTATTAAACAATCATATGATCATAAATGGGGTTTGCAAGTTAATAGTGAGATAAAGATGATCTTGACCCAAAATGATTATTTTTTTCACCAGTTAATCTCTCTCTGTGATCTTGAGGGCTTGAAAATTTTGTGCTCCCACTTTTTTCATTATTATTATTATTGAGAACTGAACCTCTTAATGTGATAGCCATTTCTTCTGTAATGATGTTGATCAGACAAATTTAACAACAGAAAAACAACATCAAAACTTTCATACATTATGTCAAACTCCTTGTGAACCATAGGTTATTCCACATCAGGTAGCCTATCCACTTGTTTGAGTATACTCCTTACAAATACATGTAAGTAATTGGAGGAGTTCATTAGTGCCAGGTTGAGTGCTTTGTTTTTGCTCATTTGTGCACTATGTTAAAGACATGACTTGGGGCCGTTTCATAGTCGATGCAAGCAAGCGATGCGAGCAACACACTTCCTTTCATGGTCAACACATTGAACGCAAGCGACATGGGCGACACTTGAAATTCAATACATCACTTGAGCAATAGGGGGTAGCAGAGTCACGGTACATTCCGGCTAGCTAGTACTGCTATTTTATTAGAGTGCAAGGCACTAGAACTGTCATATACGGTAAATGGGGGTGTGCCCGCACGAATTCGCAAAGCTTTTCCTCCTTGCCCGCCATAGTTCATACCTACTTCTTCTGTGATTAACAAAAAGTGGTTAATTTCAAGTATGTCCCTTGCATTATCACCCCCGCTGGCAACACATGGTATTACATGTGTCACTGTGTTGCGTATAAAAAAACGGAACACATTTTGAGACGCAAGCATGCATCATGGCAGCCAATGCGTCCCAATGCGTGCCTTTGTGTCGACTATGAAAGGGTCACTCACTGGCCAGGAGTCTACATAATAACAGCTGCTCCACTTGCTACCTTTGTTTACACTGCCATATCTACATAAATAGCAGGATAAACATTTTCCACCAGGGATTAAACTGTCATTTAGTAAAATAAGTGATATGACGAGACACCACTTTGTAACACTAAGCCAAATATCTAGAATATCATGAATCATAATTTCTTGTCATATCATGTGTACCTAAATTAAATTTCGCCTCTCCTCTCAGACGGCGGGTGCTGGGCATGTCTGGAGGCATTGAGGAGCTGGGCAGTGTGAGATGGGAGCTGGCTTTGTGTCTTCTGGCTGCCTGGGTGTTCTGCTACTTCAGTATTTGGAAAGGTGTCAGATCTTCTGGAAAGGTCAATGGAAATACTTTAATTTAACATTTAGACTTACAGTACACAGAAACTATCATCATGAATTTTACTTACACGTACTCCATTAATTCTGGTTATAACACTTTTTTTTTTTGAGACTTTCTTTCTTCTTCTTTAAGGTAGCATACTTCACAGCCACTTTCCCCTATGTGATGCTCCTGATTCTGCTCATCAGAGGCTTGACTCTCCCTGGAGCTGGAGAAGGGATCCACTACTACCTGTATCCAAACTTAAACCGCCTGGCTAACCTTGAGGTTACTTGTATGTTATCATGTAGAGCATAATGACTGTTGTTGTATGTGAGGCTGGAGAAAGACCATCACGTAACTGGTTCGTAATCTCTTCTCAACCCATATTTCATTTCCTGCCCCAAAAGCATCATTCATGCATTCATTCATTATCCGTAACTACTTATCCAGTAAAGGGTTGTGGGGGGACTGGAGCCGATCCCAGCTGTCACTGGGCATGGGGGTTTACCCTGGACAGGTTGCCAGACTATCCCAGGGCTGACACATAAAGACAGATGACCACTCATGCTTTTGTCCACATCTTCGGTAGAGTCACCAATTCACCCTTCACTAAGTCCCACCCACGGACACAGACTAGCTATTAATAACATAACATCCGGCCAGCTCAGACCAAGTCTAACTCTAATGCAATCATTTCAGATTTCCTTCATTTTTAAGGCTTGTTTTGTGGATTTCAGGCAAAATGTTGAGGCCTGGGGCACATCTTGTAGTAATGATACTCGTTACCTGGAGAGGTTGGAAAAAGATGCACTTTTCTTCCCTGCTCCGATACTTCCCCTATAAGATACCTGTGAAGCCAAACACCGTCCATCTACACACACTGCGATGCCACACAGCTGGTTCAATATCGCCAAAGTTTCCCTTTATATTCATTGTCTTGTTTGGCGATCAGCAGTGATGTGGTGGTTCACTTTTACACTATCTTTGTCTTTTTACCAGGTTGTTGCTGCTGAGTCAGTTTGACATCCTGGATATGTCCTTCAAACACAGACTGTAGACCCCTCTGTCTGCTGCTCTCTGGAATCAAAAATCCAAAAATATTATGTCTTCAGGGAGTGCAGTTGCTTACAGTGTGGGCTCCATACTTACTCCAACAGCTTGTCAGATCATCACAAAGGGGCGGGGCTTAGCAAAAGGTCAATTAACCTAAGCACTTTTCTACACAAAGATTGTGCTACATAGGGCAGCTACAAAGTCCCTTTTTCATGCGTCTCCTGCATGTTAACACAGAACCAAATGACGGCAGCATCAAGTTGCTCCAGTGTGTGATTATAAGCTGCATTCCAGCATTGTGCAACCAAAAGAGGTGTGACGGGGGTGACATGTAACACAACAGCATCAGCCTCTGGTGTTACATATACACATTGGCAGTGCTTTTAAAACAACAATGGCATAATGGCTGTTATATGGCGGCTGATCTCGTCCTCTGTTTAAAGGGTAGCTTCCGCATCTCATTATTTTCCCAATTTGCAGACATATATGGCCGCTGTTCTTCTTCTTTGAGTTAGCTGCTCACTGCTAGCAGCTACTTTTAAAATCCCCTCTGGTAAAGTCGCACACATAACACGTTGTCATACACGTAGCACGAAGCTAGAGAATGACTGGAACATTCTAATGTGAAAAATCACCACTAAAAGCTTCTAAACACAACCAGACATGTTCCAACAGGAATATGATTTGAAATCAGGGAGAAATTAACAACATCCGCAGCCAAGATAACATGTTTTCCTGATAATAGCATGTAGCTACACGTGGCAGTGTGTGTGATGTAGCCCAAAGACTTGCAGTAGCTCGCCTGGAGCCGAAATCCGTCATGATCTGGTGTCAACTTGTCTCTCCATGTAGGAAAAAAGTTGGAAAGAGAATATTCAGAATAATTATAGGGATTACATTTTATACATTTACTTGATTATTTGAAACTTTGGCTGCGTTTAACATGCTCAAGGCCTTGGCCTGACAAAAGACAACACAATTGGCCATGACGCTAACAAAAAAATCTTTAGTGGAAACTACAAAAAAACTTGAATTAAACAACTTCTTGTGATATTACAGGTGTGGATAGAAGCGGGATCGCAAATATGCTTCTCCTACAGCGTGACTACAGGAACTCTGACTGTTCTGGGCAGCTATAATCGGCACCACAACAACTGTTATAAGTAAGGATTAACTACGAAACACAATTACTTATGGTACAATACTTAACTTTAAAAGTGTGTGGGATGTGATAATCATTTTCAAAAAGAGTAAGAGTTAAATGTCACAAACAGCAATCAAAACAACAGAATAAAGGACATTTGTATTG
This sequence comes from Epinephelus cyanopodus, assembly GCA_026686955.1. Classification (NCBI taxonomy): domain Eukaryota; kingdom Metazoa; phylum Chordata; class Actinopteri; order Perciformes; family Serranidae; genus Epinephelus; species Epinephelus cyanopodus. Next base: position 34,535,147 of record CM048926.1, on the reverse strand, counting down.
TGCTACAAATTCATTTAACTTTTTTTTTTTTTTTTTTTACATTAGGCCTACCATTTTCAAGTTGCCACATACCTATGTCAATTTCCTCTCAACTGATATGAATTTCTCTGACCTCTAGGGACTGCTTTTGGCTCTGTCTGCTGAACAGTGGGACCAGTTTTGTTGCTGGATTTGTCGTCTTCTCTGTGCTCGGATTCATGGCTCAGAAACAGGGTGTTACTGTTGACACTGTGGTTGAGTCAGGTCCAGTATATTTGAAGATATCATCATATGCAGTGTTTAAGTCTGTAAATTATACAATGGTGAATACCATGTCCTAACATCAGTAGCTATATAGCTTAATGGTAAGTCTTTCCTTGTTTACTGAACAGGTCCAGGTTTGGCCTTCATTGCTTACCCTCAGGCAACAGCTATGATGCCGTTGCCACAGTTCTGGACTGTCTGCTTCTTCCTGATGCTCTTTCTACTGACTGTTGACACTCATGTAAGATGTTTTATTGTACAGATTACCAATGGCTTGCAGGCACAAAAATGAGTTATTTTGTTTATTGTACTTTATCACCAGTTTGTGACGGTCGAGTGTTTTATCACCTCGATAAGTGACTTGTTCCCGGAGCTGTTTCGTAAACCAGGGAGACATGAGCTGCTCGTTCTTTTCATCTGTTCATCCTTCTTCTTCATAAATCTGATGTTGGTCACTGAGGTGAATAAAATATTTCAATGAGGATACTTTCAAACATCGATTGTCACAAAATGTTTTAAAGCTATTTCTCATATTAAAACCTTGTCTCTTTCTATTGCAGGGAGGGGTTTACATATTTCAGCTTATTGATTATTATGGCACTACCAGAGCTTGTCACTATTTCATGGCTTTATTTGAGTGTCTGGCTCTGGCCTGGACTTTTGGTATGCAAGAAAGAAAAAACAACATTTATGCTCTTTTTAATTGTCGTTATATGATCTCACTATTTGTATTTATCTGTGCTTCAGTTGTCTTTATTAAATAATCAGTTTTGACGTCATGTTCTTCCCTTAAACCCTCAACCTTGGTCACAATCATGAATCCTGATCAGGTGCTGATCATGTTATTAACATCATCGAGGACATGACAGGACAGAGACCCTCTGTTTTCTTCAAACTATGCTGGAAATACGTGATTCCTCCACTGTCACTGGTGAGTGAGAGAATGCAGTTGCTTTAATAACAAGACTTACAGTAGCTCTAAACATGAATTACAGCCGATGATGACAAAGATGTTATCAGTTTTGCAGGTATTTGGTCATAAACCAAAGTATTGGATGAATTAAAACATGACCTGGCTATGGCGCCAGGGGTCTCCAAAGATATTATAAGTCAACCTGAGTAGGTCATGAATGTCTAAACCAAATGTCATGGCATTCCTCTTAAAAGCTGTGGCGGCATGTCAGTCAAAAACAGAAATGTCAACCTGCCAGTAGGAAAACGGAACGGAACGGAAAAGTCAAAAGATCACTGAAGTTCAAAGGATTCATCCTCTGATGACCATGAATGCCTAGACAAAATTTTACATTAATCCGTCGAGTACTTGTTAAGATATTTCAGTCTGAACCAGGTTTGTGGACTATCTAGCCAACATTGCTAGCATGTCTTGAAATTAGAGCTGACGCTGACATACATGTCATTCTGTAGAACGTAAAACCTTTTTTCAGCAATGATGCATGACATTATTGTGCAGAATATGTGAGGCTATTTGAAAGGGGCTCTGTAGGCCTTCTAATATATTTTTTTTAAAAGTTAAACTCTTTACTCCATCCCCACCCCCAAGAAAAGAACTCAACTCTCCACACCTTCACAGGGTTCCTTTATCCTGTACCTGGTTGATTTCAAACACCTCAAGATTAATGACTGGTACATTTACCCTGACTGGGCGTACGCGCTGGGATGGACCATGACACTCTCCTCTGTTCTCATGGTGCCACTGTGGGCAGCTGGACAGATGTGTTTAACAGCAGGAACCTTCAGACAGGTCAGTGTGCAAAGAAGACATTTCTGCAACTCTGGATGCCTCAAAAAAACATGACGCTTTTTGTTTTTCTTTAAGCTGATGACTCATCATCTCATCCAAATCTTTTGGTGTGTCCTATACTTACAGCTCTGGGAGCCAAAAAGTACATCAGTGTCCTAATTATTAAAGTAGTGCGTAAATTCATTTTGTGTGTTCCTTTGTTCCAGCGTTTGTCTGTTGTGTGTCGCCCTGCTGAAGATCCAGCCTGGCAGAGGAGAAAAATGGAAGAAGATGGAATGACTGTTGAAATGAGGACGTCTGCGACAACTTAGTGTGACCTGCAAAGTCAGATTAACTTGATAGTTTAATCCATCATTAAGTCAAGTATTAAATAAGTAAAACACACTTTTTTTCAGAAATAGCATAATTTTGACATCTTATCAATAGCTACTACTCTGATAATATCTATATGTATCTCTATATACGGTATTTAACAGCTAAGTATAGATAGTTCTGTTTTTAGCTGCCAGAGCTTATATTTAGCTGAAGAATGCAATAAATATAAGCTACTGGGATGTTTTTTGTCATCAGGGTGAATAACTGAAAATAGACATAGTGAGATTAAACAGAGATGAGTTAATTTACAAGAAACTACTGAGTACTCTTACCTGTTTTTTGTAAATTCTTCACATATATCTTGTTAAATGTAACAGGGGACTTTGGCAAATTGCTTTATGGTCCAATATATGTACTACATACATGTGACGTAAGACAGAAAAACAAATGTTCTCTCTTCTGATCCTCGTTGTTAACGTTAAGAGACAACTTATGTATTTCACATTTGTGTATAAGTAAATAAATGCATTGAGTATAATAATTTAGCCTTTTAATGAACAATCTATATTCTGACAAACAAAAATGTCATTAATGTCTTCCTGTTATTTGATTATTGTACATATTTTTGGATATGAGCCATAAGAGGAAATCAATTGACTTGGACAATTAAAGGCATACTATGCAGGAGTGTCAGCTACTCTTTGTAAACATGCTCATTATGGAAAGTGAAAGCAAAAACCAACCCAAGATTCACTCCCATGTGGTGATTTGCCTTGCTATATTTGCGCTTTGTTGGCACTGTGTCTCTTGGATGTCGGCTGCTTAAAGTCTGGCCCCTGGTCACTACCTTTATTTAAAACCCCAGCCTCAAATGAACGCTGTTCAGTACATGCTAGTGGGTCATAAGTGATAACTGAGAGGGATCGTCTGTATGAGTCTATACATTAGTACATCTTTAGTAAATGACTTTATCACAAACAGAAATATAATAGCAGTTAAATATTTTAAGATCTATCACCTCACAGAGGTGGACCAATGTCAAGGTGAGCTCAGTTATCCCATGACAAATTTAAATACTGACAGAGGTAGTAGGCCTTTAATGCTACATCACAAATAATAATAAGCATCAACAAATACAGATGATTGTAACACTTTTTGTTTAAACAAGTGTAACTCAGTGTTTTTTTTTGTTAGAGCTCTTAAGTTTTGATACATGGTGTCCATATTTGTCTGCTATAAATAATGCACACTTTGACCTCCACTACACCATCACAGATTATGGAAATTAATGTCAAATACAAAGAGGTATATCGTTACAACGTACCCCAGTACCAGGGGTGAGTTGTAACACTAGGTCAGGATGGATGTAACAATTAAATTATTGTGCTTAAAAAAGATTTACAATAGGCTAAATGTATTCAAGCATTTCAATGAATAATAAAGAAGGAACAATAAACGTGTAAGAATTGTAATATTAAAATTAATAGAAATGTATAACATAAATACAAAAAAGGTTGACGGTTGAACAGCATTTGAACAGCTGAACAATAAACACTTTCGAAGAGTAACTCTTATCTGAGCAAACTAAGGCATAATACCTATAGCCTATTTTTAATCTGACTGGCAGTTGTGGCAAATGTAGATGTGCTTGCCTGGGGTGCAGGCTTCGTGGGCCCAAAATCTACACTTTTTAAGAACTGTTACAACCCTCCCCATGCCTAGCAGCTATGAAAGAGCTAACCGTTTTTAGAATTCAGCTTCAAACCTAGCACTAATGAAACACATCAAATTAAAGTAGAGAAACTGCTACTTGAACCTATGTACAACACAATGGACACTATGCAAAAAACAATTGTGATGAAAATGTTTGGTTTCTCACCTGAAAAACTGTTTTTTGGCTCTAGAACAGACAAATTTGGACTCAGAGACATGTGGCTTCACCAGTGAGCTCCAATTGTAAATGGGCATGGACTATGTTGATGATGTCACCGCAGCTCGTTTCTAATTGGCCAAACTGAGAGTGTTACAACTATCCCTTTGTTACAACCATCCCCAGTCTCCCCTAGTTGATATAACACACAAGATAGAAATAGCAACATTACCTTTATAGGTAATGGGTAGTAAAGCTAGTGCTGCAGTCCAAGCACTGGAGGCTGGGCTGGAAAGGACATTTGTAAGCGCACAGGTGCAAGTTGAACATTCATACGGCTACAAGAACACACTGTATATTAAAATCTGTCAGCCATCTCATGAATCATGACACTCTTGGGTAGGTGTATTAGCAAATCCTGACCTTTTTTTCTAACTAACTCAGGCAACCAAAGGAATGCAAGTTGTGGGATTCAGCCTCCTACTCTTAGTTCACAGTAAACACAGTAAGTAAACACAGACAGCCCAGACAAACGTATGGGTGTAAAGACAAATACTGTGTGTTTATGAAAAGACACTTGCTGTGGGTCAGAACTAAGGATATTTCCAACACATGCCTCCCGCACAAGTACCAGCTACTAAACTTCTTTTCTGTCTCCTGGCTGACCAGCTCAGAGATCCATTTGCAAATGTTTGACTAAATATTGCAATAAATACTCTAAACTCTCAAAGACAAGCTTGCTCTTGTGAATGCAAGGTTTATGTAATGATAAACCTTTCCAAAACAAGCGAGATCGGTGGGTTAGCAAGGTATGTTGAGTCTAAAGCCAGAGTTTTCCGTTTCATGAAGTTGGCCCTCTTTTAACCTGGCTAGATCACCATGGTAAGTTATGCTGGTCAGGACCCATTTTAGTTCTGAGTTTCAACTTGAAATTGGCTAAAAAGCACTTTTCACAAATCAACAACTTGGAAATAGTGTCACTCTATAGTCAATGGTCAACCCCAGCGTGGCCACGTGACTTCACACTGGCACAGGCAAATTTTCACCTGATTGGGTTTGTCTTTGAATTTCACTGCATTCACTCTGGATATGCTGACAGGAAACCCGGAAACTCTTTAGAGACCTTGACTGAACTTCTTATCACTTTAATCTGCCGCAGCTGTAAAGCTATAAAAAATAAGGTCCAGCGGGGCTGCGCTTTTCAACAACACAGTGGATCCTCTACTCTAAGGTCCTAAAATGAATCCAGAAAGAAGAAAAAGAGAAAATGAGACGAAGGCTGAAGACAGAGGACAGTGGGCCAGCAAAACAGAGTATATTCTAGTTGTTGCAGGAAATGTGGTCGGGCTGGGCAACGTGTGGAGATTCCCTTACCTCTGCTACAAGAATGGTGGAGGTGAATTGTATGAGCTGCCAATGGTTTTGTTCATCTATTTATTTTTGTTAGTGAGAGATCAGTCAGCTTATTATTTAATTTGTCATTTCCATGAGCATACATGTCTATGTGTCTACCATAGGTGTCTTTCTGGTGCCATATGCATAGCTGTGGTGTGTGGGATACCTCTGTTCCACAAAGACTTAGCAAAAGATGAACTTTCTTTTTGTATTTTAGATGTAAATTTGGTGACTTTATAATTCAGCTACATTATAATCTGTCAAATTAACTACTTTATTTCAGCGATCACATAAATACAGTATACTATACATTTAAATGCCAATGTTTAAAATATCGCTTAAGCAATAAGAAAAAACTTAACATCAATTTTAATAATAACGCAGTAAAGATCAGTTTGCATAGAAGGACTGGTGACTGTTTGAATAGACCCCTCTGGCTCTTGCAAAACAGCAATGAAAATGGAGCTGTCATTTCAGAAGTTTTGTCTGGGTTTGTGGGAGGAAATAGTCAAATTAGGACAAGAGACCCAATAAAAGAAGCAAAGATCAGTTGGAAACACACAACTGATGAAGTCCTTGATGCTGAGATGAAGAGAGAAAGAGGAAACAGAGGAAATCAGAAGAGGGCTGAAGACAGAGGACAGTGGGCCAGTAAAACAGAGTATATACTGGTTGTTGCAGGAAATGTGGTCGGGCTGGGCAACGTGTGGAGATTCCCTTACCTCTGCTACAAGAATGGTGGAGGTGGATGATACAAACAGCCAATGAATTTGTTCAACTATTCATTTTCGTAATGAGAGATCACTGAGCTTATCGTGTAATTTGTCAATTCCATGAGCATACATGTATATGTGTCTACCATAGGTGCCTTTCTGGTGCCATATGGTCTGTTAGCTGTGGTGTGTGGGATACCTCTGTTCCTAATGGAGACTGCAATCGGTCAGTACACCCAGGAAGGATTCATCACCTGCTGGAGTAAATTGTGTCCGCTGGCACAAGGTGAGATGACGTAAAATGTAAAATCAATAGGAGAAAAGGCCTGCATCACACAATGCTGCCAAGATGATTATTAGGCAATGTAATTCCAAAAATGATTTAAGCCTTCTAACAAGCTAAATTCAAATGATCTCGACATTTTAAACCATGGTGTTTATTCTGTTATTTCAGGAATTGGATATGGATTTTTCATGATGAAACTTTACGACTTTTGCTACATTTTAGTCCAAGTCTGGGCTCTGTTCTACCTGGCGTTCTCGTTCAGAGCCCAGCTCCCCTGGGCCACCTGTGAGAACACCTGGAATACAGGTAGGATTTACTCAAAATGAACCATGCAAACAAGATGTTTTTCATGCAGCATCTTCAGCGTTAATCTGTACTAGAGTGTGGTTTCAGCTGTGGCATTGGTAGTACTACTAATAATAGTTACAGTTATCATAAGTGCATGTATAACTTTTTGTCATGTGATTGCTACATGTTTAAAAATGTGTCCTTTTGTAAGTTAAATTTGTCTCAGATATGCCAGTGTATTGTAGACGACTGCCTATCAAACCACTGCTGGTATAGGTTATTGTTTTAAATCGTAGTCGCCCTTCTTTCATTTACCATTATGAAATCTTTGTTTGTTCCTCAACCAGCGAACTGCCTTGGTCTTGACATTTTTAATTCATCTTATGTGACTGCCAATCAGACCAACACCACTTCTGCTGCAACTGAGTTCTGGGAGTAAGTCTAATTAAATGTATAACTGTGTCACTAAACTACATAAAGATTCAGATCAGAATGTCAGTATCATAAATGTACCCATGACAACATTGTTGGGCGTTTGCTCCACGTTACTGCAGACCACAGATCTTGCATTTTGGAAATGTTAGAAATGTCATAATGTAATATTTAGATATTATAAGTACAAATGATAAGACAGTGAATGCTACAGAGGCAGAATGGAAACCAAAAAAAAAGTTACTGTCTGGGCTTGGATGCCTCATATTCAAATTTGAAAACTGCACACTCATTATGAAGTTTTCTCTTTTTATTAAAACTATGAAATTGTTTGTTAACATTCGCCAATTTGTCCTTCCTCTCAGACGGCGGATGCTGGGCATGTCTGGAGGCATTGAGGAGCTGGGCAGTGTGAGATGGGAGCTGGCTTTGTGTCTACTGACCAGCTGGGTGCTGTGCTACTTTAGTATTTGGAAGGGTGTCAAATCATCTGGAAAGGTCTGTGGAAATATTTTATCTGCTTTTATTTTGTACAGCAAGAACTACTGCTTTTTCACTAAGAACTTTACACTACATTAGTCATCAAGTATTACAGTGTTTCCGTTGATGTAAGCGCCATGAAAAAACATATTTAAAATTCCATTTTCTTTTTAGGTAGCATATTTTACAGCTACGTTCCCCTATGTGATGCTCTTGGTCCTACTCATTAGGGGCCTGACTCTACCTGGAGCTTGGGAAGGGATCTACTTTTACCTGTATCCAGATTTGAACCACCTGGCTAACCTGGAGGTGACCAGTTTATTTGATACTAACTTTAGAGTTAGGTATGACTAAAATCTCCTTTAGATTAGTTCTGTTTACTGTTATGCCTTTGATTTGGACCATTAGTTAAGACATGTGCACTTGCTGCAGGTATGTTTGCCAACTTCTACATCTTAGCTTAGCTCATTAGCACTGAATGCAAAGTCCTGTACAGCTTTAGTTGATTGGAATGACATTAGTATTGCAATACTTTTCAAGACATTTCATTCTAAAACACAAATGTGAATGTCACAGTGCTAGAGGAAAAGTCATGGGATCATTAGGATTCATCCTCTGGGGACCACAAACACCTGTAGAAAATTTCATGGCAACTGCAAAGTGATGGACTGACCAATGGAAATTCTAAAAACGTCATAAGAGTCACTATTTTTCCCTGACATTACAGGTGTGGCTAGAGGCAGGATCTCAAATATTCTTCTCCTATAGCTTGACTATAGGGACTCTGAATGTTCTGGGCAGCTATAATCCGTACCACAACAACTGTTACAAGTAAGTTTAAGGTAGATATTACATAACTTTATCCTAAATTGAGATTAGAAATAGGTTTTGTCATCACATCTCCCATGTCTATCCTGTTTTGTCGGTGGCACCCCCAGTAATGTTTAAAAGGGGTGGCCAGATGGGGACACTGAAAATCTTGGGGTGGCACACCGAAACCAAAGTTGAAAATTCTTTCAATATAAAGACTTAACAACTCGCATACTTATATACTTTGGTTTCTTATTTCACAGTTAATATTAGCTAATTATCTGATGTGCATAAACCAATAGTGAAACAGTTTGTGTTCCACAACAGCACTTTTTGAATGTGTTATCTACAGTCTACATGTTAGGCAATTCATTGTTCTTGTATCAGGTTAGCCATGGCCACTGTGTTTCATTTGTAAAATGATTAAAACTTTCAAAATATTAAGGGCCTTTTGTCTGACTTTCTCTGACCTCTAGGGACTGCTTTTGGCTCTGTCTGCTGAACAGTGGGACCAGTTTTGTTGCTGGATTTGTCGTCTTCTCCGTGCTCGGATTCATGGCTCAGAAACAGGGTGTTACTGTCGAAACTGTAGCTGAGTCAGGTATTACTCTTTCAATGAGCAAATATTTGAAAATTCAAATATAGAGGTAAACGAAATGTATATTTTACATGTCAGTATTGTCTCTCTTCTCGTTGATGTCCAATTTGCAGGTCCAGGTTTGGCCTTCATTGCTTACCCTCAGGCAACAGCGATGATGCCTTTGCCGCAGTTCTGGTCCGTTTGCTTCTTCCTGATGCTCATTCTGCTGAGTGTCGACACACATGTAATACTGTTGCGCTAACTATTGATTAATTATTGCTAAAGGCACACTTACGGATAGACACTTATAGCATAAACCACACTACTTGCTCCTTTCTCTTCCCCCAGTTTGTGACAGTAGAGAGTGTTATCACGACTGTGAGCGACATGTTTCCAAAGCTGTTTCGTGCACCAGTGAAACATGAGATCTTTGTCCTCCTCCTCTGTTCATCCTTCTTCCTCATACATCTGACCTTGGTGACTGAGGTGAACAAAATGTTGACAAAAAGCCCACGTATGAAGCATATTTAAACATAAAATGCCACTGATGTTTCTAATGGTTTTCAAATGATGTCTGTTGCCATCTCTTTCTGCCCTAGGGAGGAATTTACGTATTCCAGCTTATTGATTATTATGGTTGTACCAGAGCCTGTCAGGATTTTATGGCTGTATGTCAATGCCTGGCCATGGGATGGATTTTTGGTAAGTAAAAATTACTTACAAATGACCTCAATTAATAATGCCATTTTTATGTGATTTGGCTCTTCATGTCAAACATTGACTGCTACTTCTGTCTTTCTATTTTTGGTCTCCAAGACACTATTGATGATAAAACAAGCAATATGAGCACAAAAAGAACTGGGAAAAGCAGAGACATAAATTTTTCAGTCATCTGCATAACTGTTACAACTGACATTGTTGCCCAGGGGACCATGAATGAAGCAAATAAAATTGGGCCCAGAATGCTTCCTTGAGGAACTCCATAATGAGTAGCAAGGGTTTGCTATTTTCAGAGGGGCTGCAGAAGATGAAACAGTTGCATCGGTCTCGCTCAATTGTGATTTTTTATTTATTTTTTTTTATAACCCATATGATGGACGAAACAGCAGGCCCTAAGATATTTTCTCATGATCTAATCTGACCCCCAATTAAAAAAGTTTGGACACCCCTGTTTTTGAACATCAGCTCGTCTATATAAATAAGAACTGAATATGCTTCAGAAAAACACAAATTAAACAAACAAAAAAGATGTGTAAATGAGGGAGAAAGATTTTTTATAAATTTTATAAAACTTTATTTCACACACAAGATTGGTCCATAGATAAAAAACAAAAACAAAACAAACCAAAGCATGAAAAAAGTGTATCTCACATTATCTGTTGAACAGATCGTCCTCTGGTCTTGATCATACTTGTCTTTCTCAGTATTTTGCAATATAATTCAAATAAGTGCATTAAAAATCTGAACTTTCACCAGGTGCTGACCGCTTTTTTAACGTCATTGAGGACATGGCAGGACAGAGACCAAATGTTTTCTTTAAATACTGCTGGAAATATATCATTCCTCTGCTGTCACTGGTGAGTCACTTTTTGTTTGACCCTTCTCACCAGTCAGCAGTTGAATTTCTCTTCCAGGGTCCACATGGTACAGCTGAATTTATCTATCTTCATGTTAAGTTTTACTTTCAACTACCAGCATTATCAGCTGGAAAACTTAAACCAGTTTCCAGTGTTGCCAACTCTTTTCCAATAAAAGCAGCTAGTACTAGCTCCAAAAGTCACCAGATTTATTTATGTACTTAGTTACTTGTAATTCATGTTCCTCCAATGTAGACTAAATAAATCTAACTATCCCAATTTCTCCAGGGTCTCTAAATAACTTTCTTCTGGCTTTGGATCCGATTCAGAAACACTCCCCCTCCATAAATTATATATATTTTTAAATTTATAACTCCCCAGTTACTGACTCCCTTAACCCTAATCTGACAACCTGTCTGCAGCAGGTTTGGGAGCAAGAAATTGTAATATATTGGCAGAAATGGAATGACATAGTAAGTATGTTTTCTATAAGGTATAATTACCTGAAAATAAGAACGGTTGTGTTGTCCTTACCTTAGAATGAGCCATTTATATCTACGTACGAAGCAGGTTCTCAGCCACAAATCCCACCATGTTTCTACTGTAGCCCAGAATGGACAAACCATGGCTCTAGGTAGGGCCATTTGCATTTTCACATCAGCTACCGTAGTTTGCTGACAAGCTCAACAATGTCGGAAAACACTGATTTTTACGTGACATTGCACAATTCAGAGTTTTTACATGTTTTAAACTTATGATTTGATTAAGAGACCTCTGTGGATAATTCGGCACTTAAGTTTCAGCTGGTTGCAATCTGCAATCCTCGCCGCCAAATGCAACTAAATCCTACACACTGCTCCTTTAAGGAAATTCTAAATCACACCAAACTTGAAAAGATTAGATTATCACTGATAGACCTCGGTATATCGTTGACAAGACGTGGACGCCCTGTATTGAGTATCTGAATAAGGCTACCATCCATCCAGATGACACCTAGATGGTACGCCACAGCTATCCTCACTAATGTCTCATAAATGCACCTGTTTTCCTGCCACTTGATATTAGTACTCATTTATTTTATTTAGTTTTTGTTGTTGTATTTATTTATCCTTGTCTGTCTTTTTCTATAACCAGTGGGAGGGATTTAGAATATGGGTGGGAGGGGTTAATGGATATGGGAAAGTCGAGTAGGAGTTCATACAAATGATTTGTTCATGTTCTTGTTAATGTTTGTGTGCCTCAGGTCAAATCAGACACCGGTTCATTCTGACATCTTATTACGAAATATTATAATATAAATATTAATACAGGTGTAAAATGAAGTAAAGAAATGAAATTAATGGTAACTAAGCATTACTCAGTTTTGGAATTTAACTGCATTTTATTAAGGAGTATTCAGACTGCTTCTTTACTGTGTTTTCTTTTAACTGTGTCCTTGCTTTCTTTTTCAGTGACACATTGGTGAATTCATTAATGTTTGTCCCCGGACTTTTCTCTGTAATCCTCCCCTTCACAGGGTTCCTTTATCCTGTACCTGGTTGATTTCAAACACCTGAAGATTAACGACTGGTACATTTACCCCGACTGGGCGTACGCGCTGGGATGGACCATGACACTCTCCTCTGTTCTCATGGTGCCACTGTTGGCAGCTGGACAGATGTGTTTAACAGCAGGAACCTTCAGACAGGTCAGTGTTTAGGGAAGAGTTTTAGATTATGTATTTAGTTAGTAGAATGCACAGCAGTAGAGACACAAAAATCAAACCAGTATTATCCTTAAAATCTAAAAGAAATAGTGCATGTGATTTGGACAGTCACAGGCCACCTGCCTCCAGATGTGAATATACATGTGGTCTATCTGTATTTATCAAAATCACTTTTCTGTATTCCAGCGTTTGTCCATCCTCTGTCATCCTGCTGAGGCTGTGGCCTGTGGGATGCAAGGAGAAAAGGAGGAGGCAACAGTTGAACTGCGGACGTCTGCAGTAACAGCTTAATATGAGCTGCAAAGTCGCTTTAATTTAATATTCCAGCTGTCATATAAGCTTTGAGCAATCAGTGTAGTGTAGCTGAGAGATTCAAGCTCAGATGACGGCTGTAGTGAAAACAATTTAAACGAATAAACAATTTTGAAAATCTATAATTTAAGACATTTTTTAATCAACAAAAGATGCCCAAAACTCTGGATGATTTTGTTTCATAAAATTATACATTGAATACATTAAATAAAAAGAGAGCAATATTGAAACAAGCAGTTCCCTTGCTCTTATAATCAGATTTTAATTGGTGTCTGTTTTGAGAGAAAAAACAACACCTGTTCGGTCTCAGTTTTTAATGTTTATTGAGTAGTACAGGTATTCACGGCTGAAAATGGTGAGGTGAAAAGTAAAACGGTTGTCATTTTGACTTGGTCAAGTCCGTGTAGTTGAAGTCTTTCCAGAGATGATTTGATGTTTCAGCTGTTCGTTTCCCCCAAAGATCATTAAAGAAAGTCTGCAGCAGTGCTTGTGGTTGCTCAGTGCCAATAAAAGAGTCTGACACTGTTCTCCATCATTTCTTTTGGAAAAATCCCATAATTGAAGCTTGTTTACTTCCTTTATTTGCATTTGCAGACGCTTTCTTTTGATTTCTCTTCTCGTCCTGTTTGGTACTTGCTGGTGGTTTTGCAGCGACGGGATCTTTTTGAACTTGTTTGGTGGCCTGACAGTCATCTTCTGTTTCAGAGTACGATTCACTCTCGTAGCCTTTTTCTGTCACTGTGGGGGGAAAATATATAATCAGTGTGACTTTGGGCTTGACTTGTGTGAATATGGCAATAGTGTGTGTTGGTGTATTAAACTACTTTATATTAAAGGGTCTTAAAAGCATTTTGCTTTTTATATACATGTGGAAACTCCATCAAGAGGACAGAAACATTGCGCAGAGGAACTGAATCAGCGCTCAACTGACAATTTTGAGAATAGAGTAATAGTTCAAGCGCTTTATAAGCAAAAAACGCCAAAAAATTTACAAATTCCAGTTTCTCAAATGGTAATATTTGCAGTTTTTTTTAACCAATCCATAACAGTAACGTAAATATCTATGGGTTTTGGACAGTGAGTGGTGTTTTGGTAAACTGTGATGACCCATTTTGACAATTTTTAGTAGCTGATTAATCACAAAAATACTTGGGAGATCAACTGATCATCTAAATTGATAGTTATAAGCTTTTCATTGGTTGCACCCCTTAATCAAATTAACACCTCTCTGTAGAAGTCTTATTAAAGTAGCAACTTGTTTTTTTGGGAGAATATAGTGGCCATACCATGAATGTCATTATTACGACACCTTGTCATACTGGTGTAAGTTATAAAGATACAACTTCTGTATAAAGTTGTGTTTTTTTAATGAAATATATGTGGTATACATTTAACAAATGTAACAAGCCAGGGGATGAGTTTCCAGTGTCTGCTTTTCGTACCTATGCATCCTTCATCGTCTAAAAAGGTACGAGATTTCAGGACTCGTCTCCTCTTCCTCGTCTTCACTTCAGAGGTCCCTTGCTGCAGAAATAAAAACACACACAAAAAAACATGAATTATTAATGAGTTAATCAGAGACAAATACAATAAGAACATTTTTACATTAATATCTAATCACCAGGTTCGACCACTTACGTGTGAATGTGAAACAGTCTCGACCTCCTTCTTAGGACTTGGTGTTGGTTCTCTTGTTTCCATCTGCTGTGGAGAATCTGGAATGACTGAAGAGATGAACAACTATTAGACTTTTATAAACATAAACTGAGAAATATTTCTCTGAACTGTAGCCTAGGATATTCTTGTAACACTATACCATGACGACATACTGTACAACAGCCTGATATGTGAATTAATAATTTAAAAATAGATGTGAATTGCTTCCCTTTGGTCAAAAATCAAAATTATTTTTCAGTGTAAATTGCAGCCCATTCAATTAGATTCATCTTTTAAGTTTTCAAAATAGAAAAAAAAAGGAAAAGAAAACTGCTCACCATCCTCATCACTGCTGTCTGGTTCAGGCCTCTTAATCCTTCGTCTCTTTTTCTTGTCCATTTTCTCGTCCTCGCTGTCAGAATCCTCAATTCGCTTTGTTTTGCTTCAACAAGAGAAAGACTTCAACTTGAATATATTTATAGCCATATTTGACTTTGGTGAACTAAGTCCATCATCACTCAACGAATAACCCATAATTTCAAAAGCCTTCAAAACTTTTACATTTTTATGGCAAGTCTTGATATTCAGGAAGAAATGCAGAATCCTGTTCTTGTCTGTGTTTCAGCACAAATCAATAATATAGTTTGAAATGCACACACGCACGCACACACGCACGCACGCACACATGCACGCACACACGCCTACCTCCTGGAGTCTTTCTTGGTGTCTTTCGGTGGCTCCACTGCAGAAGCAGCTTGTTTTCTTTCAGGCGGTGAACTCTGATGCTGCTGCTGTGCTGAGGAAGATGATGGAGCTGCTTCCTCCTGCTTCACAGTTTTGTCTTGTTTCTCTGAAGAAGTGAGGAGTGTTTAATTGGACGAGTTAGAGACTGAAAAACGGCAGCACACCTGTAACTCCAGTGATGGTAGTAATCACTACACATGACTAGCCCACACTTAAAAAAATACTTTTTCCATTCACATTTTTTGAAACATCTGGCATTTTTGTTGGTCATGCAAAAAGTTCATGGTGCAAACAATACTGACAATTTCAAGCATTCGCTGTCTGTATTGGGATGATGTTGGTGTTTTTCTAAAAAGTGAAGAAGGTTTTCCTGAAGCTGAGGTAGTTACCTCTATCAGGTTGTTACCTCTGCTTCATACTAGAGACTGTAAACAGCTCACTGAGTGACAGGTACTGTGGCAAGAAAATGGCAGGTGGTCAGTGTTTGGGAGAGGAGACTTAGGGTGGAGGAAGATAGCAGTAAATGTACTGCCTCTAAATGACAAGTTGTTAAAGTGGCTATAATAAGTCTCAAAGATATCTGGAGAAATCAGAAACAAGAATAACCATTGTGGTGATGCAGAGTTCACTGAAGACTACAGTCAAAGTCTTAATGGCATGTAACCAACACCACAAAGTCACATATACATTAAGTCAGTCTATGCACAAAGCATGATGCTGCTGGCTACAGCCATTAAACCTTATGTACTTTGCCTCTTTCCAACATTTTTTACTATTATTTTCATATTTGTACTTTTAGATTTTTTTTCTGTGTCCTTTTGTTTGCAATCTCGTTAGCCTCAAATAGCCTTGAGGGAAATATTAACCATTTTCAAATCAAATCCACCAAATTATATGCAATATAAAAAGGAAACAACAGAGTAATACCAGTTAGCAGACATTCCACTGAGATTAAGAAAAACCACGAGTGATGGTGGTGATGATGTTACTCACTTGCTGCTTGACTGCCAAAGAAGTTCATCATAGGATTGGCTTTTGCGGTGGGTTTGCTTTTGGAGGCTTCGACCTAAAAAACAAAACACAGCTGTAAGAAACTACAGCGATCACTCTGCTACTGTGGTTCATTTCTTTGTAAAGAATACCACAGGTCGTACCACAGGCCATACCACAGGTGCTTCCTCCGTCTGCTCCGACTTAACGTCTTTGCTACTGTCCTGGTTCTTGGGAGCAGCCTTATTTCCAAACATTCCCATGATGCCTTTCTGCGGCTTGGTGGGAGGTTTTGAAGCATGATGAGCATCTCCGTTCATGCCAGATTTTTTGTTTTCGGGCTCTGGTGCAGGGGCTCGTTGGATTTCTCTCGCCTGCTGCAGCTCCAGAGACGACATGGGCACTGCAGTGGCACAGCGGATGGCACTGTATCTGCACACAAACAGAGGAGAAATTCAACACTTTTCCCAAAACTGACAGCCTTACAGTTAAATGTGTTTTTCTGTCTTCCGTTTTTAACCCACAGGCTGCTGGGCTGCATTATTCACTAGCTCCCACTACTGTGAAATTAGTGATGTAATGTATGCAGTAGAAAATGGAGGGAAAAAGCAGATGTTTCAGGGCATTTTGATTTTGTTGTTATAAGAACAAATTCAAATTATTGCTCTACAGCATCTACAAAATCTCTGCAGGGTACCTCTAACTTTTAAATTAAGCTTTTGTAAAGACCCTGATTACTGTCAGCTTTAATAAAGAATACAGCATACTTGGTGCAGTTCTTCAAATTGTCTTTCACAGCATCATAGTCAACGCTGTAGAGGGGGCCGCTGTCTTTCAGTAAAGCTTTCTGGACACTGTAGACGTGGACACTGACTATCAAGCTCATCTTGGATTTGAAATCTGGAAAAAAAAAAGCCACCTGAGGTTAGATGCAACAGGTATCTTCCTAAATAAATAAAATAGGGAGAGACAGAAATATTGTTTTAGTTTGTGGCCTGGAGGCAACCAACAACAGCTACAAACAGTCAACAGTTCTGCACAAGTACAAGGTAAACATATTTACACACCTTCCAACTGGTCCTCTTTGACGACTGACACCTTGTGACTCTGCAAGGAACGTCATTGTCAGCAACATGTAATAAAAGTCGTTGTGTAGAGAAATATACAAACTATGCCAAAGCAAGTCTTGATGTTAATTCACTGTGTTTCTCACCGTCTGGCCGTTGTCCACAAACTTCCCCGACACGAGATAGGTGGCATGGAGCTGAGCTGAACTTTCCTTCCTCTTGTGATCCAAATAATGGTAGAGCATCCTGAAAAGTCAAACATTTAAGTTGTTTTATTATTAAAAAAATCTCAGCCACTGTATTAACTATGACCCTTATTATCTTTGCAACAGTCTGTGACATCACACTGTGTTCCAAAGTAAGTTATACTGATCTATTGAGTATTGTATAGCCTTCTGTATTTTTATCAGGGCTGGGTATTGTTTAAAACATTACAATACTAGTACCTATATTCTTAAAGTGATACTGATACCAATAGTGCTCTTCATTTGATACCTTTTTTCCCCAACTTGATTTAATACCAATCATGTAAATGGAAACATTCAGTGTCATAAACTGCCACCACACGTGTGCGGTTTAGCCATACTTCCAAATGTTTTGGTGGCATCGCAGCATGTTTAACTGTCAATACTGTCACATACATATTCAACATCACTATACCACAGACCTTAGATCTGGGTAATAACAGAATATCATTTGGTATCATATGACTGGAGACCTTTCGGTACTACTTGGCACTAGGTTAGTTCGACTGATACATTAAAAAGGTATCAGGTACCAATACCCATTTATCCATTCACAGCACATAAGGTTGTATTTTACCGGAAACTGTTAGCCCCTATCAAAAGGTGTCAGTGCACCTCCTTGGGTACTGAAATTTCACATTTTTTGGGTATTAACCAAAATGCATCAAAAGCTTAGCAGTGAATACTTGATAAGTGTCTTGGTCTTGTTTACTTACTAGTTTTTTCTCGATTTTAATTATAATTTGGATACTTTAAGACTATATCTTACAACGTTAATGTACAGTGGTTTCACATTCAGACAAGATTAAATACTGTGGATGAATTTAAAGTCCCATCTGTGCCCTTGGAAATGGTTGTTGGGGGAAAAAAAGCACCTTTGAAAACTGTCACCTGCCGGAAAGTCTCACAACTAAACCATCCTCATGACAAGTGAACAACTCCATCTGCTAAGGAAGGCTGCAAGAATATTTTTGTTCAGCCAAACAGGTGATTGCAAGAAGAAAATAAATGTATGAAAAGGGTTTTATAGAAAATATTGCTCTTATCGTGAGGTTATAGTACTCAGACATCATTTTGGTATGTGTACTCAGGATGCCCCTGTCAAATAATGTAAATATGGACAGACTTGTTCAATTTCTTACAGACTATATGATTATGTGTTAGCCATTCCAGTTACCCAGTGTAACGTTAAATCAAGGAAACTTTAAGTCACTATTCAAACAGGAAAACCTGGTGTTTATCAAGCAAACTCTTGCTATGATGATTCGGCTAATCTTTCATATGTGCCAACAGCCTGAAGAGAGGAGCATCACTCACTGTTTGGCTGTGTTGACATGGACTCCAAGAGTGAGGCTCAGCCATTTATAGGTCACCTGTTAGACAGAAAACACATTACAACATTTGTGTTTAGCAGGATTTAGATTCTGCTTTACACGTGAAGAGACAGCTGGGAGTAAAAGACGATAATGAGTCGCATGAGTGTGGCTTGCGCAGGTTAGCTAACATTAGCTAACCTGTCATTCTTTTTAACGCTAGCCTTTTGGTTTCCATCATTAAACTTGATGCAGATAAAAATTTAGGACCGTGTGTAACAAAGGGTCAACACTGATTCATTTTTAACATATAAATCCTACAGTATTCGTCCATTTCAGACACAAAACGTTGGCGGTTAACTGCAGGGTTACTCAACTGTAAAACATACATTTTTCACTAGTTTAGACATTATTTTAAGATAATTTACAAGCCGAATTGATCAAAAGCCCAAACGACATCGTAGATAGTTGTAAGTCATTGCATAATAAATAGAAACACGCCTTAAAAGAAAGCAAACCGCAAACCAGACAGTTTTTTGGACGCAGTTCAGCGGCTAATGATAATCGAGGCTAACTGAGTTCTAACGTCGGTAAACTGACATTATCTCTGTCAGAATATCGTTTATAAAAGACGACATCACGAAATAAGAGTGCACTCACTATCTTATCCTGGTCGTTGACATATTCGTCGATGTTATCCAAATAAAGCTCGTCCATTTTGTCGGATTACCGTGAACGCGGACGTCTTGTTGAGCCAGTTTGACTGCGCGGGAATGTACTTTATTTACTTCCTGTTGAATGTCACATGTACCTGCTCTTCCTTCCGGTGGGATGAGAGGCTGCAGAGCGCCCTCTACAGGCCAACCCGGGCTACACACTGATGATGGAGATGCTCTACACTCTCTTATTGTCAACAGATACAAATAAATGCATTGTTTTCTTCAGTTTGAGTAATGTTGGATTAAAAACTACATTTAATATTTACACATTTGATATATTAACAAACCACAGACTCTTTTTTGAAATTGAACTAGGTTATATGATGAAGTAGGATTTGTTGACACTAAGAAGATATAGTCTAACACCTATGGGCTGCCGTTTATAAAGTGTCTCATGCTGACAATAACATCAACTTTTTGCCACATTTAGCTTCAAACAATGTTTAAAAAAGTGTTGTGAATTTTTTAACGTCACCTTTTACCACATTTACAGCAATATTTGTTAACTTAGAAATATATTAAATAGTTAAATCTAAATATTAAATGTGGCACCTAAATGTTAAATGTTAAATCTAAATGCTAAATCTAAATCTAAATCTAAATGCTAAATATAAATATAAATCTAAATGTTAAATGTTAAATCTAAATATTAAATATAAATATAAATGTAAATGTTAAATCTAAATGCTAAATATAAATGTAAATGTTAAATCTAAATATTAAATATAAATATAAATATTAAATATAAATATTAAATATAAATCTAAATGTAAATGTTAAATCTAAATGCTAAATATAAATATAAATCTAAATGTTAAATCTAAATGCTAAATATAAATATAAATCTAAATGTTAAATCTAAATGCTAAATATAAATCTAAATCTAAATTTTAAATCTAAATGTTAAATCTAAATGTTAAATCTAAATATTCTGGGTGAAACTAAATATTTAGCTAATATGCAAATTCACACTGCCGGTCACCGGAAGTACCAAAATAAAAGCTCGAGATGGTCAGACTGTGTTTATAGAATCAAATAACGAATTAAAACCAACTTATCGGGGGAAATGAACACTTGAACGTACATTATCGTGATAATAACTACCTAAAATAACAAGAAACATGTTTGGAGAAATTTTATTTGACGTGTACTTTGAGTTGTTAGTGTCCCTTCGGAGGGACTAACAACCTAAGCTAAGCTAACAACCGTTAGCTCTTAGCACCGTTAGCAGTGTCTGTAATGACTCATTAACTCTTAAACGGTCCGTGTAAAAAATATTTTTTCCAGCGGATGTCTTAGTTACAACATGATTGAGCTAGCAAAGCAGTTTTGTGTTGCGATGTGTGGTATTTATTCAGTTTTGGGAAATCACGATGTCTAGAAAGCATCAGTGGCTGCAGCAGCAGCAAGCTAACATCAGGACATCATCTGTTAAAAGCCTCCCATTGTCGGATACGACATGAAACTACTCCAGTTAGCTCAATCATGTTGTAACTAAGACATCCGCTGGAAAAAAACATTTTTTTCACGGACCGTTTAGAGTTAATGAGTCATTACAGACTCCGCTAACGGGGCTAACAGCTAACGGTTAGCCCCGCTAATCTACGATAACCATGTTATTAATTTCAGAACGTGATAGTAATGTTTGTTCAATCATAGTGTTTATAGACTTTACAAACACCAGATTAGTCTAAACGGTGATATAGTGACGTGAAAAATGTGAGATATGCATATATATATTCAGCCCGAGTATCTATCAATTGATCTGAATGTAAGAAAAATCCAAAAGCAAAGCTAAAGAGACTTTTCTCCCAGGCCATGTACAAAGCTTCATCTCCATGTTTTTTTTTGAGGGCAAAAGTTCCTTTGTAAGATTATATTTCAGTAAATGCTGTCTTTCATAAACTGCACTTGAGTAAATGTTTATTGCTTTATATCTCTGAGCACTTTGCATTACATTACCTGCATGATATAGCAAGGTCTTCTGTGGTTAATGAACTGCACTGTGTGCTGAGTAAAAAAATGCCAGCAGGGCAAGAAATGATATCTTCTGTGAATAAAAAAAATATGTGTTGTTTAGCTGGCTGCTCCTTTCTTGATTATATGAAAACACCTATAAAACACTGAAAGTTTTCTCCCAGGTGTACGTGATGTTTCATCGCCCTCGGGTGTGATTAAGTCTTTGCACTTTGAGAACAGTTTGTACTGTGATATCTCAGGTTTTTTACCGATTTTAACAACAACTTTTTGTACTTCACAAATACCTTTTCTCTCAGCCTGAGATGTTGTGAAGCCACGGGGCTACTAGTCACCTTTGTCCTAAATATTTGTCGTCATCATTCAGAAGATGGCAGCTGAGGGTTTGAAACAGCAATGTAAAGAAGCAGTGATGAATAGGAGAGGGGACTAATAAGATTTTATTAACACCAGTGCCATTACCGATTCTGTTTATTGGTCCAGCGCTTTATTGATTCTCTTATTGATTCCTGATCTGTTTTCCCTGTGGAAAAAAGGAGGCCAGCACAGCATTGATTCATCATTTAAAATGGATAAAATGAGAATATGTTTGTATGTATCTATATGTATATTATTATTGTCAGAATTTGTTTTCATTTAGGACTGTTGGTACCTGTCTTTGTGAAATAAAGCCAAGCTTTGGACTGTCTCCTCCTCTACCCTATGAGTCCTTTTTGTTGCAACTTTTCAGCAATGTAGACCAAGCGGAAAACTCCAGAGCTGAAAAATGGATCCCACATGAAGTGCCAAAAACTGCAGTTCCTCTAATGACCACTTGAGGCTGGCTCCAGAAGCTTTCTTTGACTAATCCGTACATTTTATCAACGCTTACAGTCACCAGGGCTGCCCTTTGTCACCGGTTCTGTTCATAACTTTTATGGACAGAATTTCTAGGCGCAGCCGAGTGGTGGAGGGTGTCAGGTTCGGTTGACGGGAGGGTCTCGTCCCTGCTTTTTGCGGATGACGTGGTCCTCCTAGCTCCATCGAACAGTGACCTCCAGCTCTTGCTGGGACGGTTCGTAGCTGAGTGTGAAGCGGCTGGGATGAGAATCAGCACCTCCAAGTCTGAGGCCATGGTTCTCAGCCGGAAAAGTGTGGATTGCCCTCTCCGGGTCGGGGGGGAGGTCCTTCCTCTGGTGGAGGAGTTTAAATATCTTGGGGTCTTGTTCACTAGTGAGGGTAGGATGGAGCGGGAGATTGACAGGTGGATTGGGGAGGCGTCAGCAGTGATGCAGGCGCTTAACCGGTCCATCGTGGTGAAGAGGGAGCTTAGCCAGAAAGCAAAGCTCTCCATTTACCGGTAAATCTACATTCCAACCCTCACCTATGGTCACGAGCTCTGGGTAGTGACTGAAAGAACGAGATCGCGAGTACAAGCGGCCAAAATGAGTTTCCTCTGCAGGGTGGCTGGGCTCAGCCTTAGAGATAGGGTGAGGAGCTCGGACATGGAAGCTACGACCATTATTTCTACAGTCTATTACGTAGATGCATGAGTTTGACATTACTGTTTTGCATGAATGTGCAAACTGTCAGACAAACGTGTCGGCATCGATTAAAGGAGTTGAAAGGCTTCTGATGCTTAAAGTTGATTCTGATGTATGGAACAGTCTGGGACTGGTTCTCAATTCCTATCCCTAATTGAGAAATAAAAAACATTGGACAAAAAGAAGACAGAAACTTTGGACAAAATGACAAAAATCAACTGTCGGTTTGCAGCAGCTTCTGTACTTGTTCAAATACTATCAAAGACATTCACAATTGTAAATGTTTTATGTGCCTTTATCCGCAACACAAGAGGAAAAATGTTTTCTGCTTCCTTCAGTATTTTTCTGTCATATACCTTTGTGCTGTTGGTTTGTCAAGTATCTGAAGTTCTTAAGAGTTACACCGTGACCGCTCTCATCCCCTGTCATTTTGATACTGTAAAGTGACTGAAATGCTGGGCGGCACAACACTTGATAACAGTTTACCTCAGATGATAGAAATCCCCATGACAGAGTATCAATGGCTTGTGAACCCTGAAATCTTTCTAATAGGTTTTGCTGTATCTGAATTGTGGCACTGCTATTGAAATTCAAACTGGCTCTTTTAAAGAAAAATGTGCTGACGACGCTGAGATAAAAGATCATAATATGGTTAATGACTGATAACTGCTGCTTTTAATATATTTTAAATAGAGGAACCAACCGGCCAGGAAATGGAAATAATAAGCCTTGCACCAGCAGCAGAAGGCATTTATAAAAAGAGAGGAAGAGGCTCCTCCGCAGGCTGCAGGAAAGAGATCAGCAGCAGTTATTAGTGCATCACAACACAAGTCAATATAAATTTAGAATTTTAATGAGCTGCTGTGACAGAGATATTCAGGACGGACAATGCTGATATATTAAACCTTCGGCGACCTCATCATAAATTGTACATTTTCCAAACAAATCACTGGTCAGCATTAGGGCAACTTCCTCCCAGCTCCACTGCTTGTCATCATTTGTCTGCATCAGGTGGGGCTCATTATGTCTGGAAATGAGACTCGTGAAACGGCCCATACATCACTTGTTAGGATAAATCTTTTTCAGTAGAGTTTAGAAAAAAGATGATGAACAGAGGAATGAATATTCATGGCGTGCTTGATTTTCTTTTGGAGCTGATTTGCCGTTGTACCAATAAAAAGCAACATCAGACTGATGGAAGCAGCGTTTGTCGAATGTCTGTCAACAAGTAAAAGACCAAGAAATGATGCAGTGAAGGTCAGAGTCAGGTTCATTACGGGCATCATGACGTACCAATTCAAGTGTGGAAAATAATAATGGTGACAGGTCTCCAGGGGCTCCCATTAATGCCACCCGTTATTGTAATAACAATACAGCAGCGGTGTTTCGCTACACCCTCACCCTCCATGCAGGAGGCCGAGGTTTGATTCCGGGAAAATGCAATAACCTTTTCAACCTCAATCATATCAGAAAGAATAATAACAACTGCCCTTTCAACCGCAACATATCATCGATCGCACAGTGGTGAAGTCCACACCTGCAATGTGGGGGGTCTGCGTGCCATTTCTGGCCAAGGCAATAATACAACCTGCGTTAAATTATAGCAGAGTGAAAAGGCTTGTCCTTAGCATTGATGGCTCAGTGGTCGATTTCCCACCAGTGCAATATTAATCTGCGAGCAAAAAAAAAAAAAAACCACAAACAAGAGAAGGTCTCTAATGAAGCCTGTAAACAAACAGTTTGCTGCTGCAGACACAAGAGTCGCTGTCAATGCGGAGACACTCTTTAATAATTTGTGAGCCAAACAATGCCCATGCTTGTTAGATAAGCAACAATATTTTGCTTATCAACCCCCCAAAATCTGAGCAAATGCAGAGGATCAATGTGATTAATATTTGAATGAGTGAGAGAGAAACTATTGTGACACTGTGGGGACAAATTTCCAATACTGATAGTCTAAATCATGATGCTAAATCACACTCTGGACATATGATGATTTATTCAGGTGTGTCTTCGCTGTTTTTGCACCCAGATGATCTTATGTAATATTTAGAGAGAAGCAGCTCTGAATCTTCAGTTCACCGAGAAGCTGATCAGCCTGCCAGCTTCTAATAGAAATGTCAAACAGAAGGGCAGCGACGTGCAGCAGAGAAGGGAAAAATATTCCCCTAATGGTGACGAGAATCATGGTCTCACCACAGAGTGCAAAACAGAAATCCTCAGAAGGATCACAGTTGGTTAAGATGATGGAACAAGACAAACATGGTCTTCTTTGTCTCTCTTCCTAGCTTTCATTGTACACGAGTCAGATTTGCCTTTGTAACCTCTGTGTTTTCAGCTCATTCTGGGTCAGCGCATTATCGGTTTGTCTGAAGCACAGCAGAGTTAGAAAATATACCACAACAGGAGATGATTCTCTGAAAGTACAGACGTAAAACTTCCCCATATGACCAACACAGCACCACAGCAGCAGGGTGCTGCTGTAACATGCGTGTAACTTCCATCTCCAGCTGAAGTACAAATTGAAAACTGCAACCACACTGAGCTGCTGAGATTTGTGGATGTGAAATAGTTGTTCATCGAGTATGATATATATTGAATGCAGTATAGATTCAAATTTTCCCTGGTCCAATGGTTGGACTAATGTGTAGTATACGGCCATTTAGGGTTCCTATTATTCTGTTATTTAAAGTGAAAACAGACAAGTTTTCTTCTAGAACTTCTAAACCATCTCGAGGTAAATACTGATTGTGCAATGTAACGGCTATAGGATGAAAGGATGAAAGTTAAGGCAGCGAAAGTCCAAGAGGGGCGAGCAGGAGAGGTGGTGGATGTGTCCAACAAACACCGACCGTCATCCAAAGAGCGGTGTTAGCGGCCCCCAAGAATCCAAAGCAAAACCCTGTTCTTTATTTGCTACAAATAACCACGTGTTGTTGTTGCCTAAAGCTAACCATGTGTTTGTTGTTGAGGGAATACAAACGGAAGTTCGCAGTGTTGCACTGACGTAGTGCGTTTATTTTAAGAGAGCCTGTATGTAAACATTAAGTTTCCTGTTAAAATGGAAGTATATCTTGAAAGAAGAGAACTTGACACGATGTCCCAGAACATCAACAACCAGCGCACCCAGGGTACTCTGCATGTCGTATGTGGACGTGGAAAGTCCATGACCAAAACGTCATTATGTGACGGGGTCGGAGTGAGAATTTGTTGGTCGACTGGTGCAGACAATCTTTTGGGAAAATGAAGGCTCAGTTTACAGCACTAAGGAAGCTCATCAACCATTACACAACCAAAACAAGAAGAAGATAGTGCTCATGTCTATCCCCAGTTACCAAAGAGTACTGTGCCCTGCAGCGCAAATGGCTGGGGATCTTGAAGCATGTTTTGTTTCCTCTGTTTCCTTATTTTTACAGTCTATGATTTTGTCCTCAATTAGGGTTTGTCTGTGTCTTAATGGGACATTTAAATTCCTCTTTTTAAAGCTAAGTTTGGTTGACTCCATTTTTTAATTCAGTTCCAATTTAGGAAAATAACCTTTGTTAAGATCAAAACATGAATATTCAATTTCAACATAATTTTTTTCCTTTTATCAGAAAGATTAATGTAAAACTTTGATGAGTAATTTGATTAAAACAAAAAGCAAATAAGAAGTAGGTCTGCAAAAACTCAGGTTTTTGTTGTGAAATAAATTCGGGTTAAACACAAGTATAGTGTTATGAAGCTTATACGTTTTAATGGAATTTGAAAGGATTTTGTCTCAGTTAAGAGGTTTGATTTACTGTAAACAGATTCCGTGAACTGCTATTGAACCCCATTCTAATGTCAAACCAGAGTGTAATCTGAGAGCCCCAATGGTCCCTCTGGTTAGCTCAAGTGCCTCTCTGGTTTGACCTAATGGGGCAAAAGTAAACCTTGATTGTAACCCCAACCCTGCACATAGAAGATATATCATGTCTTATTCTTGCTTCAGAGAGACTCTGTGGTCACCACTGCTTCTGGGCAAGCAAAAACACAGTATTTGGTACCTATATTCACTGGGCTCATTTTGCCTGGGAAGTAATGTAGTTTTTCCATCCTGCAAAGAACTGATCAACAAATTTTTACACTATGGATATATTGCAATTAGCGTAATATAGCTTCAGGTGTTCCTGTTATTTTGACCACCCCCAATTATGCTGTCACTGTCTAGTGAAGCAGAGAGGGAATGAGTCAGCACGTCAGCCATCTGATAGCAACATCTATTAGTTTAATCTGATAGTTCTACTGGAGCTTCTGCTGTGCTCTCCAGGGCTGGGGACATGATGCATCAATCACACACACACACACACACACACACACACACACAGACACACACACACACACACACACACACACACACACACACACACACACACACACACACAAACACACACACACAGAGCCGACACTGCAGGGAGTTGAACCCCATTTCACTGATGTGAAAGTGCCACCACCAGTGCCTTTGGATTTTTCCTCCTCTGCTGGTGAGAGGGAGGGAGGGGACGCAGACAGACAGACATACAGACATACAGACATATAGACGCAGACAGATACACATAAACATAGAACACATATACATGAAAGGGCCCTCCCGCCATAAGCAGACATTATTATAGTCTACTTATGGAGGGGGGCAACAGCAGGTGTTATCTCACTCCACTTCTCAATTTGGGGTAATGGAGGTTCAGTTCTGGTGCCTTTTTTTTTTTTTTTTTTTTTTTTTTCTTCGCAGTTTTTTTTTTTTTTTTTTTTTCCAGGTTCCTTTTTTTGTTTTTTGTTTTTTGTTTTTTTTTTCTTCGCAGTTTTTTTTTTTTTTTTCTTATTCCTTTTTTTGTTTGGCTCGTCCTATTGTCTGGCCTTTTTCCTTGGTGGACAGCAATCCTGATCACTCTCATCTTTGTGGGACAGCTTGCTGAACAGGGATGACAGCTCCTCCATTTGTGCCTGGAAAGAAGCCTGATCGGCCTGGGCAGTTTGTTGGAAGACTTTGTTGTTTTTCTTCCTCTTCTGCCCCTTGGTTGTGTTGACCTGGACAGCCGTGTTGTTGGCATTGAGAGTCTGGGGTTCCGCATTTTTTGGGACCTTCTCTAACTCTCTTTTGCTCTTCTTTTCCCTGTTCATGTATTTCTTTTTCAGGGATATCTGCTTAGCCAGTTGTTGTTTGGTGTCTTCCACCTCCTGGCTAAGTTGGTTTTTCTCATCGAAAAACCCCTGTCGCTCTTTATCCAACAGGTTGCGAAGTTCTTGAACCTGCTTGCGAAGTTGATGGCACTCCTTCAATGCGGCACCCAGGGTTGGAACTCTGGGCCGCTGTTTGACGGCCCTCCTGTGTCTTTTCAAGACTCCGTCGCGTTTCATTTCGCAGAGATTTCTTCTCACAGCTATTGCTTGCTCAAAGATCTGAAGTGTCTTCACAGAGATTTCACCTACGCAAAATGTATGTTACGGGGTCCTACTTACCAACTTCTCTTCTGCTGCGCTGTGATGTCACAAAGGCAACACTCCTAAAAACATTCCGTGTGCTGATGATGTCATTGTGTTCTGACTGCATGTTTAGAATTCCAGGATTCCATTCATACTTTTTAAATTTTAGTCTTTATTAACATGACATTCACTATTGACATGATAAACAAATAAATAAATAAATTCATTATTTATTATAAATGAAGACATGAATAATTAAATAATTGGGTGTGAATAGATTCCTCTGTTACCAAAATCCTTTGTTTTTCTTATTATTCTTCCGTGTCAAACTGTAACTACTGATTCATACTTTCAGCTAGAAACTCCATTCAAAATGAAAAATATTCATCATTTTGCTGACTTTTTACATATGATTCAACTTTTCAATCCCATTCAAACTTTTTAAAGTTATTCAGCGTTTTCTGAAACTTGGTTATAATGGAAGTCAATGAGAAGATCCTTCAAACTCACTCATCACCCACCACATTGAATTCATACACTGACGTAGAAACTCCATTCCAACTCTCAAACGTTCACGCTGCCGTCGACTTTCAGGAACTAATTCAAATTTTCAATATCTCTGAGAATCTCTATCTCAGATTCAACTCCTGAGTTGAATCACAGATTCAACTCAGGAGTTGAATCTCCACTAAAAGACGTCTCTTCTCTGTGTTCTGTCTGTCTCTCTCTGCTCTTCTGCCAGGTGCACCTACCTATTTACCATGGCAACCGCTGTCACACACAAACTCACAGAAACATGATGTGTGTGCGGGGGCGTCGGTGGCTTGGTGGTGGAGCAGACACCCCATATACAAGGCTGTTGTCACAGCGGCTCGGGTTCGACTCCGGCCTGTAGCCCTTTGCTGCATATCACTCCCTCTCTCTCTCCCCCTTTCACGCTTAACTATGCTATCTATTAAATTTAATCAATTTAAGGTAAAATGGCCCAAAGAAAAAAAGAAACATGATGTGTGTGCGTGTCTACATGTTACATGCAGACATGACAGAAACATGATGTGTGTGCGTGTCTACATGTTACATGCAGACATGACAGAAACATGATGTGTGTGCGTGTCTACATGTTACATGCAGACATGACAGAAACATGATGTGTGTGCGTGTCTACATCTTATGTGCAGACATGACAGGGGCACAATCTCCATTTTAACCCTTTAGTTGCCAGAGTTTTCTGAGGAAAATATTCCATTTTCATTTCAACATTTCAAAAGGCTGTGGCTTGAAAGTGGTGAGAGATAAAGGCACACTGTAAATGAGAAAACTATTCATCATGACCCAAAGTTTGTGATGGGAGTAAATTAACTCATCTAATTTGCATATTGTGGCATCACTAGGCGGCGGCCATGTTGGATTTCATAAATCTCAGTAAAACATTCAAATATTCAAATCATTCAAACTTTATTTTATTAAAGCAGCTATTCAGTGTGGCGTCAGCTTTCAACAAACTTTCACACATTCAAATCATTCAAACTTTATTGTATTCAAGGCAGCATTGCAGCGTGGCTTCAGCTTGCTGCATTCACACTCGCAATTTCTTCAGAAATTGCTTCTCTAGTTAAATATATGATGCTGTGATGATGTGATTGTGCTACTGACTCAAACTGTATTGACCACAGCTGTCCATCTCTCTGCTATGTTTTTTTTTCCAAATGTTTTTAGATCTCTTTTATTTGTG
This sequence comes from Epinephelus cyanopodus, assembly GCA_026686955.1. Lineage (NCBI taxonomy): Eukaryota > Metazoa > Chordata > Actinopteri > Perciformes > Serranidae > Epinephelus > Epinephelus cyanopodus. The sequence continues at coordinate 34,504,968 of CM048926.1, read as the reverse complement.
TGTGTCTTATAGAGGACAACTCAGGCCTATGTTCTCAACTTATAAGAGCCGTGAAGTGCAATGTACTTTCTGCAACCAACACGAAGTTATCATTAAAGCAGGTGAAGTTAGCGGACAGTTAGGTTCGGATGACTGAAGCTAAAAGCTTTAATGCAGGTTCCGATGACTGACGGTACAATGCTATGCGAGTGAGGGCAAGGCTCAGCAGGTTCTGTAATGCGTTGGCCTGTGGTTAATGCGAGTTACCTGGCAATGTCGCGAATCCATGATCATGATCATTCGAGTGTGCGTGGGTGTGCGTGTCCATGAGTGAGAATGTTCTTCCTCCCCTGCTGGTGAGAAGAGAGAACGTCACGCCCCGACCTAAAACCTGTTTTCCCTTTATTTTGAAGGGAGAGACTTAGATTTATTAGGTTTTCATGCTAAAAGCATTATAACATTTAACACTTGGATGCCAGTTTTATATCTCCTAATTCATATACCTTGGGAACAAGGGGGTCATGGAATTTTAAAATATAATAGTAAAAAAAAATCCTGGCAATTTTCATACAATTAACCTTTAAACTGACAGATATATTGACGATCAAAAAAATAAAAATAAAATCAGCAGAATGGACCCTTTTGGTCCTAAGGTGCCTCGAGGTTATTTTTGCAAGGTAGACAGTGCTCGGGAGTCTTATCTACAAGTTTTATTCTTCTCGTCCCTCTCCCGTGCACGTGTTTGAAAATAGATGTGCAAAGTATTCCTTCGTTCAAGGTCATTCTTTAAAATGGTGCAGCGATGGCAGTATTGGCAGATGGAATCTGGATTTGGCTCGACTCTGGAGCGTCTTTCATGTTGAGTCTCTGCCGAGTCAGGCAGCCAGATGTGGCCCGACGTATTGCTTCCAGTGTGCTGAGTCTGCGGCAAAGCTGGGCCAGGTAACTTTCGGTAATGGCCCAGTGATGGCAGAGTCAGCAGCTGTAAGATGTGCTACAAACAAAATTTGACCTGGCCTCAACTTTTTCAGCACTCTAATGACACTGTGAGGCATCAAGCAATCATGGTTTATTTTAGCAATGGTAGTGTGTTATTTAGCTTAGTTAGCTGACACTATGCTAGCTCTCTGTCTATTGTGGTGCATGTAGGGATGCAGTGGAGCGACAATAAGCCATAAGCATAGATATTTTATGCCCAAATACAGACTTTAGATGACATTCAGTTGAGTTTCTGGCAGGTAGCAGACACACACAAGCCTGTTGTGATGTAACTATGTTAATGAGCACTTGAACAATACTTGAAGGGCGACTCAGCACTAATGTAGCTGGGCATGCTGTTGCTGTGTCGCTCATAGTGCGAACGCAGCATAAAACAAGAAAAGTCCACGTTAAAACCAGGTAAAGTGTGGTTGAAAGGTGACATTTTTTGATTTCTAGATTACACATAACCATTGTATCATTGAAATGACTGTATTTCTACATGCAAGTCATGGATAGTTTATGTAAGCTTGTCAAACTTCAGATGAACCATCACCTCAGCGATGTAAAGCAGGAGGGCTAGATTTCCAACAGTATAGAATAAGACATCTGGCTCAAAGTAGTGAGAATGCCACGACATCAGCCTGGGCTTTAGAAGGATTCAAATCATTTGTGCCACCCCGTAAATCGCCAAACTTTGTTTTTGCTCTATAGCCTCATTATACAAGCTCAGAATTGACTCAAACCTGAAATGGATGAGTAAATTCTGCATAGTTAAGAAATGTAGTCTGTGAAAGTGAAAGTGACTTAGATTATATGACTGACTATATGACTATACTGTCTAGATTTCTACATAAAATAAGTTTTAACATACATGTCTACTGTAGATACATTTGTCATAGTATAGTATGTCATCAAAATATAAAAAAAAGTCATAGTATAGTATGTCATCAAAATATAAAAAATGTCATAGTATAGCATGTCATCAAAATATCATTAAAAACGTCATAGTATAGTATGTCATCAAAATATAAAAAATGTCATAGTATAGTATGTTATCAAAATATAAAAAAAAAGTCATAGTATAGTATATCATCAAAATATCATTAAAAATGTCATAGTATAGTATGTCATCAAAATATAAAAAATGTCATAATATAGTATATCATCAAAATATAAAAAAAAAGTCATAGTATAGTATGTCATCAAAACATAAAAAATGTCATAGTATAGTATGTCATCAAATATCATTAAAAACGTCATAGTATAGTATGTCATCAAAATATAAAAAAAAGTCATAGTATAGTATGTCATCAAAATATAAAAAATGTCATAGTATAGTATGTCATCAAAATATAAAAAAAAAGTCATAGTATAGTATGTCATCAAAATATCATTAAAAATGTCATAGTATAGTATGTCATCAAAATATCATAAAAAAACATTGTAGTATAGTGGCCTACTAGTGCAGTGGCTGTGTGAGCATATATTTTGGTAAGGAGGCATCAGTTGAAAGTTGAAAGGCTACATGTGTCTGTGATTGATATGGATACAGATTAAGGTGTCTATGTTTAATTAGTTGTTGTTGTTTATGAAATTGTTATATTGTCTTGTGTTTGGCTTTTAGCACCGACACTGCAGGGAGTTGAACCCCATTTCACTGATGTGAAAGTGCCACCACCAGTGCCTTTTGATTTTTCCTCCTCTGCTGGTGAGAGGGAGGGAGGGGACGCAGACAGACAGACAGACAGACAGACAGACATACAGACATACAGACATATAGACGCAGACAGATACACATAAACATAGAACACATATACATGAAAGGGCCCTCCCGCCATAAGCAGACATTATTATAGTCTACTTATGGAGGGGGGCAACAGCAGGTGTTATCTCACTCCACTTCTCAATTTGGGGTAATGGAGGTTCAGTTCTGGTGCCTTTTTTTTTTTTTTTTTTTTTTTTTTCTTCGCAGTTTTTTTTTGTTTTTTTTTCCAGGTTCCTTTTTTTGTTTTTTGTTTTTTGTTTTTTTTTTTCTTCGCAGTTTTTTTTTTTTTTTTCTTATTCCTTTTTTTGTTTGGCTTGTCCTATTGTCTGGCCTTTTTCCTTGGTGGACAGCAATCCTGATCACTCTCATCTTTGTGGGACAGCTTGCTGAACAGGGATGACAGCTCCTCCATTTGTGCCTGGAAAGAAGCCTGATCGGCCTGGGCAGTTTGTTGGAAGACTTTGTTGTTTTTCTTCCTCTTCTGCCCCTTGGTTGTGTTGACCTGGACAGCCGTGTTGTTGGCATTGAGAGTCTGGGGTTCCGCATTTTTTGGGACCTTCTCTAACTCTCTTTTGCTCTTCTTTTCCCTGTTCATGTATTTCTTTTTCAGGGATATCTGCTTAGCCAGTTGTTGTTTGGTGTCTTCCACCTCCTGGCTAAGTTGGTTTTTCTCATCGAAAAACCCCTGTCGCTCTTTATCCAACAGGTTGCGAAGTTCTTGAACCTGCTTGCGAAGTTGATGGCACTCCTTCAATGCGGCACCCAGGGTTGGAACTCTGGGCCGCTGTTTGACGGCCCTCCTGTGTCTTTTCAAGACTCCGTCGCGTTTCATTTCGCAGAGATTTCTTCTCACAGCTATTGCTTGCTCAAAGATCTGAAGTGTCCTCACAGAGATTTCACCTACGCAAAATGTATGTTACGGGGTCCTACTTACCAACTTCTCTTCTGCTGCGCTGTGATGTCACAAAGGCAACACTCCTAAAAACATTCCGTGTGCTGATGATGTCATTGTGTTCTGACTGCATGTTTAGAATTCCAGGATTCCATTCATACTTTTTAAATTTTAGTCTTTATTAACATGACATTCACTATTGACATGATAAACAAATAAATAAATAAATTCATTATTTATTATAAATGAAGACATGAATAATTAAATAATTGGGTGTGAATAGATTCCTCTGTTACCAAAATCCTTTGTTTTTCTTATTATTCTTCCGCGTCAAACTGTAACTACTGATTCATACTTTCAGCTAGAAACTCCATTCAAAATGAAAAATATTCATCATTTTGCTGACTTTTTACATATGATTCAACTTTTCAATCCCATTCAAACTTTTTAAAGTTATTCAGCGTTTTCTGAAACTTGGTTATAATGGAAGTCAATGAGAAGATCCTTCAAACTCACTCATCTTCACCCACACATCATGAATTCATACACTGACGTAGAAACTCCATTCCAACTCTCAAACATTCACGCTGCCGTCGACTTTCAGGAACTAATTCAAATTTTCAATATCTCTGAGAATCTCTATCTCTATCTCAGATTCAACTCCTGAGTTGAATCACAGATTCAACTCAGGAGTTGAATCTCCACTAAAAGACGTCTCTTCTCTGTGTTCTGTCTGTCTCTCTCTGCTCTTCTGCCAGGTGCACCTACCTATTTACCATGGCAACCGCTGTCACACACAAACTCACAGAAACATGATGTGTGTGCGGGGGCGTCGGTGGCTTGGTGGTGGAGCAGACACCCCATATACAAGGCTGTTGTCACAGCGGCCCGGGTTTGACTCCGGCCTGTAGCCCTTTGCTGCATATCACTCCCTCTCTCTCTCCCCCTTTCACGCTTAACTGTGCTATCTATTAAAGTTAATCAATTTAAGGTAAAATGGCCCAAAGAAAAAAAGAAACATGATGCGTGTGCGTGTCTACATGTTACATGCAGACATGACAGAAACATGATGTGTGTCCGTGTCTACATGTTTACATGCAGACATGACAGAAACATGATGCGTGTGCGTGTCTACATGTTACATGCAGACATGACAGAAACATGATGCGTGTGCGTGTCTACATGTTACGTGCAGACATGACAGAAACATGATGTGTGTGCGTGTCTACATCTTACGTGCAGACATGACAGAAACATGATGTGTGTGCGTGTCTACATCTTATGTGCAGACATGACAGGGGCACAATCTCCATTTTAACCCTTTAGTTGCCAGAGTTTTCTGAGGAAAATATTCCATTTTCATTTCAACATTTCAAAAGGCTGTCGCTTGAAAGTGGTGAGAGATAAAGGCACACTGTAAATGAGAAAACTATTCATCATGACCCAAAGTTTGTGATGGGAGTAAATTAACTCATCTAATTTGCATATTGTGGCATCACTAGGCGGCGGCCATGTTGGATTTCATAAATCTCAGTAAAACATTCAAATATTCAAATCATTCAAACTTTATTTTATTAAAGCAGCTATTCAGTGTGGCGTCAGCTTTCAACAAACTTTCACACATTCAAATCATTCAAACTTTATTGTATTCAAGGCAGCATTGCAGCGTGGCTTCAGCTTGCTGCATTCACACTCGCCATTTCTTCAGAAATTGCTTCTCTAGTTAAATATATGATGCTGTGATGATGTGATTGTGCTGCTGACTCAAACTGTATTGACCACAGCTGTCCATCTCTCTGCTATGTTTTTTTTTTTCCAAATGTTCTTAGATCTCTTTTATTTGTGTGTGTCTTATAGAAGACAACTCAGGCCTATGTTCTAAACTTATAAGAGCCGTGAAGTGCAATGTACTTTCTGCAACCAACACGAAGCTATCATTAAAGCAGGTGAAGTTAGCGGACAGTTAGGTTCGGATGACTGAAGCTAAAAGCTTTAATGCAGGTTCCGATGACTGACGGTATAATGCTATGCGAGTGAGGGCAAGGCTCAGCAGGTTCTGTAATGCGTTGGCCTGTGGTTAATGCGAGTTACCTGGCAATGTCGCGAATCCATGATCATGATCATTCGAGTGTGCGTGGGTGTGCGTGTCCATGAGTGAGAATGTTCTTCCTCCCCTGCTGGTGAGAAGAGAGAACGTCACGCCCCGACCTAAAACCTGTTTTCCCTTTATTTTGGAAGGGAGAGACTTAGATTTATTAGGTTTTCATGCTAAAAGCATTATAACATTTAACACTTGGATGCCAGTTTTATATCTCCTAATTCATATACCTTGGGAATGAGGGGGTCATGGAATTTTAAAATATAATAGTAAAAAAAAAAATCCTGGCAATTTTCATACAATTAACCTTTAAACTGACAGATATATTGACGATCAAAAAAATAAAAATAAAATCAGCAGAATGGACCCTTTTGGTCCTAAGGTGCCTCGAGGTTATTTTTGCAAGGTAGACAGTGCTCGGGAGTCTTATCTACAAGTTTTATTCTTCTCGTCCCTCTCCCGTGCACGTGTTTGAAAATAGATGTGCAAAGTATTCCTTCGTTCAAGGTCATTCTTTAAAATGGTGCAGCGATGGCAGTATTGGCAGATGGAATCTGGATTTGGCTCGACTCTGGAGCGTCTTTCATGTTGAGTCTCTGCCGAGTCAGGCAGCCAGATGTGGCCCGACGTATTGCTTCCAGTGTGCTGAGTCTGCGGCAAAGCTGGGCCAGGTAACTTTCGGTAATGGCCCAGTGATGGCAGAGTCAGCAGCTGTAAGATGTGCTACAAACAAAATTTGACCTGGCCTCAACTTTTTCAGCACTCTAATGACACTGTGAGGCATCAAGCAATCATGGTTTATTTTAGCAATGGTAGTGTGTTATTTAGCTTAGTTAGCTGACACTATGCTAGCTCTCTGTCTATTGTGGTGCATGTAGGGATGCAGTGGAGCGGCAATAAGCCATAAGCATAGATATTTTATGCCCAAATACAGACTTTAGATGACATTCAGTTGAGTTTCTGGCAGGTAGCAGACACACACAAGCCTGTTGTGATGTAACTATGTTAATGAGCACTTGAACAATACTTGAAGGGCGACTCGGCACTAATGTAGCTGGGCATGCTGTTGCTGTGTCGCTCATAGTGCGAACGCAGCATAAAACAAGAAAAGTCCACGTTAAAACCAGGTAAAGTGTGGTTGAAAGGTGACATTTTTTGATTTCTAGATTACACATAACCATTGTATCATTGAAATGACTGTATTTCTACATGCAAGTCATGGATAGTTTATGTAAGCTTGTCAAACTTCAGATGAACCATCACCTCAGCGATGTAAAGCAGGAGGGCTAGATTTCCAACAGTATAGAATAAGACATCTGGCTCAAAGTAGTGAGAATGCCACGACATCAGCCTGGGCTTTAGAAGGATTCAAATCATTTGTGCCACCCCGTAAATCGCCAAACTTTGTTTTTGCTCTATAGCCTCATTATACAAGCTCAGAATTGACTCAAACCTGAAATGGATGAGTAAATTCTGCATAGTTAAGAAATGTAGTCTGTGAAAGTGAAAGTGACTTAGATTATATGACTGACTTTATGACTATACTGTCTAGATTTCTACATAAAATAAGTTTTAACATACATGTCTACTGTAGATACATTTGTCATAGTATAGTATGTCATCAAAATATAAAAAAAAGTCATAGTATAGTATGTCATCAAAATATAAAAAATGTCATAGTATAGTATGTCATCAAAATATCATTAAAAACGTCATAGTATAGTATGTCATCAAAATATAAAAAATGTCATAGTATAGTATGTCATCAAAATATAAAAAAAATGTCATAATATAGTATATCATCAAAATATAAAAAAAAAGTCATAGTATAGTATGTCATCAAAACATAAAAAATGTCATAGTATAGTATGTCATCAAATATCATTAAAAACGTCATAGTATAGTATGTCATCAAAATATAAAAAAAAGTCATAGTATAGTATGTCATCAAAATATAAAAAATGTCATAGTATAGTATGTCATCAAAATATAAAAAAAAAGTCATAGTATAGTATGTCATCAAAATATCATTAAAAATGTCATAGTATAGTATGTCATCAAAATATCATAAAAAAACATTGTAGTATAGTGGCCTACTAGTGCAGTGGCTGTGTGAGCATATATTTTGGTAAGGAGGCATCAGTTGAAAGTTGAAAGGCTACATGTGTCTGTGATTGATATGGATACAGATTAAGGTGTCTATGTTTAATTAGTTGTTGTTGTTTATGAAATTGTTATATTGTCTTGTGTTTGGCTTTTAGCACCGACACTGCAGGGAGTTGAACCCCATTTCACTGTGTGAAAGTGCCACCACCAGTGCCTTTTGATTTTTCCTCCTCTGCTGGTGAGAGGGAGGGAGGGGACGCAGACAGACAGACATACAGACATACAGACATATAGACGCAGACAGATACACATAAACATAGAACACATATACATGAAAGGGCCCTCCCGCCATAAGCAGACATTATTATAGTCTACTTATGGAGGGGGGCAACAGCAGGTGTTATCTCACTCCACTTCTCAATTTGGGGTAATGGAGGTTCAGTTCTGGTGCCTTTTTTTTTTTTTTTCTTCGCAGTTTTTTTTTTTTTTTTTTTTTTTTCAGGTTCCTTTTTTGTTTTTTGTTTTTTGTTTTTTTTTTCTTCGCAGTTTTTTTTTTTTTTTTTTTCTTATTCCTTTTTTTGTTTGGCTCGTCCTATTGTCTGGCCTTTTTCCTTGGTGGACAGCAATCCTGATCACTCTCATCTTTGTGGGACAGCTTGCTGAACAGGGATGACAGCTCCTCCATTTGTGCCTGGAAAGAAGCCTGATCGGCCTGGGCAGTTTGTTGGAAGACTTTGTTGTTTTTCTTCCTCTTCTGCCCCTTGGTTGTGTTGACCTGGACAGCCGTGTTGTTGGCATTGAGAGTCTGGGGTTCCGCATTTTTTGGGACCTTCTCTAACTCTCTTTTGCTCTTCTTTTCCCTGTTCATGTATTTCTTTTTCAGGGATATCTGCTTAGCCAGTTGTTGTTTGGTGTCTTCCACCTCCTGGCTAAGTTGGTTTTTCTCATCGAAAAACCCCTGTCGCTCTTTATCCAACAGGTTGCGAAGTTCTTGAACCTGCTTGCGAAGTTGATGGCACTCCTTCAATGCGGCACCCAGGGTTGGAACTCTGGGCCGCTGTTTGACGGCCCTCCTGTGTCTTTTCAAGACTCCGTCGCGTTTCATCTCGCAGAGATTTCTTCTCACAGCTATTGCTTGCTCAAAGATCTGAAGTGTCTTCACAGAGATTTCACCTACGCAAAATGTATGTTACGGGGTCCTACTTACCAACTTCTCTTCTGCTGCGCTGTGATGTCACAAAGGCAACACTCCTAAAAACATTCCGTGTGCTGATGATGTCATTGTGTTCTGACTGCATGTTTAGAATTCCAGGATTCCATTCATACTTTTTAAATTTTAGTCTTTATTAACATGACATTCACTATTGACATGATAAACAAATAAATAAATAAATTCATCATTTATTATAAATGAAGACATGAATAATTAAATAATTGGGTGTGAAGAGATTCCTCTGTTACCAAAATCCTTTGTTTTTCTTATTATTCTTCCGCGTCAAACTGTAACTACTGATTCATACTTTCAGCTAGAAACTCCATTCAAAATGAAAAATATTCATCATTTTGCTGACTTTTTACATATGATTCAACTTTTCAATCCCATTCAAACTTTTTAAAGTTATTCAGCGTTTTCTGAAACTTGGTTATAATGGAAGTCAATGAGAAGATCCTTCAAACTCACTCATCTTCACCCACACATCATGAATTCATACACTGACGTAGAAACTCCATTCCAACTCTCAAACGTTCACGCTGCCGTCGACTTTCAGGAACTAATTCAAATTTTCAATATCTCTGAGAATCTCTATCTCTATCTCAGATTCAACTCAGGAGTTGAATCTCCACTAAAAGACGTCTCTTCTCTGTGTTCTGTCTGTCTCTCTCTGCTCTTCTGCCAGGTGCACCTACCTATTTACCATGGCAACCGCTGTCACACACAAACTCACAGAAACATGATGTGTGTGCGGGGGCGTCGGTGGCTTGGTGGTGGAGCAGACACCCCATATACAAGGCTGTTGTCACAGCGGCTCGGGTTCGACTCCGGCCTGTAGCCCTTTGCTGCATATCACTCCCTCTCTCTCCCCCCCTTTCACGCTTAACTGTGCTATCTATTAAATTTAATCAATTTAAGGTAAAATGGCCCAAAGAAAAAAAGAAACATGATGTGTGTGCGTGTCTACATGTTTACATGCAGACATGACAGAAACATGATGTGTGTGCGTGTCTACATGTTACATGCAGACATGACAGGGGCACAATCTCCATTTTAACCCTTTAGTTGCCAGAGTTTTCTGAGGAAAATATTCCATTTTCATTTCAACATTTCAAAAGGCTGTCGCTTGAAAGTGGTGAGAGATAAAGGCACACTGTAAATGAGAAAACTATTCATCATGACCCAAAGTTTGTGATGGGAGTAAATTAACTCATCTAATTTGCATATTGTGGCATCACTAGGCGGCGGCCATGTTGGATTTCATAAATCTCAGTAAAACATTCAAATATTCAAATCATTCAAACTTTATTTTATTAAAGCAGCTATTCAGTGTGGCGTCAGCTTTCAACAAACTTTCACACATTCAAATCATTCAAACTTTATTGTATTCAAGGCAGCATTGCAGCGTGGCTTCAGCTTGCTGCATTCACACTCGCAATTTCTTCAGAAATTGCTTCTCTAGTTAAATATATGATGCTGTGATGATGTGATTGTGCTACTGACTCAAACTGTATTGACCACAGCTGTCCATCTCTCTGCTATGTTTTTTTTTCCAAATGTTTTTAGATCTCTTTTATTTGTGTGTGTCTTATAGAGGACAACTCAGGCCTATGTTCTCAACTTATAAGAGCCGTGAAGTGCAATGTACTTTCTGCAACCAACACGAAGCTATCATTAAAGCAGGTGAAGTTAGCGGACAGTTAGGTTCGGATGACTGACGCTAAAAGCTTTAACGCAGGTTCCGATGACTGACGGTATAATGCTATGCGAGTGAGGGCAAGGCTCAGCAGGTTCTGTAATGCGTTGGCCTGTGGTTAATGCGAGTTACCTGGCAATGTCGCGAATCCATGATCGTGATCATTCGAGTGTGCGTGGGTGTGCGTGTCCATGAGTGAGAATGTTCTTCCTCCCCTGCTGGTGAGAAGAGAGAACGTCACGCCCCGCGAAATTCTGCGACAGGAGGACACACACACACACACACACACACACACACACACACACACACACACACACACACACACACACACGCACATTCAAAAAATGAAAAAAAAAAATTGGACAATAACTAACTCATTTTGTTTTATAAACATACAAATCAAGGCTGGTCAAGTTGACCAGCAGGTGTCATTATTGGCTGCCATTACAAAACACACACACACACACACACACACACACACACACACACACACTGTAAGCTCAGATTTGTGTGTATGTTTGAACATGAACTTACTTGAGCATGATTATCTGTCATGATTATCTGTCCCGTATGTTTTAACCCACCATTCTAATATCAAGAGACCACTCTGAGATTAAATCTTCCTTTCAGTGCAGTCAAGCACACAAAAAGCTGCAGAAAAACATAAAACAAAAACTTCCAAAGAGGAATTAAAACCAAAATCACATTGAAGCAAAGCACAAAATCTATTTTTCTATGTGGATGCTCACAAAGGCTGCAGCATTCCTTTCAGAAGTGAATCTGACGACATCTTTTGATGTCTGGGTTAAACTTTGCAAATGGATTCTTTTATCAGCAGTATCATGGCATAAGGAGGCAAATGCAAAGGATTTGGAAGACGAAAAAAGGCCTCTTTTATTCTGCTGTGGAAATATATTCTGTGTTGGAGAAACTAGCAACATTTCAACTTTCCCACCTGCTGCTCTTTGGTCTCCGATATTGCATATGATTGTGCTTTAGATCCACATGAAAGATATCTGCTCTCAGAGAAATGCATAAGGAACGTATTTTGTGCTGCCTGCAAGCACATTTCAGAGGTGTTTGTTCTCCAACAGGCTTTAGCATTCCCTCGACAGAAAAGTCTGATTGGTTTTATGATTTAAAACCTCCGAAAGGTGATAGTTCTGCAGGGAAGTTATCTGCTTACCTCCACGGCTGCTGACTTCCTCAGCTGTACAACGGCAGCTGCACCTCCCATCACTGTAGTCAGGGAGGCAGACATGTGTGAAATATCGTGCAGAGATCAGACAGATCCATGCAGAAACACAGCATACAAACGACATGCTGTGCAGCCTCTGGTTCAGAAGCCCAGATTCTTTTTCATATCAGGAGCCCTGCTTCAGACCACAGATCAACATCTGATAGGATGTTTTCCTCACAAACACCAGCTGAGAGGATTGTTGTCATTAGATATGACGCCCGATCTGAATTGTAATTGTCTTCACTGCAGGTGGAGAGGTACTGTAACAGTGGGAGGGGGGGAAATTTATGATGAAAACATTTTTAATACGCACTCTCAGCATGCTGCTTTGGAGTGACAAAATAATGACATACAACTGTAAGTCGTTTGTTGCAGGCAGCAGCCTTAAAGACGTGCCACTTAGGGGAACAAACAATCCACTTCAAAGCTCAAATTACACAAAACATACTGACTTCTGGTGGCATCATGCAAACAGTTCTGGCTTTATTGGTTGAGGTTTTGAGAAATAAATAGAATATTGTTTGTGGTATTCAGGACATTGCCAACAATGTTAGTTTTAGAAGAAGATGATATTAGCAAATTTGCACATACTATACTGTCTTATTTATTGTTTACTATTATCATGTAAGTGTTTTTTTTTTTTTTTTTTGACAATATGGAAGTTATTACTATATTGACAAGTATGATTCCAGTTGGAAATATGTTGCCTTACATAGAGACTATTTTTACAGAGGAGTACAGAGGATTTGTTACATGCCACTTCGAGCTTGCGTTGGACTACCAGAGGAACAGGACAGAACACAAAGTCAGATCATAATAGTGAAGCTGACCTTTAACCATTTGGATATAAACTGTCATCACTTTTGTGTGAAATTTTGTCATATTTAGTGCATGAATTCTTAAGTTACGGCCAAAACCATGTTTTGTGAGGTCACAGTGAGCTTTGACTACTGAAATTTTTTTATGTAATCCAAGTGGACGTTTGTGCCAAATTTGAAGAAATCCCTCAAGACGTTCCTGAGATATCATGTTCACAAGAAGGGGACAGACGTGAGGTCACAGTGACCTTGACCTTTGACCACCAAAATCTCAGCAGTTCCAACCCAAAAACATAATGCCTTCAGCTATGGCTTGCATTACTACGGAGGCATTAAAACAATCTCCGTGGTGTAGATCTAGTGAACTTACCCTTAAATAAACCCCTCACCCCAGAGCTAAACTCTTCTGAACTCAGTAGAAGTTAAGTCTTTGTAGATATATTAATCCTGTACATCAAAGGCTGCACTTTTGTAAGAGAGCAGGAGTAAAGCACATAAACCAAATACAAAATAATGAGAGGTGTTGTTAAGGTCATGGGCACTAATGGTATTTATGTAAGATAAAGAACAAAAGGTCAAAACCAATATGACAAACTTCAAAGTGCTTTGCTGTATTTGTTTTCTGTATTTCTCAAAGTCTTTGTCTTTCCACAACTCAGTGCTTTTAGTCAGTAACCACATCGACTCCACTCACTGTTAAAGGCACTTTTACTTGAGTACTTAATCTGAAGAGATGAATGTGATACCTTCAATAACCTGGTTTATGGATTAGACTCAATTCATACTTGGACTGCACTTTGCCATTGCAATGATCGATCTCAAAGCAGCAGTTTAGCTTTGAGGTTTGACAGCATGCCAACGGACATGCTGTTGACTTGATGTTTTATTTTTGTAAAAAAACAAAAAAACAAAAAACCTATTCATAGAGATCTTTAGAAGGTTTTTTTGGTTAGTTGGCTAGATCGAAAGGCCAAATGACATTACAAGTGACCAGTTACAAGTTAGGCTGGGTCAAAAGGCCAAATTGCATTAAGCGGTACCAGGTTAAGCATTGTCTCATTGTATTGCCATGAGTCTTAGGGACATTACAACAGCCTCTCCTCGCCAGATTGCGCTTTGTCATTCAATGGAAGACTTTCCAGCATGTGTTCCTAGACTGCTTTCTCATTGCTGATCTCGTCTGCCTCTGACTCTTCTGATTTGCCTGCTCCCCAGTAAATCACTCAGCCTTCTGTCCCTGACCAAGAGCTCTGCTTTCACATTCCTGGTTTCTGTTTGCTTGCTGTTCGCTGAGTGGAGGGACTGCCAGTCAGCTTGTCATGCGGCTGCATTATTCTGCCTTTGTGTGTGCACCATGGCATCTGCTCATCATAATTGCTGGTTTCTTGACTCCTTACTGGTTCTGACTAACCTACAGTCAGCTCCTGACAATACTGAACTGTTCACTGTTTGTGTGCGTCCAGTTTATACCAGAGACTCTATGCTTCAGCTACTGGACTAAAGCTTCAGACCCAGGAGTAAATCTGGTTTGCTGTTTCACTTGCCTGTTTGTTCTGTGTGCTGCAAGTGGCTTCATTAAAGACTATTACAAACTGTCATTCTGTTTGTGGTGCTGCTGTTGGGTTCTTACCTGTGACAGTACCTTTAAATTAAACTAAAACACATCTTGTTTTGGTTGGCTTCCATGTGTCTGTTTTGGATTCAAAGAGTCCAATGAATCTACAATGTTGGACCCTCGAAGACCTCTATTTTCCAGTTGGGTAGTCCCCTTTTTCCTTAGAAAACACCAGAAACATGGAGACAATACAAGTATTTTTTTTTATAAAACAAACAATGGCAACAATTATGTTTTGCTTACTATTATCTCGCTGTAGATGTCAGTAATCATTGATGCACTCTGCTCTTTTCCAATCTGATTTTGTGACTGTACAACCATCAGCCTCATTTTTCAACCACCCAACTGCTTGGAAGCCACAGACTCTGTGTACTCAGGCTTTATATGATGAGAAGACTCTTCTGTTAACATTGAAATTACACGGTCCCTGTCACTGTTGCTGTTGGTCCTCCGGAGAGAGGCTCTCGTGGTGGCGCCCCAGGCCCAGTGTCACACTCCTTCAGCGGGGATGATCATTAGCTGTCTCCCTAAGGAGCCGCTTCCCCCTCAGCATCCGCTCCATTTCACCGTCAGCCCTTTGTGGCTCCTGCTGATAAGGCCAGGCTAATATCTGCTCAGTCGCTGGCTGCATGGGAAATGATAAACACAGGCTGAGCATCTGTCCACTCCATCAGGACAATAGCAACTGGAATTTATCCCCGGGCTATTGTTATTCTACAACAGAGGATAGTGTATGTACAGCCAAAATCCTGGCCAGGTGCTTGAAACAACAGAAGACAGTGAAAGGCTGACAGATTGACTAAGTGGTTACAAAATGTCATGGTTTCCGCCCCTGCAACAGTCTGTGTCCAGACTGCTAAAATGTCCTTGTGGAAGATAATGAATCTGATGCCATCCATTTAAAGTCACTTCAAATAACAGCAGTTAAAAATCAATACAACTAAAATCACCTGTTATCCGTGGTTACTGTGGGTAATTGTTGAGCTTTGTAATATATACATTATTAAAAATATATAATATTAAATAGTAATTGCATTGTCCTGTACATGATTTCAACATTGCTAGAATTATATCACACAAATGTTTTTTTTTCAATTTTCTTTTTTGGCCACTTGGTGTCAGTAAAACAAACTGTAAACACAACAGTGACATATCATCACCTTTTAAATTCATACAGTGATCATAATATCAATTCAATCAATTTTATTTATAAAGCCCAATATCACAAATCACAATTTGCCTCACAGGGCTTTACGGCATAAGACATCCCTCTGTCCTCAGAACCCTTACAGCGGATAAGAAAAAACTCCCCCCAAAAAAGCCTTTAATGGGAGAAAACAAGGGTAGACACCTCAGGAAGAGCAACTGAGGAGGGATCCCTCTTCCAGGACGGACAGACGTGCAATAGATGTCGTACAGAACAGATCAGCATAATAAATTAACAGTAATCCATATGACACAATGAGACAGAAAGAGAGACAGAGACAGAGACAGAGACAGAGACAGATGCAGGACAGACGGTAATGACAGTAAAGCTTACGGCAACATTAATGAAGGTAATAGAAAACAGTTCCCTTCTTACACATCCAGAAGACACAGAGCAACATTATCATTAATTTTAAGTTGTGTTTTGGGCCATGTAAGGGCCAGTGTAAGTCCAATTTATTTACTCTTCCAATGTACAAAAATAATGCCATATTACCCCAGATGTGTTTGCAATCATCTGGTGTTGACGTCATTTGTCACTTCATCAGTAAAATGAACATTTAAACATACACCAGTGTGATAAGAACTACCTAGAAAGCATCTTTTGGAAAAAAAAAAAAAAGTTTGGCATGTACTTCAATTCTTGAGTTAGGCCCATGTTCCGTCTGCTAACATGGAGGGGACAGGGTTTGTGAATGTTTTCCTTCACTTTTGAGGAGCTTTCATGCCACATCTGTGTAAGATACAGCGGGGTAATGGCATCCGGAGCAAGAGTGAGAACGAAATCACCATCCCTCCAACATTCTCTGTTTGTTGTTGTGGTAGACGGCCCAGCTCTGCATGCATCTTGTGTGTGTGTGTGTGTGTGTGTGTGTGTGTGTGTGTGTGTGTGTAGGGTGTGTGTGTGTGTGTGTGTGTGTGTGTGTGTGTGTGCGCATCTAACTAGCAAGAGCATTGCTATCGGCAAAGAACAGTCGCGGAGGGGTTAATTTAAAGCTCAGTCCACATTATCAGCGAGGAGCTGATGGTTGGCATAACAGTGGTGTGTTAAGGATGATTTTTGTGGTTAAAAAAAAATAGTTTTTCTTAGTAGGAGGGACACAAACAGGATTTTTAAAAAGAGGCGCAGACATGTCCCCCCTGGTACCCAGTGGAAAATACACCTCAGGCTGTATTAAACTTGATGGCAGCAAATGCACCTTAAGTGGGTACTCTGTAAGTTTGTTTACAAAGAAACAGAAGATTTCACCATGTTATGTTGTTCATTTATTGAAGAAGACTGATGTTAAACAAAAATAGCTGGCCATAAACATGAGGTTTGATATAAGAGAAAAGTTAAGTAATATAACTAAAAACAAAACAAAAGTAAAAAAACAAAACAAAAACAGAAAAACAGCACTTTCCTAATTAGTTTCAATTGAAAACACTGTAATTTCATTGCCACCAAGACATGCAATGACTTTAAAACCAAAGCAAATCAAACACTGTTGTTACATCAATAAAAATGTTGATCACAAAAAATACAAAAAACACTAAAACTAGAAAAGTAAGACGCCATGGTGAACAGGATCGACACCAATACACCTCACCCACTCATCACTCCATTTGTGTTGTATTACTTGAAGTGTGTACAATCAGTGAGCAGTCAGAGATTCGGGGTTGAGGAGATGCTGATGAATGAAGGAGCAGAATAAGACTCAGGGATTTATGAGGAAATGACTTTGGATGCATACGTGAGTTGGCTGTTTGTCCCTCTGTAATCACACTCATCCTTTCCTGAAGTTCTGAAATTGCTTTTTGTATTTGAGTAAACAACTGATTAGCATTTCACCGAGGATAGAATCACTTCAAAATAAAATCAGCTGTGGGATTTTCAAATGGTGAATGTCACTTTCAGACAAACATTTATATAAAATCTGACAAAACTACGAAGACCAATGAAATGTTATTGCTCAGTGAAAAGACCAAAACAGGGCTGGCTGTACCCAGTGTTTTGGAAATACTCAAGTCCCCCTCCTGTAGAAAAAAAACAAACAGATTTTTTTTTTTTAAATTGACTTTTGTTTATTAAGTTAATTGCATAATCATATCTTTTTTCTGTGGATTTAATTTCCCAACAAAGGTGGCATCAGGGTCGGACTTACAGGGGTAATACTGAATGTTTTACGAACCGCATTTGAAACCATGAGGTGTAAACATTTTAGAAACTCTTTTCATTGCACTTGTATTGAATTAAATTGTAAAAACATGTCCAGGGAGTGTCTGTTAAAGATAAAATATGTAGGTTTTCCACAATAAAATGTCTAACAATGATTAGACCTATATTATGCATTTTGTTACACTGTGTACATACCATATAACTTATGATTCACAACATTTAAACCCATAGAAATCTATCATATTCAAGGACATGGTCGGTGTCATTTTGTTGCCACCAGCTGTCAGTGATGTCATTACCTGTGCCAGTTTGTAGAGGCTGTCATGAACTGACCAGTTTTAAGCCACATTTTTATGATCGACCTTTTAGACCTAGGTTATTTTTAACTGTATGTTTCAACCGGATGAAGGATTTTAGTCATTAAGGGCTGTATTCACAAAGCTTCCTAGTGCTAAGAGTTGCTCCTAGTAATGAAATTCGAAGAAAATTCCTAGAGTTGTGACGTTTTCTTAAAATTTCTTAAAGTTAAGACTAGGCCTAAGTTTTTCACAGAAAGAGCTCCTAAGGTGAAAAACTGTTAGGAGCAGGGAGAAGGACTTTTAAGAGGCTCAAGGGTTTCTTAAGCAGAAGAGAAAATGGTGGAAAACCAAAGAGATCAGAGAAATATTCTCCAAACGCTGAGTGACATTGAGTAAATGAAATGCCACAGATTAGATCATGCAGGGATAATACTTGTGGTAGATCTCATTAGAGGTACGCCTGCACTTTCCACCTAACGCAATAATGTTATAACACTGGAAATACAATGATCACAATAATAAGATATCTAGAAAAACTGGAACAATGAACAGTGCAGCAGTGATGACTTGGGTCTGTCTCAACCTTCCATCAGCAGAGTGATCACACTAACAATGACAACACTTTCACAGTCAGCAGTTCATTTCATTTCCACTGGGTGTCCACACCTTACAGGCTCACAGAAGGGCGTGTCTGTGACAACCAATCACACCTGTTAAAAGAAAGCATCACAGCTAGCAACAATGTCAACCACACCTCCTTGCTAAGATGAAAGTGTCTGTCCCTTCCTTGTGCAGAGTTGCTCTAAATCACTCCAAAACTAGGACTCCTCACTAACAAATCTTAAGTTAGGAGCTCTCTGGGAGAATTCTCAGAATGTTTCTGAATACAGATGCCTAGATTTTAAGTTATCAGAGCAACAAACTGAGCAGACGATAATGGCAGCTCGGCTCCAGCCCCTGCTGTTCCAGCGTTGGAGAGACATGTATTTTTAATGTGAAACTGCTTTTTTTTTCAGTGTGTTGTGTGTTCAGTGTTTTGGAAAGAAGGAGACCTCAGTGGATAATTCAGCTCCAGGTAAAAACCTCCTCAACGATAAATACTGATGGAATACTTACTGGGAGAAAGTGACTGCAATGACAGCGTTGCTCCATCTTTTGTTATTGTTTTGACTGAGAGACGGTTAACAGTGTCTTTGAAGTTATAGTTAGAATATGAATAACATACTGCCATATACAAGTTCAGTTATGTTCACTCAGTAGGTTATCAGTGTGTTTCTATTAGAAATCCACATCAGTGTTCTGCACAGACTGCCTTAGAAACTTGATTGAAAATCCTTCCAAAAACTTAATTAGATTTTCATATTTGTGGGAAATGAATGATTTCCCCCAATTATTTGTTTGGTGTTTGGTTTCTGGCAGATATTCTTGTCGAAATTCTCGTCATATCATTACTTCACATCCCTCCAACCATGAAGGTTCGGTCTCAAGCTTCACTGAGTCACTCAAACTCTTAATAAATGCCATTTCCTCATGAATGCTAATTCTTTCAATTAAGTTGGTTGTCTGCCTGCCTGCCTGCCTGAAATGTATAATACCACCACATTTGTTTAGATTTCACAAAGCAGCTGAGTGTGGAAACTCCACAGAGAGATGAGAATGACATATAACAACACATATAATCTTAATGCTGGACAGTAAAACACACATACACACACTTCCCAGGCTACGTGTGTGTTCCCGTCCACAAAGGAAACTCCCTCACACACACACAAGAGCTCTGCTCTGACTCTTGCTATCAGTTCTGCATGGTAATCATACTCTCCTTCATCATTAAAACACGCTCACACACACACTTAGAACCCGACAGGCTCCTCTGCTGACTCCTGCTACCAGATCTGCATGATGATTACGCTCCCCACGGTGAGCTGCATGTCCACATGTAAGTCACTCATGCAGACGCTTCATCAAATGAAAAACGGGAGGATCTGACAGTGCGTCTGCACAAACAGCACAGCGTGGCTACAACTGCTTGATACTGGTACAAAGCGCTGCAGGAGGCCACACGCAGCATCAATCTGCCTTGTGCCCTCTATTCTGGTGGCATCATGTGGGACGGAGGGTAAGATTCCTGTGGTTATGGAGTTACATGTTCATGCCACTGGACAATTAAAAAGGTTTTTTTAGTAATATCATGGCAATTACTCACATTTAACATTAGGATACACAGTAAAATTGCAGTGCAGTTATCTTGTGGTGATAAAAGGCAACAATGTTTATTTCCTTTTCATGAACTTTTGTATTATATGCTGATCGGAGATAGAAAACATGGTGGCCCAGAGGGTTGAGTCGTACCAGTTTGAGTCCAGCTGAGGACCAGCCATTTAACTGGCTGACATTTAAGAAGAGACTTTACCAAAATGCATCTCTAATGAAATTATTTTTCAATGATAAAATACACTGCCAGCTAATTTACATGAAGTGGTAAACAAATTTTTACATTGTTTAGTTTTTCTGATTTAATGAGTAAACACACATCTTGTTATTATACTGCCGTACAATCAAATCATTTTCCTTCAAGCCTTAAATTAATCATATCAGAGAATATCCTGAAAGTGGCTTTGAAAAGATGCTTCCTCAGTTACTTGTAGCCTCATTTATATCTTGCAGAGAGCTTGGAACATACAGGCTGTGCTTCTGTGCCATTGTATGTATATTTTGTCTCAAGTGATGACACAGTTTTATGTTTCTGTTGTGTTGTTTCTTGTATGTTGGATGGTAACAATGATTTATTGTGCTTTATTGTGTTTTCTCAGTGACTAACTACTGCTGTGCAGAGCTGAGGCCTTTGCATATAGAGTCTGTATTTTTTGTGCTTTCTTTTAAATTCCACAGAAATAATGCACACAATGTGTCCGATACTACTACTACTACTACTACTACTACTACTACTACTACTACTACTACTGCTAATAAATAAATAATTTCTATAGCTCCTTTCATACAAGAAATGCAACACAAAGTGCTTTACAATAAGGGCATTTTTGTCAAAGCCTCTGCTGCAGCCTCCTCTCCCTCCTAGCCAGGAGTCCCTGGCCCACTGGGGCAATGGGGGGTGTGAGCAAGGAACAAAACGTGTAGCTCATCGGAAAATTGGGCACCTTGGATCAACTCGCCAATCCGGCCCTGTGTGTTTAAATGCTCGCACCTTGCTGGCAAAACGGCCAAACGTTCGCCGAAAATCTGGCAGTGTAAAAGGGGCTTGTGTCTCTGTCTGTATTTGGGTTCACTAGACAAGTTTTTAGCTTTTATAAGCACTGAATGCTTCACATGAAGATAGACACAATGAACATAAAACAGACAAACAAGGCAATTCAGTGTGAAAGGACATTTACAAACAGTTTAAAACCAGGAGTATTGATTCAACAACTTTCATTTAAAAGTGCTGGTGATTTGAGATCCTATTGATCGAAAGCTCACATAGTATTTATTTTTGTGTCACCTTTCAGGCCTCTGGCATCATTAACAATCAGAGCCGATAACAGACTCACCAGCAGACGCTGCTTAACTGAAATAAGCGTCTTTCAGATGACCCCCGAACACCTTAGTGAGTTAACCTCTCTGCGGGTATTGTGTGTCGGATACAGCCCACAGCTGCCCCAGAATCTACCACCTAGTTCAAACACTTTCTCAAATCCACCACCTGCTAATCAAAGCAAAACCAAAAATCTTAAAATAATTTGTATTATAAAGTCATAAAGTCTGATGTGTTTCATTCTATTTGTTGCAAAAATTTGCAGTCCGAGGCAATACTTAAAGACACATTGGCTCCCTTGCGTCTCTCCATTGAATGTGCCTCCCTGGCAGCTGCTACTCTTGCATTTGGCACAGTGACTACCTGAGTTATGAACTGACCCCGTGTGACTCTCAAATTCCACCCTGCTGAAGCAGCATCACTGCTGTTGTGCATTTTTGTATAGGCTAACATTATCTTCTATTTGTTGAGGAAGAGTCCAAGAAGGACATTACTTCCATACATTTCAGCTTCAGTTCTCACTGGCCCCTTCTGCCCTGTTCCTCTCTCTTGTTGCAGAATTATGTGTCCCTCAGGTACGCCACATTTCTTTCATTGCTTCACGGTCTAACAACTTTCAAAAGGCATTTGATGGTTGTGAAAAAAAAATGCAGAGAATTCTGGAGTCAATATGTTACATGACTGACACGAGGTCTACTTTTAAAACGTGCAATGATTTCCAAAGGAAAATATGGACTTGATGGTGTGCCAAGGCTTTTTATCTTTTTATTCATCGAATAAATTCATCTCGAAGTTAATTTTCTGTCATCTCGCTACTGTGGGCCAGTGTCGATAAAAGGAAGGACACATATTTATTGTACTTTCACATGCATATATAGGTGATATGCTTCCACTTATATGGCTGACAGTAGGCAGGTATTGGGTTATGTTCGTGTCAGACTTTTGAGCGTGGGCACAGCATATCACTATTTCCTGGAAGTAATAGGAAGTAAAACAAGGACTTTAGGACTCAGTGGAAATTTTTGTGATGTTCATTTATTGATCCTTGATGCTTAACACTAATGATTAGAAAGGATGCAGTGAGAATAGAAATAACTGATGAGCATTAAAATCAAATGTTTTGAATATTCAGCATGACACAGTAGCATAATGCCTCTGCAGTAAATCCATGCTGGTTTGACAGGTCTCTGCTGCCTCAGCCAACTTTCCGAAAGAAATTTGATATTACAGGCATTTAACTTGAATGCAATTTGCCAATTTGAATATTCATTTTCTGAATGGATTAATAAAGACTAAATTGACCCTGACTAAACTGACCCCGAGTCTTTGAAATTCACGGTCTCAATTCGCTGTTTAATAAATGGTAATTTAATGCTCAGCGTAGCTCCACTTTCCCGTCTTTGCTAACTGAGCTTACTTCACCGTGAAATCCGGTGACCTCTGATTCATTGGCTGAGCCTCCATTTGTGTGTGTGTGTGTGTGTGTGTGTGTGTGTGTGTGTCATTGAGCCACGCAGTCGTAAATGTCCTTGGACGCTTTGCATCCAGGGGAAGAAGTTCAAAGCAAGAGGAAGATCTCCATTAACCTCTTAACCGTCAGTGTTCTCAGTGTTTCTCTCTAATTTTCTTTCAGAGTGAGTTAAAACATTTTTTCCAGTGTGTTATTTATTCCTCTTTATCCACTTTGCACAGGATTTTTCAAAGCAGTATCATGCCCACATTGAGTTCAGCGTTTAAAAAAGCAATTTATAAAAAACAACCCAACTCATGCACTCAGACAGAACCAGTTTGTAGTTAAGTGCCATTTACTGGGCACTTGAGAAGCAGTAGACGAGGAAAAGGAGGGGACAGGACTCATGGTCAGAGGTTGTCATTAGACTAACTGACTGAATGCCAACAGTCAATGTATCTAATCTGAATCAGATGGCAGACAACAGGATAAAAGACACAAGGAGCCTTTTTGCTGACACCATAATGGTCACTGAATGACAACACTCATCCCTGAAGTACGCTGAGCAAATACTGTGTCGAAGCCAATCTTATTAGTGACATTCTTTTAACTATTTGTGTACCAGATTCATTTACTAGACAATGATGGACATCAGTGTTATTAGTAGGGACAATACAGTAGTTACTAAATATTGATAGGGACATGTCTCTACCATCCCTACCCAAATCTATGCCCTTGAATGGCACGACAATGGGTTTCAGGTCTGTAGCTTTTGCCAGCCCATACCTCAATCCAACCGCCACCGTGGGCAACTCTGTTCATAACAATGGCATTAGCAAACTGGTCACCCACACAGCGCCATACAGGCTGTCTGTTCTTTGCAGGTTCAGTGTAAACCGGGGGTCATATATGAAGAGAGCACTTCTCCTTGGCACCTGAAGCCAGTGAAGGTGAGCAGTTGCCCACTCGTGTTGCTGATAACGACAAACTGCCGTGAACTACACTGAGACAGTTTCTGGCAACTTGTGCAGAAATTATGGTTTGTGAAATTATGTGTGTGTGGTTACACAAGGCCTGTGGTTTTGGACTGACTGCCAAGTTCACGGAAATGACATTGGAGATGTCTTATGGTAGCAAAATGAATATTCAGTTTACAGACAGCAGCTCTGGAGGACATTCCTGCAGACATGCCTATGACACACGCCCTCAAAACATCTAACATGTGTGGCATTGCGTTGTGTGACATAAAATGTTAGTTAGCATGTTAGATTGGCCTTTTATTGTGACCATCGCAAGGCAAACTTGTACTGTTATTATGCTGTTTTATCAGCATCATAAGTCTATTGTGGGCATAAAAAAAGTCTTAGATCTTTGACTTAAGCCTGTGAAAAATGGGAGTGAAAACAAAAGTGTTGCGTTTAAATTTTTGTTCTGCATAAAGTTTAGCTCAGTGCTGTGTTGGCAATGTGAGAAGAGCACTGGAGCTGAAGTGCTGCAAGTAATACAACACCAGAAAGTAAGTTGAGTTCACTGGACTTTAGTTAAGGCCTCCCTGAGGTGTATATTGTGGCCTAATAGTAGATGGCACAGCCTTTAGGCCTTAGACCTTGTAGCTAATCATTGCAGTCCTGTGCTGTGACACTGTGCAGATTGTAGTTACACAAACATTTTTCTGATGCAGAGCTGCTCTTTGTTTTTCTCGGGCTTGCCTCTGCTCGGCAAGCTAATGCTCTGAAAATAGACACCACGTAAGATTAGATTCAGGCTTTTCCACCTGCTGCCTAAATCCAAATCTACCGTCACACCATCTGTCCTTCCCTTTCCTGACACACACACACAGGTACTCAGACATTGTAACCTGTAGCGTGCAGAGCTGCCTCTAATTACTTGTTGCCTCACTCGCTCCCATCACAAGAATACAAACTACAAAAATGGCATGGCATCTGAATAAATCATACAAATTAAATTTTCAGTCTGTGTGAATTCTCTATGGTGAAACTAATTCGAGTTTTATAACTCTATACAAAGAATGTTGCATACTCCATGTAGGGATCCAGCATATTTGTTTCAGATGTTGGCTTGTTTCTCTGCAGAGGCTTGTTGACACTAAATCCAGTGAAAAAATACAGAATTAGTAAAAGAGCTGAGAATATGACATCCTAACATGGAGAGATATCTAAATTAGCTAGCTATTTGTCTAGACTTTTTGGTTACTGAGCACAAATACAGCTTACAGCTTACAGTTTTGTTTTTCATGCATGAAGAAAAAAAAACTGTGCTTAGTGATGGCGTTAAGAAACTTTCGAAAGCTCCAATTAGAATATTCTCATTGTATTAAACAGAGTGTAAACATGGGTGGATTTTGAGAAAATAGGGCCCTGGGCATAGACATGCAAAAAGCGCTGACTCTTATGTGTCTTTTTTTGGTTGTTTTGTTTCACTTTGTAGTTGTTTGTATCTCTTTGTAGTCATTTTTCATCTTGCTGTAGATGTTTATCTTCTTTTTGTAATTATTTTGTGTCTCTTTGAGGTAATTGTGTGTCTTTTTGGGCCATTCTGTTTCACTTTGTAGTCATTTGTGTCTCTTTTTATTCATTTTTGTCTCACTGTAGTCATTTTTTGTCATTTTTCTTCTAGCTGTAGATGTTTCTTCTCTTTTTGTAATTACTTACTTTCTCTGCGTTTTTTTTCTGTCTCTTTGGAGTAAATCTGTGTCTTTTTTGGTCATTTTGTTTCACTTTGTCTTCTTTTTTGTCTCTCTGTAGTTGTTTAGCCCCCTTTTGTAGTTATGTTGTGTCTTTCTGCAGTTCCTTTGCATCTCTTTGTGGTCTTTTCAAGTCTCTTTGTGTTTGTTTTTCACCTCTTTCCTTTGATGTGTGTTCATTTGAGTGACACTTTGCAGGTAAAGGCCAAAGGATCCCCTGACACTTTGGGCCCCTGTGCCTGTGCCTGGTAGGCTCATTCACTAATCCATCGATGTTTGTAAACCTGAAGTTCAAACGCAAGTATCTGGGTGTCACTACCGGCATAACAAACGTTTTCAGAGTCAGCGATCAGCCACATCCTTCACGTCTCCTCTCCGCAGCTGTGCACGTAGCAGGGATCTTTATGTAAAAAGGAAAACATTTGAGGCATTTACAGTTACATTTTAAAGTCATGGCAGATGCTCTTATCCACAGAAACTATCAATGAGAGCATCTGCAGCCCTGTGTTATTCTGTTGTTGTGGATGACAGAGCTCATAAATGTCTGCTGGCTGTAGCTGTGACACAGATCGGTGCTAGATGGCACAATATCAGATCAATGCTAACATTTCTCCAACATGCCTGAGGGTGCAGCTGTCACTATCAAGGGCAAATAATAGAGCAGATTAGCATAAAGTGTTAAGAAACAGCTCAGGGATTTGTCAGCACACTTCTGCTGCACACTGTCTCTAGTAAATGTATTCACTGCAGAAAAACATGTCCTAAACCTCAGTTTTTGAGATGGTTTTGCTTTGCTTTTGTTGTTGTTTTGTTTTCTAAGACAATGGAAGCAGCTAAACCTCCATCTGAAATCATTAAATAAATCCTGCATATCGTCGCAGCATCTGCTAACACAGCATGCTTGGTTAGATCAGTGAGCTTCCAGCTCAGCGGGGGAGACTGTTGAACAAAAGCAGGAGGAACGGCACGTTCTGATTTCACATGCTCGGTTAAGTTTGACCACCGTGTCGGCTTCGAGGTTCGTCGTCTTGCTTGATTAGTTTCAACAAGTTCCACTTCTCCAGTACATTTGCTGTCAACAAGTTCCAGTGGAAAACATCACACGCTTTGATTTCTGGAGCCATTTGCATAATAACTGCCCTCTTGGGCACCGTGAGCCTTTTGAGGGAAAAAACCTGGCTATTTTTTCTATTTATCCTTCTTCTAGGATCTTAGACTTTGTGTAATATTTGTTACCTGCTGGGACATATACGGAATCCAGACTAAAACCTGTTCCCTGTGAGGACGGAGGAGGTGTGTTGGCAGGAAGTGGAGATGTTTGTGTTTGCTGAGCTGCTTTGGAGGGAAAAGACGATGTTTTCTCCATGTTTCCGACACTAATCGCTGTTTAACAGAAAGCTGCCAGAGCAACACAACAGTCCTGGAAATCACAACAGAGAGAATAAAAGTGGGGGTATCCTTCTGCTCTGTGAAATACAAGTTAGCAGGTTTAACTGTGGGGCTGTGAATAAAGCCGGGATGCTGCAGGATTGAAGGGAGAGAAATAAAAAGAGCAGCTGAGATGCTGAGAGAGAGACAGGCAGTCATTCTGAGTTATGTAAATTTCCAGAAGCTGGTTCCAGTCATCGTTCCCATTGTAGATTGTGGTGTAATTGTGCTGCTGTTTGCTGCTGATAAACCTTTGGAAGAGTCCGGTCTCCACTGGATTCTATCAGGAGGCCGTCAGACAGAAAGTTTTGGCTCAACCAGGCAGCCAGGAGGGGTTTTGGTAGCAGCAGTTTTTCCTCTTTGTCTCTCTGCACTGTCAAGATGACACAGCGTGTGAAGAGAAGACAGAGGCAGCAGACAGAGACAGATATCAACACCTCAGTGTCATCATACGTACACGCAGCTCGCTGAACGTCTCTTATCTGCAGCAGCTCACAGTACTGAGAGTGCATGGACTCTGAGTTTAGACGGCCCCGGTGGAAATAAAACCACTGACTGTGGAGGAGATGCTCCACTGGTGGAGCTTCACAGGACTTCTGTGTCTGTTTCTCTGCAGTCTGTGGCTCCATCAAACACTTTCTTGACAGCTTGCTCTCCGGTCACTTAAAGTTTTAACACTGAAGTCTGCATGGAGGCAGTGCGAGAAAGAGTTCAGATATCTTTCCAAAGTCAGAATATCTGTCTTTCCTGTTGATGAATGGGGAAGGAAGGTCTTTAAAGCTGCACCAATAAATATATTTTATAACAATAGTGAAGAAAAGGGCGTGCAATGTGAAAGGGGTTGCAGGCTTTGCAGTTCCCATCAGCTCTACAGAGTGTTTTAATGTATTTCAGTTTATGGTTTTGGTTTTATGGCCCCCGGTTTTACTGTTTTGGTTCACTCTCACCACTCTCACATCAGCATCGTTTCCAACTGCATCTGTTTTCAGCAGAAAAACTCCAATAAACCCACTGGAAGCTCACTCTCCACTACCAAACGGCAAGTTAGCGACCAGCTAATTAACACAGTGGATCATTTAGCAGCTAAAGAGCCAGATGTTTCCCTTGAGAGTTGGTGGAGACCAAAACAGAGCTTAAAGGAGCATGAATATTGGCCTTTCATTGGCCGAAGGGAACACAAACACAATCACAAGTGTTTCCAAACATGTCAGAGATAAACTTAATCACTAATTTCACCCCCCAAAAAAAGAAAAAAAAGTTGTCCTCTGCTATAAATAATGTAGTGTCTCTCTCAGCCAATCAAGAACCAGCACGACTCCATACCTTGACGTGAAAGACTAGTGCTCCTAGGATCAATCCTTGAAAACACTTCAATCAGGTAGTAAGATGCATAATTTTGTAAGTGTCATCAGACTGACTGGCAGTGCTTTGAATTTGGCAGGAAAACGGATTGCTGTATCCTTCCCAATTTCTTCTCTTATTTTATGTGGTGATCCACACATCATCTTCTTCACAGAAGCATCATGTCCTCAAAATACATTTAAAGTCCATATGCCCAGTCTCAAACACAATGTAGACATCATAAATTTGTCTTATAGAATGCTGTGCTTTGTTTCTGCATTGTTGATGTGGCAAATAAATCAGCATCAAACAAGCAAAATGGTGAAACTACTGGGAGAGTAAATGTCCAGGTTCAGAGCTTCCTGAGAAGCAGGTTCAATCCAGGGCTCTCAGCATGGAATGCTGAAGCCGAAAACAGGTGAGTACTCATGGTAGAAGCTGTGCAGCCAACCGTAGACAGAGGGGTTCTTGCAGGTGACTAAGTCCACAGGCAGATAAGCAGGTAAACTCACTACTGAAAGCTGGGTGACAGTATCTCCAGTCACAGAAACCAGGAACGTAGAAGCAGAGCGCTTGGTCAGGGACAAACGGCTAAGTGGTTTCCCGGGGAGCAGGCGAAGCACGAGAGTCCGGGAACACGTGCTGGGAAGTCTTGCATGGAACGATAAAGAACAATCCGGCAATGAGAGTCTGTGAAGCAGGAGTATTTAAGGTGGCAGGGAGTGATGAGGCACAGGTGAGAACAGCTGGCTTGATAAGGTGGGTGGACTGGCAGGGGTGGGAGATGTGTGGACAGGTGATAGGCTGGTAGGTAGGTGTGGAGAAGCGGGGTGAGTGGAAATTTCCTCGGTTATCTGAGAGAGATATATGGCAGTTCGGAAGTGCACACTGTGACAAATAAGAATATAAGAAATAACAATGAGCTCAGGTTTGTGTCCCTGTCATGGGCAAGTCTATTTGAGATTATGACTGAGATTTTTACTTGTGTGAGAACAATAAGTACAATTTTGAAGCATAATTTCCCAAAAGTCCTTAACATCCAATTAGTCTCTGAGATTGTCAAGGACCAGGTTTGAGGGTCTCCTATTCTTATTTTTATTTGAAGGACAAAAAAGTCACTGGCTTTTATGTATTTATTTTAAGTTTAAAAAACTTCACCCATTGCAAACAGATTAAAAACATTACTAATTAAAATGTTAATTAACCAGTAATAATATTTCACAAAACTAAACCAAAACATCCTCAAAGTCTCCTCTTCATCTCTTCATGCATTCAGTTCTCATTAAATCCAACCTGCTTTAATCAGTGATTTTACAGGAAAATCCTCTTCACCAAATCCTCTGCTCCTGTTCAGTTTACTCAGGCGTGGTGCAGAGGGCAAAGCTGGTTGATGACTTAGTGGTTTTAATTTTGGAATTATTCTTAAGGACTGTGTGAAAGTCTCTCAGTGACCTGAGGTAGAGCAGGAACTTTTGGAGGAAAAATGTGAGAAGAGACCTTGAAAGGTGGGTAATCATACAAACATTTTCAGGATTATGATCTAAGAGGATTTTCCTCACAGTATTTAAGGATTTAAAGGCGATGCACCTCTGTGAAATAAAAGACTAATTTGCACATTAAAGAAAAACAGATGAAAACACAAGACACTGTGAACTAGTTCCTTGGTGACCAACAAAATCATACATATTTTTCATAAATAATTCATGGATAAAAATGTTATTTCACCGTAGAAAGTGAAAACAATTACATTCTAACGCATTTTAAACCTAAGGAGATGACAAATGAGGCACACATTTTATACTTAAAGGTGCTCTACATAATGTATCAAAGACATTAGATTAGACATACGGCATAAATACATTTCAAATACAAATTATAAGGATAGAACCTAAATTAAAAATGAAAAAGAAATGAGTTACTGAAAACCAGAGAGTTGCCTCAGGCAGCAAAGGAGCATCACATTCACAATATGACATGACGGATGGAAAATTTCGCTGTTTATTTGTTTCTCACTGTTTTGCGCCTTTGTTGTTGTTGTTGTTATTTTTGACATGAACAAATAGGATCATACAATGTGAATTTGGTGTTTCCTCAATAAATCAAGAAACTGACATTTATCCAAATTATATTCTAATCTGGACGCAGACACGCAGCCTGTTTCCTGCAGCTACACTTCTATTTTTTTTTTCTGCAGGAGCACTTGAAAGCTAAAGCTGAAATATATAATGTGTGTGAAATCCAGACTTCACATGGAGCTGCTTTGTGACTGCTAAGCCTGTCAAGTCAATTAATCATTTCAGAGGACTGACTGAAGGCTCTCTGTGACCTGAAACAGTGCTGACCGTTAAACACTGACCCGGTCGAGGCTGAGTGAAAGCTGGATCAAAGCTGCCACTCCTGCAGTGCAGAGGCTATAATAATAAGAGCCCATTAACAGTGTAATTGGGAATAATTAATGGCAACTCATAAACCCTCTCACTGCCTCGAGTAAATCTATTTTATTGTCTGTATCTGTCTCTACAGCTGCAGTAACGCTGTTCAGCAGCAAGATTTGTTGCTTAGTTTTGTGATGCATCTTTTATTATTGTCCTGTGGTTCGTGTTATAACTTTATTTATTCATATAGCACCTTTCAAAACAGAGTTACAAGGTGCTTTACGATAAAAAACAACACAAAACCTAAAAAACATGCACAAAATATAAAACAGAATAAAATAGCATAAAATGTAACAATAAATACAGTCCGTTAAGAAAAAGCTAAATGATAAAAGTGAATTTTAAGAAGAGATTTAAAAGAGGTCACTGGGTTTGTCTGCCTGAGCTCAGGTAGGGAGTCCCACAGCTGACGGGCCTGGACAGCAAAAGCTTGGTCACCTTCAGTGACAAGTAGGGATTTTGAGACCATTAGTAGAGCTTTGTGGGAGGATCTCAGGCAGCAGTCAGGCTTATAGGGAACTAACAGATCACAGATGTAGGCAGGAGCCTGACCATCAAGGCTTTAAAAACAAACAGTAAAATCTTAAAATCAATTCTATAACTCACAGGCAACCAGTGAAGGGCAGCAAGGATCAGTGTGATGTGGTTGCTTCTCTTAGTATGAGTGCCTGCTCATGACAGAATAAAATGCACTGCAATAATAAAGTCTGAAATGACCCGATCTTCATTAAAATGTCAACTGAGCAAAACAGGACCACGCTGAGTCAAAGGTGACTCCCAGGTTATGAGCCTCTATTTGGATGTTACTGAACAGGGCCTGCAGACTATAAGAAATATAGTTAATGGTATAACTACTAGGACCAGAGGAGGTAATTAAAATCATTTCTGATTTTCGAATCATTCAGCTGCAGGGAATTTTTGGACATCCAATTCTTGATTTTATTGAAGCATGACATAAAACAAGAAACAACATGGGTACCAGGCTTAAATGGGACATACAGTTGCATATCATCTGAATAGCGATGAAAATTTAGACTGTGTTTACCCATTATATACCCTAGAGGTAGCAAATATTAAGTAAATAGGAGGGCACCCAGGATAGACCCTAGGGGGACCCCACAAAAGAGAGGCATAGGATGAGGAGCCATCTCCAACCAAAACTAAGAGGGACCTATTTGATATAAACCAATCTAGAGCCAAATCACTCATACGAACGTTATGTCTGGATGTCTTTATTCGACTGCACATTTAATGCCCAGATAATGTCCCTATGGATTCTTGGATATTTGTTGCACTATTCAAATATTTTGGTAAAAGCCCTAAAACACTTCTGACAGCTTTGAGTTTCACACTCTAGGAGGTGGGGAGGAATCATGAAAGAGGAGCCGATGGGTTGACAGAAACTCTATTAGGAGCACCAAAAATAATGCAGAACAGTCACTGTAAAGGTCACATCACACCATTGTCCTAAAAATATTGCTGTATATGCTCTGGTTCCAGTCATTTCCAATGAAGCCTGACACAACGAATGGATTCAAATATGAGTTACCTGTTTTGATGCAGTCTCCAGCCAGCTGTGTATGTCAGCGTTAGCCTTTGTTCAACTTTGTTTGGGTTGATGTTCCCAGTTGGCCAGTAGAAACATTAATGCACTGTGTTTGGAAATAGAGAAGCCATTAATACAGCCTTCATCCAACCCAGTCTTTTGAAGAAAATGTCCACATTGCACATTTCTGATTCTGCACACCACCACCGAACTGAACTGTACCGTACTGCTCGGTGGACACAGGGCTCAAGAGTGTTTTACGCTAAGACATGATGTTTTTCTAACCGTATCCAACTGGTCTATGTGGAGAAACTTTAAGTTTCAATGTATCTGCTTCAAGATAATGCACAAATGTGACATTATCTATGGTTGGTGTGTAATGTGACTGTACATCAGAGGTATAAATGAGGGTTTTATCAGGTTCATTGCCAATTAGCAGCATTTATCAGCTAGTCTAGAGCCATAGAAAAAAGACCTTTGATAGAACTAACAGAGCTCCAGAGAGGCCACATTATCTTTGCCCAGTCTGCATTTGCATCAGTCGGAAAATGCAAATTTTATTCTAATATGTTAGAGAGTCTGGGAGAACAGTCGACAAAAATCACGGCATGTCAAACACAAACTGAACTGACAAAAATAAATTGAAGTCACAGGCTGAAATGTGATAATGAATTGAACTTAATCAACACTGTTATAATGAAGTGTTGATCTCTGAAACTCACTCCTGGGGTATTGTGACTCAGACAGGTTGAAAGCAATGAGAAGACATCACACTACTTCATCATACTTCAGCACCACGGACAGCGACAGAGCTTTTAACCAACTGCTGTTAGCCGCTGCAGACGCACCTGCCTCTCATTGCTCGTTAACCAGATAATGAGGTCATTAGGGAGACTGATCAGCAGCTAATGAAGCCACTGTCTTACTCAGATACTAAATAATAAACATGCAGCTTTATACATTAAGAGAAAAGCTCCAAACAAATGTGTTACAACTGTGAATGTCTGGCTCTCTGAGGACTATTTATCTGCTGCAGCTGAAGGCCGATAAAAACAAAAATCCTCACAAGCGTCTGCTGGCTTTGTTTCAAAATCCTCCCGACACAACAAGCTCAGGGTCATTTCATCACAGTAACAACAACAGGGGGTGTTTTGTCTAGTGGGAATCGGACTTGTCCAAACTTGACTGGAGCTTGTTGGTGTGGACGGGGATCCTTGGCTAATTTCCAGACACACTGAACCGACGAGATGAACAGCAAACTGTGATAAAAGAGAAGCTGCTGAAACTCGAGATTTAGAATCTCCAGAGAAAGATATAGCTGTCACATGAGCTCTGTGTCAATGTAACTTTGGATAACAATGAAAGGATTCTGAACAAAAGATCGCTTTAATCAATATTCAATGCATTTGGGGAACTTTAGTTGTAGTGCAAAGCTGTTAATCCTTTATGAGCTACAACAAAATCAAACTGTAGCTCTGGAGAACAGAAGGAGGACGGTAACATATCCCAGACCTGCTGTCTGCCTAAAGGAAGCCAGAGGCGTGTTACTGTTAACCGCAGGACAGCCATTAACTCATAATTAGTTAATGTGTGAAACTGTCTCTACTGCTGCTGTTAACTCAAAACCACTTACAGAAATAACTAACCTTGTGAGACTTTAAACATGAGGTGCTGCAGTTTCAAAGCTGAATCAAACAGCACTTCAGTCAGAGACTAAATTTAGTTTAAAGTTAAAATGTTGAAAGGAGCAGCAGCAGTTGACAACGTTGAAAGTGAAATCAGGTTATAAATGCCTCCCTGGACTCCTATATTGTTTATCATCATCACATATCCATACAGCTGATAAATGAGCCACTACACAGTGCTCTACCTGTATGCACTGCTGTAGATAGATTTTGTGGTAGCAATTGCTGAAATGTCTCAACAAGTAATGGATGGATTTCCATGAAAAGTTGTGCAGACATTCATGATCTCCAGAGGATGAAGCACGCTGACATTGGTGATCCCACGACTTTTCCTCCAGCACCTAAATGAAGTTAAAATATGTGGTGCTGAGTCAAATATCTCAACAACATTGATGGATTTGAATGTAGGAAAAAAACTTAATAAAAGAAATAAACACTGAAATAATTAGTGGATTTATTGATAAAAAACGTACTAACTGGATGCAGACATGCTGTTTTGCACCTCTGAAAGACGCAACCCTTTGTGTGCACTGTTAGTATATCAGTTTGTAGATTTTTTTGCGCGTGCAATGAGTTTGCACACGTTTTTATACACGCAACCCTTTAGTAGATACGGCCCTAAACCTTTCAATGTATGTGCATCCTGATGTGACACAGTGTCGTCTGTATTGATACCAATAAAAAGTGTTGGAACAGTCCCAGCTGCGCCTGCTTGCTGTGTGGATTCCTGGCTGGTTTTACACCTCTGTGCACAACATTTTAATGATGAGCCTTCTGCAGGTGGAGAGGTCCTGTTGACTGTGTTTTACAAAGAGAGGACGAGGTCTCTTAGAGCCAGACGGAGACAGAATCGGCTGAAGGACAAGTTCAGCTGAAAACATACGACCTTACACTCTGACAGAAAAACAGGAAGCAAACAGCAAAGAGCAGGAGGACTAAAATGATGGTGGCAGGCTAATGGACATGAGACTTGTTTTGTTACATTAATCTTTAAGTAACTGAGATTTTTTTCCTCACAATAGGAGAGAAAGAGGTTCTCTCTTTGATAGGATTAATTCTCACTCTGACTTATGCCCAGTATCTTTTTGTTTCCATTTTACTGTCATGTTATCAGATGAGGATTTGAGTCTGACTCCTTCACATAAAAGTGTATCTTTTAGTTTTTTAAGCTATAAAATGGTTTTAAATGAAGATTTTCGATTTGTTCATTTCAGTTCCTTGTGTCTCAAAATGATTAGAAACAGAAAGGTTTCCATCAACCTTAGCTGTACTTGTGTGTTTACTGTTAATTAGTAAATGTTAGCATGCCAAAACACTAGACTAACATGATACAACATACCTGCTAAATATCAGCAATACCATTTAGCTTAAAGCACTGCTGTGCAAAAGAATATTATAGAAGAGATGTTTTACTTGTTGTGGCTGACACTATAGCCTTGAGACAGCTGTCAAATACACCTCACTGCAAAACAGTTTCACAATGTTGTCTGCATCCTCCATCCAGCTGCAGCCTTATATTCTTATTTTACTTTCCACTTAAAGTATTTTTTGCACAAAGTAATGCTGCCTTTCTGTCGAACATTGATGATGATACAGCCATCTTGCTGGAAACGACAAACGTGATTGGTCAATATCACGCGGACTACAAACAGCCTACAACTGGAAACCAGGGTCTTCCGCTTTTCCTCCGGAGGCAAGATCTGCGGGGTTTGCCTCTGAATATATTGATTGACAGGCTTCACAGCATCTAAAACACGTAACTCCGCTGGAAGTTAGACATTCACTGACATTATGGGAAACTCAATAACTACCATAACAGACTTTTTGCTGTAGCTGAACACATTCTTAAGATACATCACATCACCCTGTCCGTTACACTATCCATCAATCTGTGCATACCCCGCCTAACGTCAGCCTGCTGTCACAAGTCACCGTCCGATCCTTTTCATCTGGTGATTGCACATCATGGACATCAGAAAGTTTTTCAACAAAACACCATCTGTCATGCCGTTCGCAGCCGATGCATCCAGTGATCTGCTGAACACTATATCAGGTTAGGGATTGATTAAAAAGCTGACTTTTTTTTAACTTTTTTAACTATTAATAATTAATTAATACTATTAATAATGTTGTATATCACGGTGAATCCTTTCAGGCGGAGATGGCTCGTGCACAAGCCAGGCCAGAGAGGGATGCAGCGACGCAGTGAGAGGCGTCGATGTGTGATCTGTTCGGGGAGACATACAGGGAGAGTGCCTACCCTTTTTGAAGAAGAGATGAAACGTCACCAGAATGAGACGCCACTACAGTATCCAAACATTGCTTAGATAGCGAGGCAGAAGCTGGTCATACCTGGCACTTCAGTGAAGTCAGAACGGGTGTTTTCATCGAAGTGTCATGTTCATATTGCGCCAGCAATATGAACATGACACTTGTATCGAACCCTCTGCTCATCTGATGCCACTTCCTGTCTGCTTCTTAACTGTACCGCTGCACACCTCTGAACTGTTTGCTGTTTGAGAGCATTCAGTGACTCACCAGCTCTCTGTTCCAGCGTGCAGAGTATTGGACTGAACCTGTGCCCCTTAAATGCAAAGAATTCTGAATCTTTTGATGATATTATAGATAGTTGATGGTGAAATTGCTAAATTCTCTGTAACTGTGCATTGAGAATAGTTGTTCTCAAACTGTTTGCCCACATAGTTTTTCAAAAAGTGACCATCCTTGCTTGTGAACACCTGAGCCTTGTAATCCTAGGTGTTCTTCTTCTTTCTTCTTTCTTCTTCTGAGGAAATCATACTTCCCATGGGTGAAAACTCACCAAACTTTGCACAAAGGTCCAGTCTCATGCTAGATATCCTCAGCTGTAAACTCAAGCCAATAGTCCTGATGGTGGTGCTACAGCAAGTGTCAAGTTCAAAACAAATCAACCATACTTGCTACAACTTCACAACTTTCATCAAACTGTAGCCCCAATACTGAAGAAACTTTTGTACATTTAAACCTATAAAAATTATGAAGTTAATCAGTCTGTTTTTTTTTTTTTTTTTCAAAAACTGTAAAACTTCTTAAACCTATCTCCTACCACAATTTTTGCTCAATTGACACCAAACTTGCTACAGAGCATCTTGAGACTGTCCTACAAAAACTATGTTTCTTAGATATTTGATTTATCAAAAAATTGAGCCTACAGTGCATCAAAATGTTTGACTGTAAACGGTACTGTAAACATATACATGCAAATTCTTGCTAAATAAATCTTCAATGTTCATGGAAAAAAATGACAAAATTCTAGAGTCATGGAAGATGATGTGTGGCAAATTTCAGAATTTTATCTATAAAACTGAATTTTTGACAGCATTTTGAATTTTGTTCTAATGTAAACAATCGGAGTCAATGTAAAAATGGCAATTTAAAACATCAGTTCTTCACTTATGGAGCAAATCAATCATTGTTACAAATAAATTACCAACATCTCCATGCTGTCTAGATGCAATATGTGTATTTTCCGATTTTTGTTTCGATAACTGAATTTTTACAGTGGTTTGAAATCTGCTTTTCCATGCAAGGATGGCTGCTAAACCTGCACATCTGGCTTAGTCAGTTTGTGAAGCTACACATGAGTTGCTACTGACTAATTGGCTCAGTCAGATAGAAATTGATTCTTGGTCTCAGAAGTTGTGAGTTCAAGCCTCAGCTGATGAAAAAGGCAGATTGTGTTGCTAAATTCCTAAACGTCTTCCAATTCTTCTGCTTGTTGCTCAGAATTGCCTAAAAATGTGCGGACCTGACCCATCACTGCGCAGCAGCTATAATTACCTGTGGAATGTTACAGGTGTTTTTTGAGTGTTCAACAACTTCCCCGTTCTTTAGTTGCAGGCATCAAAATCAGAATAAGTGTGTATTTTACAAAAACCAATACATTCATCATTTTGAACATTACATATTTTGTCTTTGGACTTTAACATAAGTTAAAAAGGATTTGATTGTTATTATTTACATTTTACACAATGTTCCAACTTTTTTGGAATTGGTGCTGTATTATGGAGCTATAAAAACTCCCACTGACAAATACATTAAAATACAACCAACAAAATCTTAAAGTCCAATTGTATTTATTTTCTTTTTGCAGTTCTCCCCAGAGAGCAAACCATAGTCTGGCACAATGCAGGACCATCTCTACAACAGTGGTGTCAATGCTGAGGAGATGAGTTGGGTCTGTCCTGCTGTCCAGTAACTGTGAGGCGACAGTGGCAAGGAAAAACTCCCTACTATAGGAAGAAACCTTGGGAGGAACCAGTCTCTCTGGGGGGCCCATCCTCCTAAGGGCAAGGGAACCGTCACCTGCTCCTGGCCACGGGACATCTTCTTCGTTCATCCTCCAGTCGTCTTTCCTGGTCATCTGTTGTCCACCGTCACGTTGAACAACTGCACCAAGAACACAGACAAGATTAGAAACTCACTTACCTCCCTTGTCCCGCGGCGGGTCTCCTGGCTCCACGATGGTCACCCTGTCTCCATGTGGTGTATCCAGGTCCCTTAGTCCGACATCACGTCCTGACTGTGGCAGGTCCCTTAGTCCGACATCACGTCCTGACTGTGGCAGGTCCCTTAGTCCGACATCACGTCTTGACTGTGTCCAGGTCTCTTAGCCCGACATCACGTCGTCAGTTGTGTTACACTACTGAGAATGAAGACAACACACTTGATATAAACACTATGTTGGTGCATTTAAAAATCTCTCTTCTTCAGGACTTGAGTTAAGGATGTGACGGTGTTGTCCTCTTACTTCTCTTGTAGAACAGGATGTAAGCACCTCTCTGCCGCTGCTCACAGACTAACTTGCCGGACGTCTCAAAGACCATTGAATCATTGTAGGTGAGCCAATGATCACCTGGTTCGTCCAGATTGTAGTCTGGGTGGATGCCTTGGCTGATGTAGTGTCCTATTAAGAGAGATAACAGACAAAGGGGAATTTTTCAGAATCACGACAGTTTGGTGTATAACTCACCTATAAAGCATTATTATTTATTTCTTAACCACTCATAAAACCATTAGTTACAACTTAGAGAGTGGTATCAAAAAGATTCTGAATATGACATGATATTTAAAACTTTTATGGCTTTCTATATAAAGAAGGTAGCAGAAAAGAGTTCCAAATAAAGCAGAGTGCTAATAACTAAATTCATCAATCAAAATAGGAAAAAATAACCATCAATTTCACACAGAAAAGGATAAAGTTCCACTAAAACTACCCAGAATAAATAAAGTGAATAATTATAATTGGTTAATTCTCTTACCCCCTTCTGTGGAGCCAAAGTGGCTGATGGCGCTGACCAAGCTGTAGCAGCCTCCATCCTGTGAAGGAACACAGTTCAAGAGTTAGTTTCACACGCACACACACAAAACAACAGCACACACTGTACACATGTTTACTTTCACATGAGCCTGATTTTTGTGTTTCTGTTTTTCTTTACCTGTGTGGAGGAGACCAGCAGGTCCCTTGTCAGCCCGACAGGGTTATTAGCCTTCTCAAGCTCAAAGAAGGGAGAGTAGCGAAACCGCTTCAGCTGCAGGATGAGCACTCTGAGGGAAAAGGTATGAAAATATGAGAGGATTAATGTTGAGCCTAAAGACAAAGTGGAGCAACACATTCTCATCCTACCTCGTCAGATACTGACGCTTTGTCAGTGGACCTACACCTCAAAATATGACACCCTAGGCACCCCCCTGCGTCAGCTTTGGATATTCAGGGACGACATGATAACGCTTTTTACATGCATTGTGTCTTTTCAAAATACACTTCTGTTATCACAGGAGATGTGCTCGTTACGTGCATATGTTCTCTCTCAAAATAAACTTGAAACGTAGGTAAAAGACTTAATTTTTATGTTTACTTCCTTTCTATGTCAGGTTTAAGCAACTTAAGTTAGATGTAGACAAAAACCAACATGGTTTGGCTTAAAATAGGTTCAGTTGTTACTAATGTCATTATGTTACATACGTGACATGACACACTTCAGTAGCGTAGCCTGCTGCACACGCTAGCACACTATGTTATCAAAATAACTCCACTGACTTTGGTTTCACACTAGAAGTGAACAGTTTGCTCTGAGCTGAAAGTCCAGAGTCTGTTTGACCCATTCGCCTCCCCTCCTGCCTGCCCTATACAGACTATCTTTCCCTTTATACTACAGTTGTTGCAGGCAGCGTCACAAAGTGCTGCTGCCTGCTGCGTGTCATACTGCCACAAAGGGTGCCTCTGTGTGTTGGTGTCTGACGCTGAGATCAACTGACTCTCAAGGTTCCCTCAGGGTCAGTGGACCCCAGTTTGGGAACCACCCAGGTCAGGTGATCATTTATATCAGATGTGATGTCACTTACTGTGGCAGAGTGAGGAAGGATGATCTGCAGCTGGACTTGTTCCCTCCGCAGCCACACCTGAACTCCACCTCCACCTCCTGCAGAGCAGCACAGAGAAACAGGCTGTGTGTTATGAACACAACTACAACACGTCCACATGCTCAGACAGAGGTTGTTACAACTTTGATTCATGTGCAGATGTACTCACCCGAAGCGCTTGATGTCACTTGTTTTTTTGCTATGGAGATAAAAAAAACAAACAACCCAAACACATGGTTAATAAACAAGCAAGCGGCTGACAGAGCAGAGTGTGTGTTTATAAGTTGACCGAAAAATTGGAAGAACATGATTTCATTAAGGTCACTTAAAGTTAAAAATACGATATGTTAGGAAAAGTTTATCTATGTGAAAATATTAGTCAGTGAATACAAGAGGAATTAAGAAAAATGATCATCTGTTTATGTTCCTGACAGACACTGAAAGCAGCATGGAATGAATGTCACTACCTCCTCCCAGGGTTTGACGAGTCCGTCTTTCCAGCGTTGGTGATGTTGACTGGCGAGACGCGTTTTCTCTGTTGGAGGAAAAACAAACTTGAATTGTTCAATAATGCAAACGTAACAATTAACTATATCAGTACTCTCACTGAGTCCTGGCTGGTGAATATCTGATGACATCGGTTCTCTGAAACATACCCCGCAGTTGATCGACAGCCAACACCAAAAATTCCTCTTGGCTTCCTTCTGTGACGCAGTTTGAGCGTCTGAGGTGGTGACAGTGGGTCTAAAGAGAAACATGGTTGGTTATTTTACAGAGATAAATCATACAGACACTCTGTGTCCTTGTGCTCATCTCTGGGGTATTGTTGGGAAAATGAACGAGTTATTAAACAACATGTCTGTAGAAACAAAAACACACTCTGAATGAGCGTCTTACCTTTCCTGTGGGGCTGAAGGCCTCCTACCAGGAACACTATCCTTCTGTAGAGTGAAAACCAAAGCAATATTATGAGAAAACTGTTTCGCAGTCATTTACAACTAAAATGTTTAAATACAAATGTTACAGTCTACTAAAATGAGATTAATGTGAAGC
Source organism: Epinephelus cyanopodus (assembly GCA_026686955.1). Lineage (NCBI taxonomy): Eukaryota > Metazoa > Chordata > Actinopteri > Perciformes > Serranidae > Epinephelus > Epinephelus cyanopodus. Next base: position 34,463,326 of record CM048926.1, on the reverse strand, counting down.
TCTGACGTCAAACATACGTCAAGGTAACCGAAGAGGCGATTCCACCAGCTCTTCTTCTTTGGCTGTCGGTCCTCCCAAGCTGGCTTTGCTGAGACTGGAGCAGCAGGTCCATCCTGGACACCGCCACTGGTGGTTCAGAGAGACACAGTTAGTTTTTCTACTTTCAAGGCCAGATAAATGAATCATAAATCATTTGCAAGAATTGTTTCCAGAAAAAAATCACTCTCACAGTTAACACAATCACAAACAATTTGTGTCAAACTTAAATACTTGACACTAAAAACACTAATCTCAAACAGTTTCTACATGTTGCCTGTATATTCATTATTTTATTTTTTTAGCGCTCCAAGATTTTACCAGTTAAAAAACATTGCTTTCAAATCTCAGGTCTGCAGCTCTGCCACTAACTCTTAAAGGTTTGGATTACGACCAAGAAACTACATACTAAAAAATGTAAATACTTGTATTAATACTACTTTATGTCTGGTAAAATCCCTCTAAACCCTTAATAAAGGCTGCAAATGAAACAGACCACTGAAGTGTATTTTGTATTGAAGTGTATGTCCTTACCTTGTCTGATGGCTGGAGTGCTGTTTCTTCTCATCAGCCACAGTCTTCTTACAAGATCCTTGTTTCCTCTGTTAAGAATGAAGAAAAATAAGATGAACATTGACTGAAAATTAAAATGCCTTTATAGAGTAGTCCGGGAATGAGTCCTAAAACCTGAAAATGAGTTGGCATTTTTGCACACTTGGTTTCCTTGTCTTGAAGTCAGTTTTTTTTAATCTAGTTTTACAACAAAGACTTCCACAGGACGTAAGATATGTCAGTAAATATCCCACTTGTGAAATTTTCAGCCTTTAGGTGTCTTACAAAGGTGGCTGCTAATGAGTGATTAAATTAGACTACAGAGCATCATCACACTGACAGTTCACAGCCTTGCTGGGGTAGTGAATAAAGTCATTTAGATAACATTAGCTTTTTACTTCCACTGATTACATTTACACTTCAAAATCATAATCGTGGTGTAAATATGTGAAGATTATTTGCTGTAAAAAACACACAAGTATCATAAACTATTGTTCTCCTAAAATAATCAAATATAAGGGGAAAATCCCCTCTGCTTTTGTCAAGAGAATCATGGTAACACTATCATCTGTGTCTACAAAAACCCTCTAGATAGACTAATTTGACTGCAAGTATCGAAAAACGTTAAAACGATACGTTAAAAGCCATGGATCTACAGAAAGATAGAGAGACAAACCTTTCGGCCAAAAATACGTTGTCCGAGCATCTTCGAGGTGTTGTGGATCTCTTCTGAAGTTCGAGTCAAGCTGTGATATCTGTCTGCACTGTTCGACTGCTGAAGTCAAACTGACTGCTGCAACATTCCACTTGTATTTACAGACTTTTGGCCCCACTGCGTTCTGTTCCGCAACACATTCTGCATCTTTTAATTTTCATAATGTCAGCATCTCTGTTATACATTCAAACAAAAACAAACCACAAGCTACAACAGTTTCAGTCTTCTTCGCATTGACACAAGGAGTTGGCGACATGGAGTTTAAACAATGTACAAAAAGTGTCAGGTATAAACCAGAACACAACAACACATGAGATACACGTCAAATATATTGATACTGCTCAAAATCAATGCAATCACCAAAACATAACTGCTCTGTAATAAGATGGATTAAACCAGAAGGAACGACATTGATTGCAGAATTGTATTCATATATTGAGACTGGCCAGAACCTTTCACTGTGTTATGATGAGGTCAGCCACATGACACCTGTCACAGCAGTACGATATGTGGACAGGCGGCGTCCAGTGGAAGTGTATTTTAAAAAGACATAATGCATTTAACAGGCGTAAAATGACCCATCCCAGTGTAGTATATGATTTGCCACATTGCTTGATGCTCAGAGACTGTAAAAGTGCTCAGTTAGGGGCCCTGGTCAAGATTATGTCACAGCCTAGGTCAAGGACTGATAAGACAGGTTGAAGGATTGGATTCCTTCTAGATTTTTCTCTGTCACCTGTTTCATTTTGTTTCAAAGTTCATCAAAACAACCAACCTATATAAGCAGAAATTTGGGACTGTGATCAGGGCTGCCCCTGACCAAATTCGGGCCCTAAGCGAAATTTTATTCTGAGGCCCCCATCCCAAATGTATCATAGGTACAAAATGACCGTACAACAACTTGCCATTTAACTTGACAACCTTTATTGGCAATAACAGATGAACTGTTTACAGTAGTTTGGCTGTATGAGTCAAATAAAATAAAAAATTCAACCTGAAATAAATAAATAAATATTATATAAAAATAACTTCAAACTGAAATAAATAAACAAATCTGAGTCACAAATAGCCATCAATTACTCATCAAAAGAAAGTAACTTCCACCACCTCAACCCCCACCCTTGATTAAACACTGAAAATAAAATACAAGAGGGAGACATTTTTTTCTATTTTCATCTTATCTAGCTATATTTCTCTCTCTCCCCTCTCTGGGAGCGTCCTACCTCCCGCCCCGCACATACCCCCGAGGCTTGGGTCTCCCCCTCCGTGGAGCCCGCCCGCCCGAACGTCCGCGCACATACTCCTGAGGCTCTTTTGGACGACATGTCGACAACTCTTCACCTGCTGCAGCTCTGCCGGCGCACACCTCTGATTGTTCAGATGTCGAGTGCTGTCAATCATTGCAGCGATGCATGGGCGGTCAGGTCTCTTCTCTCCTTCCTCGAGCTGATTCTACGGTAGCGCATGTGTGCATCCATTGCGCATATGCGCAAATGCGTCCCCTCGCGCAAAGTGTGGCCCCCCATGGAAGATGAGGCCCTACGCACAGCGCGTGTTCTGCGTTTAGGGAGGGGCGGCCCTGACTGTGATTCAGAGCAGTTCATATTGGCTTAGGACTCTCTCTCAGGCAAGTGTCAGCTAACACAATGTACAAAATTAAAACGCAAAGGAATCTACCCAGTGTGAGTCGTATTTTTGTCTAAATGTTCTCCTTATTGTCAAAGTACAAATCTAATATTTAAAAACTGGGACTTAAATCTTGAATACAATAACACAGCCCTTTCTGATTTGAGTGTGGTCTCTGTGACAGTGGGCTCATATCTGGTCTTTTCTTTGACTGCTTGCTGGATGTTTGGTGATACAAATGCCTACTTCATACTACATGACATTTGCCCTTGTTTTCTGCTCAGTGACAGTTTTTGGAGACCCCTGACAAAAGCCTCAGATCAGAGGTAAATTAGTGCTGCGTGTGAACGACGCATCGCCTACACTCCCCAGATATCTATGGATCGGGGACAGAGGCAAAGACTGAGGACCAAGGGCCTTTCCAAGGTGTATGTTTGTGAGGAAGAAAGAGAGGGTGACAGAGGAAGGGGAATGGAAGGTGGAAGGTGGACTATTGCAAGCAATGTTTCTGTAAGTCATTAGCTTAATACCTTACTCAGAAGGCTGTTTGTCACTTTTGGATTTTTTCCTCGCAAACGCCCCCTGACCTCAGGCTGTGGTTGGACCTGCCCATCACATGCCATGCTCCTAGTGAAAGGTCTTGTAGTGTGTGACACTCTGTTGCCAGTCAGCCATGTAGTGTGAAAACCACAATGACTTCAAGTCTCTAGACACCTGGCAGGGAGATGCTGTCATGTTCCAGGGTGAGGCAAAGCCATTTCAGCCTGGAAATACCTCAAATCTAATTCAATTTCCCTGACAGTGATCACTGGAAGTTTTCATCTAATCTAATGTTTCCTGTTCAGAGAGTTTGGGTAGGTCACTCTGCTCTTTTTCGCCATGATTTAGTGACAAAACTCAGTCAACAGCCTGCTTGGTTTCTATAGAAACCATGTGGGGACAGGAAAATGGCCAGACCTCTTCTTCTACTTTCCTTCTTTTGTCTTGCCTTTCTTAAAGGCATTTGTTCCTTTGCAGCAGATTACTGTTTTACTCTGTGGTAGAGAATGCATGTTGATGAGGATAAGCATTGGTCCTTCTTTTTCTTCTTTCTTTCCTCCTGGTGTCCGACTCTAAATCCCCCCAAAGAGCAACAGCGTGCCACTGGCTCTGTGTTTCTGTTGTGTGTATGTGCCTCAGACGTGCCTTTAAATCTTTAGCCTCTTGGCAGAGTTTTCCGTCCACATTTCAATTTTTTTGTAAACCATGTTGTCCCATGGAGGCTGCAAGTCTGTTTCATCCGGCATCAACAGCGGAAAGGTGGCAGATAAACAGCATGCAGCAATCTACTAAAGGCAATGTACAATCCAAATGACTACATAAAATGCAACATCACTGTCGGTACTCTCTGTATGAACAATCAAAAATAGGTATGCCCGACACAATAGTAGGGTCAGAGGTTCAGATCTCATGCATTTAATACTGGATTTCATCTTTTGCCTGAAGTCAGTTTTATTTCCTTTTTGTAGTGTAAAAGAAATCTGTTTTTATTTGTTTTACAGCTGTTTAAGTCCTGTGCTTGCTGTATTTTTAAGCTGATAAATAAGATGAGAACCTGCAGTGAAAAATAACAAAATCCACCTCTTAAAGTTGAGGCAAGGTTGTTTTTCTGTCCAAACAACACTATAAAGGAACACTTCCTAAAAGTCTTTATATGCATATAGCTGAAAATGAATTATTAATGAGCATTGTGAGATAAATGTGGTGTTGTTTCCAGATTGTGTTGCTCTCTAGCTGACTTTCTAAAGTCAGTTTAAAACATTTTATGAAACATTTTTTTGACAAAGCTCTGAGTGTTGTGGGGAACAGCACGTCTTATGGACTGTTGACACACAGGGGTTAGCTTCTAAATGCAGGGACATATTTTGGTGCCTCATGGGCAATTAAATCAGGAGCCATATTATTATTAAAATTTCAGCAATCATAAGAAGTCACAGTGGCTTCATTTACATGCGCTAATGTTCCTTTATTTCTCCAAATTTTAATTTGTCGGTTGTGTAAACTGCATTTTCCCATAAAGATATTCCACATTAGGTCTTTTTCTGAATGTAGCATTTTCTGATTTTAAGACATATGCTGGTATTATTCTGGTTTAAATAGCATTCGTTGGACACACAGCGCATTCAGAACATGTGTCTCAATTGGACTTATTACTGCAGTTTGTGACACGGGCCCACTTGCCTTGACATGGCTACACTGTACACCAACCAACTTGCCAACAGTTTGCAAAGCTGGGGTAGAGATGCATTCCCAAAAGACAAGCCAACATTTCTCTTTGGAAGGCGAAACACACACCTTAACTCTTCCCCACTGCCTCCTCACTGACAGAGATTTATGCAGTATTGTATGCTTTCTCACCTCTGCTGCATACACAAGGTTGTTTAAAATCAAAAATAATTCAGAATCAGAAATATACTGCTAATATTAACATGCAATGGTCATTCCTGGCTCTGCAGCTGCATCTAAATTTGTCATTGAATTGTTGTCATAGTCTCTTTCCTTTAAAGAATCTTTACCATCCTTTAATAAAACTAAAGCTAATAAAAACCTGTGAGAATGCACCAGAATTCAGGAAATGGCATCTATTTCTTAAAAAGGTTTTCTGCCCCCCTCCCCCACATTTGGAAAGCTTCTGACGCCCCTGTCCCCCGCCAATTAACACTGTCAGCTCTGTTAGCACTGTTGTCTTGTATAGCGCTTGTTTGCACATCTCATGTGCTCTGAGTTTCCGTAGAGCACCTTTAATAAACGGTAAAATGAGGAAACGCTCAGCCATATTCACAATAAACTGGCAGAGGGGAGACGAAAAAAGAAAGGATAAAAATTGTCGGAGAAGACTGCAGTAGAATAGTAGAGGAGAGAGGACTGAAAGGACAAAAGAGCAACAGCGGAGGATGAAAAGTGCACGACAGGAGGTGAGGAGCAGAGAAGAAGAGGCATGTTGACTCCAGCCCTCTCATTATAAAGGTCATTAGTGGTTCCTCTCCTCTGGCGGCTGATTAATAACATCATTTAGATCAAAAGGCCGCTTAACTCAAGACCTCCGAATTATAGTTTAGAGAAAATAAGGTCATCAGAGAGAGGCAGGGAGTTGTGAGGCAGCTCTGCTGCAGTCAACACAACTTTCTGTCTGTAGTCTGCAGCTACATGATTTTTAAACAATTAATTGGAGTCTTTGTTAAACTCTAAAGCTTCAAAACTGAACAAATGTTTGTTTAGAAAGCAGCTGACTGCTCTTAAGTGCACTCAATATAGAGTAATAACAGACAGGAAGTGTTTTATCTCTTTGTGTCATCTGAGCTGAACCAGCCACTAAAGAAACATCTAAAACACCTCACCTCACTTCAGTTTGATTATTTATCCAGTCGCACCTTTTTCCTCTCGCCCCTCTGTCTTAACTTCATAAACCTGGCAGCACATTTGACGCTCTCTCTCTCATTCAGCGGTACACCTGGCTCAGTTTGAGTTTTAATCTCCCCTCTCGGCAGTCTTCATTATGTGTGTAATTGTCCTGTTTCTTTAGTGGCTGACTTTGCCTGCAGCTCAGAGAGCAGAACAGAGCTGCAGCCGGGTTGTTAATGACAGCAGAGAAGAGCCACAGAGTCAGACCGAAGGTTCAGGAGACTCACAGACAAAGTAACTGTTACCTGCTTCATTGATTTAATCAACCATAATAGACCATGGTGGAAACAGATGTTTAAGTACGCTTTTTCATGTTGCCCTCCTGGGTGCATGAGCACCACTGCCTGAGCGTATATTCCCATTAGATAAATCCTTTCTGCTGCAGCCAAAGCTAGCACTGTGCACATTATGCTTTGCATAAACAGAAACACAGCGATCCCTTGTCACAGTCATGGGAGGGGACCTGACTTGCCCTCCTCTGTTGCGGCGGGGTACTCAGCTGTCTTCCAGAGACTGTGAGCCTCCCCTTCCACCTTGCTCAGGCATCCAGGACCCAGAGGTGTGTGGGCCAGGGAGGACAGCTGGCTGTGGGATCCTAGTGCAGGCCAAGCCTTCAGCCTGGCTTCCCTCCCTCCTCCTGGTATTCTGCTGGACTACCAGAGGCATTAACCAAAAACTAAACCCAATTAAATGTATTTAACATAAAATTGCTGATACAGTCATCTGAAAGTGGGAAACAAAGTCTCGGAAATTTTCTCTTTTTTTTTTTTGAGGTCTCAAGGTTGGCAAGTTTGATGGTAATCATGCTGTATCTGTGTGTTGTCAGTTAGGATTGGTAGGAGTCGGGGTGAAGCTGAGGTGATTTGAAGAAAGCAGCAAAACAACAGCAGTCCTCATCTTCCCACTGACCGCACGTCCACTGTTCCCTCTCTCCTCTTCCTCTGGTTTCCTCCAGCTTCTTGTTCTCCTGCAGTTTCGTATTAGCTGGAGTTTTTCCTCACTGCTGTCTCAAAGGTTGGGTGTTAAGAAGCCCAGTTATTCTGGAGCGGTGTTTAACAGCTGTCCAAATAAACCTGAGTTGATCTGAAAGAGAGAGAGAGAGAGAGAGAGAGAGAGAGAGAGAGAGAGAGAGAGAGAGAGAGAGAGAGAAACAGCATGAGTTGCAGCAGGTGGGGAGAAACCCTTCACATCATATTAGCAGCCAGTTCAGCTCTGTTTTCACTCTTCATCTGGGATTCTCGCCTTTCCCTGTGCTCCTTTAACGCCTCAATAGTTATCAAATCATTAATCAAGCCTGTATCAAATCTACTCCCACAGAGCTCAGAGAGAGAGAGAAATGTGTGTGTGTGTGTGTGTGTGTGTGTGTGTGTGTGTGTGTGTGTGTGTGTGTGTGTCTGTGTGTCTGTGTGTCTCTGTGTGTGTGTGTGCTCTACCCTGCAGCTCTGAACATAAAAAAGGTCTCCATGTTGGGCCCTGGTGTTCAGAGCTCAAAGATTTCTCCGTAGGGGAAATGTTGTTAAATCATCTTACACCGTGTGTGGAATTAAACATGACAGGGTTCCCATTTCTGAATACACAACAACAACAACAACAACAACAACAACAACAACAACAGCTTCTCTGTACTGAAAGGCTACTGAAAACCAGGATTCATGATGCTATGGCAAGTTATGACCTGCTTAATTGTTAACTGCTTAACTGCTTAATTTTGGCACAATCTTAATGTATTTCTTTGGAATTTTTCCAGTTTTGTTCAGAGGTTAATCTCTTGACACATAACTTGTCGTTCTTTACTCTGTGTTTTAGATGTGTTTTATCAAAAAGTGCCAAGATTAATTCACGTGTAGGATTCCTTTGATGTTTGTCATCCAAGGTCATAAAACAAAGCAGTTTCACATTACTATTCAATGTTTCTGTGACGCTGTTGTTGGAGATGGGCTGCTAGCCCAGCACCTGCTTATGACTCCTCACTTAAGATCCAGAAGTTAAGGCGGTTTTAACTTGGAACTGAGTTATCGGCAGTGTTTTCTTTTGGCTGCTAATTAGCATTACCAATGGGAAAACACGCAAAGTTGTAATTGTAAATGTCCTTATCAAGAGCAAGTGTTTGGTTTGTTCATTCTGGAACATGGCGGACTCTGCGGACAAGTACCAGCTCCTTATGTAGATATAAACAGCTCTTTCCAAGGTAATGAAAATACAAAAATACTTACTCACAGGTGATTAAAGAAAACGTACTGTAAAACTTCATTTAATAACTCCGGGCTCATATTTACTTAACTCACCTAGTGTTTATTTGGGACAGGCGTCTATATGGAGCAGGTTTTTAATTCCTTTCAAACAAAACTGTTGCTCAGCAAAGATGGGAAGTACAATCAAACTGTTTATTTAAACCAGTATGAATATTGTAAAAAAAGTTAGGCTTCCAATAATAAATCACTTACTAGTCCATACACATTGAGTACAGCATACCATACCATGACTTAGTCATACCAAAAATTAGAAAAAACCAACAACATTGGGTCACAGGGGGAGCCACAGCGATCGGTCGCATTTTAGCCATTTTTAAGCATTTTTCTGTTGTTATAGCGCCACCCAGTTGCCAATTAGAGTTAAATTTCTCCAGTCAACTTGAGGCGTCCTGTTCTACATATCTACCAAGTTTAGTAAAAATCAATATGGAGGTTAGGCCTAGATAAGCTCAGTTTTAGTAAGTTTTCCAACTTTTGCCAAGAGGGAACTTTAGATATTGGTCCCTAGATTACGTTCACTGAGTTTCATGCAGATCGGTCAAACTTCCTAGGAAGACATCGATTTTAAGTGTTTTTCAAAACATTCAAAATGGTGGAAAATCTATATAACCAGAAGTTATGGGTTCTTAGGCAAATTTGTTCCTCATGAGGAGAGACATCTCTGTGCAAAGTTTCATGTCTCTACGACATACGGGGCATGAGATATGCCTATTCAAGGTTTGCAATTTCAATCGGTTGCCCTAGCGCCCCCCTTTGGCCAATTGATGTAATATTGCTTCATTCGCATCCTCCCATGACCCTCTACCACTGTGCCAAATTTCACATGGATTGACCGAGTCAGTGAGGAGAAAAACGTGGAAAACACACACACACACACACACACACACACACACAAATAAAAAGCTTGACAACTAGACCAGGTGTCTAATTGAGCAGGGGTTTATTTGTTATTTGTCAAAATGTGAAGCCACACTGGGCTAGTAAAAGGGACTGGGTGTGTAATTGGGACTAGACATTTAATTGAAGTTTCACAGTACTTATTATGTTGTATTCCATTTCTGCCAATGTATCCCTCTAAATCCTACACACTGGCACTTTACACATGTAATAAACAATTTTACATTCATATTGTTCCATATACTGTGACTAAAAATGCATACAAAGTAGGATCATCATTACATTGGTAATCCCTGACAACTGAGATGCTGCAGTATATGAAACATGAAGGTTTGATTACCGACCTGTCGGCCAGTTTCTCATTAAACAAGCCATGCAGTAAGCCAATTTAGAAAGATAATTCCTGCAATCCAGACTGCATAACATTCTACAGCTGACCTTACAAAGTACACACTGTTGCCTGCAGTATGCGTACATGGGACAAACTACTTTGTCATAACATTGCGTCTAGAACTTTGACCCTCTTGATCATATATCTGTTGCAGTCTGTAGCATGAAATTTGAAGTGAAAAGAAAAAGTATGTGATTTTGAAGGCTGCAGATCTTAATGCTATCACACAAAATGCCATGTGCGAGGTCAACCTGCAGAGCTCTACTGTTGTTACTTTGCAATATATGTAGTTTTAACTTTGCTCTCATTCTTATATGTCCTTTTGTTGTTGGTTATCTTTATGATTATTTTGTTCATTTAAACAATTCTTATTCTTATTAATACTTTCTGTTGGACTGGTCAGCAGTCACTTGAATGGGCCGTCATCCATCATCTCGGCTTCTGTCAGCTGCCAATCAGCTGTCATCTGGCGGCTCAGTCAATGTGGTGTATTGTCCTCTGTGCAGAGGACTGTGGGTCAGAATAGCCAGAAACTGCAAATGCGACTGGAGTCAGAAGAACATCCTGGTGTTTTTTTGCATACTGCACTTGACATACTATATATTCGGACATACTAAATATTTTTTGGCACAATTAATATGTTGTAGTATCTGATTTTGGTCTTTTAGAAATAATCTTTTTTATATTTAGAGAAGGTGTGCTCTACTGCTGAAGATGTGCAGTTATAATTGTATTCAGGTGCTGTTATATTTGCAAGTCTGCAGAGCTGACAGAAGGCAACTTGGCAAACAGAAATAAAGTTGTGCCCACACACTTTAGATGTTTCAATATTTTGTCTGATGTTTTGTTGATTTTCCCCTCATCCAGAGAGAAATTATATTTTATTCAGCTGTGCTCCTCTGGTTGAAATTACTTTCACTGAAATACTTTGAACTTGAACAAGGTTTGCAAAGTGCAGTTATCTGTCAAGCAAACTTTTGCCAATTTGTGCTTTCTTTTAAATGACACCCTGACACCAAGGCCACACTTTGGAATACCAAAAACAGTAATCTGTCTGCATGATAATTACATGAGAGGAAAAAGCAGGACAAGCCATGTAGCTATTAATGTGAACATTTTCACAACATTACAGCTGGCTCCCAGAGCTGAATCAGGAGGGGAAATGAGAAATGGTGTGTCTGCTCCTGACAGCCTGCATGCCATGTTAACTCGCTGTGTGTGGAGAGTGCCGCCCTTGAACAGACCACACAGACATTCCGCCAACATGACAGCGAACCAGAGCTCGAGCTGAAAAACATCTGTCAGCACAGCAACTAACAAACTCCCTCCCACTCCCTCCCACTTCCACTTCAGCCTGTTACAGTGTCATCTCTGACTGGATGATGTTCCGAGCAAGAAGCTAAAATGGGAGATAATTATAAGCTTTGGTGTAATAATGGATACATAAAATCTCCAGCTGCTGACATCATCCTGCACAAATGGGAGGACATACTGTATGATTTCCAACAGAGGGACTTACTGTATCTCATAAAACTGCAATGTAACTCTCCTTTAATCTACCACAAGATGAGGAAGATGAGAGAATTCTTCATTGATAATCATACACTTGAGACGAAATCTAGAAATAATGTAATACATACATCTGAATCTGGCGCAGTTACTCTCATTGAGAAAAAGTGCAGATATATTTCTAAAATTTAATTAAAAGTTCTGTTTGAAGCCTCCTCTGTCTCTAAAGACAGACACTGAATGTTAAACTGCCTCCAAGACACACACCAGCAGCCATTCACCAAGGAGGAGGATGAAGGAAATAATCTCAATAACAACTGGGAACACATTCAAGTGTTTTTTTTAATTTTCCTTATCATCTTATGCAAGTGACCATATGATACGCAATAAGATGAAAATTCACAAAGAAGGAATACATTAAGCAAGCTGTTAGTGGTGTGCCTGTGACAAAATGTTCCTCTTTAATCTGTTAGGGCTCTGTCACCACATGCTATTAGTGAGGAAATGGACATAAATGGTTCAATTATGGCTCTCTATGTGGAATTAACACTTTAATGTCTGCGTGTCTGGAGAACTAAATAGCCCAGTGCATCTGCAGCATTTACAATACAATCCAGTACATTGAAATACATCTAATGAACATCATCCAAACAAAGTGACAACAATATCAACCTAAACATCTTATGGATTTACTTTCTTGTTCTTTTAATGTTTATCTCTTCTTTTAGGAGTCCAGAAACACATCATGTCATGACTTACAGGCAGGCAGGTACACGTAACAGAAGCTGGAGAGCAAAAACACTAGGCATGAGAGTAACATCGCAACTGTGAGAAAATGGCGTGGAATGTGTGAAAATGAGCTGATTACATAGAGCAGGGCAGCGTGGGGAGAGTGGAAGCAAGTGAGCATGTGGTCACGGGAGTCAGGTGACTGGAGGAGGTGGAGAAGTCTGAGGGCATCTGGTGGACAGGTATGGAATTGCAATGAAATAGGTTTGGAGAAGTGAGACTGTGGCCTGAGGGAGGGACAGAGAGGCAGAATTTAATGCCACTGCATTTTAGAGGGGAACATTGTGCTTTTTACTCCAATTCATTTATTTGACAGCACTCTCTCTGTTTGTCAGACCACAAATGAGACAATAATTAGCTAGGTAACGTTAGCCACCCTACCGTCTCTTCACCTTGCTCTCCGCTGCTGTAGACTGCTTCCCTGGGAGGAAAGCGGGCAGCAGCTTGGAAGACGAAACTTTGGTCAACAACTGTAGAGGCTGGAATTTGGTCCCAAGTGGCTGGTGGTCAGTGCCGGGTCTGACCTGTTGATCTGGCCGGGAGTTGGGATGTCCATTCCTCTGAGGCTGGGGTTTGCGCCAGCTGGATTCACGTTGCAGCAGTCGCTAACTGAGGTTATGTCTGTCAGAGGGACAGCTGCTGCCCACTCTTCTTCTGGCAAAATAGGGTTTATTGGCAGAGTGTGAGGCAGAGGACACACCATGGTTTGAATGTTAGCCAGGCCTACATAAACACAAACTTGAAGCTGCAGCCGTGAGCCTTTGACTCTGGTTAGCAGAATGCTAAATTATTAGCAACATTTTCTGTCCATCTTCAAGTTTTATTTTGTTTATTGTCAGACTATCTTTTAGACTCTTTTTGATAAGTCCGTCTTCCTTTTTTTTGGTTGCTTTACAGTGTAAGCAGTTGTTGCCATTGTTGGAAAAGCAACTTCCTTTGCAGGATTCTTAGCCACTGAATCAGATTTTCACCAAAGGGACATGCACTTGCATCTGCATTTGTAGAGCAGTTAATAAAAACATCCTCTCTCTGATAGAAAGGTCAGCTATCCAACCTTTTAGGATGTAAAGAAAATTCCTAAATATAACAAAAAATACTAATAAAGTAAGTGGCCTACCTTAGCTTTAATAACAGGTGCATTTTACCCATGTATTTTATCTAAATTTTTCTTTCTGATGACTCACAGTGGATCGTGTGCACTGACAGGACATTATACCATTATCGTTTTTGATATCCATTTCAGCTCTTTTGTACTGATTGTTAATCTCATTTTATTCATAACAGAGCAAAAAACCCAACTCACGTATCTGCAGCCACTGATGTGTCTGAAAAAATGTATGACTGCAGGTAGACAGATCTCAGGTGTTTTCACACGGACACAATGACTGCCCTGCTCCTGGGTTCATCAGCGGCTCATCAAAGGATTAGATGACTGAGATTCGACCTTGATAAACATCAGAGAGAGAGAGGGGGAGTAAATTTGTGTGCGCGATATCCCCGAGGAGCTCCATTCAGCAGCTGAACACACAGCTCCAGTGTCCCATCTCAGTTCATTGACCTCCTGCCAGCTGATGAAACCTACTCGCTCTTTTATTCCCACACAGACACCTGGAAGGCTGGTGTGTCGGACAAAAACAGCCTTTATCCCTCTTCTTCTGTCTCTCCTTTTTCCCTGTTACTCTTTCAGTCTGTCCATGCTGGAATACATTACATGAAAGTTGGCTGATTGTCCCAAACATCTCTTTTTTAGTCTCATAGCTTTGTCTCGCCTTCTCCTATTACCTTCCACTATTTCCTTTATCTTATTTGCTCTTGGTTGAAGCACATTATTGTACCTGGCAGCAGTTTGATTACACTGAAAGCCTTTGTGTGTCCTTGAGGTGGTTGTAGCCCCAATTGTGTTCACCAGGAAGAGTTGAAATATACCTTAACTCACATGAGGGGAACATAAGTCATCAATCTGCACAAAAAAACCTCTTACATGTATGTTTTAAAATGTATTAGACAGGGTAGTGCTGAATCATTTTTGTAAACAGCGGCTGTGGCTCAGACTTGGAGCGGGTTTTCCACTAATCTAAAGATTAGTGGATCGATCTTTGAGCAAGATACTGAACCCCAAATTGCTCCTGATGGCTGTTCCATCAGTGTGTGAGTTTGTTAAAACTAAGTAGCAGGTGACACTTTGTACGGTAGTCTGAGCCACCGGTGTATGGGTCAATGTGACTCGTAGCGTAAAAAGCGCTTTGAGTGGTTGGAAGACTAGAAAGGTGCTATACATGTGCAGGTCCATTTACCATTTAAGTCCCTGCCTCCATCACTGACAGAACTGCTATTTTTCTAAAAGTTGAATTTGACCATTGTGCTGGTGAAATCAGTCTTCTAATATCTACGTATTTGAAACGGACAAGTTGTCTAGGCTAATTATGTGGCAGTACTTCTCAAAAAGTTTCTAGGATTATAATGATGATTTATTCAATCAATCAATCAATCAACTTTATTTGTAGAGCGCTTTTCCTGCATGGACATGCAACACAAAGTGCTTTGCAGAATTAAAAACAATTAACACAAGAAAGAAAAACAGTTACAAAGAAAGCCCCTCCCTCCCACCCTCCATACTAGACACACACACACACACACACACACACACACACACACACACACACACACACACACACAATCTCACACACAATAGGGAGACATGGCATGGCACTGAGGATCAAGGAAACGCCACCTTTGGGGTCGTCCACACTGGGAGGAGCAGCAGGCCGTGCCATCGGGGAGACCAGCACCCAGGCCCCCTGACTCCGACAGACAGGTGGACCCCCACATCGAAGGGAGGAACCACCAGCCGGCCGGGCCGAAGGGACCCAAGGACAGCACCCCACTAGCAGACCCGACACAGCTCCCAGTGTGGAGGACCCCCCTGAGGAAACACTGGAGTTAAAAGCTAAAGACTAAAAGCATAAAATAGGACTAAAAGAATAAACAAAATAAAATAAATACAGTACCAAAAATAAAATACGTAAAATTATAAATAAAATAGAATAAATAAAGTACCAGTGATAAATAAAAACAGAAAATTATTAAGATTAATATCGTCTTAAAAAGCAAGATAAAGCAGCGAAATAAAATACAACAGAACCAGATAAGAACATAGGAAGAGTTTAAAATTTTAGTTCAAAAATTTTAGTTAAAAGCCTGATTAAAAAGGTGTGTCTTTAAACTTCTTTTAAAAATATCAACAGTCTCTGCAGTCCTGAGGCTCTCCGGCAGGCTGTTCCACAGGTGGGGGCCATAGTGGCTAAATGCTGCCTCACCATGTGTTTTTGTTCTGGGTTTTGGTATGATTATCACTTATTATCGATGACGAAATAAATTCTACTTTGAGAATAATGTAGAAATATTTAATTCAAAAGTGGCTTCTGTTTTAAACTTGCCACTTCTGGTCGATTATACATTTTTCAAAAAGTTTAAGAATTATTGTTAAAGGGACAGTTCACCCCCAAAGTCAAATATCCTCTCACCTGCAGTGCTATTCATCAGTCTAGATTGTTTTCTTTCGACAAACTATACCTACCAACCTTATCACCGTGCAGAAGGAAGTTTACATCTAATGCTAGCTCACCTAGCACCACTGAGCTAACTAATGTTACAGCTCGGCAGAGGAGGACGCCATTAATATTTACGTCTCACGCTGTGTCGAGCAGGAGCCTCTTGACAACAAGTAGATTGAAACATTTCACACAGGCTATTTAGGTGTTTCTACCGACCAAAAAGACATTCAGCTAGGGGCATGGAAATGGGAAAATTCATTAAGAGCTGCAAAATATAAAAGATCAAAAGGCTTAAATATGTTGCATTGTTTGCAATTTTCTTTTTGCAGAGCCACGTTCACTGAAACTATAACTAACTATTAACTAACTGCTCACTGCTCAAGTAATTATTATACTTGAACAGCAACCCCTGAATCATAGAGTTAGAAACCATTGAATAAATATTACATTGTTTTCATTTTTTTTTTTTTTGGAACAATTATTTTCAGGCATTGAAATGCTCAAGGGCACCTCAGCAGTGCCTAGGAGGTGAACTGGCACCTCTCCAGCCACCAGTCCACGCTCTATATTTGGTCCGGACAGGGGACTCGAACAGGCCCTCCGGTTCCTAACCCAAGTCCCTATGGACTGAGCTACTGCCGCCCCCTAACACAATGCTTAGCTTTTTATACTTATGAGGTCCCGCTAATCCCAAATAGCTTGGAGAAATTATTAATGCATACTAAACACAAGCAGAGGTCTCAGTAGGTTAAAATCTTCTGTATGTATACAACCTACTACATCCTGAACAACTGTGACACTCATCACTGTTGAGGCGGCAGAGGAGACAGAGAGACAAGAAAGCCATTTTCAAATCTGACTTGGCTTCAAATTGATTCTCTGCTCTTTGCTCTGGTCATGTTCTCCTCTTCTTTACCACGACTGGCACGTGGAAAACCTGTGTCTGCTTTAATCTCTTCTCCCCTCAGCCAGACAGCAGATAGACAGACAATGCCGTGCGGGCTGGAGGTGGGGGATAAAGGTCACGATTGAGATGAAGAATTAATGATTTTGTTTTGCTTCTGTACCACATTCTGCTTGTCTGAGAATTATTTTATTTTAATTCCTCCCACAGACAAAGTTGTCTGCCTTGTCAGTGTTGCTGCAAACTCTTCAGCGGCTTAATTAGTGAGACTGAATCATTTATGTATCTGTCTGATGAATTCTGGAATAATCTCCCTTGATAAGTTTATGCTTATCAGTATGATGTGTTTACAACGTCTTAATTAGTTCGTGTCAAATCAGTTTCACTTGTCAGTTAAAATTATGTACTTTCTTTAATTTGACATAATTTCGTCTTTAAATTTCAGAGACTCAGCACTCAAACTGTTGCATATTCACACGCATCACTGTCAGCCCAGTGCATTGCATTAATGTGTTTATGTCCATCAAATGGATGTGTTTACTGTATATCCAATTCCGTATAATTCAGTCAGCTTAGTGTCAATCACTTAACGCCTGTCTCAGTTGGAAACATTTTCAGTCGGATCAGTCTTAACCCACAGGAATGTTGTTGTAAACAATAAGTCCAGGATGTGTCAGTGTCTCTAACAGCTTTGCCAATATTGCCAGCAGCGATGATGAGTTTGCATAAACAGAAATGTTGTGGTTGGTGAGTGTGTGATAAGCCAGCAGACGACCAAACCAGCCTAAATTTAAAAAAAGGCAGCAAATTATGTTTAAGCATTTAAATTATGTTTAATGTTTACCATACGCTGGTGAACAGTAACACAAATAATCACAAAATATTTCTGCTGAAAAGCTCAATGTACGGTAGCCAAGACCTGCCATCACCGCAAATAAAAAAACGCTGCAAATAAAAAGAAACATCACGATGCAAATAAAAAAGCAATGATGCAAATAAAAAAAGCAACGATGCAAATAAAAAAGCCACAGCGGAAGTGAATTACCGGGGACTATTATTGCAGATGCACAGGTTTGATATGAAGCTGAACTGGAGGATGCTGGTGTTCCTCCATCTGTATAGTATAGACGAATTCGGCGATTGATTTGTGTATGCCGCCATTGCTGCGGTGACATGTGCCAGTCATCAATTCATTATGCTGTCATTGTGAGCTGACTCTCTACAATGACAGCATCATGAATAGCTGGATTGATGATGTTAGACAGTGGCCTCCGGTAACTGATGAAGGTATCTTAAATGAGCACCCATATTAATTTAGAAATTAATGTTTGAGCAATAAGCAGGAAAGATTAGAGTAATAGGGAGATAATAGACTGTATCATTAAACACTGTGTAACGTTAGCATACGTTACGTGTGCTGACGTTAGCAAGCTAGCAGCGTGACATTTAATCATTATGGACAGGCTACGTGACCATGGTCGTCTAAAAGGCGGTGTATCCTGAGCTCAGGTAATTTTGACCCTCAATCAGAAACCTGTAATTGCCGTTTTTCTGGTCATCAGAGGCCAGGCGATCAATAAAATATTCTTGAATACCTAAAACAAAACACAAACACGTGTTGTTGTTGTTTTTAGTCACGTAGCCTGTCCTTGCTAACGTCAGCACGCATAACGTATGCTAACGTTACACAGTGTTTAATGATACAGTCTATTATCTCCCTATTACTCTAATCTTTCCTGCTTATCGCTCAAACAAATGATTAATTTCTAAATTAATATGGGTGCTCAT
Source organism: Epinephelus cyanopodus (assembly GCA_026686955.1). NCBI lineage: Eukaryota > Metazoa > Chordata > Actinopteri > Perciformes > Serranidae > Epinephelus > Epinephelus cyanopodus. The sequence goes on along the minus strand of CM048926.1, from coordinate 34,444,872 downwards.
TTAAGATACCTTCATCAGTTACCGGAGGCCACTGTCTAACATCATCAACCCAGCTCTTCATGATGCTGTCATTTTAGAGAGTCACTTCACAATGACAGCATAATGATGAATTATGAATTGATGACTGACACATGTCACCGCAGCAATGGCATCGCCGCATGGCGGCATACACAAATCACTTGCCGAATTTGTCTATATTAAACAGACGGAGAAACACCAGCATCCTCCAGTTCAGCTTCATATCAAACCCGGGGCTACATGGCCTAACCATATATATAACACACTTATTTTTTCGTTCTTTTATCTTATCATTTTTCGTCTTCTTCTTACTTTTCTCTCTTCTTCTTCTTTCACATAAAAAAAAACATGTGCATCGGCAATAATAGTCCCCGGTAATTCACTTCCGTTTTGGCTTTTTTATTTGCATCGCAACGTTTCTGTTCTTTCCTAACATGCTAAATCAGCTGAAAAAAAGCTGACAACTATTGTCAACAATGCAGGACACACCACTAAAAGTAGGATGACCGCCTGCTCGGTGTGTCAGTGCCCTTAGCCCTCATCAGCAGATGGATTCAGTGTGGAGATGGTTCAGATATCATCACACTGCCTATAAAGAATGTCACTCATCTTCACAGTTTAATGAACTCCAGCCACTAATGAAGTGAAATGCAGCTGACAGCTCTAAAAAGTATTACACGTGTTGAGTTCATAATTTTCACTGAAAAAAGTACCACTGAAATCATGAAACAATAATCAGATCACGTAATCACAAAATGTTAAACATTTTCATTACATTATCAGTCTACAAGGAGCCGCACATCTGTTACTGTTTTATTCATTATGCATTGCGTTGCTTGGCATCTCATAAACACTGTCACGTGTGTTTATGGCATTAATTTTTACTGTCTTTCTTATCTTTTTGGTTGTAATATTTAACTTTGTACAATTAAATCCATCTTCTTTCCTTTACATTTTGTTTTCTTTCATGTAAAGCACTCTGAGCTGCATTTCTTTCTTTCTTTTTTATCTTTCTCTTTATTTCATGCCTCCACTTCATTTTATACCAACAGCACACTTTGATCTCTAAAAACAGCGACAAAAGAATATTTTTTTTTATGCAGTCCATTTTGTTTTTGCATGCGTGACATGGAAAACTTTTCAATCTCTGAAGAAGGAGCTTATGAGGTACAATTAGCCTGCCGGGCCATTAGTCTGCCAGTCAGGCCTTGACGAGGCGACTCACTGCAGGGCCTAATGAGGCTTGTCGGAGCCAAGGGCAACTCAGCTGACATGGGAAACCACACGATTTATTTCTTTGAAACTTAACGGTCAGAGCTGACAAATCATCTCTGCTGATGGTGATATGTCAGAAGAAATTTTCATCTCATTCTTTAGTGGTCTTATAAAAGTCTTTGTTTAAAAAAAAAGTTTAAAAAAAAAACAGAGAGAGAGACAGAGAGAGAGAAAACGACCTGCCTTTCGATCTGGAGTGGAAAATAAATTAACGCCTTTCTGAAAATACTGGGAATACAAGCTGTTTTTCAAAACACGTCTTTCAACCTTCAGTGCCAAAACAGCCTCAGCAATTAACACGCTCTCCTTCAGTTACCTCAAAAGCGATTTAGTTTCCTTTGTCACATATCAGCTTTTGGATGGAGCTGAAACAAAAGGATTGGATTTAGTTTACAAGGATGTCTTTGTGTGTTTTGGATTAGCATATTTTAAGAAGGTGAAGGCTAAAGAGGACGTTTGAAAGGCCTGATTTCCTCTTTGTTTTATCAAAGGTCATTGAACAGGATGTGGTGACCTGCCTGGACCTGACCTCTGATATCAGGGAAGAGGATTCCCATGAGATTAGGCATTAAAATCACACAGAGAAATCATTAAGCTCTTATTAGCTGCATCGCTAAAAGCTGTACACATCAATAGCAGGTCTGGGCTTTGTGCCATACAGCCTCTTTAAACCTACGACACACTGGCTGATATTTAGGATTTACAGCAGGAATTCACCTCTCAAAGGAAGTAAATCACCAGCCTGAAGATGTGAGGAGGCAAAGCGTCCACAAATGAGATAATTGTTGTGTGTAAGCGAGGGCTCAGAGAGGACATTGATGGGAGTCGAGGCGTTGATAATTCTTTCAGGTACAGGCTTTGGTTTGCTGTGATCTCAGTATTTTTATCTCCCTCATTCATATTCAAGACGAGACGCTTGGACTGTGTCAAATGGATGATAATTACACAGAGCTGAGAGAGTCTTACTTACTACAGCCAATGTGATGTGACTGAACGTAGTCCAGCGCTTCTTATGGGAGGACTGGTTGGACATCAATGTTCCACAGTCCTCTGCTCTTTCATTACAGACTACCATTGGCAGTTTTGAATGAAACTTTGATTCTGTGTACTTCATCAGATGAAATGAGGATTACTTTTAAAGATCAATCTGTTCATAACAGAATATCTCACAAGCGTTATACAAGAGGGCTGCTGCTGGATCAAATGAAAGAGCCAATCCAGCTCGCTCTTACTGAAAAACAACCACATGGTTTGACTTTGCTCGCAACGGTTTACGACCCAGACTTGTTTCTTGTGAGGTGGCACCCTCAAATTGCCGTAATAACTATTACAGAGGAGAAAGAGACGAAACGTAGCATAAAACGCAACAAAGTTATCTTGAACAAAAAGCAAAGACGTCCCAACAGGGTTAGTGGGAGGGACAAATAATCACAGGACTTTAACACAGGAGTCCAGTGTTCATGTCCCAAAGTCAACGCTGACTTCTTTATATAACAACTAAGATTAGTATGCTTGTATGAGTAGCATGCTATGCTAGTGATGTACGTGATGTTTAGTTTGTGTTATATACATCACATTATGTTAGCAGCAGGAATAGTTATTTATTGCCAAACCATGTTTTTTTCTTAACAGAAAAAGATCCAGATTTGGAGCGTTACTGCAACCATGTCTTGATGTTAAGGACTGCAGTTGTTAAAATGTTAAGTCGCAGTGGTTGTACAGCTATGAGAGACCTTTTTTTCCTCTCTTTTTTTTGTTAATTAACATTTAAGCTTGAAAGCTTTAAGGGGTTAGTTCATCATTTGGGAAACTGACTTGTTCGCATTCTTTCCAAGAGTTAGATGAAGAAATCAATACTGGTTAACTTAACAAGAGTGTCAGTGACCTTCTAATCTAACTCTTGCAAAGAAAGCAAAGAAGCTCATTTCCCTAAATGGGAAAACCAAAAGTATTAACCCCTTTAAACCTGCAGGTTCTGCAGTTTTACAGCTGAACATCTACACCCAGTGGAAGTTGAATCCTGAGACATCACGGGCATATTACAGGAATTTAGACTTCACAGGGATTCATTTATTCTCTATTTAAAAGGTCATTATAAGGGATATTTCTTCTGTAAAAAGTAATAGTTGAAACTGTTGTCAGTGTACAGAGACGCTATTTATAGAAAGACATGTATACTTACATGACTAGATATCTCTAGAGGAAAGTAGGTATGTTTTTCTTTAATTTGAGTGAACTGATTCCTTAATGCTGGTAAACGCATGTTCCCGAGAGTTTGCAAGAGGGCACAGTTTATTCATCTAAATTGATTTTTAATTACTTTACACAGCATTCATTTAATCACAATTAAGATTCTGAACTGCTGAATGTCAACACAACAGTGTCAGTTTTCATTTTAATATTTATTCATCACACAAAGAAACTGACGATGTGGTGTGAGATTTTGTTCTCTCTCTCTTTTGTCGGGTCAGGGCATTAATTAATTCTACCGTGACAAAAAGGGAATATTAAGCATCTAATTAGTCCTGGCAGAACGTAAATGAGTGTTGCTATGAATAAATGACCTGCTGAGTCAAGGCTGCTATTTTACACCTATGAGGGGAATTAAAATGCATTTGCAGGTTTCACCTTTAGAGACAGAGGGAGGGATAACATAGAGGGAAGATGTAAAAGCAGAAGACCAGTTCCACACCTTTATGGTCTTGTTAAAGCTGTCCTCTCTCCTCTTCTCAGATTACCATATTACCACATTATTTGCCTTCCTGGCCCTAAAGCAGAAATAATCCATTAACCCTTTGAACCTGCAGCCACTGAAGCACAAACAGCTCCACTCTGATTCAGTGGAGTCATTAGCGTCTCCATTAATTCTTCACACTCAGCAGTTCAGCTCCTGTAGACAACTATTCAAACAGCCGTGGACTAAACAAGCACGTCTTCAGTTACTGAGAAAAAGCTCATTATGGCAGAGTGAATCAGTTCCTCCTAATATCCAGCATGGAGAGGAAGTCACAATTCAAATGAAGCTGTGCAGGTCAAGCATTAAGAGGCTGAACCAACAGATGATTGGTGACATTTTGATGGCGAGCGCCAAGACTGTCCCGAGCTCTGAGAAGTGTTTCAGCTCACAGATAAAAATGCTGAATTGTTGTATGATTGCTTGACCCTTGCTGCTGATGGGAAATGAGGTGTTTAACTTACTCTGTGTAAGTCAGGGAATTCGTGTCAGAGTAGATCGACTCTGAGTTGTGACGGGACTGAGCAAGAATCTGACATGAGGTAAAGAAGCATCTGATAGTTTTACGTTAAGATTTCAAGAGCTTCTTCGAGGAAACTGCAGTGCAAGGTTTCATCATCCGAGGCTTCATTAAATCTTGTTGAGTTTGATGTTCCATCCACATTGCTGTATGATATATAGGGCTTCAAACGTGACAGGAAATATTAAGCTGAGCCTTAAAAGTCCAGTGTGAAGGATTTAGAAGCATCTTTTTGAGGATATGGTTTATAATATTCATAACTATGCTTTCATTAGTTTATAATCACCTGGAAATGAGAATCATTCTGTTTTTGTTAGCTTAGAGTGAGCCATTTATATGTACATGCCTACAGAGTCTGCATATTGTTCTACCATAGCCAAAAATGGACATATCAAACACTGGCTCTATAGATAGGGCCATTCGCATTTTCAGGTCGGCCATTGTAGTTCTCCTACATGCTTGGCACACATTTCAAGTTTCAGTTCAAGCTCAGTGAAAAGATTCTTTCACTTGTGGTCACATCTGTGGTAAACCTTTTGATCAATATATCCACAATTCAGCTGCCCATCTTGTCACACATTCTTGCACCTGTGACCACAGCAACCCCGGTCTTCATAATCTCCATTGGCTCCCCATCCCCCAGTGCATCCACTTCAAACTCCTCCTCATCATCTATAAAGCCCTCCACATCCTGGCTCCCCTCCTCCTCCACTGGCACACTCCCTCCCGCACTCTCAGGTCTGCTGATGTCAACTTCCTGTGCCCCCACCAGGACTAACGACTAACTGCTAGCACTTTAAGATGATTGCATCAAAATTGTGTACTAACAGTGGGAAAAATGAATATGATGTGACCAAGGTTGCCCAAACCGACAAAATTATCACCAACTCATTGCTCATTGTTTTCGTTTTACCGCTTGTAACTTTATCTTTGTTCACTTTCATGGCTCTCATTCACACTGTTTCCAAGAGCAGCAAGCAGCTGTATTCAGCTCTGATAAATCAACTGTATGCTACTTAACCAGCAATAAATCTCAAACAGAAAAAGTGAGCAACTACTTGGTAAAAACAGGTGGAGCATTTTGCAGCTGAACAGACAGATAATTTTCTCAGGAGTTGTTGGCGTCCACACCAGTGGACTTAATTGATCAGGTGGAAACAAACACAGCTCAAAATGAATCATCATGTTGCTCGATGTCTGCTCGATGCAAACAAAATCACATCCTGACTGGTAACAACTGTTGCTCAGAGGTTTTGGAGAGGGAGCTGCATGGAAATGTCCTCACCTGTTGTGGAATTGAGGTCAAAGCTTTCACAAGGTTTGTTTGAAACGCATCAGCTGAGGACGCACGAACACCTTGTGGCATCTTACATCCTCCCCTTCCCTCTCTCCCTCTCACCCTCTCTCCCTCTCTCGGTGGTCAGTAATAGATGTTTACATGGGAGGAGAAATAGTTTGCTCAGATCAGCGGCTGCTGTCAGCAGGAGATTGGTGGAGGGGAAACTAGTGTCAGCTGTGACAGGAAGGAGCCCCGCAGAGAAAAATGTCCAACACTGACAGGAAGAAAGAGGAGGAGTGAGAAAATGAGAAGAGAGAGAATGAGCTGATGAGAGACAGACAGATGGAGAGGAAGACGACAGCATAGACACAAAAGAATGAGGAAAAGAGGCAGAGGAGGAAATGACATATGTGAAGGAGAAAATTAATCGAAATGGAGAATGTAGCCTGAGGCAGCGCTAAATGCATTAAGAGTTAGTGAAGAGCAGGAAATTATGTTATTACCAAGGAGTGTGAAGCAGGTTATTAGACATGAATAATTGTTCAAATGTATATGTGGGCACTTTCCTCTTTATAGGTTTGGTCCCTGAAACCAGAACTGCAGCACTGCGGTACTTGAGAAAATGACTGTGATACAACCTGGGATACAAAGCACACAGACCAGTCGGATTTCTTCAATCCTTCATTTTACTTTGAGACTGTTTTCCTTCAAGAAGAAATTTAGTCACACAGTTTGGAAAAGTAAGGGGATTTGGGTTAACATAAGCATTCTGCAATTTGAAAATAAATCTTTTCATACCATTTTATAATGTTTAAAGGGTTTAAAAGGTGTTTTCTAGGTGTTTAATCCATCACTAGAACTCTTCCAGTGAGCAGTTCAACCACTGAGCTTCTGCAGATGTGTTGCCTGACCAAATCAATTTCATTTTCAACCATCTCTTTAATGAGACACTGTATTGTCTTCACCCTGTACCCTCACCCTGTAGTCATTGCCTGGCCCACAGCAATTCTAAAACTGCCTAAACTTTGGTGACTTTAAATAAAGCGGAAGTGAACACAATTTCCATCCCTTCTTCCTTAAAATGAACACCAATTCTAACTTTTAGTTAAACTTTCAGGACTGGTTCACACAGCTGCTGTCTTATTTTTCGGTGTAGGGGCTCACTCAGACCAACTTTTAGAACCGAAAAATTTTAGACTTAAATCAGTAGATTTTAATGTTGTGATGGGAGGACTTACAGTGGAAGAACAACCCAATGAATGTTGTTTCTGCAAACCATGGATCTGTTACATTTACATGTAATTACAGCCGCTTTGTTATGGTTAGGAAACGATCATGTTTTACAACTTAGCGATGCTGATCTTTGAGTGAAGACAGGACGGAGGAGTCCAAGATGAAGGGATCTCTAATAAAGCTTGTGTTGCATAATCTGGTATTATATACACCTGAGGCCTGTACTACAAAGCAGGATTTTGAGTTTGCAAGGTAACTTAAGGGTTAACTGTGGGTTTTCAGCACTATGTAGCTGGTTCTCCTTTACTGGGAAAATCACCATGGCAACTAATGCTGAACAGCTAACCTGCTCCGGAGCAGGTTAACTTCAGAGTATCGGATCACAGCCTGTCAGCACCCTGAAATCTGACCAATCAAATCACTGTAGAAAGAAGTATCCATGACCGGAAATCCGCAGTGACAGGTAAAAAAGAATAATCTATATATTGTTATAGGTCAGTAGAATCATTTCATTTTTTCAGGGCTCTATTTTCACTGGTTTCAGAGCTTCTAACAAACAGAAAGATTGTTTACACACTAAACATATGTTTAGCGGTATTCTCAAGGCGAAGGCGGGGGAAAAAAAGCTGCTCAGCCTAGATGGACACCTCTGCAGCACACGGCCCCGCCCCTTTGGCCGCTGCAAGCGCCTGCTGGAGCTGGCAGTGTGAGCAATGTCAGGGACCAGAGCGTCTGCAGGTGACCATGAAGCTTTGGTGGGAATGCACAGTGAGTCTCAGGCGACGGTGTATTTTTGGATAGTGCTCACAGTATCTCTACATTTTATTGAGTATTTTTACATTTTACTGTCTCAGACATTTTCTGTACTGTTTCATCTCATATGATATGAGGTACTTCATTCATGGTTCTGATGATGTTGCTTCCGCATGAACGTGCTCCAGGCTGGATAGGAAAACACAGAGTTGACTGAACTTGACCCCGTTTCCCAGAGTGCTATGTGCATCATAAGTTGTATCTTCCCAGAGTCTCCTTAGTTAAGATATATCTTCTGAAAGGTATAACTTGGAGACCTTCGAAGAGCGCTAAAGTACAGTACATCGAAACTGGGAAACGGGGCCCTGGTTGATAAGCAGCTTGGTATCCAGATGGCCAGTGTGACAGGTTTGTCAAACCAGATAATGAAAAGACATCTTGGGTAAGTTGAACTGGCTTCATGGTACAAGCCTCTGCTCTGCTGAATAGAATCATGCCAAGTGAGCTTTCCCCTTTCTGTCCATTTTGCCTCAGATCAGTCAGAACTAATGATACCCTTTGTCACTAAACCACAAAGCTTCCAGCACTGCCTTTACTGTGGTAATGAATTTCTCACTTTCTTGCCACTCTCTGGTGTGACTGGGCAGTCAACCCAAACTTTGAATAGTGCCATCATGTTGTCCACTAATCTGTTCTCTGTCCTATTAGCTGGTTCACTTCTTGGTCTCGTCCAAATCCATCAGTGTTCTCAGAGCATCCAGTAACCTGTAGACAGTCACTCTCTTCTAATAGCAGGTTTAGTCCGCTGACCCTCTCCTCATCATTTCACACTATTGAGTCAGTTTCTCTCTTTTAGCGGCGTTTTGTTCCAGATGAGGGCAGCTGTCAGTCACAGCTGACGGGTCAGAGATGCCCAGGGGTTGTTAGGACTCTGAAGCCTCCCATTGTGAAGCTCAGGGTCTAATATCACGCTTCACAACACTCCTCAGGGATGCCCCAAAATCAGTCATTCAAACGGGCACTCGCCCGCTCAGTCGTTCATTCAGTCCTGCGGCGAAGCTTTGGGCTAATGTCATGCTCCAGAACACTCGCAGGGCCCGAGAGCCATGAAAATAGTGAGTTAGTTCATCAGCCAGTAAAACAGTGATACAGTCAGCCCTACAATATTATAACCTCGTACCAAATGTCAATACAATTTGCTCAGTTTTAACACATGAACACAGTGCTATAAAGCCAGTCAACTAAAACTTACTCCTTCCCATAGGATATTCAGAACTGTGTGATATTAAAAGTGTAATATATGTTACCAGAGCTTTGTGAGCACAGAGCAGTGACGTTGAACAAAGTGTGGCATGTGGGTGTGAATCATAAACATCCAGTTTCTGGCATTAGTGACAATTCTGGCTCTAATATAACGCCAGAGATATTATTTTCAGCAGTGTAGCAGGGGGTGATGTCATGCAACAGATACAAGCGCTTCCTACTGCTCCACAGCAAGCTGTATTACTTTTGGGTTTGATTTTGCAACATTAATCTAATTTCAGAACATAAAACCAGTGCCAGACCGCACACATTCAGATTCAGTATAGAGCAAACATGCTATATGAATGCAAATACATTTTGTCCGTCCTCTATTGATGGCTGATATGTTAACTCAATATATAACTGCCCATCCCCTTGAAACAGACATTCAGACTCAGTAGCTACAGCGGCGCCAGGGGAATCTTGCCTAGGGCGCAGAATATGCTAGGCCGGGCACTAATCAGGTCTGGTTATTAAATATAGATTGGTTAGATTTTCAAGCAATATTTAGTCTTTGTTATAGCAGATGCACAACAGAGAGAAGTAATTTCAGTCCTACTTCACTGGCTCCAGGCTAGATCCCTTGGCATAAATCTGCATGAAAAAAATAGCACCCTACACCCTCATTAATCATGAACCAGAGTAAGTGAGCAGAGATCTTCTGCAACCACAGCAATATATTTCTGTCTTTGCTTCTGATTAAACCGTTCTCCTCTGCTTGATTAGTCAGCAGCACTGACTGACAGATTCAACAGTTAGTAAACACTTCGCCATTGACTATCAATGTCCGCACATAAAAAAAAATCTGCTGAATTATTCCAACATCTCGTTAGGTGTGTGAGAACCTCGCTGACTCAGTTTCGGTAAATTTCCGAGTGTCTCTCAATAAACAAGATGTTTGTTTGATCCTGTTATCACTTTAAAAAAGAGAGACTCCATCAACAAAAACAACATAATTGATCACAGCACATTCTCTGGTCCACACAGATAAATTCTGGTAGAAACATAAAAGTTGTAGTATACCTAAATAATGTCAGTGACAGGATGAGGACGATGGTGCTGTGGGATGCTCAGTTAAAACTCATTTTAGGATACAGTTTGCTTTCATAGCAGAAGACATGCAAGGAATAATACAGAGATAAGCTTTCAGATCAACATGACATTTCAACCAAAAGGTATTTGCCGGACACTCTGTCGCCACATCTCTTTGCCTGATCTGAGATAAACAGTAATTGTGTATCTTTCACATACTTGAAAAGGCTTAAAGAGCTCTGATGTCTCTTATCTTAAAAAAGGGACATTTCCACTTCTGAGGCTGTTCAGTGTGTCAGGGAGATAAACTGAACACAGCTTCATGGGTTCAGATAATTCACATTATTTTCATGTATATTTTTGCTCCTGTCTGACATTGTGTGAATAAATCTCGTCTTAGTAAAGTGAACAGAGATCTGAAGCACAACTTTCACAGAGAAAGAACATTTCCATTTCTGAGGCTGTTCAACTTAAATCAGATACACTTCTAAAGGCACAGACATTTCATGTTTTATTCAGACATTATTCTCACCAACACTGTCTAAATAAATTCAATAGATATAAATAGTCTTTAGAAAATAAAAAACAGTTTGAGTTAGAATAGAGTTTAATTTTATCTTCAAGTACTTGTCTGTTCATTGTCTACCTTTCTCTGTCCATCTCTTCACCTCCATTACTGCTGAACCAACAGAGACCTGGAAAAGTTCATCTTATGTTACAACACATTCTCACTGCAACCTCGTCACCTATTGACGTTTAGTTGTGGACTCTCCACAAACACACGTGATGTGCAAGGTACCCTGGGTGCATTGGTTGTTGACATTCTGGAATGCCGTGTCAACTTCTGCTTGTTTCATGCATTGTCTGTTTCAAAATATATTTCCGTTCTCACAGATTACATACATACATACATACAGTCTCTTAAAAAAATACTATGTCGGTACAACACAGCAAAGTCTTTTTTTCGTTCAAGAAAAAATGTGCATGGTTACATTTTGCCTACACATGCACAAGGTTGGGTTAAGGCAACACAGGCACGTGGTTGGGATTAGGAAAAAGAACAGGGTTTGGCTTGACAGTCTTACGGGTAGTGAACACTGGCCTCCTGGGTGAAAGTCAGTGGGTGCCCCTCTTGCCCAACCTAGTCAGACTTCAGTTGCCTTAACTTTCATTGTTGTCCTGATGTGTTTCCTTTTAATGCTGCTGGAAACAATAATGGTGAGTGACCACATATCATGGCAACATGAAAGGACGGCTTCTTTTGTAAGTGTCCGAAGCTGGAAGTCACTGATGAAGCGGCCATTTTCAGCGTCTTTGGAGTGAGACCAGGTTGCATGATAGGGGCCTAAAGCAAACTATTATTTATTTTTTTTTGGTCATTAGTCGAAACCATTCTGGTTTGTGGGTCTGGGGTTGAGTTTTGGGTCATGGATTAACGCTTAGACTGGCTCTCATAATGGACCAGGTTGGTGGGTGTTTTAAAAAACCCTGAGTCGCACATCACTATATCACTGGCATTTTATCATTTATTAAGTTGAATTGGGGAATAAACAAATCCATTAGGCATGGAGTAACACTAGTATTTTATGCCACCTACTAGCATCCGCTCCTGCATAGTTCCTAGAGCTAATAATGCAGTTAAAAACTCTTTCTTTTACACTGGTATCATGGCATGGAATAGTCTGCCAACTGCTATAAAACGGCTCTCATTGCGAGGGATTTTTAAAAGACAGGTCAAGCAGATTTTATGGAATAAGGTGGCTATTTATTGATGAACTGGATAGTTTTTACAGCAGTTTTTGTTTCTTATTTATTTTGTTTTATGTGATCCCCCCTGTTTCTTGTGTGTAAATACCAAGGACCATGCTGGAAATAAGTATTTTACTTTAGCATGTCATCCTCTGGATTGCTGTTTTATTGTCTTCCTGAAATAAATCCAATCCAATCCAACTGAATGTAACTGGTAATGTCTGGAGTAACGGGGGAGGGACTGTCGGAAAATCTACGCTGCTGTGATTGGTTGCTTCGCTGTGAGGTAAAGAGTGCCTTTTTTGAATACAACCATGAAGCTTTTTCTGTCATCATTGCATCTCAGCAAAATGCTTGAAGTCCACAGCCCCACATCCAGGCGCATATGGAAACTGGCGAACAGCCGACAAAGGGCCCGTGGTCGTGGGCACGGACCCTGCGGACTTCCCACCCTTCTATGGTACTCTGGCAGAGGAGCAGAGCACAGCTTGGGTCAGTGAGGCTTGCTGGAGGCTGGAGCTGTGGGATAGAGCCATGCAGCTGGAAGTCAAGACAGGGGTCCATGCCCACGGCCGAGTGCCCGCTGCCTGCTCTCCTCCAGTGTCCATGTACCCGTGGATATGGAGCCTCTGTTAGGCTCTCTGAGCCCTGGATTTTGTCTCACTGCTTTGCCTCTCCAGCCCCACCAAAGCCTTCAGACATTCTACAAACAAAACATATATAAAGAATAAAAAAATATTATTTTTTTGTTGGATTTTGTGCCTCTGCTCTCTCAGCATTTGTTCACTATGTTTGGGCAAACATTGTTTTTCGCTCTGGCCAATCACAGCACAAAATCCTCAACTGAAACGAGGGCTGATGAAATACTTTCAAAGTTATGCTGTCATTTTTATCTGACCACATCATTGTCACTCTGTATGTCAATTTGTTTATTTAAACTATCTTGCAGTAATGTGTCATTATGTGTTGGTCAGAAGCATGGCTGCACAGAAATGTGCAAGACAGAGCTTGAAAGCACTATGACCAGCTGGGTGACATGCTGTCAGTGTTATTGTTTACAGGCCAATTCTGTGAAACTTTAATGTCTTTAAATATAAAATTAATCCAAAAAACAAAATTAATGAATTCTCGGCTGATATCCAGCTTACATTAGTCTGGTTTTGTGTAAGTGGCTTCCTCTCAGTTTGCCAGTCAATCTGAACACAGTACTTTATTTGCAATACTCCACTGTATGTGTCAACTAATGATAAGATCTTGTCAGTAAGGGAAACTGTTGAAATGGATTCCTCCAGAATAATTTCATTTTCCCCTGACTCCGCTGGCCGACCATCCATCCTGCCAGTCTGCACACCATGTTCACCTGCCAATACTCTGGGTAATTGAGCTATTTTGGATAAAGCTCCACTTGTTCTCCTTCCTTGTCTCTGGGCCACAGCATAGTTATAGTGATAGTGAGGAGGAACTGCACACTGCAGCGAGTGGAATGAGCAAATCAGTCTACATTCAATAACATCACGTTACAACAAAAAATAAATCCAAGTTAATCCGTGCTTAACTTGTGCATCATTACAAATAGCTGCTTTTTCTCTCTGGAATGAAGGTTGGAGACACATCCAGCCAATTTTCACGGTGGTAATTATGATGTGCATGATTAATTTCCACACCAGTTGAGCCGCTGCTCTCCAATAACGTATGATTTGGGCTATGATTAATTTCCTTTCAACAACATTTGTAATGAAGGAGGTGAATTGAAATGCTATTTTCAGGTTTAATGAAAGCCTATTTCCCTCTTTTCCTCAAATGAGGTCATTAATGGATAATAATAGTGAAGCTCAGGTGGAATCAATGCACGCTACAGCATCTGCACCGATCAACTCTATTTCAGCTGTAAGATGTATTTTCAGATATTGATTGCTGGAGTATTTATGTACCTATAAGACAGTTTTCAGCCAAAGTCAAATATATCATGCTAGTAGGCTAACATGACATCTGTGATCCTGATCAATAGGTTTGCTCCTGTCTTCATGTTGACAATCCTTTTTCACAATAACACAGAGCCTCCTGATCCACTATATTTAGATTATTAGTGTGAAAATGTAGTGGCTGATAACTTGAGTATTTTCAGTCAATCCATATGTGTTCCAGTAACCCTCAAATGCTGATCAATGGATTAGCAGGGAGGGATATTTTCTTACTGTATGAAATGCATTTTAAATGTGTCACTGACAGTACATGCAGGGCAACAGTAAAATATTCACATCTGGAATTAATACTGCTAAAAAAATCTAATAGAGCTGTCACGTGTATACATCTATTCTATCTGTGAGCTTTATCAGTTGCAGTCCTTTTTATGCAGCTGATTTAAAAAAAAAAAAAGCATCTCTCATTCAGCACAAAAAAAATAAAACTCCAAAAATGAAGCTTACTTCCTTTGTGACAGAAGAAAGTGCTAAATATAGGCTACCTGTTCTGTCTAGCCTGCTCTCACCCAAAAAACAGCATTGATATGATTGACATAACATTCATTTTGTCAGATGTGACATAGCAAATAGTAACAAACATTATTTTTGTAGTCCAGACCATACTGGAGGTTTATCTATAGGTATTTATCTTATAGATAAACCTCCAGAATTGAGGTTTGTGAATTGTGATTTGCGATATGTGGGTTTTTCCTTTGGCCAGTTTAACCAAGCTAGTTATCATATTGTGAAGCTGTAGCTGTGTAGCTAATACAATATTCTAGATAAAACAAGTGTTCACTGTTTGGATCACTGCTATGTATTTTACCAATTTTTGAAGGAAATGTAATTCTGGCTAAATAGAGAGGTGCAGGAATGAGTCCTAAACCAACACATTCTCACTCTGACCTTGTCACATATGAACACCTGGTCATGGACTTTCCACCGCGACATATGTGCATTTGTTGTTGATGTTGTAGGACGCCATGTCCACTACAGCCTGTTACATGCACTGTGTGTTTTCAGAATACACATCTGTTTTCACAGTCTCTTTCAAAATGAACGTACTATGACAGTACAATGCTGTTAAGTTATGTTTTTTTCCGTCAACAACAAACGCATCTGGTTTTGTTTAGCCAACACACCCATGTGGCTAGGGTTACGAAACAAAAGCAGGTGGATGGGTTAAAAAACAAAACAAAAACAGGGTTTGGCTTTACAATAATACAGGAAGCAAACACCAGCCTCCCAGGTGGAAGTCTGTCATTGTTGGACCTTTCCACCACTTTCCACAGTTGAAGTCAGTCGGTTTTTGGTTAGATGCCTGAAATAAGGTACATGGTTAACACAAGCTGTAGACGCTTTCATGTTTTGTTCAGCGTATTAAAATACATAAGTGAATATCCCATTCTTAAATTTTGAAGAATTAAAATGCCTTTGAAAAGATGATTGCTAACAAGTGGCTAAATGAGACTACAGAGCATCATCTCATCCAACGCAGCTGAACAGCATTGTTGCAGTGGCGACATTTAAGTCATGCGACCATGGTGTAGTTCGTTAACAGCCTAACATTGGCTTTTCACTACTGGCAATTGCATTTAGCCTTCACTTCAAAAATAATAAAAGTATCTGTCACATCTCTTTCAGGACAGTTAAGTTTCCCTTTTTTCTTCCCCTAATTTTTCACTGTCTTGTATTTTCTGTTGAGTCACTCAACTCTTGTCTCATTTCAGGTTCTTCACTTCCTGCCCTTGTGTGTTTCCTGCCTGTGTGATTACTTACTGTCCTCAGAAAATTTGCGAAACCACGGATTGTGAAGGCATGGTCTGCCTTACTCTGCCTCTGACTGGCTTAACTGACATTCTTACCCTAACCTTAACCAACCGCACTCCTTTTGCCTGAACATAACCAATCCAACCAACGAAGGCACAGAGTACCAGCAAGTCTTGGGGAGTAGTACTGCAGTGCAGTGTCATAAACGTTTGTTTGCCACAGTGACAATTTTCTGCAATAATCCAAAATCCAATAAAAAAAATCCCATTGGATTTCTGTTCCATTGTTTCTGACAACATAATGTGAAAATGCTGTTAATAAACGTATTTGGTAAGTCACAAAAATGTTAATAATACTGTACGTGTCAGTAAATTGTTCATTGCAAAAGTATTTCATTCATTTTACACCAAAAGTCCCTGATATCTGGATGTGAGGCTCGGTGTCTGGAGTCAAAGTTCTGTGATTAACTATGGTGTATTGCATTACAAGGTCATTTAACAATACAGGGTCACACAATGAATTGTAAGTTGAAGCCACTTTACAAAAACACACATTGAAGAGAATATAAGCCTGCAGATATTTAAATTAGCGCAGAATAAGATGAAATAGAATAAATCAAGTTACATATATATACAAATCCTTATAGAGAGAGACTTTGGTCTATAATGGGGGAAGTGCAAATGCCATGCTATAAACTACTGGTTTTTGTTTTGATATCTTACACCACTAAATGTGTAAATTAAAATCAAACTTTTAATTTTACACTCAACTCAGGCAAAGCTCATGTTGTTGCTAAGACAACATCAAACACGTGAATTTAAAATATTTGTCTTATGTTCCATTAAAAGGGAATTTTATAGAAAAGCCCAATGAGGTTTTTGATTTGAAAAAACAAAATAATAAAGCAGTAGAAAGTACTTCTTCTGCTAATTACTGCATTCAGATGGATTAGCAATGTCATCACTAGTATGGAGATGAAAACAAATTATGGTGTTAAGTGTTACGATCAAAGAGAATTACTTGTACTTGTTTTGTCCTGTCTGCTTTGATATTTGGATGTTTAATTGTTATATGATTGCAAAGAGTGTAGGGGTTAAACTGTGACATCATTCTTTCATGAGAAGTATGGTATGAACTTTTTACTGTGCTGAGGATGTAAGAGCTGCTGTCTGTTGGTGTGTAAGCATGTTAATTCCTGGCAGAGACAAGCTGTGGTGAACCGACCAACAACTCGACCGTCTGAAGCTTCCAGGAAGCTGCTGGAAGTCTAATCTGCTTTGTTCCAAAACAACAAAAAACCTGAGTTGCCCTGAAAGAGAAACCAATAGGATTAGTGAAGCTGCTGTCTGTAGTTGTCTAACATCAGTGTTTCAAGGATAAAACAGAGGAAAAGTTATACTGAGCTCACTTTTAATGCCATTTAGATCTCCTTTGTTGTCTGGCCTGGTTTCATCAATCCAGGATTATAAAACACCTTCAGGCTGTTTTTAACTGTTATTGAGGCAGACCAAAAAAAACATCCATATTTATAGCATCAGACAGAAAGAGTCAGTACAAGGTTAGGAAAGGTCAGACAAGATACACCAACACACACCAAGAGATCTAGTCAGCTTCACCTCTATCCAGCACAGTGAGGACCTCACCTGAGTCATTTAATGACTTATTAGCCAGATATGTTGTTTTGTGCCAACTGGATAAAAAACATTTAAATGATTTTTAATCTATTTTTTGATGAAAACGTCAGCTCTAATGTTACAGTCCCTAATGGAAAGGCCCACACACACCAAACCGACATCAAGGAAGTAGTAGTGACAAAGCCTGACTGGCGAGTGGCTTCATGTCGCTTGTGTCTCAGCCAAGACGCTGCACCTGAACACACTGCAAAGACTACAGCCAACAGCCAACTAGCACGTACGCTCTGCATCTGCATGAGAGGAAATAACTCTCTGTAGAAGCACGTGGTGGTAGTCTGTATTCATCATTCAAAAAGGAAAACTTAAATACTGACAAGACAGATTCAAGATTCAAGAACCCAACCCAGTGTTGAAAGAGCAAAGGATAATTACTGTGTGGTAGCGAACAGAAACAATTATGTACCATTTCTGCTAATGAGATGTTTAATGTTTTTATTAAACAATAAAGGCTTATTGTCAAAGCTGTACAGTTGGTTGTCACTGTAGCTTACAAGGTGGAGACTGGAACCTGGGGAGCCAATACAATAACAGATCGCACTGAACGACACACTGTAGCTTTGAATGATGGGAAGCTATCAGGTTTTCAAAAAATGATGCAATCATTCAATCAGTCAAAAAATTTAAGTTTTAAGGACACCACTAATAAAAACCCCCAAAACATTTTAGCCTTTGAAAATGTTGAAAAAGACAGCTGACCTTTAGTTTAATGCAGTGAACATACTGTAAACCCATTATTGAGTAAACATAAATGATTAATATCCATTATTGCAGCATCGATGTCATCCTTGCTCTGCTATTTACTTTGCAAAGTAAATATCCTTGATTTTAAGGCTCGGCTGACATTTAAAGGTAAAGGAGTGGGAGCAGGAAGGCTTCCAGATTTTCTATCAGCGGTGAGTCAAAGAGAGGAGGCCCCTTTTCATCACTACTTGTTGGACTTATATAGGGTACAACACTTGAAAATGAAGTAGAACAACTTGTAAAAAAAACATTTGTATGAACAAGAAATATGGTGAAAATTATTTTCATTTCATTTCATTGCCAGGAAATATGGCAGAAGCTTGAAAGGCAACAGAAAACAGTACATAAGCAAACACCAACAGACTAGAAAGAAAAGCTGCAACAGTGAAAATTTAAAAAGATAAATATTATCGGTTGAGCAAATGTATGTTTCTAAAAAAGCATTAGATCTGGACATATTGGAAAGAAATGGGTTTAACACATAAAGGTGTAAATCTATACAAGAAGAATATGAATTTTAAGTGATGCACAACATGTGGCCATTTAATATTGTTTTACATGTCTGCTTTGCAAAAACACAGGATAGTAGGCACCACTGGAGCATATGTGAGAGGGTGTTTGAACTCTTTTGTTCCTAAATCCAATAAATAAAAATCCTGTAGAATGTTTATTTCAAAGGTTGCATTCACAATGCAGGCCTCAAGAGGACTCATATCTGACTTTTAAAGAAATTGATTAAATTGTTTTTCTGTCCGTTAATACTAATTTTGTGTCCATTATGGATTATGAAAAGCATGACAGCAAACAACAATGAACTCACAGAGTCTTGTATTTATTACAGGAACTTTTGATTAGTGCAGAATCAATCAAAAATTCACATAAATTTGATGTTATTCTTCTGGCTGCTTTTTTGCTGTCCTGTATAATTTTCCTATTAGTTGGACACAGAGTAAAGAAGCAGTGGTCTGTATAATGGAGCAGGGTGAAGAAGCATGTGAGTTTAGTTCTGACTCTTTGGTGTTAACAGATTAATTCATTTTACATCCCACAGCCTCGGCAAATACCTAAAAAGCACAAGAGCTATGAAGCGCAACCATTCACAGATTGTCCTGATGCATCAAATTGATTTTGATGATTATCATGACATCATTTGGAGTGTAGTGCCGACTTCATCCAGGTCAAATTGGCGCTGACCAGGCCTTCCATCTGAACCTGAGCCTCTGCTCACAAACCACCGGGAGACGTTGGGGCTGAGAGAGACCAACACATTCTCACTCTCGTCACATACCAACATTTGGTCATGGACCTTCCATGTCCAGATACAAGCACCGGATTTTGATGACTTTGGAGTGATACCCGGCTGAGAGAGACTTGTAGCTCCACAGGTTTGGTCTCTGCCAAAGATTGTACTGATTTTAGCGAAACTAAATGAGCCATGACAAACTGAACAAAAATATTGCTGGAAAAAAAATATTCTATGTGATTTTATCAAAGTGTGTTGACAGCTAACAACATGACTCTGAGACAGAAGAGAACACTCTGTGCTGCTCTGCTGAAAGAAAATCTGCTACATTAATAAATCAGCTCACTCTAAATAAAACTAAAACAAGAGGGTTTGAAGATTCAGAAACACAGGCCAAAAATGTTTAATGCATGAAAATGGAGGTGAATATGAAATCGTATGCAGCTGCATGTTTTTGAAGCATAGCTGACACAAAAAAAAGTTATAAAGGTAATCATTTTTTCATGAACACTATGTTTTTCATGTGATAATTTTTGTCTCCACCACATGATAAATATAGAGCCCACACACACAAAAACACACCATGCACACAAAACCTTCCAGCTTCACCCTTCATCTTGATGTGTTATTGATGAAGCAGCAGGCGACTGCCTTTATCTTTACTTGCTTAAAATGCATAAACACATGCGAAGGATTTATGTGAGGATACTCTTGAAATCTGGTTGTAGTTGTGCATCTCAAATAATGCAGGTGGCGCAGACTCTGGCTCCAGGCGACACCAGCAAAAGCCGGCAGCCTCCGTATCTGGACTATTTTGGCCACATTTTTGTGCAATGGGAGGAAGAGTAGATGCATCATCATTCTTTATTTACAGTCTATGATGGTGTAGTGAAGATGAAATTAGCCCGCAGAGGTGTGTCAACCGCAACTATTCCAAGAGACAGCTATGACAACATTTATGCAACTTGCATCGTCTTCCTAAGTACGTATCTTTTACAGTGTTATTTTTCGATTGCTTTACAACAAACTGCAACTTTCTTGACTTACAATATATCTTTTAAACTGACAAACATATGTGTAATTAATGGCATGATTAAAATGGCTTTAAAAAATAGTTTGTCTCACCTGGAAGTGGAGGGACTTTGCCTCTCTCTCTATGGTTGCACACCATCCTTTGACAAGAGCCTCGTCGATCAAATGACTTTCAACAGTTCATGAAAGATGGTCCACCCAGGTCAGTGTGAGTCCAGCTACTAAAATATTTTTTGTGTTGTGTAGTTGGATTGAAATTAACGCTACTTTTTCTTCTTCAGATCCACTTGGATCTTCCAGTCAGGAGCTTGATGCAAAATTGAAGTTCTTAGCAGATGCTCTGTCCCCAGGAGCCTTATCTCCTCAACTCCTTAGTTGCGGGTAGTTTTGCCTAATGTTTGTTGGATTTGAACCTCTGCAGCTCCACCCATTTGGCAGTTTCCATGAGGACCTTGTCAAGTCTCCACCTGTATCTGCCTTTCTCCGGTACTTTGGGACATCCAGTCAAGATGTGATTCAGAGAACAAAATGCTCCTCCGCACTGACTGCAGGATGGGTCGTATTTGATGGGGAGCCAGTGGAGGTTATGAAGGGCAGGGGTGATGTGGTCATGGGTGCGGGAGTATGTGAGGAAATGAGCAGCTGAGTTTTGGACATACAGTCGTTTCTTGAGTGTTTTGGCTGACAAACCATGGAGAAGACTCTTGCAGTAGTCCAGTCTGGAAGCAATGAATGCAGGGATGAGAGTCTCGGCAGCTGAAAAGGGGAGGGACAGATGGAGGTGAATGTTCCTCAAATGGAAGAAGGCAGTTTTGGTGATGTGTTTGATATGCTGGTCAAAGGAGAGGGTTTAATCAAAGATGACACCAAGGTTACGGATATGGGGGAGGAGAGCGCAGTGGAGCCAACAATGCAGAGGGAGAGGCTATGGATGGATATGATGAGAGATTTGGGACAGATGAAAATGACTTCTGATTTGTCCCAGTTAAGTTTGAGGACGTTGGTTTGCAGCCATTTTATTTTTATTTCAGTGATGCAGTTGGTGAGGGTAGAGTGAGTGGCAGGAGTGATGGCTTTCTGCTTTGTAATTGCTATTATTGAGATTGTTTTACAACTGCCGTCTCCAACCCAACCCTGCGTAGCTGTGATCCAAAATGCTTAATGGTGGCACAAACAGTTAGGAGGCTGTTGGAAGAGAAGGTTACTTAAAAAACAGTTCTGGATGTCAGCCCTCCTTATTGGCAGCCTAGTGGGAGGTCAGTGCCTGCCGGGCTGGAGTGAGGGAACCCCTCAACATAACAAACAATCTTTTTTCAAACACCTACCGTGCTACTGCTTTTCAGCATGACCTCAATTTCCTCTACGTCCTTTTTAGCTTAATTTACAGTGGAGAGACGGGCAACCTCTGGTACCTAAAAGGCAATGCATCAGAGTACAGTACACAGAAGAGTTGACTTCTCTCTGAAACTCGTTGATTTCTCTGCCTCTTTCCCGGCTTCCAGCAGTTTGATCTCTGCACTGCTCTCAAAGAAACTCTGAGTGTCTTTTCTGCTTCAGCCAACTGGCCGGCCGGTCGGGCAGCAGGCCTCCAACAGCCTGCAGCTGCTGCTCTGAATATAAAACAGAGTCAGAGTGCATCGATCACCAGCTCACACCATCTGGTATTCAGCAATAATACAAGCATGGACAAGAAAGCGACACTTTGAGCCTTTAATGCCTCAGTTTACTCCATTATCTCTTATGGAGAGCTCATTGTGGCTTTAACCCCCTGCAGTAGATCACTGATGAAGGTTTTACTGCTTTGAGTCAAATAACTTACATGTGTACTGCTTTCTAATCACTTTAGGTTTGAGTATCAGCTAAATTGGAAAAATATGAAACTGTATATGCAGGGAAGAAAAATGATTTGCTGTAGAAATAAATAAATACACATTCTCCTCCATGCTGTGTATTTGTTAAATAAAGCTCTTATCTCATGATGACAGATTTGATTATTGACATAAATCAGATCAGAGGACTCCACAGTAAACTGACTCAAAGGCAAAGCTTCAGTTTCTTATCAATATTTATTCACCAAACCAAACAGAAAAACGAACAAATCCCGAGTCAATGTTTCCTCAGATATTCACACTGTTTGTGCATGAATATTCAGCCCGATCGCATTATGACTGTTTCCAAATTTACTGTTGCAGACCGTAGCAGCTACTGTGTGTGAAAACTCATTTGCAGACTGAAAGCAGATGCTCTAACTACAGATGAAAAATGCAGCTGGGATGAATTCATAATTATGAATTGTCCAGATGACACTCATCATATCACTCACATACATAGAGTGGTATTCATGCAAAAAAAAAACTCTGCCTCTCCAACCTGCTTTCTGCTGTCATCCCTTCTTCTTTTCAAAACATCTATTCACCATGTTTATTTTAGCTGTTAGGAGTCAATTGCTGAATAAGTGCTGAGTCTTTTACTCATTTAGTGTGGTTCATTTGGCGAAGTGAGAATGAAGCTGTTTAGACTCTGGGGGCACTAATTAACAGAAACACCTGAAAAGTCAAGTTAATTTCCTCTTCTAATAGAACTGCGGCATGGTTTGTCAGGGGTGAGAGCTAAATCCAGAGACAGGTGAGGATATCTGCGAGACAGCAAGCCTAAACAAGACAGTGTATCCCCATAAACTTGGTGATCCTGAGACCCCTTCTTCATCCTCCAGTCTAACACGTGTAATACAATTTATTACTGTTATTATTATTATTGTTCAATACTCGATTCTGATTGGTCAGTTACACTCTATGGCCTGTTACTTCTGAATAGCAGGCCACTGCTATGAGTAAGAGATCATTACTACAGGGGCAGTTCTCATCATCGATGCGTAGCAGGAGTAATAAAATCATTTTTATTTTATCAATATTTTGTGTCAAATTATTGATTTCTTTAGTAAATAACTATGTAATAAGCGAGATTACAGCTACAGTTTTAGTCTGTTCTAGTTGTGTGTGTTGTTCAGTCATTTCCATTTTGTTTTGGGGTTCTCAAAAGTCAGTCTGCAGGTTATGCAATTTAATTTATTTATTTCTAATTTGATTTAGTTTTAAAGGTCTGGTGTGTAGGATTTAATGGCATCTAGTGGTGAGGTTGCGACATTGCAAACAACTGAAACTTCTACCATGTGCCAAACATGTAGGAGAGATTCGGTGTTGTGAAAACGTGAATGGTCCTAGAGTCAGTGTTTGATTTACCTGTTCTGGGCTACTGTAGAAACAGCACGGTGAGTTCTGTGGAGGAGGACCCACTCTGTATGTAGAAACGACTCATTCTACAGTAATGAGAACACCATGATCGTTTCAGGTGATTATACACTAATGAAAGCAAAGTTATGAATATTGTATTCAATTTCTGCCATTATAGCTCCTTAAATCCTACACGCAAGCTTTTAATTGTGTTCAAACTGTTTTTCCATTGTTTATCTAATTTCGTGACTTTAAATTGTTTTTGAACTTGTTTTATTTTAATCGTCTTCTAGGTATCTGAAATTTTGTGTCTCTATAATTGTATGAGTATTTCTGTCTATGTGAAGCAGTTTGGTGCAAAACCTGTTTTGCTTTTTAAAGTGCTATATGAATGAAATTAACTCAAAACTTGA
The DNA here is from genome assembly GCA_026686955.1 of Epinephelus cyanopodus. Taxonomy (NCBI): domain Eukaryota; kingdom Metazoa; phylum Chordata; class Actinopteri; order Perciformes; family Serranidae; genus Epinephelus; species Epinephelus cyanopodus. The sequence goes on along the minus strand of CM048926.1, from coordinate 34,420,893 downwards.
AACTTGAACAGAGTGGAACTTAAAGGAACTATATGTAAGAAATCTAAAGCAAATAGTTGTATTAATAGAATATTCGCATTTAAAAAAAATAATTACGGTACACAAATCATGTTTATGTTTTGAATTTGTGTTTTGGCCTGTTGCACCACCCACCGCTGTCTACCAGTCACGCAGTCAGTAGAGTCTCAGCATCAGTTACAGTTATGACTGAGCTACAATGGCTGACGATGCGACTAAACCCAAACAACCTCGTTATGATTCCCAAAAAGACAAAACACGAGGCAAAGCGAGGGTCTATATAGGAGATGCTTTTGAACGGTGGAGACGGTTGAAAGCAGAGAAGAATTTGAAATCGGGTGTCGAAGTGGTTACTCTTCTCCTGGACAGGTAAGTTTTAGCCAAAACTAGCATCATAGCTAGACGAGGATGGACATTTCGAATACTTTCAACTGTTCATTCATATTCATTTTCGATCATAAATTGTAGTCCATGTGCAGGTGGGTCATTGACCCGACTGATTTTTTTGAGAAACAAACGTTAGCAGCACGGAAAGCAGTGTTAGCAGTGTCCCGGTACATACATAATTATTATTTGTAAAGGTTGAACCTGGGCCAGGTTAACTAGCATGGTGGTCCTGGGGCAAAAGAGTTGTGGGCTCCTATTGAACCGTATGTAAGAGGAGAAAGTTAGAGGGGAAGATTGATACCATTATACATACATATGCCAATTTGATATAAGCCTACAGCCAGACAGTTAGCATAGCTTAGTTTAGCATTAAGCTTAGAAATACAATATATCCCTTTTCATTGTTTAGAGTGTGTTTTTTTACAAAAGTAATGTTTCTTCACTGGGAGCATCAACGTCCTTGAGTCACTATCAACCCAGTGTCCAACTTTCAGTCTGTCCTGCATCCACTGCTGGTTTTGGGTTTATCTAAAGAGAAAAAAAGAGAAAAGTCTGATATGCATTTAAATACAATAAACCAATTAAAATATGTGCAAAGTCAATGAAAAGGGGATGGAAGGAATATGATAGAGATATGACATAAACCTTTTTCCTTGGGACCTGGTTTTGCAGCAAAGAGTAGATAGACAGAGCTGTTTGGGTTGGTCTTTTCTTTGACAGGCTCACTGTCCATTTTCATCTCTCCAACCCAGTTGTTCAGCAGAGTTTCCTTTTTCATCTGAGCTGACTTCAGGTCAGCGGCCAGGTTCTCTGGGTTGGCTTTGTCTCCCACAGTTGGCAGGTGGCAAAGGTCAGCCTCCTCTTAGCTCTCTCTTGCTTTTTTTCAGAGCACTTACAGTACGGCTATGTACTCCAGCCTCATGCATTCAGCCCTGCTAGCGCCATGGCTCTAGAGAAGCCAATGTCGATTCGTCAGTCAGTGCATTACCTTGGTCAAGACTGAATTATTTAAACTATCGAAGGGATTGCCATTAAACTTTGTACAGACACGTACTGACGTTCCCCAGGGGATGAAGCTTACCTACTTTGATGATCCCCCTGACTTTTTCATGTAGTGCCACCATGAGGTGGACATTTGTAGTTCTGAATGAAATTTCAGAATAAATGTTGTAGCAATCTAGCAAATATATTGAAATGCTTATGTTTGAGCAGTGCTGTGGTTCATGTGTGCTTAGGTTTAGACAAAAAAACAGTTATGGTTTGGGAAAGATAATGTTTTAGCTAAAAAAACACACACTTCTGGTGGCACAAACACTGCTGGATGCACAGCGATGACTTGCTTAAAAACAACCAGTGTTGGTGTTTGTTGGTCTCAAACAGTGATCTGCAGCTTGGCAGTCATTTCACGAAGGTGTCACACTATCCCTCCACACCCCAAAGACAAGCTCAGCTCTTATACAAAATCAGAATTACGTCACTTTAAAAACACTGATATGATACGTATGAAATGAACAAATGTAACATATTTGTGATTTACAGAAACGTATAATCCCAACATTTTCCTCTGGTGACAAGGCCACACTGTGAGAATAATAGCATGGCATCGTAAGCATTAAGTTCAAAGCAAAGGCTCATAGTTCTGATGTGAGCCTGGTTACAAATTATCGTCCTCTACGCTATCTGCCTGCATAAAAGGTGGACACACTACATGCCTATTCTCCACCCTGACCTCCACTGTTGGGCATAGGTTATGTGCTGCAGAATTGTGCAGCTGACCTTCAGCCATGAGAGTGTGACAGTGAGTTTGCATACACAATACCAAGACCTTGATACTGAAGACGCTAAATGGAATTCAGTCATTATTAATTTATTGCCAGTGCTTTTTTATATTATACCAAGTCAAAATGTCCTCCTCTAGCAAGAAAGGAATTCCTAGTTTTGACTACTACATGTCCTCCCAAAAGGTATTAGCCAATACAGAATTATGACCACAATTCATAGGATATGGTGTGATAAAAAAACATGCTTATCAAATGCTGGATAAACCTCAACAGACTCTTTTTACCCCCCCTTCTGGATATCCAAGCTCTTCACCCTGTCCCTAAGGAGGAGCCCAGACACTTTATTTTGACTGCTTGTATCTGTGATCTTATCTTTCCTGTCACCATTCACAGCTCATGACCTTAACGGGTACTTTGTAAATCAGAGCTTCCCCGCAGGCGGCTCTGCTCCATCTTGACCTTAATGGTCCTGTAAGACCGGATTCATTAATCCTCCTGTCAAGCTCATGCCTTGTGAATAGTCACAAGTCACTAATGCTCCGTGGAGGTGCAAAGCAGAGCTGCTCTGTTGAGAAAACAATATGATCTCACAGAGAGACGTAAAATAACCATGACCTCTGAACAGCACGTTGTGTGGTGGTGGCACACAGTGTGTTACATTGAGTGGTATTGGTTAGAAAAAGATCGTGTTTTTGGTTAAAATGACTATGTTTGTTATGAACGGGATGTGTTGTGAAGTGAAGGTTTAAAGGAGTAAAGGTTTGCAAGAGGTTGGCATTGCGTTTAAGTTTCACACCGGACACAAACAGCGCTCTCCTGCCTGAAAGTCCTGTGTCTGTTTGACACATCCACCACCCTGACACCCTCTTTATGCGACTTCTCGCTCTGTGTATTACATATGAGGTCCTAATATTAACCACTGCGCACTGTATGAGCACCTTGAACCAGGGAATTCTTGTGTCCACAACGGCAAAGGATCCTAATTGATTTTCCATTGACATTGTTTCCATGATGCTTGCACATGGGCCCATATATGGCCCAAAGACTGCATTAAATAATGGCCATAGCTACCGTGACATCACTCATTGGTTTGTGGGCTCCTGTTATAAAGCTTTGAGTTCAGCATTTCGGCCATCGCCATTCTGAAACTAGAAGTTGACAGTATTTGGATGAGAAGCTGGAACTGTGAAGGAGCGAGGGGTGGATCTGATGGCAGACAACCTGTCCATCAAAGGATTAAAAAAAATCACCCTCCCAAATTATCTATAGAGCCTTATATCGTTTTTTTGTATGAAGTTGTAAACATGTTAATTTCTACTGTAAAGTTGTACATCATAAAATGGGGGTCTATGGGCATTGATTCGCTTCTGGAGCCAGCCTCGACCGTTCAAAGAACTACAGTTTTTGGCACTTTCGCGTTGGCTTCATTTTTCAGCCCTGGAATTTTCCACTTGGTGCCACCACCACGTAACACACTGTTAAAAGATTGCGGTCATTTGCTGGATTTTTGTGAGCTCAGGCTGTGAGAGAAACATCTCAATGACAAGTCCCCAGGAATAATCTAATAAAGGCCTAATGATGCCAAAAGCTCCGCTGTTCACGACACACATTACACACATTTGTGTGAAAGCACAGTTCAAGCAGCTAAAGGTAAAACACATCTTGAAAATGAAACAAATTGTTTTCCCCGCATTCCCCACAGTGGCCCAGTTTCGCTCACGTCTCCCAAGAATTTTTATCACACAAGTAATCTTCCTTTAACAAAACTGAAATAGCATTATTCTGTTTTCTTCACAGCAGGTAAGGCTGGAGATGTTGAGACAATTTTCCACAATGGAAGTGTTAACAAAAGCCACATAACAAAAAGTCAATCCACTATGATGCATTTCACTTTAATGGAGGGTTTTTGAGGGGAAAGGGGAAAAATCTGAGCCCCAGGCAACAAAGCTGACAGAAAAATCTTCATTGAGACCATTAAATAACCTGTTACATATATCAGGTTCACATAGGTTTAAAATCTCTCACCCGTCTGATTTGAACATTAAACAGCCAGCTGGTTTCTCTGTGTGAGGTGTGTCTGCGGGCCACCGAGGTGTGTGACGCTCATGTTGAGTGTGTGTGTGTGTGTTATAGCGTAGTGTGATCCCTTGTTTCTCTCAGACTCTGGCTCCAGTGATATCTGATTCCCCCGCTGTGTTTGCTCTCAACAGGTTTTTTATCATCCGATTCCCCTGCTGTCTATACTCTCAGTAGGTTTTCATTATCAGATTCCCCTGCTGACTCTCTCTGCACGTCTTACCCTCTCCTCTCTGTTTTCAGGGCTTTCTCTTTTAACGAACAAACCCTGCTGAATGATACCAAGAGCTCCTCTCCCGTGTGGGCTCACAGTTACCCCCCTTGTCCGTGGACAGGGGTGTGCATCTGAGCACACACAGAGCTGTTTTATTCAGGTTTTCATGGCCTGCTGCGTGAGCTGCATGAAAAACGGGTTGTGTTTTGCATGCTATTTTTTTTTCTCCTGGCTACTCCATTATTTTTATACTGAATATCCACCGGTATTCCTTTCAATGCTGCTCCACACCTCTCATTTATTATGAGTTGGATAGAAAACTCTTATTTTAAATGAGTTATTACGCAAATACATGGCACGTAAGAAAAATAACACATATATGCACAGGGATGTTTCAACCATAAAGTCCATTATTTTCTAATGTGGGAACCTTTAGAGTTCATTCTAATGCTTATTCTATAGCCATTTAGCAAAGTTTGTCACCTCTTTTTAAAGTTTGTAATTAGCATAAGTATTAGGAAAAACAACTGCTGCTATAGCTACCTGAAATTCAAAGCACATGATTACCCACAGTTCATATTTTAAGACTCACCTCCCGCAGGCTGAAACACTACTGTTCTTTTTTACGCTCTGTAGCTCTGCAGGGAGCATACAGCCACAATTTGGTCAAACTGTGAGTGTTTATTGAACATACTGAACATAAAGAGAGAGGGCAGAGAAACGGGTTGAAAAATTAAACATGAACTGACTTCAATGACTTAAGATTAGGGACACTTTTACCCAAACTTTTAATGAAACCTAAAACATGACTTTTGTTGGCGGGTTTTCAAGGTGATTTTAATCTGCATGTGGGATTCCACTGCTTTGATTCCCATCATGCCGTTTGAAAAACTTTTTGTACAAAATATACCAAGCCCTGTATGCATTACCTTTTACTGGTGTCAGCCATGTGTGCAAATACGGGAGGCATTCAGTGAATTATGTTTATAAAAAATAAAGATATTATAAATTATTTTGATACTTTGCAATGCTATGTCAGAGAAAAACATTTAATCAAATTCTACCTTCAGTGACAGCATTTTTAAGAGTTGATTTCAGACATCTTAACAGCATTTACGGCCTTATTTTTAGGGGAATTAATTCAATCCTCAGGGACATTTTAAGGATCTGCAGGAACCCTTTGCAGGAGTGGTTTGAGACATTCTTTTGGATGTTTTAATTGATGTAAAAAAAAATATCACGATTGGAATCAAACCAATTAAACACAGACAGTTTTCTCTGATGATGTGGAAACAAGCGTTTAACAGCTACTTGGATTTCGGGCGGAGTATTTTTTAATATACCTAATTAAGAACATAGTGTCCTTTATGTATGTGAAGTTATTTAATTTTAATGGACACCAGTCTGCCAATCAGGGACTTGTCTGCCAATCAAAGTTTGTATTACTTACGGTCATGTCATTACAATGTGACAATGTGATCACTAATAAAGCCCTGCCCTGATTCAGCCTGCCTTTGTACTCAGTGAAGATGGAAAAGTAATCATGCATCATGCTATTAATGTGAAAGGAAACAGGCAGATGATTTGTGTAGATAAGAAGTCAAACTGAGAAGAAGAGAATACAATGTTGTTGAAGTTGACTTGCCACCAGCTCCTTCCTGCTACATCCAAAACCACATGATGCTTGAATTTACACAATCCTCCCAAAAAGTCTGTGTCTATCCATAAATAAGTTCAACAACAGAGTTTGTTGGTCGTTGAAATTCATTCCTAACCATCTGGTCTGTTTTATCCTGATTTCTGTCATTTATTGATCATCATATAAGACAATCTGACTCTTGCTTGACCTGGACAGGATCGCATACGTCTTCTCATGTCTATTCTGGGTTCTTGTTATTTACCGTGGAGCCAATATGATCTGCCTCCTCCTTATCTCTATTCCTGTTCGCCGTCTTTCACTCTACTGTACATGCCTTTGTCAGACAGACAGTTATTTCTGTTCACAGCTAACAATCTGCACAGTGCATGGTTTTTGAAACCCCTCGGGCAAGATAGGCATGTACTCCCTCTGCTATCTGTTCTGAAACATAACTAGGACTACTTCATAACAATGTTGCTGTCACTCACATTTGCCCTGCGTTTATCCACCTCTCTCTCCTGTTCCTCAGAAGAGTTTGTGCTGGATAGGATTCCTTTCCTTTCCTTTATCTTTGTCCATCAAAATTCATGCACGGCTGTTCATTAATAAAATTATTCCTCACTTGTTTTCAGCCATTTTGCCATTATTAGGGTGGTATATGATTTTGTAAGACTTGTATAGCTCTGTTTCTCTGCTGCTTGTTCTCAGAATTAGAAAACTTTTTATCAGTAGTCGGCAATCTTTACTGTTGAGGCTGTTTGCAATGCTGTATTTAGCTTTTTAATGTTGTAGTTGATGATCAATGTGGAGCCAATTTTAGACACTTTATATCATACTAAGATTGGTGATATAGTAGGCTACTGCATAAAATTCTATCATGTTTTATATATAAGATAACTAAAGTGCCAATATTGGAGTGGAGCATTTGCACTGTGAGCATGTTAGTGAGCTGATATTAGCACTGAGCTAAAAACAGTGTAAGTAAAGTCACAGCCACTTGGTTCACTGTAGTTCATTTAAAACTCCAATGTGTAGGATTTAGTGTGTCAACCTCCGGGGCTGAAAAATGAAGCCAGCATGGAATTGTCAAATACTGCAGTTCTTTGACTGGCCACTTGACGCTGGCTCCAGACGCCACTCAATCCCCATAGATTAATAAATGGTTTTGGTCTCTATAGCTAATTTTCCCCTTCATGACAAATGTTCAGGGGATGAATTTTTATACAGGCTAACTCACACACTAACATTTTACTAAGACTTAAAGTTACACATAATTCCAGACATGACGCTTTGAATGACAGGCTGCCTGCCAATAGCGTCCTCGGCTCTTCAGTCAGATCCACCGAGAGTGTTTGGTGGAAACGGCGTTTATCAGCCAGTGTCTGATTTGTCCACTCTGGGCTACTGTAGAAAAACATGGGGCACTCCTCTGAAAAGGACCCGCTCCCTATGCAAATACAAACAGGTCACTCTAAGGTAAGAAAAAAACCCCAGTGATTTTTATTTTCAGCTGATTCTAAAGTAATAAAAGCATAGTTATGAATATGATACAGATGCTTCTAAATCTTCCACACTGGACATTTACAGCTAGCTTTACTGCACCTCTGTCATGAAGCTGTTTGTCAATGCTTTTTCTTCATGGCTGTGTAACTGTTGTGTTTTTAATTCATAGCATATGGTGAAGATAACTCCCACTTTGAGCACATAAAAGTTCCTAATTAAATCTTTTTAAATGACAGCTTGTTTTGCAAGAGACTCCTGCATGTGAGACTTTAGGTGGGAATGCCCAGCGCGCATTTCCAGTCTGTGTTGGCATTCCAGTTTTACTCCAACCAACCACACAGCTGCAGAAAGCCGAAAAATACAACAGACAAGACTGCACAGTACTTCACTGCGTCCCTCTCTCTCTCTCTCTCTCTCTCTCTCTCTCTCTCTCTCTCACACACACACACACACACACACACACACACACACACACACACACACACACACTCCCTCTCCCTCCTTCCGTCCTCCCTCTCTCCCCTCAGTCGGGTTTGAGGAGATCTCTCTTGGAGCTGGAGAGGAGAGGTTGGCCGTCTCTCTCCTCCAGCAGCCGCCGGGCTTCTCTGCAGCCTTCCCGCCGCTTCATCATCATGGATTTTGGGACTAAAAGAGTCGCTGGGATTATCGCTCAGGTCGTCCTGTTTCTCTCCAGCTCGTACGGGACAACCGGAGAAGGTGAGCGGGCTGTGCGCTTTTTTTTGTTTTACTTTCCCTGGAGGAGACGGAGCGAGTCCGGGCAGCGCAGACCCGGAGGGGCGGCTGTAAAATGGGGCTTCACGAATATGCCCTCTGTCATTCCGCCTGGGAAATTAGAGCTTCTGATTTCTGGATGCAATGATATTCAGCTTGTCTCACTTACTTGTTATTTTAATTTGGATAAAGTACGGGGAATTGTTTCATAAGGCTGGGGGATTTTGCGCGTGTCGGTTACGCATCAGCGCTCGGTTGTAAAGGAAGAATAAGGAGAGTTTAAGTGGTTCGGTGTGAACTATTATGCTTCAGTTACTATATTTCCATTTGCGACATTTGAGTCAGTTTTAACCGTGGACGGTGGTTATAGCTCTCTAGGCTCCAGGTGCCCCCCTTACTCACTCCGTTTGTCACATTTTAATTAGCTGTTTATTTAACCTACTTGCTGGGTTAAATGGTTACAGTCCCTGATGGGGAGCTTTGCGTAATCGAAGGATGCTGTTGCTCTGGAAAGACATACAAGATGACGCTTTCTATCTCAGAGCCAAAACAAACATTTAATTTTCACCCAAACGTGTCCACCGCGTGCGTAAAACAACACCATCGCTTTGTTTTCTGGTTAATTTGGTGCTCAGCGCAGCATGATAGGAATCCTGGGACTGAGCCACGTTTGCGCTCACACACTCCAGAGAGCAGCCGGAGTGTGAAGGAGCGTGTTAGAGGAAAAGGTAGCGTGCAGGTTGGAAAGCTTGGCATGGCACTGAGAGGTTGGCAGTTCGATTTTCTGACCTGATGGGGAAATGAGGGTGACACTGTCATTCAGTCCTGCGCGTGTGAAGTTATTTTATACCAATGTACTATCTTTGTAAACGGGTGGTGTATCTCTGCTGTGAACCTGCAGGCATGTCTGTTCCCCTGCATGAGGAGAATAGGGAACAGCAAAGAGATGGAGAGAATCCAGATGAAGGGGGGATAGAGAGGGAGATGGATTGAGATGAATCTCGGTGTGTAATGAGACATGCTTGTATGTGATTGAAGCAGATGGCTGTAAAAGTTATCCATCCCTTCACGCTTTTATTCCCCTCTTTCACAACTTATTGCTCCCTGATTCTCGCTTTCTCTATTCTGTACTTTATTTTATGTCTTTAGTGTTTTTATTTGCTTCCCTGCCCAGAGACCCTCTGCCATGTGACCAATATCAACCAACCCTTTCTGGATTCTGAGTTTTAATCTGCTACCTACCCATCCATCTCGTCCGTTCTGTGACAGACTGTCTCTCACACATCATCATGAAAATGTCATATGAAGCCACATGAGCAGTAATCATTAAGGTCTGCTGCAGTTTAATGGAAAGGCAGTCGGCTGTAGGACACAAGACAGATTGCTTCTTCCGCAGTTGGACAGATGAAACAGGAGGTGAAGTAAGGAGTATGCAGTTAGAACAGATCTGTAGTTTTTCATCCTTCTTTCCTAGAAGAAATATCTACAGCTTCACCAAATTATGTCTGAATTCCTCCGTCTCTCCCCCCCCGCTGTTTTTCCTCCTTCAGTTGTGTCTAACTCAAATCTGCTGCAAACTCGCCGTCCTCTCCTCCTCGACTCGTCCCTCTGCTCGTTGCATTTTTCTGTGTCCTCTGTTCCCGCTGTTTTCTGTCAGCTTCTGTCCTCCTCCTTTCTCCCGTCAACAAATCTCTCTCTCTCCCCTCGTTGCCTCCTTTCTCCTCCTCTCTTCCGTTTCCATGCCTGCCGTCTCTTTCTGTCTCACCTCCACCTGGATCTCTGCCCTCCTGCTGAATCAGAGAGCTGCTGCTGTGTCGCTGGCTCTTTCCTCCCCGAACTCTTCCTCTTTACCTTCCCCCCTCTTGCATGTTTTCGTCCTGTTTCTTGGCTGCATCTCGTTTTTCCCTCCCCATACCCATACTCTCTCCTCCTGCTCCTCTCTATCTCGCTTCTTCAGGTGATTTGATGTTTCTGTCATCACTTCGTTTCTGTGCAGCATTTACGAGTTGGGACTAAGGGGATTTCAAGACCCCAAACCAATGCTAAAGCTTTTGTTTTTCCCCTCAAGTGGATCGCTGTCAGTGTGTTAAAGCCTCTGAAACAGCATTTAGACCACAATGGGACACTAAAACCCTCCATTGAGGCTCAGACTGATCACATTGTTTCAAGGTTTGCAGCTCCTCAAAGCAGATTTACCCACCACACCTATGCAGTGATTTATCTTCCTGTTTTACAGTTTTTCTCATGCAACTTCCATCATATCAGAGGTGGATAGCGCTGACTGATCAGTGTTGAATATTCAGTTAAAGGCTGAGCTTTAGCTGCAATCAGCGGCTCATTGTCTAATTTTTTCCTCTTTGGTTTCCCTTTTTCTGCCTCCATTCTCCTACTCTCTGTCTCTCTTTTTTTCCTTCTCTTCTCCATCTATCTTTCTGTTTATCTCGCCTGCTCTGACCCAGCAGCACACTCATCATGCACAGACCATAAACCACAACAGCATAATAAGTTAAGACTGCAGAGGTGAAGGGATCCCAGCCGCAGGTTTCAGACTCAGCTCCACATCTCGTCCCCCCAACCCCCCTGAAGACAGCTCACTGTTCATTATGGAGGTGGTGCTAAGTGACAACAAAATAGAAATACATATTTTAACAGCCACAGATGGTGCTCCGATGACTTGTTAGCTGGAGGAATGAATTGCTGGGGTTTATGTGATGAGATTCAAGGAAGTCACCGTGTGAAACAGCTGCCCGCAGGACATTAAAGTCACTGGGCGTTTAATCGCCTTCTGATATTAACAGCATGATAGAGTCACAGTGTATCTTGAAATAGCTTCTCGCATGAAGGTAGTGGAATAAAGGCAGGTCTGCTTAATGTTAGCAGAGACCATTATGTAACTGAAAGGCGTGGCAGCGTTGACAGCAGCCATTGTCTCTCATGTGGATCTGGAGAAAACTCAGGGTAGTTCAGATAATGATGTTAAAGAATTGATTTTTCTGGCCACTTGGGGGCAGCAGAACAAGCTGCAAGTTACACTAACATATTATTTCTGTATTAAGTTATTAGGAAAGAGGTTTGGACATTCAATATGGAACAACATTAGTGTTCATTTAAAGTAAGGTTAAGTCGGTGTAAAAATTTTCAAACCGGTTTGATAGTAAGCCAACACTGAACCAGGCTGTTATACCAAATTTTACTGGGTGTCTCACTTGACTCAGCAGCCTCTCCCAAGCACGTCTGACAAATGTTCAGCTCAAAACGGTGCACCACGTACTCACAGCCAGTCAGGACACCTCTTTCATTGGCTTAAGATTCAAAATGCTGCCATATTGGTCCAGTTTTAATTTTCTGTGAGACTTCCTCTACCGTAGCTCTTGACCCAAAAATACACATTAACTGAAATTTAATTTCCTTCATGTTGCCTTATGAACAAACATGTTAACCATGTTGCGATACTGCTTTTTATTTAAGTTGGATTTGGCGCTGTGACACCGTCAGCACAGTTTGCTAATATAGGCTACTTTTTAATTTGCCAGAACACGTTATATGTCAAATGCCGGTGAAGCTGGTTTGCATAAAATCAAACTGGTTTAAGTTCGTACCTCAAACCTTTCCTGCAAAATCATAAATTGACCCAACTGTAATTTGAATTTGGCCAGTGGTGACACTGAACTTAAACATTTGTGGACCAGCAAACCAAACGAATGAGCTGAGAGAGACTAAAACACAGAGCTGAGGAGAACTGCAGTGTGTTTGTCACCACGATTCACAATGTATCTTGCATTTTAGTTTAACTTTGTTGTTGTTGCTGATGTATTTTATATATAAGTGGGCAAACTTGAAAACAACAAGTCCAGAAATTCAATGAGAGCAGTAACCTCCTTGACATTTTTAAGCATCAACACAAAATTCAGACTTGTGTGTCAGTCCTTCAGTGAAAAAGTGCAAGAACTTCTGTAGCAATTCTGCACTGATGTTCAAAAATCATATAGCGAGAGATCCATCGTGAAAGCGCGAGAGAGACCAATTTTTCCAGTCAGCGCTGCAGAAAACAGATCAGAATCCACTGCAGCCTGAGGGCATGTTATGAAGTGAATAAAGCATGTGGCTGTCATCATACATATGGTCCACAAACAAGACAGTCAGCCTAAACTTGTTTGTATGCTCATACACTCAAGCTTTTATTGAAAACAACAAATCATCACTTCAAGTCTGACTGTTGTGTAAAGAAATACTGGAGTTGTAAGGCGTTGGCAGTAGAAAATTTGTTTTTCTGTTGGGATTAAGACTGTCTAGTTGAGTCTACAGCCATGCCAGCGGCTTAGTGAGACTGTACTTTGGGACAGCAATACATGCTAACAGTGGCATCGCTAACATGCTGATACTGAGTAGATAATGTTTACTATGTTCATCATCTTAGTCTGCACGTTCTCACCTCTAACTAGTGAAATATAGCAGCTTGGTCTGTGACCCAACACATCAAACTATGACGCTAGGCATCCCTCTAGCTCCAGTTTTGGAGTTGTCAATTTCTGTGTCATTTTCTGCTTGGTAAATGCTACGGTGTCTTTCAAAATAAACTTCTATTGTCACAGGAAACGTAGGTTTCGCCACCAAAACCACTTTAGGTTTGGTCAACAAATCTACTTGGTTAAATATAAAAGAAGATCTTGGTTTGTGTTAAAATATCTGTATTTGCTTCTGTGAGTTAAGAAGTATGTCACGTGATTATGATGTCACATGATGTGAAGTATTCCTGTAACTATGTCAAGGATAAAAAAAAAAAACAACTCTGTTTACTTTACACATACACTGGTCTCCTGGTTGAAAGTCCTGTCTGTGTTTAACACATCCACTACCCCTCTCTCCATCCGGCCCACCTCAGACTTTCTCGCTCTTACACCGAAGTAAGGTCAAAACTTGTCTTCTACCAACACATTCTCACTCTGACCTTGTCAAATATTGACGTTTGCTCATGGACTTTCCACGTCTGCGTACGACATGCAAGGTACCCTGGGTGAGTTGGTTCTTGATGTTCTGGGACATGCATTGTCTATTCCATGCACCACCCAAATTGGACATTCCCCTTCTTAACTTTCGTCATTGTCCCGCCGCGATTCCCCGTGAAGCCACCGGGCACCATTAAACTATAATGACAACCGACAGTGTATGATTCATGCTGACGTTAAAGGATGCCTTTTTTCGTTGGTCTCTGACGCCGCAAGTCACTGCCAAAGCGCTGGATTTCAACAACTTTGTAGTGAGACTGGGCTCCTTATACAGAACATATACTGTAGGGTGCTACATTTCATGGAAATCCAGTTAATAGTTGTCACTAAAAAGTGTGAACCTCACGGTGGCATCAAAGGAAAAGGGAGATCACCAAATTCAGCAGGATTCATCCTCTTGGGACCTTACATTATCTCTTGACAAACCATCTTGTCGTTGTTGAGGTATTTCAGTCTGGACTAAAGTGGTGCTGGTGCTGTCAGAAATGCCGACACTGACATCAGTAGAGCCAGCATTGCTGAATATGTGAATGTGTGCCACTGCCGCAAAATTTAACTGAAAAACAGCACTTTTTTTGCTGATTGTCCCTGAATAACATAGATATCAATACTAATAAAGCCTGCTCCATTATTCTTACACAGCAGAGAGACACTAGTAGAGACTGTAGTCTTTATGGGTATCCTGCTGTGCCTCTAATTGTGCCCTCAGAAAGTTTCGATCTCTTGTGAGTTATTTTGTTTTGCTATATTTTGCTGTTTCTTCAAGCATAATTTGAGTAGGTCCAAAACTGCCTTGAATGCGTCCCTAATTAGTGGATCATTTAATTAGCTTTGGTGTATTGTTAGGCTGTGGTTTTCTCTGTTGCCTTCAGATATCCTCCTGGTTCTTGCACTAGTTCAGCACATCTATCTTTCACGATAGGTAGCTTGGTTATAAAATTCCAGACATCAATTGTTTACCGTGCCATGTAACAATACATGAGGGCCTATATGCAAAATTGAATATCAGCTTGGGGGCACAGATCAACAAAGAAACACCTCGGGTTAACTATTATTGAACATGAGAGCTGGATTTCCCTTTGGTTGTTGTGCACTTCTAATAAAAAAACACTAAGACCTGTATTATTCTGAAGTGGATTTGAGTACAAGATTACTCTCATTAATTTTTTTTTGCTCTTTGATGTGCAATGCCTACTTACATTGACTTTACTTAGTAATTTCCTGTTTTTTTGGAGGTTTCTTGGCTGGTCCAGCCACGGGGTCCGGATTTCTCCTTTGTCATTAGTTCAAGGTCCACACAGTTCCATTCAGCGTCCTACTTGGGTTTGACCATGTCGTCGAGGTAGTTTGCTGTCTCTGTCAAGTAGCTGTTAGTCACTCACTCTACAGCAGGAAATGGCACTTCAAAATAAAAGCTCTGTGCCAGAAATTCACTGTTCACCAAAGTGTGTTTTTTACAAACTTGACACATTTGTGAATCACTCACTCACACGGACTGGACCCGCGACCCACTATTGGATCCAGTGTGACTTATCTTGCAACATATGTTATAGTTTCATAGCTGCAATGCAAACGTGTTTTTTTAAAAAGGCCAATTTAAGGATGGGTTTCTCTTTTTCTCTGTCATTGTTAGTGCTTTAACTATGCTGTGATGTGCCAATATCCAACTCTAATCCCATCATCATATAAAAACATACCTTTGGAACACAGAGAGTCTGTCCTCACGGATACCATGTACTAGAAATGAAAAACAAAAAGATTTTATTAGAAAAAGATGCATATTGTCATTTTAAAGGGGTACTTCAGCATTTTAGTATTTCACTTCTAAATAGCTGAGAGATACATAAGAGGCAGATTTGAAAAAGAATCAAAGCAGCAGAAGTCAAGATGTCCTAACTTTTAGTCCCATAAATGTATCAAGCTCCCAAACCACTGGATCCTACATTTCCCATAGTTAGCTCAAACTGTCTTTCACATGGGTTTCCTGCCGAAGGATAATGGTTATTATCTCTGCCTGGCGTACACCTGGAGGGAATCACGCATTTGGTAGTGTGTGTGCCTGCTGTCTGTCCAAGGTTAATCTTGCAAATTACTGGAACAATAGGCCTAATTTTTTGTGTGCTTATGCATGACTGTATACTCAAGGAAGTATTGTAGTTGCGGTGATTGATAATTGACTATTTTATAACGTCATTGACTGCTGATTTATCACTGCTCTAAATTGGCTGGTAGTGGCCACAAGTCATTAACAAAATCATGTTGCAAAAGCATAGAACAGAAGGCATCTTTCAAAATCATTTTGGCTTTAAAAAAAGGTCTACCTAGTCTGTTGCAAGCAACATTTTGGCCTTTGCCTTGGCTCAAAAATTGCTATCCATAAAAAGGTTTGGTCTCATTTTGAACTGGAGCATCTGCAGGTTAATTCAATAGCTGATATGTTATGGTGCACTAAAGTTAAGCATGATCCCACAGTTCCACCTGGTGCGGCTGTGCCATGTGCATTTTCTAGAGTGGCCACCACCAATTCCGGAGGTGACATATCAGCATGGCTGCCTGGTGGAGATCTGTACTCTTCTGGGTGCACTTACCAAGTTGCCTCTGTACTGAACATACCAGAGTCCACACTGGTGTGTGTGTGTGTGTGTTACTCGTTGCACTGTAGGTTTAAATTAATTGGATTGGCCCAGGGTGGCTTAAGCAAACATGAGGTTAAAGTTTATGTAAGCACATTAATATGAAGATGTAACTGCCTGGAGTGAAAGAGACACATCTGACCTGCTGTTAAATGCAGTAATGTTGCCGTGCGGAGGAGAGGACTCTCCCTCCCTCTACAGTGCTTCCTCGGGCTGAGGCAGTAAATTAGAGAGTATTGCTTGCTTAAGTGCAGTGGTGGTCAGAAAGCAGAGGATGAAATGTACATTAAAGCTCCTCAGTGTGTATTTACAGGAAGATTAGAGGAAGATTAAAACAGCAAAGAAGATGAACGAGGCTGTTTGGAAAGAAAGAATAGAAAAAAGATATGAAACTTTACTGATGGAAAATCCTGTGACAATTAAACTGAGTTGAAAGCTGTGATAAAAAAATATGGACAGCAGTAACAACAGGATATAAAGTAAAACATGGCTTTAAATTAAGTTGATACACAAATATATATGTGTTTATATATTTATATATGTATATATTTTTTTTTAACATATCAGAAGGGTTAAATAAGGGTTAAATATCATACAGGATGAGATTACATTAGAATTCAAGATAGATCAAGAGTATAAAGATGACAAACAGACAGACAGCATGACAGATACAGAAAGCCAGGCATGTTCATATTTGATATTTATTTCAGAAAGCAAATTACTATTGAGAGATCACACCAAAATAGCAGGAAAAGAGTGATGGACAGAAAATACGATATAAGCCACCATATTACATTCGTATCAGCAGACAACAGCCGGATTAAAGAATTTACACCCTCAAAGGGAATCGTTTTGGGGAAAGAGAGGCATTTAAGAGCCATAGCAAAAAAAAAAAAAAAAACTCAAAACAAACGAAACAAAAAATACCAAACCTACAGCTCGCTCAAACCAGTATGTTTTCCTTCAGCTGTTTATTCCTCAGAGAGCCCACCCACTGCTCATCAGTCACTTAAAAATCGTCGCTGACTTCTCTCCGCACGTCATTTGTTACAGTGCTCTGCCAGCGCCAGGGGCAAGGTCTGGCTCAGACTGTTTATCGGAGTGAAATGAAGGAGCTGAAATACGTCCTGAGAGGTTATGATGTTTGTGTTCCTCTGCTCACAATAATTCAGTATCAGTGCCGAAACAAGTGGACAGTTTAAATAAATCAGGGGAGTGTTTAGACAGTGTTATTCCAAAAGCCAACACATCAGTTTCGGGGGAGCAATCATTACCTGCAGTAATAAAAGTACAGCCATTTCAGATGTGCATTTTTTAACGTGTCCTCATGCAATGGTTTGTATGAAATCTAACAAATAAACACCCCACGACTGACCTTACATAATTAACGTAAAGTTGTGTACGTTAGGTTTAGGCAAATAAAGTTAACTTATTTTCACATGGTTCTGAACACTGGTCTCCTTAACACAGACTTTCAGTCTTTATACAGCACTGCTCAAAAATTTAAGGGAACACTTAATCGTCACACTTTAACACCAAGTCAGTTAAACTTCAGGGATATCAATCTGTCCATTTAGGAACACACGTGATTGCGAATCAGTTTCACCTGCTTTGGTGCAAATGAAAGTGACAACAGGTGCAATAGTGAGGCAAAAACAAGACAAGCCCCAAAAAGATAATGGTTTTACACGTGGCGTCCACAGACAGTTCTCTCCTTATCCTTCCCGACTGACTCTTCTCTAGTTTTGTGTTCTGCTAGTGTCCTTATCTCTACTGATAGCATGAGGCGGTAGCTGCAGCCCAATCAGGTTGCACAGGTAGTGCACCTCCTTCAGGATGGCAAATCCATATGTGTGGTCGCAAGAAGGTTTGATGTGATGTCAAGGAGAGCTGGATAGGGCGATAGAAGAGCATCAACCCAGCACTGCTCCTTTGTGTGACGAGGAACAGGAGGAGCACTGCCCTACAAAATGACCTCTAACAGGCTACTGGTGTGCATGTTTCTGACTAAACTGTCAGAAACAGACTCCATTAGGGTGGCATGAGGGCCAGACATCCTCTAGAGGAACCTGTGCTCACAGCCCAGCACGGCACAGCTCTCTAAAGGTTACTTTGCATCACATTCTGAGCAAAGTCAAGATCAAAACAGGGTCATGTTACAGTCAATACCAGCTTTGATGATGCTCAGCCTATCATTTATTCATATAATGCTACATTGTCTGGCAGACTCTGCAATGGCAGAAATTAAGTGTTATATGTCTATTCAGTCATTAATCATGTTACTCATCATCAACACATGAAGGACAGATGGTTGCGCTCACTTTCCCAGCCGTCATGATCAGGTAGGCTCTCCGTCTTTCCCTCTCTCCCTCACTCTCTCTGTCTAGGTCTCATCAGTCTTCCTTGAGGTGTTTATCTCCCCTCTGAGCTGATTTAGAGCCACTGGAGTGTGTGCTGTAATCATAGCCTAATGGCAGATAATATCAAGAACACTAAATGACTTTTAATCCCAGCCTAATGACAGATAATACCACTGCACTCCTGTGTGTGCTGATTTGCATTTTCACCCTCATTCCTGGTGTTAAGGCGATGGCGCCTCACTGGTTCCTCTGAGTCACAGGATTCCCAGACGTACTCGAGGAGAGAAGTTTTAAAGCTGTTATTAGTAGTCCGTTTATTTTCTGCCTGCAGAGAGAGACAGAACGGCGTTGTGTCCTGCCTCAAAGTCAGCCGTTGGGTTTGAAAAGCTTTCTGGGAGTCAGATGTTTTATCAGGTGAAAGTTGAGGTGACATCCATTCATAATCAGAAAGGTTCAAAATTCTTTTGCAGTCTGTCCTCCAGTCGTCCTGTGATCACGCCACAAAGAGGCAGACATGACATGCAGGTGACCATTTTAGGCCTTGATCTTGTCCATAGTGTTTCCACTATTTACATAAAATGAAAGGCAGCATGGTTTGGTTATTAACATATTTGAAGATGAAGGGAGTTATTGATATGCTGCAGGCTGGTTGGCAAAGTCAGAGGTATTATCACTCACCAAATGAAGGGTATTTGGGATTTTAAAAGAGCTGGTTATTTAAGCTGTGGCCACTCCAGGGGAATATTAGGGGCGCTTGATTAAATCTCTGAGCTCATGAAGTATCTTTCATCTTCTCCAGGATTAATCTGGTGATGAAATAGCTGAGGATGGTGCAAATTCAGCAGCATATTTCAGGTGTGACACTGGCCTGTGTCGTATGAATTTATTGCTTCATGGTGGGCTGGTTGTTTGCACTGAGAAGAACATAAACCTGTGAATATAAACTATTGAAACTCCCAGCTATCGTCCCGGTCCTTTATGATTCATGAGAGGGCAGCATGTGCAAGAGCCTGGATGAGGAAAAAGGAAAGTAGCTGAGGATAAACCTCCTTCATATTTCTTCTTTAGTGTCATTTATGGAAATGTGTGCAGGCAAAGTGGAGCCATGAATGAGATCTGATGAAGTCAAGGTTACTGAACGGATGTGGCGCCACCAGCCATGAATCTGGATTTATTAACCCAGGAACAGGTAGTTAAGTGAGGAGCTAACGGAGGACTGCAGTCCATCCATTTGATATTGGGGCCTGCTGGACTGCTGTGTTTGTTCAAGGCTGTCCCCAGAAGAAGTCTGGCTCTCCAAAAATGAAGCCATTCATCATGTGAGATTGTCGTCAACTCAGATGAGTTGTTGTTGCTTTGAATTCTGGATCTGTTTCCATCTGTGGAGGTCATCATACTCCGTCACTCAGAGGGACTGAGGGACACCTTCCCCAGCATTTTTGCTCTCTGTTTGTTTTCCCAGTTTCAGGTGGATACTGTTCAAATGTGTTTATTGACAAGAAAAGAAATGTGCATCTGAGTAGATGAAGACATTGCTTAAAAGCTTGAATAACCTATGCAGCTGTTAGAAGTAAAGAAAGTAGGGACAATCCTTTAACTTTGTATGTTGCACTCTTAACCCCCTCGGGGCGCAACTATCAGTCTATTCAGTTCTATTGCCCCTTGTTCATAGTTATTTAGGTACTTAGTTCATCAGTTGTGTTGTACTCATCTCTGTCAAGCATAAGCCAGTTTGGACGTGTGTGTGTGTGTGTGTGTGTGTGTGTGTGTGTGTGTGTGTGTGTGAGAGAGAGAGAGAGAGAGAGAGAGAGAGAGAGAGAGAGAGAGAGAGAGAGAGAGAGAGTGAGGGAGTGTGAGTGTGTGTATCTGTCTGTCTGCAGCTATTCTTGCAAACTACTGGACCAATCAGTCTAATATTTTGTGTGCACATGTATGACTGCATGCTCAACGACTTGTGGTTGCAATAATTCACAATTGTTGAAAACCTGTTTTACTGTTTTATAATGTCAGTGGCTGCTGTCTCCTCACTCCTCTTAACCAGCCGGTGGGGGCTTCAAGTCTCCTAGAAATTAGCTCGGCTAAAACCAACAAGCCTTATCATCTGTTGCAGGCCACATTTTGGGCCTTTGTTGTGGTTTAAAAAGTGACAGCTATTAAGAAGTGTGGTCATATTTTGAACTGGAGCATCTGCAGATTAATTTTATGCCCAATATGTTTTGATCCACTAAAGTTAAGCACAATACGAGCTGAATAAATCTCCATTTTTGTTTTCTGTTACTGCCACCTTGGCTGTAAGGGAGCTGGGAGGACAATTTCACCAGCCACAGCTCCTCACAATCCGCCTGCATCCCAGTTTTGTTCCGTCCCCTGCACAGCATCAAACCACACCAGGAGCGCCTGAGAGGCAGAACATTTTGCCTGCCTGATTTGTAGACTTGCAGATTTTGTCGATTTGGTCTTTTTTCTTGAGTAATTATCGTCGTTATTTCCTGTGGTTAAGATTCCAGTTACTAATGCCATCAAAAATGTACTGCTGTGTTTTGGTTATTAAATGCAATCATCCTCATAATTATATTGTATCTATGTTTCACATAGTGCTGGTTGGCAGGAGATCTGCTCTCTCGTAACGACTCCCTCAAAATTAGGAGCATATTTTGATAGGATTCTGGGACACTTCTGAAAATGCCTGCAATTTGACATTTGACATGATGTCCGGCTCAGCTCACATCCCAGCTACATCAGCTGATCTCAAACAGCTCAGTCAACTGATGGAGCAACTGATAGATCACACGGTTCCCTTCTATGCAACCATTTGGTAAATCTCATTTAGGGCACCCAACTTAAACTGCTCTGGCCTGCCTACTGTTGCTGCTTCCTCTGCAAGCCGCTTTGCAATGAAAATGACAATCAGTGTTTTCTAAGCCCTAAATGTCTTGTTTTGTCCACAACATATTTAATTCACTATCAGAGAGGAGTAAAGAAACTGAATTAACTGAACTGAATTAAGAGAATTTTGACTCTTTTTCTTAAACTAAACTGAAAACTAAACTTACTTTTCTCAGTAATGCATTACTTTTTGGTTTAAGTAACTGAATTACTAACTGAGTTACTTTTTAATAAAGTAACTAGTAACGGGAACTAGTTACTATTATTCAGTAACTGGCGCAACACTGGCGGCCACGCAGCAGCCAAAATGTGGCCGCCTGGCAGAGATCTGCTTTCTACCGAGTACACTTCCTGCTCTAGCCCTACAAAAGCTGGGTGGGACCTCTGCTCTGTCTATCTCATCCCACATTATACTACAGAACTTTGCTGATATGCTGTGGTGTTCTGTGGGCCATTGCCATCAGTTATGTTAAGCTTCCACAAGTAGCAAGCTACCGTTCCCATTTTGTTATTGCCTTTACTCTCACTTGAACCTACTAAAAATGATGAAATAGTGGCTTCACATCAAGTCAGAGAGAGAGAGAAAGAAAGACAGGTGGTGTCAGCGAGCTCTGGAGACGCAGACTGCTGTGGGAATTTTAATGTCACATTTTCATATGTCCTCCACACATTAGAATAATAAGTTTCACCTTGAAAATCTGAAAAGTGGCCCTTTAATATGTAACTAAAGAACTCTGCATTATTCTAAATTTTTGCAAGGCTAATTTGCTAATACCTGTCTTCAGCATGGGCGCATCTACATAACTTCATAACTCACAGTCCAGGCTCTAATGTGTCCTCGTTACACACTAACAGAGATGCTGATCACAGCTTAATGCTGTCATCGCTGTGTATTTTTTATGAAGTCAGTACTGCGTGACCACAGCCCTGCAGACTGCTGCTCTGCAGTGACTGCTGATGAGAAGAAGCAGGGCCGGTCAGTTTGTATTAGAGAGGAGGACAGAGCTGAGTCAGTGGCCATTAAAGAAGGAAGGGTAAGGCTGAATTTCAACACAACAAGACAGAGCTAAATCAAAGCTAAGCACGTCGAGGTGAAACAGAGGAGGAGGGAGGAGCGTGGGCTGCAGGAGAGGGCGAGAAATGAGGATGAGGAGAATTGAAGGTGGATAAGGGGAGGAAAGAAGAGGAGGAAGAGCGATATTAAGTAAGAGGATAAAGTTTAGGGGTCACAGTCTGCAGGCTGTCTGGTAAAAGTATTCCCTCTGTGTTTCTCACAACTGCAGTGACATTTTCTACTGCCTCTCCATTTTATCCCTCAGTGAGTTTGCCATGTTTGTGTGTGTGTTTAGGGGCCACCATCTGCTTTCTGGATGCGCCGCCTCACATCTTTGAGATGATTTGACTTCATAAATGAAGCAGGAGGCGAAGGATGGAGGAGGAGGAGGCGGAAAGGGTGGCAGGGAGGATAGCAGGTATGAAGGATAGTGAGGAAGGAGAGAGAAGAGGAATTAGGGCAGTAAAAGGAGATAAGGATGGTAAAGGCTATAAAAGGATAAACGTGAGGTTAGTATGGAGAGTAGAAGGGTCAATAGAGGTGAAGGGAGGAACACAGAGTGTGAAAAAGAAGATACTGGAGGGATGAAGAGATAGTTTTGCTCAGAGAATTTAGCAGTTTCCCCCTGTCTGTTTCCCTGCAGTGACATTCTCAACTGCCTCTACAATTTCACCCCCCGCTGGCTTTTGAGTGTGTGTATGTGTGCATTTATGTGTGTGTGTCTTCATGTTCAGCTCTCGGTTTTGCAGAGCCGTGCAAGTTGTGGGTTTTTGCAATTTTGCATCGGTATTAATATTAATGCCTGGCCCATAAAAAAGTGATTCGAATGATATTTGAAATTTGAAGAAACAGCCTCTTAAAACTGGGATTTCCTCTGTTGCTCTGTGTTTCTCACACACTGCTCTCAGCCAATAAAACAAGGATTGAATCAGTTTATTAAAGTAAAGGCTTCAGTGGACTTATGTTGGATATTGACTCCTTTTCTTTATTTGTAGTGATGATGAGGCCATGCTGTTGTTACACAAACACACTGTAACTGCCATTATTTGTCTTGATGATATGAACTTTAAATTTAAATACAAGATAATGAGAAGTCAAAGTTACACACAGTTTCTATATATTCACATCCATGCGCTCATCAGAAGCTCACATTTACATGGATTTTCGCGTCCACATATGAAGTGCAAGGTACCCTGAGTGCGTTGGTTGTTGATGTTCTGGAACGTCGCAAATTGACTTTTTTTTTAGGGTTGCACCGAAATGAAAATTTGTGGCCGAAGCCGAATAAAATTAAACGCTTGGCCGAATACCGAGCACCGAATGCTGTTGTTTAGTTTTTCATTAGTTTTTGCAGATGAACCCCCTCCAGATTAGTGTTGTCATGGTACCAAAATTGGGACCCACGGTATGATACCAGTGAAAGTATCACGGTTCTGAGTAGTATCAGGATACCGCAGTGAAAATGAGGCAGATGTGCCTTTTGTCATTTATAAAAAGATAATATATAAAGATAATATAATACGTCACTGATATTTCAATGGAATAAATTACTTATTGACTTATTCATACTTCAAAAACAGCATCAATAAGTGATTAACATAGGGGGGATCAAAATAAAATAAATAAATAAAATAAGAATCAACCAAAAATCAACCAGCCACCCTCCTCCCCTGACAAGTTAAGAACAGTTCCTTAAGTGCGGTGAGGTTTGTGGACCATTACCTGCCACAAAGAGAGAAATCTGAATTGCTCGTTCCTCCTCTGACACATCACATACCTGTGTGCCGCCACTGCTCGGCTGTCCAGGCACTTTTGGGCAGTCATGACACCAAAAAAAAGACATTATTGGAGCCGGACTTCTCCGTCGCCAGTAAGCCGTTATCTTGCGCCGTGGAGCACTATGTCCGCCGTATTTGACAGGAATACATTTCTGTCTGTGTCTGTGACCCCCGTTAAACCGACAACCGACACGATTCTCCTTTGTTTCTGCTGCTGGTTGAAATCTGTACTTGCACAGCATGCTCCTGAATGATTTGTTTTGCTTGCACAAAACTATTTTCAGTCGCAAATGCGAGTAAAATGCTCGCACCGTAGAGCTCTGTGGAAAACAAATCAGTGTAGCATATATAAACAAATCTAAAATAAAAGTAAAAATAAATTAATAATAATTTTCACTGTGCAAAGATACTCAGTAGCTCAGCTAATACCTGAAATGTCACTGGAGACAAACCACTGCAGCAGCATATCGAGTGCCAGGTGGACAGCGCGCGCTGTTATTGGACGGCGCATGTACACTCACCCTCTTGCGATTGGACTTTGAATTTATCCCACAATAGTGGTACCTGAGGTACCGTAGTACTACGGTACTCCAACATTATGGTATGTACAGTGGTGTTTTAGTACCGCGGTCTACCGTTGGTACCAGTATACCCTGTAACACTACTCTAGATAGTTCACTATTACATTCTTTGCAAACTGCTTTTCTTCTATCACTCTCTAACACTTTACTCCATCCATCACTGCATGCTGTTTGATTGCATCATCAAAACACGCCACTATTATTCGGCCTTGCTTTTCACTTATTACACCAAAAACCGAATGTGTGTTTTTTTGCAATATTCGGCTGAATATATTTGGTTACCGATATTCGGTGCATCTCTACTTTTTTTTTTTTTCTTCAACAACAAACACAAATGGTTGGGCTTAGGAAAAAAGAACAGGGTTTGGCTTTAGAATCTTACGGGACACAAGCATGGGTGAATGTCTGTGTTTGTTGGGCCCATCCATTACCCCCCCGCCTCAGTCGGACTTCAATCAATCAATCAATCAATCAATTTTATTTATAAAGCCCAATATCACAAATCACAATTTGCCTCACAGGGCTTTACAGCATACGTCATCCCTCTGTCCTTTGGACCCTCACAGCGGATAAGTAAAAACTTAACTTCCATTCTTGTCCAACCGCATTTCCCCCTGATGCTGGCGCTGTTAAACTATAACGGCAACTGGCTGCCGACGTTAAAGGATGCCTTTCTTTGTTGGTTTCTGATGCCGCAAGTCACTGCCCATGTGCCAGATTAAATGAATTTGGAGTGAGACAATGCTCAAAACACACATACGGGTGTGCAAGTACTTAAGATGACTTCAACACTTTAGCTTAGCTCTGAACACACAGAACTACAAATGGAAAAAAAAGTCAGTCTGAAATAATATAAAGTAGACAAGCTCTTGGGTTGGGCCGGTGTAAATATTCTTAAACCAGTTTGATATTAAGCCAAACGTCAGCCTGGACAAGTACCCTGAAATTTTCCAGGTGTCACACTTAGCAACCGTTTCTGTGTCCAACATAATGACACTGTGTCCCAACAGCAAACAAAGGTCTAACTATTGTGTTGCATTGTGTAACATCCGAGCTCTCTCTCCATATTGAATCCGTTAGATATGCACTTCCACTATGACAATCTCCCTCCAGCCAGCTGCCACCTTATTATGTTTTTGTAGTGAAGAGAGGAGGTATCATATAGATCATTCCTCATTTTAATTTAATGAATCAACCATTCCTTGTCCGTTGCAGTTCTTTCAAAGCAAGTGACAGTAATACATAGAAACAGGGTGTGCAACAAAGGTTCAGCTCCACAAAGTGCACCATGTTGCTTACAACTGGTTGAGACACCTCTTTTGATAGTTTCAAATCCAATATGTTGCCATATTGACATAGTTTTAGTTTCCTTGAGAGACTAACTGCCGCATCTTGTCTCGTCACCCAAAAATACCTCCATTGACTTCCAATAAACAGACACAAAGGGTGCCTCTTGTTCCCTCTGCAACCCTTTAATGAAATTTGATTGCCTTCATGTTGCCTGTGCTCGGCTTGGCATGAAAATTGGGCATGGCTTGTCAGACACCAGTGGCTTATTTGTCACCAAGCATAATATTACATAATCATGTTTTCATATTACTTATTTAGTGCTGTGACACTGCTAGCACAGGTTGCTTAGGTAGTTTACTTGTTAACTGGGCAGAACATATTATAATGACAAATAGCAGGTCAGCTGGTTTGCATTAAATCAAACCACGGACCCAAGTCTTGTGAGGGAGGAATGCAGGTGGTTGGCACGACAGAGGAAGATGCAGAGGAAAGGAAGAGATTGAAACAGATGATCCGCTCTGGTGACCCCTGAGAGGAGCAGCTGGAAGAGGAAGACGACAATCGGTCATATATCTCTTTAATAGAAATATGATCTGTATTAGACTAAAGAGGGAGTTACATCATATGGTTATATCATCTGCTACTGATGCTCAGAGATTTAGATGATATTACGCCCCATTCAGTACAGCACGATATGCTATATAATGGGACAATGCTGCAGTGATTAGAAAAGTCCATAATGACACTAAATCCCCACCAACTAGGCTTTATTCTGTACTTAACCCTAAACCCCCCTCAGGGAAAGGCAAGAGGAAACAGAATGTTCCTACAGGGATTTATTCAGCATCAGCCATCATTAAACACGTGAACAGATGCGATGTAACCGGAGCAGTCTGATGCTGGTCCTCAGGGAGCAGAGCATAGCTGCTGAAGGTTTTCAGGTCTTGACCGGTCAACAGCATGATAAATTTGATCCCAGCGTACAGAGCTACAAAAAAATTGAATTTCTGTAAAGTACATTATCAACACAGAGATAAAACGCTTCGAGCTCTTGTAAAAGATTGAATTTAAGGCAGGCAGACAACAAATGTGTGTAATACTGTTCTGGAGCTATGCCACCTACAATCCTCTGCTCCCAAACCACCAGCATCTTTCTGACAGGAAGTGGAAGGTCTGTTGGTCTGAAAGATGGTTTATCAGTTTGTCTGTATTCTGGTATAAAAGCTGTGTTCTGAAAGGCCTCCAATTCCTTAAGTCTGATTGTGAAAGTTGGACTATTCATGCACAAGCAACCAAATTGCTAGACTAAACAGTGGCACATTATCAATCCCGACACTGTTGTGTAAATGATACGTTGAAACTTTACATTTCAATATTGCTGTGGTTAACATGTGGTTGTGTTTAGGCACAAAACCCACCTGGTTATGGTTGGAAAAGATTGTATTTTGGCTTGAAATACCTGGTTTTGGGGCCACAATTGGTGCTGGAAAGACAGTGATGTCCTGTTACAGCTGTCTCACCTATAGGTGTCACGCCATCCACCATCCACTCCACACCCTGATGATAAAGTCAACTCGTATATGTAATCAGAATTACATCACTTTACGAATGTAGATATGATACACACTGTGTAAAGTGTATTGTAACATATCCGTGGTTGCCAACGTTTTCTCCTGGCGACTGAGCTGACACCAGGCAATCACATACTCTTTGTACTGAAGTTTCTATTCCATCAGACTTTTCCAAGAACAGTCTGCTCAGAGAAGGATGTGACCAACAAGCTGTGACAGGAGATATTCACCACCATGGTCTACATTTCTCGGTGCCCTAATTGGGGTCTGTCATGACTTTTACCCCAGCTACCCCCAATTACACTGCCCTGTGATGGTTTAGTAGTTCGGTGTAAAAGTGCTGCATCAACGCTTTACGACTTCTATAAAGGACAGAAACTTTTATCTTAGTTAGTTGAAGAAGTCTGAGTAGCCTTTGTGTTTGCAGCCTCAGGAAAGCTGAGCTCTGAGTGTTTGATCGGCAGGAGGAGATGGAGAACATCACATTATCTGCAGAGAAGTTTTTTAAAGAGCACTTATCTTCTAATGTCTCCTGAGGGAGGACGGCTGTAAAGTAAAACTAAGTAGATGTGAGTGCGGCTTTTGTTGTGGTTTAGTGAAGGTGTAAAGAGGCAACACACACACAAAAAAGAGAAAAAGAGAAAGTGCTCCACTCTCCACTACCTCATGTGGAGCTTTTATGAAACTTAAATGTGGCTGCAGCAGCAGCAGTATAGATTCTGTATGTAAGATTATAATTTTCTTCTCTTTAGCCGTGCTGGGAGGTAATTAGGGTTTCCATCCTGGGACTCATCTGTGGTTTGGTTCAGGCAACAAATGCCCTTTGGTTAAGGTCAGGAAAAGGTTATGGATATACTTAAATGTTAATATACTGTTGTGTGCTTCAGGTCACTGCATATATTGTCTGTATTAAATCAAGACCACAATCTTTTCCAAACCTTAGTGCCTAAAAATAAGGTTAATAAGGCTGTGGCTGTTATGAGAGATCAGATGTAGTGGTGAAAAACAATCGAAATACATTGTGGGAGAACATTACACAGAGATATTTTTAGTACCAACATTTTTGAGACTCACCCGGAATTACTTACTATGTTGAAAAAAAACATAATCCAGCTGGCATTATGTTTTCTTCACCACATTTTTGCTTTTGCAAGATAGTTGTATATGATTGTAATTTCTAGGAGGCTAGGTTGGTTTCTGCACGTTAAAAATTGTGGTGTGTGGTTGTTGTTGTGAATTTCCACCAAACACTTTCGGTATGGTACCTTTTGAACCAAAGGTAACCCTTCAGACATGGTACCTAGACCCTAGGTACCATGTCAGCCCAATGATTTGGATTATTGTTCTCTGACTACAGCTGCTGCGAGAGGCAGCAAAACATCCTTTCATTTTCTAGTTACAATTTACTGATGCTTGTAAAACTCTCCACAGTATGAACAGTGGTTACGTGAGCCTCAAAACCAGCCACAGCTCAGCCCTGAGCAGAGTGACCGTCCTCTATTGACCAATCAACAGACTGCAGTATTCACAGCTCCACCATTTAATACCATACTGCTCTGTGGAAACAGGGCTTACTTCCGCTCCCTGTGCATTTGTCAGAAATATGTATCACGTCGGTGCTTTTGCTAAAAAAATTAGAAAATGTCGAACATTTCAGGGACCTCGACACTTTGCTCCACAGCATCTCTGCTGTCATGTAATTTCTAAGCCTCCTGCCTGCATGAACACTTCAGAAAGCTGTCTTTCTCTGAATTCATTATGCAAATAGGATAACATTGTTGTACTATGGCAAAACATCAGGAAGGAGGTCAAGGTGGAAGGATGGGTGTTCACATTGACTTAGACCCTGAAAACCAAGGTCTTTTCTACCGACAGCAAACACTGATTTCTTTTAAAAATGAGCACGATCCTTGCATAAAGGCAGTGTAGAGGAGACAGACTTGTTGCACTTTTGCCCATCCTATCTCAATAAAGAAGAACATTACTCTTAGATCAGTGGATTTACACAGGAAATAAAGGTTTGTAATATGCTGTTCTGGCATCAGTATTTTCTGCATTATAACTCCTTCAGCGACATTTCTTTTTTTCTCCATTTTATGAGTCCCGAGTGTCCCATTTATTTTAATGTCTCACTTCTGAAATAAATTAATTTTGCTAAGCTGCCTGGCTGATGTGAATATTTGTGTGCCTTTTGCCTGAATGACAGAGGAAAATTGCCTTTTTTATAGAGATGTGTTGATGTTTTCAATTAAGAGGCAAATATATTCAAATCACTTACTTACTGCAGCTGGTGGATTAGTAGATATTTTACGATACGTATCTCCCTCTGGAGCCATTAGTACGAGTGATGTAGCCCGCAGCATTCCCTCTAAATCTGCATAATTGTGGCTTTATGATTGACAGTGAATGTTTGGGGCTTCAGCGGTGTTTGTGCTGAACCCTGGTGAAAGTCTTGGTTCTCGGCAGTTTGTTTCAACTCTTTGGGTCTATGTACGTTAAACCTGGCAGTTTAAGGATGAAAAGATTTTAAATGCTGCGGCTCGTCGCTGTGTTTGATCGCTTCAGTTTGTTGATGTCTGTCTCCCACACAGCCACCCACATCGCCGCTCAGTGTGATGAGCCTCAGTGAGGAGGAGGATTGTTCTATCCTTTCAAAGGCAGCGGTAGATTGGTATAGAGCGCTGTATGCATTAGGATGCGATTCGTGTGGGCTGCACACTGTACATATGCATTAATGTGCATTTATGAACCATCTGATGCTGACAGATCTTTTGACACCAAGGAGAAAAGCTTTTGTTCGACTTTGTCTCTCGCCTCCTTTCTTTTGCAGAATGACTCTTTTATTGCACTGCTTAAAGGTGACGAAACACTACAATAGCTCAGCAAGACTTGTTGTATTCAACATGACCTTTGTGCTGTAGTGTGGTAGCATGGGGTATCACCAGGAAAAGTAATAGGTTTTATTTTTTTCATTTTGTTATTTATTGGTTGAACAGTTAAACATTATGGGAAATATGTAACTGCTGAAAAGAGCTGTCCTGGCTCTGTCCTGTGGTGACAGTTTCCCCTTGCTGGGACCTTAACATGTTATTTTAATCTATACAAAAGCCAGTGTGAATAAGCACCAACAACAGATCAGTTTTACACAAATAAGACACAAGATCGCATTTAAATGATCTTTAGTGCATTGTCTAAAGAACGTGGCACAAGTCCAACCACTTTAGCTAGTTAAAAGGTGAGTAATCTGGGTGCAAAGAGAGCAGAGAGCATTATTCATAGATGTGTTCAACCAGTGTTACTACCCATTCCCTTGGATTTACATGATCAGCAAATTGGAGAAGCAAGTGTTTTTTTTTGAGACTAATGTAATGAGAGCCATGCAGTGCCATAGGTGATGTATTATTTTACACACCCGCAACACATCCGCTCTTCTGTGTGTGTGCACTTTGTGAACCTGCCTATGTAAGCACATCGTACAATTTAAATAATGCGTCCTTTAGATGGGAAAATTACTCTGCCATTCTTTAAACCAGGTTTTTGTTTGTCAGTGGTGCCACTGCTTCCCGCTGCCTCAAAATAGCAATACGCCAACAATGCACTCAACCACACCTCTTTTTAAGACCTGCATGCCCATGAGCGCACAGACTGGGGCATGTACATTTGCTACTTACACAACATCGGTGTTGGCTGTGAAAATTACAACTGCGTCAGTGCGAGAAAATTACGTCCTAAAATATTCAACAACTTCTTCAGAGAGTAACAAAATGCAAAGTAGTATTTACTCAGTAAGTGTTGAAATATTAAAGATTCTAACTGTTTACATCTTATTAAATCAATGCCTGTCATTCAATTATTCTTAACATGTTTTATATTTACAGCTGGAATTAAAACTGGGATGAGATTAGTGAATATTTTTACAAGAAAAAACTGGGAGACAAACTGAAACAACGCCTTGTGTTGTGAATGAGACTGTTTCATGTTTCGATTCATGCACTTATTTCAAACACATTTTGTTTTATTTATCAATTCAATTTGCCTTTCCTGCTCATATTGCAGCATAAATCAGTTTGTTTTTGATGGATGTCTGTTTTATTGTGGTACAGGAAAAGGCAAGAATTTCTGGGGTTTTGATAGCAACTACAATCAAAGTCTTCCTGTCATCCAGTGTGTTCTTTGAATTTATTCAGTCAACACAGCCTTATTTGTGTGGTGTGTGTTCAGTCGTCTTAAGGTCTGTTCAGTGTAAATAACCTACAGATACAGCAGGGTGACATGATTTATGTAAACAGTGAGGTAAAATGTGTTAAATCCTTTTTCCGGTGTCAGTTTATATAGCTAAAATAAACTGCATTGTGAGGTCTTTGCAGTTGCAGTGTCTGTAGATGGTATATGTGCCATATGCTGGTGTGAAGCCTGATCAGATTCTCTCATCCTGTGCTATTAATTATGTGTCAAAGCAATGCTAATTAAACTAGGAGAGGAGAGCTCCTGCCATGTCCTTACCTTCAGGGTATTAGTTAGCACAGTACGCTGCTCTGCATTTCAATTAATCAATTAACAAGTCGGGCCACAGGCAGCTTTAGAACAGATACTGGCTCCTGTTGAATAATTCAGCAGTTTTAATCAGCTTGTTCTATCTATCACGGCCAGAATATAAATCCAACATGGTGTATGAATTTAATCAAAAAAACAACAACAAAAAAAGTGAAACTGTTATTTTTGGTTTATTGTTCATCTACAGAGCAGATGCAGGTTGTCACAGATTCTTTAATGAGGTCATTATTTTTGTTTTTCTGATTAGTTTCAGTTCAGCAACCAGGCAGGCACAATCTCTCATTTGCTGTAGGTGAACCCTGAGCATGTTTGTCAATCATTGTTCGTAATCAATATTTGAATATATTGACAAATGAGATAAATGCCCATATTTAACATATGCATTTGGTTTTGTGGCAAGAGGAAACAGAACATGTTTTAGGGAACTTCAGCAATAAAAACTGCAGAACTGTGTAATGAAATCAATGAATTTCAATGGAATTGCAGAAGTGAAGCAAATCCCTGCAAAGTTCAAACTTGGTGAGCTTTCTTATGTTTTAAATATATTTTTAGGGCTTGTATTGCTTTTATTATAGACAGCTGAAGAGTGACAGGAAAGGAGGTAAAGAATGGGGATGACCAGAGCAAAGCGCTTGGTTGGATATGAATGTGTGCTGCTGCCAAGGACTCAGTCTATATAGGGTGCATCATGCACTAGCAGGTGAGCCAAGGCCACTCCAAAATCAGTCAACTTTGACAGGTCCTTCTTCACAGTGTTGAGCTGGAGAGAGTTCAACATGGAGGACAGTATTGCAGCATTTTAGCTGTGTTGCACTTTCCAGTTTCTTTGTGTATCAGCTCTGATGAAATGTAAACTGCTCCAAAAATAAATTGCAAAGTTGGGCTGACCATATTTTCAAACCCCCTAACTGGACATTGTTTCATTGTGTTTCACCAGAGAGTAGGCAGGTCTCCTCCTGAGCTGCCCGTTTCAGATGGCTGTCACCAGGGTTTGTGCCACTGAAGTAGGTTGTAACAGTGTTACTTCCTGTTGTTGTTGTTATGTTTGGCCATCTTAATATGATCTTTTATATATTTCCAGCGGGCTTAAAAGAAAATGTGGGATACTCTTGCACTATGTGCAGAACACAACAATTTCACCGAGGGTACTTTATAGCAGCACTTACAAAAGGAGTAAGCCTCCTGAAGCTCTTAGAAAAGACAGATTTTATCTTTCAGCTAACTGATAAGCTTTGTGAGAAAGATTCTTAGAGTCACAACCCTACATTGATTGATTGAATGGAAATACAGACAAATCAGGACTGAATTCAGACACATCGTGCATTGTTTATGTTGGGTTTAAGTAGTAATGAGTGTAACGGAATAAATGTCTATGTAAGCACTGAAAACGTGTGATATTACAATTATTATTTTAACTGTAGAGAAAACTGGGACCATTACGAAGTGAATGTTGAAAACTGGGACATTTTAGTGCTTTAAGAATATTTATTAGGACATATTTGTCGGGGCACCCAGCTTTGAACTGGAAATAGTGTCCGAAGACTGTGCAACCTTGAACGTTGCTGCATTGTACAAATACATGTGTTTTTTGCACTAAGCACCACTATACTGTTGTCGGGTATAAGCCAGCAGTATGTTTGTTGGGTTAATTTAGCAGAATGATTTGGTACCGCAAATGATAACACGAATGCTACTGCTAGTTTGCTAACTAGCTAACAACTGCAGTCGTCATTTCCGAGTGCACAACGGCCGTGTTTGGTTTGAGACAACACTACCCTGTCGAAATTCACGCACTACCCCGATGAGTACATAGTGCACATAGTATACTACATGTTAGTGTACTAACGGAAGTATGTGATTTAAGACACACCATATGTCACCAAACAATAGATTTGGAGGATGTGTGGATAAACTGAGATACTTAGATAAAAAAAGAGTCATTGATTTTGATGATTGATTAATTGTTTAAGTTGTTGCTTTTCTGCGTTTCAGTTCTTGTAAACTTGATTGTCTTTGGTTTTTGGGCTACAGATTGGACAAGGGTTACTTGAAGACATCAACTTGGGCCCTGGGAAATTTTGATAGCTTTTTGTTACTATTTTCCAACATTTTATTTTATAAATGATGAACAATTAACTGTAAAAATAATGGGCAGATTAGTCAGTAATGAAAATAATAGTTAGCCGTGGCTCTAAGTTCTTAAGTACCAAGAATATGCCCTGCCACTTTATCTGATGGAAGATGAAATTGGGGTACACAGATAAAAAAGGAATAGGTCATCCTCATTATGGCATGAAAGCTCTTGCTCTCTGCACAGACTCATGTTGTGATTTAATAAAGTCATTTTTGTGTTAGAACCTTGTTAGTGCAGCTTGAGCTCAAAAGTTGAACTCAACTTGTTAAGACAACGTATTGTGCCACATTAAGTTACATGAATGCACAAAACTATATTAACATATATCTTCACTGCTCTCAGGCCTGGATCTCTTCGGGTCAAACTGGAGGTAGAAGTTGTGCGGATTAGTAAAATGAACATTGACGTTTTCTGCTTGAGGATGATTGTTAGTGCTCCGGAGCAAAAACAAGCATGGCTGGAGTCTCATTATCCTGCTTACTGCTACATGCTCTGAATGACTAAACAAGTCGGCCCGGCTCACACTGAGAGGCACTGAACTCTGGGTTTGTGGGGCTTATAGAGCTCTGAAGTGCAGGACCTCCTGTTCACTGCTGTTTGTTGAGGTGATGGATGGAGCTCATCGGTATTCAGGGTCTCCAGCTCTGTCACGGACTCTGTGGGCACTTTGTTATTCAGCAGAACAGTAAAGAAGTGGACAATGCAGGTGAATGAGCTGTGGTCTCCCTCTCTGTCTCTCCTGTGCCAAGTATTAGTCTGCCTATCATGTCCATGGTGATTAATTGTGCTAGACAGTGCCAAGGCCTCGGCACTCCAGAGATTTTTTTTTCCTAAATCTTTTGAGACTTTTTGCTGCTGTCAGATTCACAGTTTATTCACCCCGAATGATAAAAGTGACACTGCGGTTGGATAGATGAGCTGTGGGAGAAAGGTTTGACACTTTCTCTCCCTCTAAATCCTCCTCAGGTACCAGAAACGATTAAACATTCATTTGATGGGAGGAAATTTTATTGAGATGAAAAGCCATCCCCCATCACTCAAATGACAATATAACGGTTTCCAGCACTAGTCGGCGAAATTCTGCAATACACTGTTTTATTTTTTCATCTGAGAAAGAAGTAGTATCATCTTTTGGCTCAGAGTATTAGATCAGTTAACACTTATTTTCCACCACAGTAGATTTAAGGCAGCAGAATCACATCTTATATAATGGTAAAGACTGAGAAGTCATCTTATCAAGAAACACCTCAATCACCACTTCTCCCTTCTTTTTCCTCCTGTAATTACATCCGAAGTGCTCTTATCTCAAAGCATTTTCCAAGGTTCATCCTCCATAATAGGCCTTCTAGTGTCATAGAAATGTTTTGTCTTTTCTCCTGTAAGTGAACCGCTTACTGCAAGTACTGCCACTTATTCAGAAATGTCAACTTTTTTTCTGTTAACCTGGATGCCTGAAATGTAAATACCAGGAGAAAACTGTTTTTCTTTTTCTTTTCTTTTTTTGAGTTTACTCTCAGATGTTGAGGCCGACAGAAAGAGAAAGGAGGTGCGTTTGTTTTCAAGCAGTTTGTTCCGAGCATGAAGGTGCAGTGGTTTAATATTCAGGAAAGCTCTCTGTCCAACACAGCCAGGGTCAGTGTCGAGGTTCAGTGGCTGCAGAGTCCAGCAGGTATTCAACATTTAGCTCCATTTTCCTCGGAGCTGTCTGTGTTTGTGCTCCACTGGTCACAATGTCAGGCACGTCAGTGCTTAAATGCCAAAGCTCAGCTGAGGAAAACCGGACCGGCGTTTTTTAAACTCCTCCACTCTCTCTCTCTCTCTCTCGCTGTTGAGTGTTACCTCAGCGAGGCTGTGCTCTCACCACACATTATCTCCTCAGGGATTACAGCGCTCGGCATTGGAGAGCCGTCCCTCTCATTTCACCTCTTCAGACTACTGTAATTCACCTGCTTTTCACGCTGAGGGCTCCCGCACCACCCACAGTAACAAGTGTCTGCCAGGTCAAAGCCTGCAGGGATAAAGACTTTCAGGAGGAGCTTCAGTGGACCAAAGAGCTGGAGGCCTTCTGATCACGGCTGAGTAGCTACACCGCATTTAAAACAGTGGCATCAAATATGTATGAAGCTCAAAACCGCTCTATTACTAATGATAGAACTATTAAAGACCAACTATAAAGAGGAACTGTGAAGCTCAGTCTGTGTAATATGACTGTGCATCAGGATTACTAATGATAACTGCTGTAACAAACTGTCCTGACTCAGTTAATACCAGATCATTTCATTATCAAAGAGAAACTACTCAGAGCCACAAAGTCACTAAAGCCAAGCTGGAGGCGTTCTGATGTTTTCAAGCAGCGCGTTTGAATATTCATAGACTCTAAAACCATCCATATGCATATATGAACCCTTTAAAGGCTCTAAGTACAGCATATTAACATCAATTCAACAATACCAACGACACTGGTACATAATAAAATTAATAGGATTGGGAATTTCATTTAACAATATTGATTTATGATGATTTAAAATCATGATACATGGGGATAATTTGAATTCTAATTATGTAATGACTTACTATTCTGTAAAAATAACAAACTATAGCAATTAAAGAGAGAATATGGAAAAACAGGCAAAAAGACAGTCTTTTCTTGGTACTGATGTCATTGTGGTTACTTTAAGGAGAAGTCTGGTATTTTGCACTTTGAGCCCCATTTCTGAGTTGTTTATGATGAAATAGAGTGGTTAAGACAGATATTGTGACCATTGCTACTTTTCGGAGAATTTGGTTTTCCCCTGCCTGGCTTAACACTGCTGCCTATGGCCATGTGTATATCTGTCCTAAAACCACCCTAAACATTCATTTTCAAAGCCATGAAACTCACCGAGTGGTCAGTGGTGTTCGTTGATGTTCTGACATCAAATTTATTGCAAACTGTGGTTTCCATGATGATTATTTGACATTTTGTCTAATCCATTGTTTTCTATAGAAGCCTCATTGTCGGTTGGTAGTAATCCGCCACCGGAAATGGAAAGGGGGTTGTTTACCACAAGGTTGTAGTCATTGTAGTTTATTAGCTCAGCGAAAGGGGGTCATCCCTATATTCCCCGGGTTCTATGTTCTCTGATCGGGGAACATAGAACCCTTTAAAAAAAAAAAAAGGGTCCTATGTTAGGGGTTAGGACCCTTTATTCAAAAGAAGGGTCCTCTGTTCCCGGGTCCTTTTGGGGAAAAGCGGGGAACATAGAACCCTTATTATTAAAAAGGGTTCTATGTTCTGCGGTCCCATACATTCGGCTCATAATCTTTACATTGTGATGACATCACAGATTTCTGAATTGCTTTTCTTGGCTTGAGGAAAGTTTTAGAAATAAAAAGCCACTGTAGTTCAAAAATTCAGAATAAAGGGATTCATAATTGACCTTGTTTGAAGTTTGAGGTGTCCTGTCAAGAGTTTTACAGACGTCTCTTTTACAATGGTTGTCTATGGGAAAAATGCTTTATGGACCACAGCGGATTTTTTTGCTGCATTACCATGACTGGCCATTTGGAAAAATTGGCTGCAAGGCTGAGTGGCTTTCCTGGGGGCCTAGAGTGATCGCCTGGCAGAGGTTTGCACTCTACTGTGTGCACTTTTCTACAAATATGGAGATGATAATATGAAGTTGTATTTACATGACTGCCCCCAAGTTGCCACAAATGTGTCAATGCAGCTTCAGATCACATATCATCTTTAGACCAACCAAAAATTCCACTGGTGAGAGAAAGGCAGCTCTACCAGCGTGTCATTTGTTAACTGTAGTATCACAATTCATCTTCCAAACAACCTGCGAGGGCCTTTTTACTTAATACCAAAGATTTATCTGTTTGAGATAAATAAGCACTGTTGTAGAATCTGTCTTTTTAAATGGAGTGTTATTCCCTTTTAAAAAGTGAAATCATCAGGCTGCGGTGGATATCGAGAGGCAGATGAAGACCTTGTGCTGTTGAGATGAAGTACACTAATGTTGACAGAGTAATCGAAGCTAAAGCCTTGTTGTTAGAGTTGTGGGCCGGGATCGGACCGCAGCGTGAATCATAGTAATTGGCTCTTATCTCAGCGGTGGAGAACAACATCCATTAACAGAGAGGCTTTGGATGGAGGCAGCGTTAGTCTGGTGTTAGCTTACAGTTTGGAGCTTGAGAGGAAAAGTGTGAATATTTAGTGAGCTGATGTTCATGAATTTGGGTGTATGTGTTGTCATAAAATTGCAGTACAAGCTGCATTTCTTCTGTGGGTCTGTTTACTATTGAGTGAACTGTATCTCCAAATGATAAATGATATAGTTATGTTAATACAGCTGCAGTGCCTTTTACAACAAATTCTCAGCTATTTTTTTTTTCCTTTTTTACTTAAATATATGTTTATTTAAAGAGATTTAAAGGACTGTACAAAAAATTATTGGGGTGGGGTTAATTACTTTAATTGGACCACTGACTTAGGTAAAATTTCAACGCCTTCCTCACCATCATTTAAAGTAACATAATATAATAATATTGCATTTTCAGTTTTTGGCATACCTAAGTGTAATATCCATTAAGTACAGTTTTCTTATGGGGTTTCATTGCAATAGAGAAGACAGTTAAAAGGATAATTACTGCACATTATGTTTAATAAATGGAGTTTTTAATTGCAGCCAGTCATCCATAAACCATTATAGTGTGAAACATGTGAAGGTTTCTACTGACAACACTGATTCGTCTCCATCAGGATCCAGCCTGTAATGAGCCAGTCAGGACGCCATTTATCTTCACAACATGACATGATTACATCATTCATTCCTCCACATTATTGCACAGTTCATTCATCTAATATGGTGCCGTTACAGCTGAAAGACCTGTTTTCACCTGGGGAACATTAAACCTGCTTCTCAATGATTAGACTCCACTCTGCTACTCATGCCAATATTCAAAGGCTCAATGGGAACGATGATGAAGCTGTGAAAGCATTAGATTTCAATTTATGGGCATTGGTGTATTTGTGTGTTGTGCCTTTTATGAAATTACTTTAAATGATACAGTGGATAAATGCTGAAATGCATGATGGTCAAGTTGGATGCCACACTATTTTTTGAGTGCAGATCATTTTCACCTCTCAGCATCAGCGAGCTCCTGTCCTGCTTTTAATAATTCAACAGTCTCTCACACAGGCTAAAAGATGGAGAATAATTACCTCCAGCTGCGTCTGATATTGTGACATCCTCGCGTAGTTTTGTCGACCTCGGCTCTCCGCTGAGTTTTTCACTCTGCAGAAGAGTTCGGATGCTTCTCAACGTCTACTCTTATGATTTTGAGCCAAAGTACTGTTTAAACTCATGCTAAGAGAAGAGACGTTTCAACCTGCTGTGTGAACTGCTGAGAGTCTGGAGTGTAATGTCAAAGTCTTGTTTTCACCTTGCTGACATTAAACCTGCAGCTCAATGATAAAACTCCACTTCTCCTCAGCTGTACAGTGATGTCTATTGAGGCTAAAAAAATGCAATGCTCCTACCTGTTACTCCTGGTATTTGACTTTTCTGAACCTTTAAGTACTGAATCACTCAGGTGTGTTTTGATATTTTCCGTTGAACCATCTGCACTATTCTCAGCCTCTGGAAATATGAATGGATGTTTGGTGAAAATGTCTTATTCCCCAAAATACAACTTTACTTAAACTCTTTCTCTTCAACCAGATTTTTTTTCTTTTATGTTACAGCACATTATGTAATTTGTCAGCTGTAGTAGAGACGTCTAATTTTAGTCACATTTTTAATACAATACACAACATCTGGGGGATCCTATTATGTATGCTGTTGATTGCTTTGGACAAAAACAGATAACCGAGCAATTTGATAATCACGTTATAGAAATTTGCATGTGATTTACATTCGCATCAACATCTGTCGCAGATGTTATTGATGTAGAAGTATGTTATTTTAATGGAGTACTTTTCATGTTCCTATTTTTAAACTTCTGCTCTTTACTCAAGTGTATTTCTGAGCCAGTAATCTACTTTTTACTCCACTACATTTGCCATTTATACCTCATGTACAACAAGTTTGTTTGTCTAAATGTGAGGATCGAGTGTAAGGGGGAGCGCACGTGAGGAGCACCTCTACTGCAAACCACGTGGCCTGCCTGGTTGTGTTTAGGCAGTGGATATGTGTAAAGCCCTAACCTTGTCTGCTTTTTTTCTGCTTTCTGTTGGTTGACAGAGGTGTGTGACAGCGCACTGGTTTCCAATCTGCCACCATCGTCCTTCAGAAGCTCCTCACAGCTGTCCAGCAGTCACGCGCCGGGCTTCGCCAAACTCAACAGGAGAGATGGTGAGGAAGAGTTTCTGCTGCTGAGAGTGACTGAATGAATTATAGGATTGATGATGTGAAATAACCACTGGATTAAACAGCAGGATTTGGCTGAACATTAGACAATATTGTTTTCCTCGTGTGACAATATACTGGATTCTGCTGCAAATATTGCTAAAGTGCAGCTGTTTTTTTTGGTTCAAACAGTTACTAATATCAGTTTGTGTCATTTGCAATAAGCCTGCCTGGCACTTCCATATAATAATACACTTGTCAGACAAATGCTTCACTGACACATTTCGTTTTGCTGACTTTAACATATGCTGTGTTGAGAAGTTTGACTTGGTGTTGTGCTGAAACATGTCTGTTTTATCTGATGAGTTTTGGGCATTTTTGTCTCTATTCAAAATTTGACAGCGTGAGACAGACAGGAAATGTGGGGAAGAAAGGGAAAGGGTTGGGACATGCAACAAAGATAAAGACTGGTTTTAACTGGTTATGAAACAGTCTTAATTTAATACTGATGCTACTAAATGACCTACATATGCAAACCAGACCATCAGCAAAAAGATTGGCTATTTCTATACACAGTACTTATACTTAATGCATGTCCCTGGGTGCCCTTCTCTAGGAAATTAGATGAAATGTGTTTCAACAGGCAGAGCAGAAGATGAGATGTTTACTTTTTCCCAGGCAAAGTTTTGCAATGAGTATGTTAGCCAGTTAAAGAGAAAGCAGGAGGTTATTTTTTTCAGAGAATTTTATTTTTGATGTTATATTTTGTGGTTATGGCTGATAGTGGGGCAGGATCAGCACAGAGAGAAAAATGAATTGCCTAAAGAAGAAGAACAGCAACAAAAAGCTAAAAGGGACAGTGATGAACATGGGCGAGAATTGCGGGATGTAAAAAGATTCAGAACTTATCTTGAATTGGCCCTCTTCTCCGAGTCAGGTATGTAATGCCTATTTGATCTATCTAATACATTGCAAGATGTGGTTTTACTTCAAGATATTAATTTACATTGGTGGCTAAAACAAAACTAGCTAATGCTTTGGCTAACAGTTGTTGAATGTAGCCTATATGTAAGCTGCACTTGTCGAGTAAAAAGCTTTTTGTGATCATGAGCATGATGACCAACATGTACCATGCTACAGTAGTAGCAAGATCAAGAACTTTTTTATATGAGGCAGTGGTGACAAGTTCCTCGTCATTGCTTTAAGAAAATATGTCGGTGGTTCAAATCCGACTGGAATCATACGGTATGAACCCAGTCCAACAGGACTAGAGCTTAGACGGCCCAAAAAAATCCAGCCCAACCCACCTGAGCCCGTGCATGTTCTGTCCAAGCCTGGTCCGTCCCTTTAACTTTAATTATGAGCCCGAGCCCGGTTTAAACCTGACATTTTTTTAAGGATACGAACATGAACATTGAAGGCTGACTCTCGTCATGTGCCTCTTAAGTGTCGAGGCCCCCATCTTTTTGCTGTCATATACCAGCATGGTGCTGCACTTGGTGGCAGGCAATTATGGCCCCACGGGTCGGGTCCGGGCTCGGGCAGAGAATCTAAACTCTAACCAGGACACCCTGAACCTTGTCACTTTTTAAAGTGAAATCTCAGTCTTCCTGTCTAGCCTTTTTAATGTACAGACAGCATATTTAAAAGATTTATGTCTACTCATTTGTGCATGAAACAGCCAGCCTGCCTGGGAGTAGCAGGGACTTCTTGCTACTGCTTTAGAGAATTATGCATGCAACTAAATGTGGATTAAGGGTGATCTAAACTACCTCTTGGATCGTTTTGTCTGTATGTGATGCTTTTTTAAATTTGAGTACGGGACTCCTGTGTGACTGAGGAGCTGCTGTGCAGCAGTGGAGCTCAGTGCAGGAAGGATTTTGTTTAAGCTCAGGACACAAAGAGCAAAATCTAACAAACAGGAAAGTTTTTACTGGATTCACAAAGACTGCTCACCAGTGACTAGTTTAGAGGGAGGCAGAGGTTTGGAATAATTTCTAAGAGGCATGACAAAATAAAAGAGACAACAAGCTCCAGCTGCTTTGTCCCATCTTTATTCCCTATAGAGACTGTATGTACAGAAGTTTTATGCCAGAAGGATAAATGTGAATGGTGTTTGTCCAGTACAAAATAACCCAGCAGGGAGTTCAGTGCTGGATGCTGATGTGAGGCTTTGATGGAGTGAAGATCATGGTTTGTTGTTAGTTTCTGGAGGGAGCGGGCTTCACTGCTTTATCTTGACATCAAAGCCCAGAATCAGCTGGGAGTGTGGAATGGGCGTAATCTGAATCTGAATGATTTTCACCACCTGGGAAATGAAAGAAAGCAGAGACTGCGGTACTCTGCTCAGTCCTCAGCTTGGTTGATGGTCAGGACTTTAAGCAAACAGTGTTTTTACTGCTAAATGCTGATCTGCATGTGAACAACCCGGCTCTGAAAAGCTGCTCAACATATTTAATGTAGCCTATTTAATGTCATCTCTTTTAACATGTCAAAAACAGGCTAGGTTTAGGAAAAGAAACATGTTGAGGACGTACCTTAAAATAAGTCAAAGTTCACTCAAAGTTCACACGGATCTGAACTCGTGGCTCCAGAGGAAAGTCCTTGGTGAAAGTCTGGATTTTTGTGAGCCACCCACCACTTCAACATGCCTCCTTGCAAGTGCTTGGGACTGTCTCCTTGTTTACTGGCATCAGCGCATTGATCACGTTATTGCAGCCTTTCAAAATATGTAGGATATGTACGAATTTGGGTGCACTGCTTTTTGAAGAACAACATACAAAAAATGTGTGAGAAAAGCTTGCCTTGGTGCGGCCTTTGTGTGAGTTCCCTGAATGAACTGTTTTCCACTGACTTTATTTTTGTCGTCTGTGCATCTTTTGTGCAGATTAGGCTACATTAATGAATTACTCGTATTTGCTTTTCGCTCCCGGAGCTTTTCTCGCACTTTGCAGTGGCATGGTGAGTACGGTTGTCGTCAGTCTGCATGGCTGTCTATCTCTTCTCTGCACACTTCTGACACAACACAATGTGCTATAAATGCAGGAAACTCTCACATTAAACTAACCTTAAACATGTGCTCATAATATTGCTCTTAAACACATGGGAGGTCAGCCGAGTGGAGGAGAGAAAGAGAGTAGGAGAATTGGAGAAGGCAGGTATGTTTGCAAGTAAAAAACACCTGTGACAGCTGACATTAAAACGAAGGGACTGAATCCTCTATTTAACTCAATATAGCCAATCCTGATCAGTTAAAAATGCCTTCATCACCCCTAAGTTACTTAACTTAGTATCCAGGTAACTCATTTTCAAAAGACAGCGAAATAAGCGAAATAATTAACTTTGAAGCTTTAAAAACATGATTGGAAACACAACTATTCTCTGCCTCCATACCTCTCAGCTTTGTGGAGCATTTCATCATCTTTCAGCAAATTGTTTTGATTTCACAACTGGCAAATTTACTGTTTTGATGAACTCTCACTGCTCCCAGCCTCATTCCCAGCTGCAGCAGCTTTCCTTAGTGAAAAAGCTGAGATAAAATCACTGTATGCTACCTGCCCAGCACCAAACAGCAGACTGAAAAAGTTAGAGACTACAGCTGGGGAACATAGTATTTCCCTAGGAGCTGGTGGGCACCAAAACAGAGCTAATGTTACTTGATAGAAATACTTATGTTGCTCTGTGTCCACTGGATGTGTAAATAATCAACTGTTATGGAACATGTTCACTATGCTGCTTCATACTGTATATAGTGAGCCTCCAGTCATGTCATTACTGAACAGCATAGCACATTTTTCAAACCTGCAATCGTTTGCAGATTGGATGTACATGCCTCAGACTGCCTGTGCAAAGATTCACCAGACT
Organism: Epinephelus cyanopodus; assembly: GCA_026686955.1. Classification (NCBI taxonomy): domain Eukaryota; kingdom Metazoa; phylum Chordata; class Actinopteri; order Perciformes; family Serranidae; genus Epinephelus; species Epinephelus cyanopodus. The sequence goes on along the minus strand of CM048926.1, from coordinate 34,376,497 downwards.
TCCTCTCATTAATAATAATCATGTCAACATGAGAAAATGTAGGGATTAGGAGTGGGAGTGTAATGGATGACTGAGCCACTGCTGATGGCATCATAACACAGGTTCACCCATCACTTCACCACTGCATTTTTCAAATAGCTGTTGGTCGATTAGGAGAGCTGTTTGCGGCACATTTCCTCCCCAGCTGTATTATCGGTGCAAAGCCCACACGGTTCCAGCTGTTTGCTGAGGAAATCGATGAATAAATGAACATCTCCGTCTCATTTCCATCTCCTGCTGCTGCCGCTAACACGCTGCCTCCTCCAGTCGCTCTCTGAGGAGCAGCTTTGCTTTCAGTTCATTTACTCGCTAAATGAACAGATTATCGGAGCCCTGCACTACCACATACAAGATAAACACAGGTATTGTAAACATAGGCTTTAGCATCCTTGATTTTCTGTCAACATTGGACTGTAATTAAAATTTAATCATTTACTTCACTCATGAGGTTTGTGTATAACCATGTGATGAGTCTCTTGGTGGCTGATTGAGGTTTTTTTTTTTACTGTCTCTGTTTTCTGTTTTCTCCTTTGACATGTTAGCAAGCTGATGCATAATACCATGTGTTGATAAAGACTCAGCCTTTGGATTATATTAGTAAACTTTCATTATCTGCAGCACCAAAGTGTATTTCACAGGTGTGATATGAATCAGCAGTATTAGTGCAGCTGGTGTTAACGGAATAAAAAGGTGTTACTGATTAACAAAATGATAGTATTGTGTTATTGCACCATACATTTTATTATCCTTATTTTGTGTTAAAGGGTATGGTGGCTGCTGACAGTAATGTGTCAGTCAAATGTGCACATTGTCAGGTGTAATATTCATAACACGCTCACATGAGGAACACCATACCAACAGCGATGGTGTACTTAAGAGCCTGGGTACTTATCTTATATTTCATCAGCGACTGCAGTGTTCAAGTGCTAAGTCAATTGCCTTTTGAATTGTAAATATTTCAAGAAAATAAGACCTAAGTGACTCAAAAAGAGACAAAATGTCCTTTTGCAGTTGGAAAACATCACTTAGAAGCTACTTGTTTTAATAACTTTGCACTCTAATACTAATGACACAAGGTCAAGACACCAAAAATATACACATGGAGTCCAACTCCCCCACCCTGCATTCACCTCTACCCTTTTGATAGATGATGATAACTCACTCCTACACAAAGGCCATGTAATTTTGGCTTCACTGAGCACAAACCCTGTATTAAACTTATTGTAATTTATGTCGACTGAGAAAACACTAGAAATCTGCACCTCCTCTTGGCTCTGTTTCCAGCATTAGAACATCTAGTCCGTTATGGGAGACTTTGGCCAATCAAAGGTCATTTCAATGAGAGGGCATCCTACTGGTTTCTCCACAGATGCAGAAGTTCATGCACGTCCCTTTGGTGAAAGCTTGATTTCAATGTGGAGATTTCTGCAGATAAAGCTGCTATTCCAGCATTAGTGTATCCTGCCTAAAGCAACCCAAAAAAAGAAGACGAGCTTTTGAAAAGTCCAAAAGTGAGTCTGACAATAAATGAAATGAAACCACTTTAGTACCTGCAAAGTATCTAGAGATGGAGAGAAAATGCTGCTAATTAGCCTAGTGCAGCATCAACAAACACCGACTTTCACCTGAAAGAGCGGTGTTCACGTCCCGTAAGATTCTAAAGCCAAACCCTGTTCTTTTTTCCCTAAACCTAACCACATGCGTTTGTTGTTGAAGTAAAAAGAAAAAAGTCAATTTGCTGTGTTGTACCGACGTAGTGCATTTATTTTGAGAGACTGTATATAAACGTTAAATTTCCTGTGAAAACAGAAGTGTATCTTGAAAGACAAAGACAATGCATGTAACAGGCAGAACTTGACAGTGTCCCAGAACATCACCCAGGATACCCTTGACGTTGTCTCTGGACGTGGGAAGTCCATGACAAAACATTAATATGTGACAAGTTCAGAATGAGAATGTACTGGGCTGCTTTAGACCATTTCGTGGGGTGGCTAACATTAGATAGCTAATTCTTATCTCATCTTTGGTCTGATAATCAAAGAGTAAGAGGGCAGGTGAGGAAGAGCTGAGCGAAGGCACAGTGTGCAACTCTACAATGAAGTAAGATTAATTAATTGAATAAATAAAAAACACTGGGTTACAGTATAACACGTGTGCATATGCTAGTGTTTGTCTGGTGGGAGGGGCTTGGAACAGAGAGGAGAGAGAGGCTGTTTTCTTGTTTTGTTTTGTCCTTTTCCAGATTTTATCCACCACAGCTTTAATCTCTCTTAACATGAGGCAGAATTGTTGTTTCCTTCATCTGGCACTGGTCTGTGAGTAATTTGCAGCCAGCTGACACAGTCTTTGTTGAGACCTACAGTATGGTGTGCTTAACAGATTATGACGTGAACAGACAAACACTTAAGCTGAAAAGTCCACAAATTCTCTCTTTGAGGTTCTTTTTTTCCCACATTGTTTTATCACACACAGCTCAGCAGTGATAAATGTCTTTGTGTCTGGTGTGAAGCATGCACGCAGATACACACATATTCTTTTTTTTATACATAGCAATTTCTTTTGAACGGTGGCTCGCTCAATATTTTTTGCACGGACATCAATTTTACATCTGGCCCCAGAATTGTCAGAAGCTCGGGCAGGCAGCTGATTGGAGATGAATGTCTTTTCACTAAGAACCTGCAGGATGAATGACTCACTATTTCGGGCTCGCCACAGTCTTGTTCTGCATATTTATTTCCTATTTTCACTCTTTATCTTTAATTTCTCCCCCTGCATCTTTTTCTTTCCCCTCTCCAGCTGTCTGTCTTCTTTGCCTTAAATTATATTTCAAATTGTCTTCTGTTCTTCTGTACAGTGTTCAGTTGTAATCATAAGTTAGTTTCCCCCGCTGTAAGAACTAATTTAGCCCGCTCTGTCTTCCTGCCAAAAGTTAATAGCAGTCTTAGTGCTTTCTTTTTGTTGCACAACACTGACAATTATCAGTGATACTGCTGCAATTATGCTGGAATAGACTTTAAAGGAATTATTGTGCTGCAATAATCAAGTTCAACTGAAGTAGATTTAAAAGTGGAATTAAACTTTAGTTGGAACCTTTCCTGGTTGTGTGTGTGTGTGTTTACAGATAGCCAACTAATCAAGTATTGATTAACGTGTGTGTTCAGTGTCTACTTCACTGTAAAGTTCAGATGTTGCTCTTGAAACTTGAGTGGAAATGTGTTGTACTTTGCCCGCAGGAGACAGTCGATGTCTCTCAGCCTGCTGCTGCTGCTGCATCGGGTCCATTAGGCTCTCTGTCCGTCTGACATGTTATCAGGCTGCTGAAATTACCATCCAAGCTTGCTATTCTCATGCAAATTATGAGTTCTCACTCCAGGCCTGTATAAAACGGTCTATCTGTTGCCTGTCTCTCTTCTGTTCCTTTCAGCTACCTGTCTACCTGTTCACTTTCCTTCCTGTCTCTTACTGAAAGCAGCTCACCTCTTCGTCTGCTTGTCCAGCCTTTTCCATTCCGCCTGACTCTTCATTTTACTCATGTCTCTCTGTACCTGTCAGGTGGAATATCGGTGCATTATTAATGATTCAGCAGCCCTTTCTTTACTTTATCCACCCATCTGTTCCTTATAGTGAAGCTACTGTCCAGAGCGGACTCGCGTCAAGCTTGGTTTCCCTTCAACAGTGAAGCTGAAGGAGAGCTGTGCTGCCTGACCGACTCTTATCCTCACCTGTTACATACACTACCTGCACTGCTCTAATAACAAGACTGAGACAAATTGAGTTGGTTTCAGGTGTCAGAGCCCTTACAGGTGAAGTGGATTACTGAAATATCAGTGATGAATAGTTAGGTTATCCAGCAAAGTCTTAAAAGATAGAGGCTGGAGGGCTGGCAGGCAGAATGTCTTGAGAACTCAGTAAGCAACAGGTAGAGAAACATACAGAAATGGCTGATATGATGGCAGCACAGCAACACTGACGGAAGAGGGGTAAGGACAGTGCCTGGTATTTATACCGGTCCAAGAGTTATCATTGGAACTAAGCACAGGTGTGGTTCCCGGAGGAAATGAGGTGAGTAGGTGACTGGTAAAGGGTGCGAAACTCTCAGGGCATCTGCTGGACAGGTGGGGAATAACTAGAGCCAGAGAGATGCATAATGGATGCAAGGGCTGGAGGGAAGGGCAAAAGCATCTGATGCCTATCAAACACTCAAAGACTTTGAGAAGAATTTGACAATACTTTAGAAAGACTAAAGTCCAGCACCTTCTTACATCTAAGGACAATGCGAGTCACTAGAATAAAACTAGATTCCTTTTGAGATTTATTCCAATCCTGCTCCTGATGTAAAATATTGTGCCAAACTCCCTTTAAGAAATGGGACATATTATCAATTCCTTATGTGTCACATAACTCTAGAAACACAAGCACAAAAGGCGTCATATGTAGACAGTAGTCATGTCAACTCAGCATCAGTATAATTGTATCTATATATTTCATATTCATTTAAATCTTCATATCCAGAAATATAAACTGTACTTAACTCGCTACCAGCCTCCATTGGTCAGCTGCACTATTCTAGTGGGAGAAGACTGTGGAATTGTGAGGCGAACCACTTCAAAATTAAGATCTCTGAATAAAATAAGTGCTTGTAGGTGGATCAGATACATGCTGAATTAAACACAGACTCTTGTTCACTCCACAATTTCTCTTTCTTTTTCACAGTCCAAGAGAACCAAGGCTTGGTCCTGTTATTGCTCCTCACTCGTGTCCCCTTCGTGTTTACTGTCTACCCGTTTGCTGCTTCTTTTTTGGTGCTGGATGGACGTTGGTAGTTGTTATCAACAGCATGGCTATGGTGGCTATGTTGCCATTACACAAGTATAGATCTGGCTTAGGTATTTAAGTGGTCAAAAGTGCTTCCCTTCCTTATGTACTACATTCAGATTCGTGTGAAGTGTACTGAAATGGTTTTTAAATTTGCCTGTGTGGTAATGATCTTCAAAAATAAGAGTTTTGTGCAGAGCTGAAATAACTACAGAGGTAAATTGTTGATCAGCCATGGCATGAAGTTATAGGAAGGAGTGGTCGGAGCTAGGTTAAGAGGAGAGGTGATTATTTTATGAAGGGAAGGACCACTACAGATGTGATGTTTACTTTGATAATGTTGGTAGAAAAGTATAGAGAAGGTTGAAGATGTTGCATTGTGTTGTATGGACTTAGAGAAAGCATAAGCCAGGGTGCTGCTAGAGGAGGTATGGTAATGTATGAGAAAGTCAGCAGTAGCAGAGATGTATGTAAGATGTGTGCAGAATATGTATGAGCGTAGTGTGACAATGGTGAGACGTGCGGTAGGAGTGACAGATGGGTTCAAGGTTGAGGTGGGATTTCATCAAGGATCAGCTCTGTACTTCTTGTTTCCAATGTAATAGACAGGTTGACAGACGAGATCAGGCAGGAGTCTCCATGGACTATGATTTTCGCAGATGACATTGTGATCTATGGTGAGAGTAGGAAGCAGGTTGATGAGAGCCTGGAGATGTGGAGGCATGCACTGGAGAGAAAATGTAATGAAAGTAAGTAGAAGAAAAACTGAACAGATATGTGTGAATGAGAGGGAGGACAGCAGAATGGTTGGATGCACAGAGTAGAGGTAGCAAAGGTGGAGGAGTTTAAATACTTGGCGTCAACCAATCAAAGTAACAGGGAGTGTGGAGATAAGCTGAGGAAGAGAGTGCAGGCAGGGGTGGAGTGGGTGGACAAGAGTGTCAGGAGTGATTTGTGACAGAATAGAATGAAAAGAAGATTTACAGTATAGCAGTGAGGCCAGATATGTTGTATATTTGGAGGTGGTGGCACTGATGAAAAGGCAGGAGGCATAGCTGTTGGTGGCAGAGTTGAAGATTCTAAGATTTTTATTTGAGTGATAAGGATGGACGTGATCAGAAATGGGTAGATAAGAGGGACAGCCTACGTAGGTTAGACGTTTTGGTGCCAAAGTGAGAGAGGCAAGATTAGGATGGTTTGGAAATTTGCAAATGAGAGATGCTGGATGTATTGGAGGGAGGATGTTGAAGATTGAGCCCCCAGGCAAGAAAAGAGGAAGTTTAAAGATGTGGTGAGGGAGGATATGCAGGCGGTTGACGTGACAGAGGAAGATGCAGAGCATAATAGGAGAAGGAAAGCGATGATCCACTGTGGCAGCCCCTCATGGGAGCAGCCAGAAGAAGCAGAAGAGGAGGATGTGAAGTCAGATGCTAGTGTCACATGTCATTATTGTTGTAACTGATGTGGTAAAATTGGATTTGTCTCATGAGCACGGTCTCACTCCGAAGTCATCGAAATCCAGCACTTGGGCAGTGACTTGCGGTGTTCACATCCCATAAGATTCTAAAGCCAAACCCTGAACCTACCTAGACCTAACCAGCTCCTTTTGTCGCCCAAACCTCACCACGTGTGTTTGTTGTTGAAGGAAAAAAAAAGTCAATTTGCGGTGTTGTACCAACGTAGTGCATTTATTTTGAAAGAGACTGTACGTAAATGTTAAATTTCCTGTGAAAACTGAAGTGTATCTTGCAAGAAGAGAACCTGACAAGCTGTCCCAGAACATCAACAACTACCTTGCCATATGTGGACGTGGAAAGTCCATGCCCAAATTGTCAATATGTGATGAGGTCGGGTGAGAATGTGTTGGCCTCATCCTTTACACAACACTGTATGACTAAATTTTAAGAAGCAGCTAAAATGCTGTTTTATGTCATAAGTCAGAAATGATAAGTAATTGGCTTTACATTGCTACTGGTAGCTGTCTCATTGTTGCTTCATGGGTAAAGCCAAAACACAAGAGTTTGTGGTTCTCATCGGCTGAAAGAGTGGTGATGTCATACTGCTGACCATCATTAACTGTAACCACATTTCTCATTGGCTGGTTAGAGTCTCTTCCTTGACAGACACTGGAGACAGAAATAAACCAGCAAGATCTCTTTGATTTAAAGTGACAGCCGTGACAGAAAGTGTTCAGACCATCAGCCATCACTTCACTCCTGTTTTAATTATATCTGACAGGGTGGACACAGTAAATCTTTGTAACGCCTCTGAGACTCTGAGCTGTTTTCCTCCTCTCTTTTTATCTTTTCTTCTCCAGTCTAATCTTCACCAGTAAAGGTCAGAGTGTCTGCTCTCTTTTCTGTTCTCCTGTCACTGGACACGTCTGTTAGTCAAGTGCTTATTAGCTTTGCCATTTAGCTCGTTAAAGATCAGGTTCCACCAGCCTCCAGACCAACCCCAATTCTTTTTCACAGCAGAGCTTTTCCTCTCGGCCTGCCACAACACATTGGACAGAGCCAAAGTAAAGAGACTGTTTATTTTCCAAACTCACTGCCCACACTCAAGGTGGGTAGAATCTAGTATTACGTCAACACAGAAATAAAGAGATAGATTCAAATATCATCAAAATACCAAACTAAATATGGATTTCGAGCACATTTTCCACAGGTGCTTTTGCAACAGAGCTGACCTTTATCTACCACTAGATTCCAGTACCGAAGATGTAGTGGGTCAGCTATATTTTACCCTGAAATGTAAACCTGTCCCGCTTGATTTTTTTTCATTTTGCTTGCTTTAGGAAACAGAAGCAAAATACATGAATCTGAATAAGTGGCACTGCAGCTTTATAGTTTTTGTCTGGTAGGAATCTCTGAAGCTGTGAATCTGTGAAGGTCCAGTTGTTGAACTGAAGGCAAGTAATGATGGAAATTTCATTATTTGCCTAAGTCTGCAAACACAAGCACATGGACCCCTATACAGACGTTTCTGCATGGCCCATAAATGTATGACCTCTCGAACTGTACGCACTAAAATCGTGCCAACTTTGCATGCAAGCTTGACACTCCTCTGTCCTAGGAAAGCTGTGAAGTGCCAAAGTGTTGTAAAGGAGGCTCGAGTCAACTGCCAATGTCAGATTCAGGAGGACAAATGCAAATTTTGTCCTGGTTGTGCTACGATGGCACAACTCTTCATTCTTACAAGAGCACTTCAGGTTCATAAAAGTTTTCCAGCTCGTCCAAAACCTCGGAGAATGCAAATGATGATGCCTCTCTGAGTATCTTGTGGCAGTTATTGTGGAAATCTGGGTTTTATATAGAGGCACCCTGTGCTTGAACTGTTTTCTTTATTCTCAACAATAAAGAAGTATCTCACTGTTGGAAAGATTGTCTTTTCATACAACTGGGCTGTCTATGCAGTGGAAAGACGCAAATACTTTTGACATTGGTGCTACGTGACCAGACAAAACAGAGAAAAAGGGCTGTCGTAGTTGTTTTGTTCAGAAGGTAGAAAACATATCACTACCAGAACCACTGGACCAATAAATACAATATAGGAAAATGGTGCTCACTTCCTGTTCACAAATTCTTGTATTACAGCCGAACAGGGCATTAAAATACTTTTCGGAAGACATTTTAGGTGAGAAATAGACGATGCAGCAACATCTTGGTTTAAATTTGATCAGCACTGCCGAGTTTTTCCATTTGCTCTGAGTTTGGTTTGAGTTTGAGAGAGCGAGACAGGATTGGTTCTCTCTCAATCTGCTTCTACACTGCACAGAAATGCGGAGGTACAATCTGTATTTTGAGAAACAGCGCAAAATGCACCATCCAGCAGATTTGAGTTGAGAGAAGAGCAGGGAGATCTGGCTGCTGGTAAAATGGAAGTTTGCCATAGCTCATTTAAACATGCTACTCAAATTGTTATGATACAAAGCTGGTTGAAAACTGAGTATCTCTTTAAGTCAAGCACATTCAGTTCAGTTTCATGGACAGTATCAGGACAGACATCTGTCGATTCTCATTTGGTGGCAGGCCTGACGCCATAGGCAGGAATATGTTATTTAGTTGGCTTCCATCAGACTGGGACTTCCATATGGCTGCTTGCTGCCGAACACAAGTATCAGCATCTCTAAGTCTGACCCCACTGTTCTATGCTGAAAGATGGCGGGTTGCCCCTTTTAGATTGAGAGTAAGTGGCAGGCCCACATGATGCTGTTAAAATACTAAGAGAGATTAAGAGGGGTAAAATTGAGCGTGTGATTAACAGCCAGATTGGTTTAGTATCACTACTGATGGAGGCATTGCACTTCATGGTGAAGACGAAGCTGAGCTTGAAGGTGAAACTTTCAGTTTACTTGTGGTTCTGGGTTCAGTCCATACCAGTTTCACCAGTTTCAACGCCACCTGGTGGTCCCTGCTTGTTGCACCCATATGACATTAGCTGTTTGGCCGACTGCTGGACCACACAAACAACACACAAATGTCTTACAGCTGATTCTTTTGTGATGGATTTGTGGAGCAAAAAAGGCTTTTAAATCCCACAGGCATCATATTGCCTTCAGCTCCCGTACCAAAATTGAACAGCTCAGTACCGTCCCCTGGAGGCTTAGGATAAATTCTGTTTGTTGCTTTGTTTCAAAAATGTTAGCTTCCTGCTGCTGCAATAAAAAGCAGACAACAGCATGGTAACATGAGGACAAGTGACATTTAAACTGTTTGTTTGTCTGTTTGTTCTTTTAATGCTTTCCAAGAGTTTGATGACTCTTGGCGTCTGTGTGTGTGCAGGCTGTCCTCCTCTCACTCTTTCGCTGTATTAATGGTTGTTTATGTTTGTGCCGTGCCCTTGTCATGTGTGTGTGTGTGTGTGTGTGTGTGTGTGTGTGTGTGTGTGTGTGTGTGCGCTCAGTGGGATACCGGTCAGCAGCCTCCTTCTGCAGAATTGTCCATCTGGTGTTTGAGCTCTGAGGCGTCGCTTTGGCCTGACAAAGCACTTACCCACACACACACACACACACACACACACACACACACACACACACACACACACACACACACACACACAGGCTCCGTCTTTCTCTTGTAGCAGTTGCCCCTGTGTTTGAAAACACAGACAAATTTAATGACAGTGACTTTGCATATGGTTAATCAATAACACCACAGCCTTTACTGGGATAAAACACATTGTTACAAGCAAAATGTGCAACTCTGCAATACCATACAAAGGAAATGTTGTCAGCTTATTGAAAAAAACTGCACATTTTTAAAAGTGTATCAGCATTTCTTTCCCCAAACTCTTTTTTTTCAACCCATTGACCCAGAATACAACCGATCAATATGTTACAACACTGCTCTTTATTGTTGATACGTAATACGGGAAAGGATGCAGACCTGCGGGGGTACTGTAAAACTAATCAATGCTTGGCACCACAACCTCCTATTGATGATATTCCATATAGCAAAGGATCCAGACTTGCAAGCAAACTGTACAAGCAATCAATAGATCACGCCACAGCCTTCTAGCAATGCTATATTTGGGAAAGGACACTAATGGCCTGGCATTCTGTGCAACAGATCAATGCATGCCACCGCAACCTCTTATTGATGATGGCTTGTTTTGGAAATGTAATACAGAAGAATGTGTGGAGTAAACTTGTTGTCACAACCTCAATCCAGTAAAAACATCTTGGCAGTAAGGTCATAGAAGAAGGAGGCGCAGGACATTTGAGAGCGGTAATCATTTCATGAACATCAAAAAACACCACATGCTTCTTTGACAATCAATGCATATAGTTTCTGTTGTTGCTGTCAGAGGGCATTCTGAGAAGCTGTTACGGACTAGTCACGTCTAAAGATGTCAATGGCTCAAATGTGAGGCTAGCCCTAACCTGGAGTGTGATTGAAGGAACAAATAGAGGAAAGAACGGAACAGCGGACTGGTTTGCCAGGCAGGAGAAATAATGCAGGTAGGCCAGCTTACCAGGTCCGCAGGCTAGGGGCATTCAGAGGCTGGTCAGTCAGTCCAGGCACCGCCAGCTCCGGCCGCGGCTCCCGGTGAGCGGCGAGCTCCGTCCTGGCTCTCCCCAATAGTTCAGTTTTTTGTGTAGTTAAAAATGAATCCGAAAAATAAACATAACCTGGTTTCGCTCTCACAAAGTCTGTGGCCTGGTTGGGTGGGTGTAGCTGTTGTCCTCTTCAGTGGCACTTTCAAAAATGGAGCGGCTCCTCATGACACGGGAGCAAACATTTGCCTCTGCCGCCCTCACATACCTGAATCTTGTCACCTCATTAACTAACTCCAGAGGGTGCGTGCGCACCTCAATGATGTGACGTAAACAAACACACAGCTCAACCATACCTTTATTTCTCAGCGGAAACCAGTCCAAAACGTAAATGAAAGGAAAAGGAAAGGAAAAGAAAAGAGGAACTATAATCCCCCTATCACTCCTAACAGAAGCAAAGAAATAGAAAAAAAAAAACTTGAATGTCAGTGACACAGTTGCAAATTGACTGTGTTGTGTCATTAAAAAATAACTTGCAGTAAAACAGCTGATGAGACTGGTATCCAAAGGTGGCACTGTTGGTAGGTCCACTTCTTTGAAACAGGACAAAATATCTCACCAACTATTGGATGGATAGCCTTGAAGCTTGGGAGAGACATTCATGCCTCAAAATGTGGCAATATGTAATCAGGACTTTGTATGTTAAATGAAGCAGCTGCAGATCATTCCAGGACCAGACTTGTTTTGGCAGCCCCTGTGCTAGTAAAAGGCACTTTCAACTGTAGCAGGGCTGTACTTGACTCAGAATTATGTCAGTCGAATTGGATTTGGCTGTTCAACACATATATTTGACTATTTGTTTCTTTTTCTCCATACAGAATTTGAGAGTTTGAACAGGGCTCAGCAGGACAGTCAGGGTCACACTGATGCTCATATAATATAGTAAACAAGGCAAGTAAGCCCTCCAAGCTAATGCAGGCTAACTGTTCTGAAGACAGATCGGACATGAGCAGCAGCATTTTTTTGCAAACACTATATATCAAACAAAAGCCAAAGACTCTACCCTATTAAGTTACAGTGAGAAGACAGAAGACAGAAGACAGAAGACGGATGATGCTCACAGGCAGCTCCAGAGCCTGCCCAGCCTGAGTATCAGAGAGCAGAGCAGCGTGAAAGCAAGAAGTACTCACTCTGCAGCCAAACATGGGAACTGAAACATCTCCAGAAAGACACTGACTTACGAACAAATAAAATAAACATTGCCTAACTTGAAGAATGTCATTCAACTGAGGGGTCGCCAACTGATGATTTGGCAGCCCTAGATGTTAACATGTGCAGGCTCACACACAAGTGTCTGTTTCATTTCAACATGAAAGGGGACATATATCAAGCGGGGGGGGGGGTCTGGGTGTCCTGCCCTAGGTTATTTTGAGCATCAAACACTAAATTTCCTGCACTCTGGTTAAGTTTTATGTTAATGTCTTTATTCATGTAAAGAAAAACACAATACTTAGGTGGCAGGTGACAATTCAAACCATAGAAATGTGCTCTATATATGCTCAAAACTTTCTTCACATTCAAAACACATCCCACATATCTGTGTTGTCTGAGAAGTCAGGAATAAATATGTATTTGAGAATGAAAACATAGTGATTAGACATAGTATGGGATCACCCCATTCATCCATCCATTTTCATAATCGCTTATCCTCTTGAGGGTCATGGGGGGCTGGAGCCTCTCCCAGCTGACATTGGGCAAGAGGTGGAGTACACCCTGGACAGGTTGTCAGACTATCACAGGGCTGACACATAGAGACAGACAACCATTCACATTCACATTCACACCTACAGACAATTTAGAGTCAATTAATGAGAGTAATGTGAACAAGTTCACTCAAATATTGGCTGGGACAATTCTGTCCTCCCAAAATGTTGGTAGGGACATGTCCATACCATCTATATACAAACCTATGCTCTTGGCCTCACAGAGCTGCCAGCATGACTTAAGACCCTGTAGTGTGATGTCTTGTCCCTATTTAAGCCATTTATGTGCTTTATGTAATATATACAGCCTTATTAAACAGCAGCTAAATACATTGCTCTATCTAAGAAGAAAAAAAACTTTTCTAAAACTATTTTTCATTTTATTTATATATTTTCTGTGTGAGTAACAAAGAGGGGGCTACAATGCATTTCATTTTGCGATCCTGTATTGTATGATGACAGTTAAGATTACAGGTTAGAAGTCATGTATAATGGTGCACTTTTGTGTTGAGAAACTGAGTGGGGAAAGTATAAAAAAGTCTGTCAGTCTGGAGGCCTGCTAAACAACATTGCATTGTCTCATTAAACAAAACAAAAAAAAGTCACAGTCTTAAGACAAATGTCAAACCAGCATTAAAGGCTGTGGCAGCTGCAGGTTTGTAAATCGGCAAAATTGCTCAGATTTGGCAGAGGCTTTCATTCTGATGTCTTCCACTGATTCATGAAGACAAATGGACTTGTTAAATTCCAACATGTACTGTGTCTAAAATGGAAATGAGTAAACTGTGTGTGTAATACACGGCAGCAATCTGAGTCCATTACGTTTTTTAAATTCAATTTTCTACATTAAAAAAACTCCTGCAGTGTGTTGGAATGAAACCAATCATCTGTTCCAGCACAGCAAGCGAAATACACAACACTGTGTTCAATTATGGCGCTGAGATTGGTTTTAAACTGTTCCACTAAATTGTGCTTTATTTAAGCTGTGTAACAACAACGTGTAGTGAGGTAAAAGGTCAATTCATCCCTCCCACATTTCAGCTGAAAACTCATAGACTGAAATGTAATAAAACAATCTTTTCTTTAATTTTCTCTCCTTCTGCAGGAGCTGGAGGTTGGTCTCCTCTCACCTCAGACAGGTATCAGTGGCTGGAGGTGGACTTGGGCGAGCGGACCAAGATCACCGCTGTCGCTACTCAGGGCCGCTACGGCAGCTCTGATTGGCAGACGTCGTACCTGCTCATGTTCAGCGACACGGGACACAACTGGAAACAGTACAGACAGGAGGACAGCATAGGGGTGAGTCCATGGTGTTTATCTTAAATGTATTTGACAAGCACATAAAGATTGTCAAATAAACATATGTAGGAAGGAGACAGTGTGGACACATGGATGCCAATCACTTACAAATTTTTGGACATGTCCAAAATTTCAAATATTTTGGAATATGAAATACCTATTGATGTCACAGTCCTGTATTTCGGTGTAATAAGGAAAGATGTGATTAATAAAAAAGATTGATATTTGTGTAAAAAAAACTGTTTATTGCCAACAAGGCTACAAAGAACTGGTGCAAATCTGAGCCTCCAGGCCTTTAACAATGCATGGACAAAACCAAGGAGATCTTTATAATGGAAAAGATTACTTTTCTCTGAGGTCTAGAGGAGCATTTCTCCTCAGAAAATGGGAGAAATGTCTTTATTTCAGAAGAAGTCAGTGCAGCTTCACTGTGAATGTCTGTGGACAATCAAAGGAAATTTAACATGTAGACTCATGAATACTCAACTGGTGTGCCCGACACAGTGATTTCTAGTATTTTAAATGAAGAGTTGGAAAAAAAAAAACATGCTGGAAAAATAGCTTTTTTGGAGAATACATGTCCTATTCAAGTGACAGGTCTTTACAGTATTTCTCTGAGACACAGTCCTCACATTCGCAACTGTTTTTGGCAAGCACGAGTAGCTATGGCTTCGTAAAACTCTCCCAAACTAAGCAAATACAGAATACACAAACAACTGCAAAAAATATGTCATGTGTATATGCATGTGCTAATTGTTAGCATTCAATCTGCTAACAGGGAGAAACTACTCCATCAGAGCTTACTAAAGAAAGCCTACTAAAGAAGAAGCAGATACACCACACACAGGAGGGCTGAATTGCTTCCTCTTATAATTTACTCTTTATTTGAAATGTTGCAAAAAATGTGTTTCGCTCACGGCTTCATCTGATTTGTTATATAATACAATGCACAGGCGTTTTGAACAAGGCTGCAGCTGCACTGAATCCAATAAGCAGCAGGGTGATCATGTGCTGAGCAGGCTTCATATATGGTTCTGTACATTAATAATGAAATCAACCTTTTGTCAACAATTCTGACTTGTATGTCATCTCACTATATAATGACGAAAACTCTGTGTGTGTCTGTGGTGTGTCTGTTCCATGTTTTTCTCCTCACTGACTTGGTCAATCCATGTGAAATTTGGCACAGTGGTAGAGGGTCATGGGAGGATGCGATTGAAGCAATATTACATCAATTGACCAAAGGGGGGCGCTATTGCAACCGTTGGAAATTGCAATCTTTGAATGGGCATATGTCATGCCCCGTATGTCGTAGAGACATGAAACTTTGCACAGAGATGCCTCTCCTCATGAGGAACACATTTGCCCCAAGAACCCATAACTTCCGGTTATATAGATTTTCCACCATTTTGAATTTTTTGAAAAACACTTAAACTCGATCTCTTCCTAGGAAGTTTGACCGATCTGCATGAAACTCGGTGAACATAATCTAAGTTCCCTCTTGGCAAAAGTTGGAAAACTTACTAAAACTGAGCTTCTATAAGGCAATGAATATTGCGGAGGGCGTGGCTCATCACATAAAGGTGTATAACATCTCAAGGGTTTCACCGATCACCACACAACTTTGTAGGCATATGACCACACATAATCTGAGGGGACCCCTCCATTATTGACCCCATCAAACAAAATGGGGGCGCTAGAGAGATAATTTCTTATCTAGGTCTAACCGCCATATTGATTTTTACTAAACTTGGTGGATATGTAGAACAGGAAATTTAAGTCTAATTGGCAACTGAACAACAGAAAAATGCTTAAAAACGCAACCGATCGCTGTGGCTCCCCCTGTGGCCCAATGTGTTTTTTTTTTTTTTTTTTCAAATTTTTGGTATGACTAAGTCATGGTATGGTATGTTGTACATAATCACGGAAACTGTCAGTGTGTCATTCTGTCTGTCCCACGTTTTTCTACTCACTGACGTAGTCAATCTATGTGAAACTGCACATAGGCACTGAGGATTGGCATAGTTAGAAGGTGACAAAGCTACTAATGGGTATAGACTAGTGATTGTATAATAATGAAATCTTATTGCAGACCATGGATTTACTGTCCTTCTTACCTCAATGTATTGTCTGTTAACTTTTCACACCGGCAAGAAGACATTCTAGGTGTCTACAATAAACATTTATTTCAAAACAATATAGTTTAACAGAACAGTATAAATAGGGCCAAACAGAAGACGATAAAAGTGCATTTATTTTTAAATGGTGTGAGACAGTAGCCTACCCTCTAAAGGACAGTTACACAGGTGCACAAACAGTACTGCAGGTCCAGTATTAGTTAATGGATATAACAATGAACACCACTCAAGTTCATTACAGCTCATTTCCCTGCACTTCCACAGTCATATTTACAGTGGATATGGTGTTTAGCAGTGCTGGTCTACAGGGATCAGTCCGTCCTGAGGAGATAATCACAGTCATCAGGAGCCTTTGACTCTCCATTAATAATGGATGAACCAACGAATGCACTCTGCTGACTATGCGGACCTGTTGCCAAAACACTTAAGCTGCTGTTGATGGACACAGAGCGGGACAGAGAGGCAGCCGAGCGTCACTTTCCTGGCTGAGACCGCGCGGTGCAGCCTGGAGCGTGGCCACATACTGAAATCAATGAGGAAAAAATTCCAGCGTGTCAAAGCTGTGGCGCTTCTATGCATATACACTCTTACCAGTTTTTATTTTCAAGAATGCTTTTGATTATTTGTCCTTTTAACATACAGCATGGAGGGAAGAGTGACAGTTAAGACAGGGGAGCAGATGGGATGACTTGTAGTGTCATAGCAGTGTTAATTAAAGACAAAAGATGCCTGGTGTTTTTTATGACACGTTGAGTCATAGATATTAGATATATTATGTACTAAAGAAGTAAATCAACATTTTGGACATTTCTGCAGTATCATGAGTGTTATGTGCAGAACTATTTCTGCACATAACAGACTGAAAAATCAAGATATATCAAGTTAATTTGTGAGATTTAGCCATGCTGGTAATTAGATTTTGCAACCTGAGGACATCGTCAGACTGGCTGTTAGCTCCCGTTTCTTTATGCTAAGCTAAGTTAGCCAACTGGTGGCAACATCTTCACTTCTTTTACTTGGCGTACAGACATGAATGGTAACAACCATCTCATATAACTCTCAGCAAAGTATATTCCCCAAAATGTCACATTTTCTCTTTAGCCCTGACACAGTTAACTCCTACTGCCAATCTCATGAGGAGATGCAACTGTGAGTCAGTGTTAATTTATTTCTCATTTTGTACAAATTTATGTCCAACTCGAGACAAGGACATTTTCATTGAGCCACTGTAACTGTAGCTAACAACAATATAACCTGCTGCGGTCTTTGGGTTAAATAAAACTGTACTATAGCAGTGTTACATAGTGTTTAAATCCTAAGTCATAAATGAAATATTGTTCAGAGCTGCAGGCATGCATCATGCGAGCTGGACGTACTGTGACTTTAAACTGTAATGTCAGAAACAGCTGGTCTCTGTAGAGCTGATTAATGAAGAAATAAGTCAGATGGACAGCAGAGGTAGCGAGGCATCGCCTCCCACCCCCTGGTACACACACAACTCTTTCTCAGTGTTTTACTGCCGCACAAACGCGGTGTTGGACTTGTATTTGTCCCACTGTGGTGATGGTACATGGTTCAGTATGTCGCCACAGGAATGCTAAGTAGTTTATATTTGTGGAGAAAGCAAAAAGAGCCAGTTCAAAATACATTCACCTGCAAGTTCCCGCTGAGCTTTACACAACGAGCATGGGAAGACATGGTATATTCACACACAGTAAGAATGGACATTTATCCAGGGGAAATCCAGTGTTCATCAAATCCAGTGTGTTACAGTGGTACAGAGAGGAGCTTTTGATTAGATAGAAGTTGAGCCGAGGCGTTTCCTCACATGGTGGTAGTTCGGCTAATCTCAGCACTGAGGATTTTCTCAGAGCGTAAAAACACGTTGATCTGACACTCTACATACACTGAGCACAATCCATGTCAACACGTTTTCTATTGCGTAACTTATAGGCAACATGCAGCACTATTTGCACAATGTTTCTCATGTGTGTTTCATAAAAAGCATGCATAGCAATTAACAGTGTAAACACAAGAAATAGCACTAACTTTCTCTGTGTGAAAAGACTTCCTCCCATGAGTCTAATCAATGGCAAACACATACACACACACAAAACATACACCACTAAAAGACTAATATAAGTTACACAACACAGTGTCTCTCCTCATCATATAAAAACTCCACTCTCTCATGATTACAGAGGAATTAATAAGTTAATTATGTGTCTAAGCTTTTATACTGCAGTGGGAGAGCCAGTTAACCTGCATGTCAACTTCAAGGGAGGAATGTAATTAGGATGGATCGTCAGATGGGAGAGATGGAAAGAGCAATTCGGCAGGCATTTAGCATTTACTCGGCCGATCAGTTCACGCTTTATATTCCACATTTGGCAGAAAATGTTCATTGTTGAACCACGAGAACATCACATGAAATGAAATACTTTGAATATTTAGTAAAGTATTTGCACACTGCAGATGCATCTGTACAACTGTATGGTAGTGGCATGCAAATGTGCCCAGGAATTCACCTGAATAGAGGCATGTCGTGTCATCAATTCATCCTCTGATTTTCTCTGTTCCAATTTCTTAGGGCTCAGGGTTAAAAAAGAATCTTGTTTGGTCCAACCAACAGTCCCAAACCCAAAGATACTGAGTTTACGATCACATGAAACAGAGAAGAGATGCAGATCTTTTTTTCTAGAACCCGAGAAATTTGGGTATTTTTGTTAAAAAGGTGAAACAATTCATCAATGACCAGAATAGTTGCAGATTACTTTTCTGTCAGTTGACAATTTGTATCTGAGGAATGGTAAATCTCTAGTTTAAAGGTGAAATTAGAGTAGAGTAGACTGGAAGTCTACCTGTACATAAAAAAGAGAGAAAAAGATGATGGTTTTTAAAGTGGAAAAGCTAGTGAACCGATACAAACAAAATGCAACAAAGAGCAATAGAAACATAGCCTGGTATCGCCAGACCTGTGGATTAGTTGTGAATTAGTTTGGAACCTCTCACTGTTTTCATTTCGATTTCCAAGAGTTGTTAGCCACTATGTTCAAATTGCCTCTGCCTGCAAATAGACAGACCTACAACCAATCACAGCAACAGAATATGTAGCATAGCACCAAGTGACAGACAGGTGTTAACAGATTACAGTATGCAGAGATGAGCTGTGTGTGGTGTAGCATCAATATGTCTGTGAATGAACGTTGCCGTCTTTGCCATCAGAATTTGAAAAGAGTACTTTAACAGAAAGTTCCATATCGGTTGTAGCCATCTTGGTTGTTTTTGAAAATGCCTCAGTGGCTCTCTTTCCTAAACTTGGTTTATGCTTGGCATTATGTCCTTGGTGCAAGGGTGCAGTAGGAAAAAATGACATCATTTATTTTGCGTTAAGCGCGGAAGCTTCGTAAGTTGTCAGTAATTGTATCAAACCTGCCCCGCATTAGACAACAGTTGAGATTGGCCTAAAGTGGGCCAGGAGGGGGATCAGATGCATCTACCACAGCAATTTAAACATGAGCTTGCAGATACGTCTGGTTCCCAGACAAATGAAAACAGACACAGCAAATAGATCATAATGTCCATGACGCATGTGACCTTAACGTCCACTGACGATGTGAAAACATCAGATCTGTGTGGTGCAAAGAGGAGATACTCATCCCTAAATTAATACAAGAAACAGGCATAAATGTCACATTTCCATAAAGTTTTCCACATTGTTCTCGTCTGAGGTTTGACTGGAGCTCTTTAATCATGTCACCATTGTGTGCCATCTTCTTCTGCGATGGTTAAATGGAAGTGACAGGAGAATCAGCATCACCAACTGTTTATATAAGTGTCCAGCTCCTAATTTTCACATTATAGCTGTGGCAGGAATCACAACGTAGGCTATTTCACGTTTTGTTTCGCTGATTAATTCGAAACTTCATTAAAATGTGTGCTAACTTTGGATGGAAACCTGACCCCAGGTCTTAATGTGATTCTAAAAATAAACAAATAAGCTTTGCTTTTGTGTGAGCTTTGTGTTTATTCAGTTTGTATTTTCAGTCTTTTCCAGGTAACAGTAATGCGGACAGTGTGGTTCAATACAAACTGCAGCAGCCGGCGATCGCTCGCTTCCTCCGCCTCATTCCCCTGGACTGGAACCCTAGTGGGAGGATCGGACTCCGGCTGGAGACCTATGGGTGTCCTTACAGTAAGTCCTTTCTATTCCACCAGCCTGTCTAAACTCTCCACGGTTTTCATAAGAACGGACAGATACTGGCTCACTTTAGGATGGTCCATATTACCATGGCAACGCAGACTGTACACCTAACCTACATGTGAATGTGTTGGGTGGTTTTACACAAAATTCTGTACAGCTTCATAATTCATGATGATCAACTTTCTTTTTAAATAAAGGCTGCTAATCCAAAAATACCTTATAATGTTGAAGGCAGGCCTCTGAGTAATCGATTATGTGACTTTTTTCTTTATTTAATGAATTTTTAATTGGATTCTAGATTGTTTTCATCCGAAATCTGAATATGTTAATGATGTACTGTCTCATCTGAATACTTTACAATAATGTATAGCGTCTTATGTTTTCTCATTTCACAGTTTTCACACTGTATCACATTAGTATTCCAAGTATGTACACCTTTTCCCATTTCATACACCCAGAGACACAACAGCCTCCTGACAGCTGTTATCTACTCTACACATTTAAGTTCTCACCTCCGTTTTTACATTATCACCTATCACATTTCACACTTTTCCCCTCAAAGATAGAGAACATGTTGCGTAAACTGTTTAATTGGTTCTGCCTCTGTTTTCAGGGAAGTATTTAATTGTGCACTCTGGGATCAACACATTGGAAATAAACCCACATCACACTATGTATTAAGAACTCAATTATCTTATGTTGTTTCGGGTTTCACAACAGATCTTCAAAATTACTGCCAATCTCATGGGAGAAAAGTTCACAGTTTCTTAATTGCATCCATCTATACATATCACAGCGTTTGTTACTCTCGACAGAAGAACATCCAGCTTTCAGTTTAATTTTATGTCAGTTGATTAAAAGTCTTTTTATGAAACAAATTGCACCAATATCTGATACACACGGTTGCAACACACACTTTCCCCGCAATTATGTCAGTAACAGTTTTGCAGCATGAACGGACTAGATATTCTCAATACGTCTCGGAGATACAAGCCCTGCATGTCCCACTGTTGTAGTGTTGCCATTGCATATGTCAGTGAACAGTGGCAAGATCAACCAAACACCAAAGAGTTAGAAAACCCAGAGGGGCTGTGACAAACCAACCCTGTGTCACTGAAATTATGTTTATATATTACCAATTGGTTTTATAACTATGTTGTGATGGCAAATTATGTTTGGATACTGAAATGCAAGACCGGATATTATGGAGGAAAACAAATGATACACATTGTCAATAAATCTTTTACTGATACATTAACAATTGTGACTTGCCAGATACATTGATTTACAACATTTCCTCATTACATTAATAAAAAAAAAAAAAAGAAAAGTAATTGGACTAAAATTACATTTTGCTGCTGTTGCAAATCAGTTATATGTAAACATAATTTCTCGGAGACAGGGTAGGACAAACAATAATCCCAGTGGTGTTGTGGTAATTGATGAGGTGGGTGTACCATTCAGTAGAGGGAAATGTTACAGAGGAGGAGGAGGAAGGTATACTCATAAATATTCCAATGGTCTTTTGGCTTATAGGTGGGTATACCCCATATACCTGCATATGCCCTCCACTACGCCACTGACTTATGCTGTAAATAATGCCAGTAAGCACACCAGTGCCAGCACATGTGCACCTTTGTGGTCTTGTGTTCTTATTTTATTGTTCCAGGTCCCAAGCGCCAGGCTGTGAGCTCAGACAGGAAAGAGTTTACTGCCAAATGTAAACAATAAGGTGTTTCACCTTTATTGCATTGCCCTGTAGTTGTTGCCATGTGTGACATCAGTTGTTATGACTGGCTGAATCTTTCTCATTACATGCAAAACAGGAGAAAAAAATAGATGACACATTTTAGTGACTACAAATTCCTTTCTAGATGAAATGGCCTTTGGTATAATTTTTATTCCTGAAAAAAAGTTCGGATGAGAATATCCCACACATATTAGAACAGATTTCTGTTGTTCTGTCCTTATTCTTAGAGGGTTTTTTTGCATCTGTGGAAAAACACCAACAAACTCTTGATAGAATTAGTTCTGCTTACCTTAAAACATTTAAAGATAGGCAAATTTTTTTGTGACTTCCTAGTTGTGTCAAAACTCTCTCAGCCACACCTTTGCATCATCACAGTGTTCCCTATATCCCCGGCAAGAGCAAAGGTACTTTAATGTGTTAAAAGTTTAAAGTCGTCTCTGGGCATTGATTGATCCCCTTAAAACTCATAACTGTTCATCAAAATTACATAATTAGGAGTTTTTTCCATGAAAAAAATCCCTTCACGCCTTAAAATGGCTCAGATACAACTGACACCTTTACCTCATTTAGTATGCATAAAACCATGAATATGCAAATGAACCCAGCTCCTCAGTCGCTCGCCTGCAGCTCGAGCATACCTGCTCACCTTCAAATCTGCTAAACAAACACATGAATGTCTGCTTGTAAATGGTAATAGATAACACGGGCCTTCGGCTTGAATATGTTATCAAACAGCTCATAATGTCTTGCTAATCTTCAATAAACATTGTTCGCGATTGCCAGCCCTGACAAGTTGAGGTGAAAGTGAGACTTAGCTCCCAAAATACCTGACCTGATACCCCTTGTTTTACCATAGTGTTATAACATTGTTTCACTAGGTTTGTGGAAAAACCTGGAAGTAAGAATCCATGTTTTTGAGACTGTCCTTGGTACACTGCAGTTTAAGGGCAGAAATGCCCAGTCATGGTGTTGACTGCCTATTTTGCTCGTTACATTTCTTGTAGCATATAAAAACACAGTATGGACATGTTAACAACTTGATTTTGAAGATAATGGTTTGCATTCTTCTCTACTTTTTATAGAGCAACATAACATACTGATATGGCCATACAGTCCTGACTCCTTTGTCTCTGTTTTGCCTTCTAGCCTCTGATGTTGTGAGTTTCGACGGCGGCAGCAGCAGTCTGGTGTACAGGCTGAGTCCCGGGCCGAGGCGGACGTCCAGAGAGGTTGTCTCTCTGAAGTTTAAAACCCTGAGGAATTCTGGGACACTGCTGCACGCAGAGGGAGAGGGAGGACTGGGCCTCAGTCTGGAGTTAGAGAGAGGAAAGCTGCTGCTGATGCTCAGACAAGGTACAACACACAATATACTGTTATCTACTGACAGATACTGATGTCTATTCATTGATGCTACATTGGAGTATTGCACAATAATACCAGTATAACTACCAGGTTTATTTGCAGGATAGCACTACTCTTTGTACCTTTATGAGGGGAAAAGGTAGGCTTACAAAGTATATATTGTTGATCTATCCAGTATACGTTATGATGTAGCTGAAACAGTTTGATCAGCCAGAACACATTTCGTTCCTTGACATGTAATTTATGACTCACTTTGTGGACGTGTTGGAACAGAACATCTGTATAAGGTTGAGGACAATATAAACCCCTCTGAGATCACTTTAGATTGGTTGTGGTTGGGTGAAATGGACGACACGCACACTGCGGCCTGATTGGTTTAAATTTTGGCTCTCACTCTGCTGCTGCGTCTCTGTCTCGTTGCTGCCGTGATGGATGGTTCCCGTTCACTGTAGCATGTGTTCAGGCCAAACTGTGCAAGACTTGATGCATGGCTTACAGTCTGTACAGAGGGAGGTGTGTGTGCGTGTGTGTGTGTGTGTGTGTGTGTGTGTGTGTGTGTGTGTGTGTGTGTGTGTGTGTGTGTGTGTGTGTGTGTGTCTATAAACAGGGTTAAACCAGTGGTTGTCAGGCTGCCATGCTGAATCATCACCATATGGCTCACCTCTCATCAGGAACCCCATCTGGCTGTTGAAATCCTTTCTCCATCCATCCATCCATCCATCCTCTCTTCATGTATTTTACATCTTTCAAAACACTCCCACCTTCATCCACACTCCTTTCTCTTTATCTTTCCTCCCTGTCTGCCTCTCTGCCATCTCTTTTTTGCGCACATTCTCTCATTCCTAGATTTTTATCTTTCTGCCATCCATCCGTCCTCCGTTCTTTTCTGCATTGTCACCCAATTTGTTTTAACAGTTATTGAAAGACTAATCAGCAAAGTCACAAAGAATGGATTGCAGCCGCTGATAGCACCATGAATTGAAACTGCACTGTCTCAGGGATACACACGCCCATAGAGTTTTGCAGCTGAGTGCAATTTGCCCTTTTTATTTGCGTCTGGCTGCAATTATCCATGTGGCAAAGTATAAGTGCGGAGGCATTCCTTAAAACTTAAGGCAATGAGTTTTTAGTGTGCCTGAGAGAAACTGTATTTGAGATGTAATTTCCCAGTCTGTCCGTGCTGTTGGTGTTTCCAAACACACACCTCTCTTCCTGTATTTTACATCTTCCAAAACACTCATTTTAGATTGTGTTTGAGGTCGGATTTATTCTTCCTCATCCTCTTGCTTCTGATCTTACAATGCTCAGTATTTCACGTTTCAGAAGCTAAAGACGCTCTAACTGCCAATTTACTGTGACCTTAAAGGCTAGCTCAATTTAAACATAGTCAGTGCCACTCGTAAGACCATGTCACTTTACAGAGAGGCTGTTCCATCTCAAAGAGAGGCTGTTTCATCTTATAGGAAGCCAGTGGTGTTGTAAAGACTATCATCTTGAAGAATGTCTGTGTCACCGTAAAGAGAGACTGCAGCTCAGTGAGAGGAAATGAAATTAAATGATAGAAGAGAAATTGGAGAGGAGTTCTGCCTCAGCTGTGACAGACTGACAATGAAAACAACAAACAGACTTTCTTCTCCCTTTGTTTCTGTCTCTCTTACAACTCTTTTCTCTTCTAATCACTGTTGTTTGTCTCCACAGATCTTGCAGCCCTTTATTTTTTCCATAACACAAGAGGCCATTTGCCTTTTCAGCTGTACACGCTTCATCTGTCTCACCATGTTTTCTGTTTTCTCTTGACAGTCGGGTTTGCCCCTGTTTTGTCCCTTTTTTCTTAGTTGGATGCACTTCATCATTCTGTCTCTCATTATTTTCGTCTTTGCTTTTCTTCCCCTCTATTTCTTCTCTATCCTTTCTCCCTCTCTCGTTCTCTCTACATTGGCTTTTTAGGTTACAGATTGTGTAATTTAGGTCATCTGCTGTGTGCATTGACCCTGAGCTCATGCATGGTACGCTCTGCTCTGTTAACACTAACACCTCCAGGTCTGACCCCCTGGAGCAGATGGAGTTGGCTTTATGAGGCAACACTGAGTAACAGCCCTTCACAGAAACAACAACTCTGTTCTGGTTAACAGCAAAACAAAACACTAAAAGTTAGAAAACTGCTGGAAGATTTTTTCTTTTTTCTGTCATGCAATGAACTGACCAACAGATGTGCTGCAGATTGACAGATACATATTTAAAATACTGAAAATAATTAATGACAATGAAATATTCTTGTGTTTTAAATGCATTTCTGTCATTTATTTGCAGCAGCATATTGGCATATTAAATCATTTTTTAATATGGTGATTTAAATTTTTTTAAACAAAACAAATATTATAAGAGATCTGAAACATAATTAAAACTAGTCCATACCCACTGAGTACAGCATACCGTACCATGACTTGGTCATACCAAAAATCTGGCCACAGGGGGAGCCACAGCGATCGGTCGCATTTTAGCCATTTTTAAGCATTTTTCTGTTGATATAGCGCCACCCAATTGCCAATTAGAGTTAAATTTCTCGAGTCACCTTGAGGAAGCCTGTTCTACATATCTACCAAGTAAAAACTGATATGGTGGTTAGGCCTAGATAAGAAATTAGCTCTCTAGCGGCCCCATTTTGTTTGATGGGGTCAATAATGGAGGGGTCCCCTCAGATTATGTGTGCTCATATGCCTACAAAGTTGCGTGGTGATCGGTGAAACCCATGACATGTTACACACCTTTATGTGATGAGCCACGCCCTCCACAATATTCATTGCCTTATAGAAGCTCAGTTTTAGTAAGTTTTCCAACTTTTGCCAAGACGGAACTTTAGATATTGGTCCCTAGATTATGTTCACAGAGTTTCATGCAGATCGGTCAAACTTCCTTGGAATAGATCGATTTTAAGTGTTTTTCAAACAATCAAAATGGTGGAGATCTGTATCACCGGAAGTTATGACATACAAGGGTCATTTTGTTATTTGTCCACCGTCTCTTTAAAAGTAAGATGCTTTGTTTAGAGACAATCTTGTTCTCAAAATAAAAGTCTCATTAGTTATTTTTTTCAGTTAGTATTATCATCATATTTCATACATTAAATCAAAATGAAAACCTCTTAGTTTTGTTGATCTTTGTTTAGTAATTTTATAGGGATTCCAGTTCCACTCAGTCTGCTAGTTGTTGTTCAGACAGCTGGAATAAACATGGTTTATAAGATTTATATCTGCTACACTAAAACCATTCCCCTCTGCTTTACATTCATCAAAATGTCAGTGTGGTGTATTGTATTTTTGTTGGCTCATAAGTCAGCCCAGCCCTTTCCTGTTATTGGAGTAATTTAAGGGAAACAAACATGCTGAGGGTTGATGGGTCCTGCTCTGGTTGATGTAAAGTAAACGCTGGAATAGTTGTCTACATCAAGAGTGCAGATTTACAAAAGCCTCATGTAAATGACATAGGCTTATTATGACGAGTCGGCAAGTCGTCTCCCCTCACTGTCCTTATCGAATGTCTGTCTGTCTGAATGTATGTATGTATGTCCTCTGATTTTCTTAACAACTGTTCATCCGATTGACTCCAGAGATCTGCAGGATGTAGTTATTAGTAGTGCCATATCTACACACCAGTGGTGGCTGCTGGTCTTTTAAACAGGGGAAGCTCACTTTAAGTTTACATCATAAAATTTGTCATATTGTAGCGAGGCAGTAACTTTTAGAAGGAGAATTTAATTGAAGCCGTTTTTCAACCACACTCATGCCATAGAACCACAGCAAAACACACCTCAAAGACTTTGAGATGGGTTTAACGGTGAAAATGAGTTATGTCACCTATGGAAATGAGGAACTCCAGACACCACTCACAAATATCCGCATGGGGCTGAGCTCAAAGGGGTTCAGCCTTTTAGACAATTCCTCCAATCACCATGCATGCACCGAGCGTCCTCTCCCGCCTACCGCTCCACTAGGTCCCAAGGAAGCTGAGCCTCCCTGGAAGTGATGATTTTGTGGCATTTATCCAATGACCGTCTCGTTTTGCTGCATGAAAAAAACCTGCTCAGCGTTGTCTCATAGCAATGCTCGGAGGCCCCGCGTCCACCGTGCTGACATGAGAATGTATGACAGGGTGGTCACGTTTGAAAACTGGTGATAAACAGCTGACGTTTGAACATCATAGTCATGATGTTAAACGCATCCTAGCGCACGTTTAATGCAATGTAAATTCTTATTTTAATGTAAATTCAATAGTGCATATTTGACCATTGCTTATATGAAATTTTAGGGGAAGTTCAGCCTCCCTTGTTGTCTCAGAGCAATCACCCCTTGTACACACTGTGTAGTTCACTGAGAGGGGACCTCTATTAACATCTATGCCACTGAACGGCACGCTGAATACAGCTCACCCTTCATTGCTCGTTACAACAACAAATGAAGAACTAGAGAGAGAGAACACCTCAAGCATCACCGTTGTAACCTTCAGAATGAACACTTTTGTTCCCAGAAACAGCCGGGCTTTGACTTCACTGAGGCCATAAAATGTTCATGTGAGCTTTTGTATCCAAGTGACACGGATACTCTAGCATTACTAGGGGACACAACTACATCATTGCAGGTGTATTGCTCAGGACACCAGTGTTGAGTGTGAAGTTGTTGGATGAGTGGTTCTCAAGAGAGCTGTAAGCAGCAGTGATGGAGGCCAAGCAATCAGGCCGAACAGGCACTGCAACAGTGTGTTCAAACATTAGACAGATGAGACTTGACACAATCTTAATGACCGTTCAGCATTCTGAAATATTTGCTTTCATAAAGTCTGTTTACAGTTTGAAAATTATGTACGGAGCTGATTACAGTGACAGCAGCTCCTGGTAAGAGCTGTCATTGTGTTCCTGTGTAATCAGATTTAGAGACAGAGTGTTCAGCAGAGGCTGCAAGAAAAAGGAAGACACCTCTAGTCTGTCCTTCTCCCCTATCAATAAAATATGATGATGTCATTAGCAGTTTTTTTTAATCCGTTATTTGTCTGAAGATTTTGCTGAGCATGCTCGCTTCTTCTTCAGCAGCAGATTTTATTGTCCAGTTTCACACATTCAGATCCACAACCTCAGACTGACTTTCTAGGTTTTTGGACGAGCTCCAAATAGAGTCAGCAAGGAACGAAGATGACCAAAATATTAACCCCATGAAATTTACTGTGCACATTTATGCACCAAAGATAAAATTCATTTTGATTTCTGGGACCCTTAAATGACCTTTCCTCTGTGCAGCCATCACATATATTTCATAACTGCTGACCCGTTGCTTATTAATATTTTCTGTGCACATCCATGCTCCCATCAGGAAGTAACCTATTGATTTCTGGTGACCCACAGCACAAGTCATTTAACATTCTTGCTCACTGACAGAAGGTTTTACACACATTCTTTTCCCAACCGTTTGCCCACTCCCGTCCAAAATATAAAAGCACTGGCTGCCGTCTTGGACCTACTTGTGCAATCACTGCTGTCAGTTCTTGAAAAAATATGATCAACAGTTTTTTCTCCCCCCAAATATTAATACTGCTTAAAGGAATACACCACAGAGGGCAATAAAGACAGAGAGTGACGAAGAAAAGGACATAGGGTGCTCTGTATATTAATATCACTACATTTTCTCTTTGTTCACCCTCTGATCTCTCATATTGATTCCTGCTTTTTCTTTCCACTCCTCCAGCCAGTAATCAAATCATCCATTCAAAAATCACATCAATCATAAGATAAGACAATCTCCGTCTCCTCTCTACCTCCAACAACATCTTATTTGTTTCAAATTCTTGCCATCTTTCCTCTCATATTGATTTCACTGTCTCTTTCCACTCACCCAGGCTGTAACTCATCACAGTAAATATTTTGACAGGATAGACATCCCCCATTTCATGAAGTCCACATCCCAACTTTCTCTGTCTCGATGAAGTTGTTTTTCATCCAAGCTGCAGACAAATAAACCCTCTTGCAAAATGGGCTGAAATATCAAAAATAAATTTGTCCATCATCTTCCAAACTGTCTCTGTTTCTTTTGTTGTTGTTGGAATTGCGTCTCCCTAAAGAATACCTAATACATTTTTAATGGCTGACTGAATTCAGCTCCTCCTCCAGTTCCCTCTTTCAGCAGAAACATAGTTTCTCTCCCAGTAGTTCAGTGGATGCAAAAATGGATCCACTAATGTGGACTTGCTGCTTCTCATCTATCATTCATGATGTCTCACTATGTTTCTGCTGCAGTTTTTCAAATTCGGCATTATCACATATTGGGCTTTGGTTCTCAAATTCTACTATGCAGGGATCCTATAGTCCCTAATGAGATGAGACAGACTGACCTCGATGTGCCCCTCTCTGTGGGATACTGAGAAAATTAGAATATTCGTCACAATAAAGAAGCTTTTCTTGGCCTGGTTTCCACTTCTCTTTGCACCAGGTCAGATAATGGAAAAAAACAATCTCCACCTGAGATCAGCAATTCCCTCTTGACTCCTCATTACTCTTTCAGGTGGGACTTCAACCTCTGAACCCCGGCGTCTCGCTTCCCTCGGCAGTCTGTTAGACGATCAGCATTGGCACCATTTAGCAGTGGAGCGGCGTGGCTCTCACCTCAACCTCACTGTGGACAAACACACAGAGAGGGTTCAAATCCCTGCAGAGTTCAGCCACTGGGACATCGAGCAGGTGGGAAAAAAAGACAAGAAAACCATCACACACATTTAAGACTTTTTGTTATCCCTATACACCCCACACTTTCTATGTGATCAGAAAGCTGTACAACTGCTGAATTTTAAGTATAGATATTACATTTTTGTTCTTGAATGTGTATGCAACTGTCTATGTATATTTTTTTGTCTCCACGCAGCTAAGTGTAGGGACAATCCAGAGCCTTGGCTCTCAGAAACCAGCTGTCTCCAAGAGGAACTTTTATGGCTGCCTTGAAAACCTGCTGTACAGTGGCCTCAACCTGATAGAATTAGCGAAAAACAAAGACCCCCAAGTTACTGTACTGGTAAGTTAATTTAGCTAAAAGCACAATCGCCTGCTGTCAGGTCAGTTTGGGCTCTGAGAGGGGAAAGCATTATCACTGCGAGGGCCACAGAAATCAAAAGAGGGCCTCTGAATGTACCAGCATGTACCAGACCATATCTTTGTTACTGTGTTATGTTATGTTTTATTTTGTTTTAAGTAATAGGCTTGTGAATACATCCTGCTTGTGTGTGTAAGAGTCCCTTTGTCCCCACTGGGATTCAGTCTTAGTGGTGAAATATTTCCTTACCCCTCAGGTGCTCTATTTGCTGGTTGTACTGAATGCTGCTGCTAAACGAGCTGCTGACTGGTTAATGAAGCCAGGACAAAAGACTGTAGACAGTGGTTAGACTCTCGCTAATGCGTCCTAATCTTGGCCATTAGGACCTTCAGATGTTTCTATATTCATGATGAGTGGAGCAAACTCATCGGGGAGAGGCTGTGAAGCGTTTCTACAGGGAGTAATAAATGCTGTCTTATTACAGTAAAGGCCCAGGCAGCAGAAAAAATACATGAATTCTTGCTAAAGAGGTTCAGAGATTTCACATGCATGGCTAAAGATGTAATAGAGGCAATTTTATGTTGGTGCTGAGGCTCTTAAGGTACTAGCCACAAAGTTATGATCCAATTTAACACAGTGGCTAAATGGTGCATCTTATGGCTCTGTGAGGGGGCATTAACGCAAAGAAAATCAGAGTGTAGGTGGAGGAGGATTGGTGTGTGTCAGTGCTGTAGTCCTCGGGCTTTAGTGGATTTTTAAGTTAACTTCTTTACTTTGTGTTGTGCAGAAGCACAGCCCACTCGCAACATGAATTATTGTACATCAACTTTAACTGCACCACAATGGGCTTTTAGATGTCATCTGTGTTTCCGGAGCATTATAAAGATAGCAGGCTGATATTCCCAGCAGAGAGCTGGGACTCTAATATATTACTGCTGCAGCCTTAGCAAAGAACCTGGTGTCATTACCACTACTCAAAACAATGAACTGTAACAGAGATGTCAAGATATTATAGTACTGGGCTTACTGTATGCCCTCGTTCTTTCATTTTCATTCGTTATCTCTTTTTCCTCCACGCTGGGTGACTTTCAGTTTGCTTTCTTAATCTTATTCTAAGCCTTGCTGTTATCATTATGGTAATACCGGTGTCCTCTTAAGGAGACTTGCTGATGAGATCACTGCGACAGAGGTCACATCGACACGCCCTCTGCAACTGATTAATATTCATGTTTTATGTTGTTTTATCTCTCTAGTAATCATTTTTTCTGTCCCGCCTCCTCTCTCTCCCCTCTGCATGTTTCTCTTTCAGGGCAATGTGACCTTTTCTTGTGCTGAGTCGGTGTCCGTCGCCGTGACGTTCCCCGGCCCCCAGAGCTTCCTCCAGTTGCCTGGGGCCATGCCATTCTCGTCGGGGGGATTGTCCGTGGGGTTCCAGTTCAGGACGTGGAACAAGGCGGGGCTTCTGCTCACCTTTGTCCTGCCTCAGGAAGGGGGCGTGGCCTGGCTGTACCTGAGCGAGGCCAGACTCCGACTACAGATCCATAAAGCTGGCAGGGCGCTGCTGGAGCTCAGTGCAGGTACCCCTACACCTTCAGATTCACTTTTAACCACTTACATTTAAGTTAGCGTTACTCTTAAATGGATATTATGCCATTACTATGTCATTCCATATGTGAGTGAGACAAGTTATCCCTTGTTCTTCATCCCAAGCTTTTAAAATAAGCAATAAATCAAAGCAAATAGCTATCAGTTTTTCTCAAATGGCAAGTAAGAATTAAGAGTGGATGTGCTAGTCATAAAGATGTAATGATATATTGAATTTTGCCAGATTGTGATTAAAGAAACGTTCAAAGTCTACCACAATACTATGAGGTTATTTCAGCTTGTATAGCTGCATTCTACTATCTTGTCAAAAATTGTCAGGGCTAAGTGTAAGTACAAGTATAATGCCTCATGCATATATTACAAATGTGATGTCTAAAGTAACGCTATCTGAAAATAAACTGCACACTGTATTGATGAAGCAGAGCTTTTCCAGCTGAGCTGTGTGTGCGAGTCTGTCTCACATCACACGCTGAACAGAACTGATGAGAAAAATCTGATGCACAGGGCACTATAGAAGTTAACTCTGGGGTCGAATGTCATAACGTTACTAACGCCAGTAATGCATTAACATTACTAACGCTAAATGTTTCTGAATGTAAAGCTACCCTTTGTGCAGTTCTATGGAAGGGTCTGGTGGGATCATGTCCATTTCAGAGGTTTTGCAATTATGAAAATATGTATTTCTTTAAAAACTTTATGTCAAGCCCTGATTGTAGGGTTTTTGTTTGAACAACAGAGGGCGTAATTGTACTAATCAAGAAGACCTGTCATCCTTTGCATGCAAGCAGAGCACTTATAATTGGCTCACAACAGGCTCAGAGTGAGCCCCAACAAGAAAATGGCAAATGTACATATCATTTAATAAAAGACATTTTATTGTATAGTCACCCTTTTTCTTTTTTTTTTTTTAATACTGTAATACATCATATCTGTGACTTTTTCTCGCACCCAGAGTTTTTGGTATGATTTCATCCTTAGCTAGTCATGAAACAGGGATTTTTTTTTTTACATAGCCTGTAATCTCACAAAATAGGATAACATAACAGTTAGTTGGTTAATAATAATCCTCCATGGCTTTTGAAGTTGCTCTTGGTTACTACTGTAGGTCACAAGTTAGTTAGCTGGCATGCTGACGCTAGAGCAGATAAACACACTGTTTAAGCCATTCCTCACACTTACGCTTGTGGTTTTGAAAAGGCGATGAAACCAGATATAACCCTCAAAAAACTCTTTACATGACAAGTATCACTCTCACTACAGTCCCATACACAGGGAGGGATTCAGCAAACGGTCAATTCTAACCATTTCTCTAAAGAACTGGGGCTGAGGTTTGAACCAGGAAGGACACATGAGGACATCTCAGTCTTACAATTGCACTTGATCTAAAAATCCAGTGTTTACTTTATGATCCACTATATTATGCTTATTACCGAAGCTCTGGTCACACATCCACATCACTCTGGCAGAGCGCTGTGCAGCCGATGGCACTGTAAGATGACTGGGGTGTGATCTTGTGCAAAGTACTGTCAGTAAGAAAAATAGAGGAGATAATGAGATATTGATTTATTCCCTCAACTCCTAACAACATACAGATTCACAAGGCAGGCACAGCCTTGCTGGTACTGTTGTAGATCAATCTCACAAAGGATGCAGGAAGTGAAATAGATGCCTGTGTGGTCTGCAATCGCCTGCCCCCGATGGTTTTCACCAATTTTTCTTAATTTATATGATTTTCAAGCTGTTTCAAAATTGCAGTTTGGTGCATGGGTGGCACGTCGTGGTGTGAAGGCATATCTAATTTGGTCATTCCTACATGAGTGCCTATGGCTCCAGCCTTTGAAAAGAATTTTGAACCAGCAACATCTGCGGCAGGTTTTAATGTGTAGCCACAAACACTGGGGAAAACAAATGCAAATTTTCAGCAGTGTGTTAAGGACAATTTGGTTCGCAGGTTCTGCTCTGAATGACGGTCAGTGGCATTTGGTGGAGCTGAACTCCAGACGAGGTCGTCTCAGCATCACTGTGGATAAAGAGGAAGGAGGCAACACTCAAGCCAGTCCCTCATTTCCTGTCACCATTGAAAGTCACCTCTTCTTTGGTGGTAAGATTCTATCTATATAAGCAATTAAACCCTGTCAAGCATCAACAGCCATGTGGAAGTTGATTTCTAACTGATGTTCCCTCTGTCTTCCCTTCAGGTTGTCCCGCTGAAGACGACAGGCAGGAGTGCAGAAACCCCTTTAATGTCTTCCAGGGCTGCATGCGTCTCTTAACTCTGGACAACCAAATTGTGGACCTGATCATGGTGCAGCAGAAGCAGCTGGGAATCTACAGCAACCTGCAGATCGACATGTGCGGAATCATCGACAGGTCCGTTCCCCCCCCACCAAAAAAAATGTCCACTGACATTTGTTAAGACACATTTTTGCTTTGTTATTATTTCTGATGTAACCTTCCTTTAAGCCCACAGAGCTTTATATTAGCTGTGTTGCACCATCCTGTTTAATAGAACTTCACTCTGCCTTGTCAGTGTAAACTAAGAGGTGGTAATGATGCCACAAAGCTTCCAGCATGATGCATTTTGTGAAGATGCATGAATGAATTTTGCTCCGACCACCACCTTTTTTGCAATTGTTTTATATTTTCACTCCTTGTAATCAAAAATACCTCACAGGAGTGGGACTTGAACCCATGAGAACCTTTGTCCATTGCATCTTGAGTGCAACGCCTTAACTACTTGGCCATCCTTGTGACATTAGTCGACTTTGAATGGAAAAAAAAAAAAAAACATCAGTAGGAAATGAAACTCCCTGCTGTTATCTGCTCAAGATCTCAGTCAAGAGTATCAAAACACTGACTTATTTGCCTGTTGATTTGAATATCAATACAATCAGGGCATTGAGGCAAAGTTAGTTCTTTTTGTTGATCGCTTTCTTGAGACACATACAGAACTGTTTTGCAACTGAATTGGATGTAACTCTCACATGTTCATGCAACATGTCAGTAACAATGGAAATCTCCCAGCAGTGGGGTTTGATCCATGAGTACGTTTGTCCACTGGATTTAAAACATAATGCTTTCACCACTCAGCCATCCTAGAGACTTTAAGTGCTAGTTGTAAATAGAAGATAATAATAATAATAATAATATGGAGACAAAAGACCCGCTGTTCAGTACAAAATCAGGAGCACCGAAATACAACTAACTGCTGTCATGATGATTTGATTTGTATCACATCATGAACAGAAAACAACTGAGTAGTTGAAACTCCATTCATTGGATTTTAGACCAAGTGGCTACACTTCATTGAGACTGAGTAAAAACTTCAGAAATTACAGGGTTGAATTACAGTGGAACAGTGGAAATTACAGGGTCTGGAAGGACATTTGCCATCGATTTTAAGATCAACACTTTAATCTTTCAGCATCCTGGTGACTTCCATATTTTGTTTTTTAATGGCAAAAAAACCATTATCATTCAGTCAGTCAAGAGTATCAAAACAAAGACTTCTTTGGAAATTGATTTGAATACAAATAGCATCAGAGCATTGAGTCAAACTTTGCTTTTTTTTGTTTATAGTTTTATACAGACAAACGCAGACTACCTCTGATGTTGCAACTAATGTCTTTTATTATAGTTTTTCTCAGTGTCTTTTTATCTTACACACTATAACTGGGCCTATTAACCAAACATCTCAAACCATATTGCTATCTATCAAAAGACAGACACATTTCTCAAATCTCTGAGCACTATACACCTGTGTCCACATGTTTCAATATTCAAAGCTCTTTGTGCAAAACCTTACACAACACCTGGCAAATAAATCATTCATTGCACTGTGTTCATTCAGAAAACACAGGCTCTCAATATAATTAACTCAAGTCATCACAACCGAAACATCAATACCATACCGTTCTTTAGGGGCAAACACTACACCTCATAATTGTTAACAAACCAATTGGAACTGTATGGGTCAATAGGGCCTCAAGGCATGTCGAGGGACAATCCATATAACAATATGATACATAGAATGTGAACATATCTTCAATGCAGAATTTGCTTAAAACAGAAAGGAAGCGGAAGACAACAACAACAACAACAAAGACAAGTAATAGTAAGTTCGTGCCACCCTCGTTCATCATGTGCTCATACACGAGAGGACTATGAGAGAAGCTGGACAGCCAGTGTAACCCAACCTAAGCCGGAACAGAGTTGCATCTATTGTCTTTCAGAAGGGAAAACAACCTATTTGCCTTGTTGTTACTTTGATACATGTACTGTTGTAGTGCATACAGACTGAGTCTCCACTCTCAGTGTAGTTTTTAGCACAGTAATGGGCTGCCAAAGGTAAGTAACTGAGAGATGTCCATCAGTTGGAGTCTTCTCTCAGCTAAGCTGGAGACAACCCAGATGAATATGATGATTACAGTAACAGTAATGCGATCCGTTTGAGTGATTGACCAGGTCGTTTTCCAATAAATTGACAGCATCAGTATTTCCACCAATGGTGGAGCCTGTGGTGATGCTGCCGTGGAGTCTATCCAGGGTCAGATAAGGCTCACAAGGGCACTTTTCCCACGCTGCCTGGCAAGAGCAAAAATAATGAGTGATGTTGATGAGACGTAATGGCCTGACCCAGAACTTAGACAAGATGATGAGAACACTGATGCTGATGTTGGGAAATTTATACATTTGCTGACTTAATTTGGACTCAAAGCTTCTGGAAAATGGGTATTTTGCTGTGGGTATTTTAAAAGACATTGCAAAGGTCAGCAGCATACAGTAGTATTTCCTCATCCACTGTAAGAGGTATATAATGTTCTGACTGTCACACACTATGTCGTTCTTGACATGGTTATCTGGATAGTCAGTGATGTGTTTTTTACAAAGTTATTTCTCTGAAAACACATTGTAAACATTTTAGTAGCAGTGTCTTTAATTGATCCCTCCAGTGTGCAACAGTCATGCAATTTCTTATTTAGATAGCTCGTGTGTGTCGTCAACGGATAAGTTTGATTAAGATGTAAGAATACATACAGTAGTTTTGAGTGGAGAGATTGGTTTTGGCATTGAAGTTTTAAGTTGGTGAAAATGAGTGAGCAGTTATGGATTCGTGTTTGGAATTCTGGGAAATGGAGCAGAAGTTGGGATCAGTGGATTTGAACCTGTGTGACGTGTGTTCGTTGTATTTTAGCTTAGCAACTCAGCCAATTGACACAAGTTACTGTAGCTGAATTCGCTTTTAATGGACAGATTTTGTATCAGTTATTAAAATTTACCAGGAGTGGGGTTCAAACCCATGAGGGCTATTGCCCATTGGATCTTACGTCCAACACCTTAACCACTCAGCCATCCTGGTAGGGCTGGTATACCTTTAACAGCAAAAAATCAGTTACATGGTTACATGAAAGGTTAAAGGCTAATTTTTCTGGGACGATGAGCTCAACATGTTCTAACAGTGTTGATCTTATTTGTCCACACAAAGACATTTTCAATAGGTTTCATAAGTGTTAAAACAAACACACACTGTGCTTGAGGCGTGAGTTTTAAACCAACAAGGACACTTGGCGACTTGTTCTGACTCTAATAACTTCAAAGTCTTTCAACAGAAAATGCCCCAAACTAACAACATAATACATCATTCTTTGAAAGTTGTAATGGAGCAATACACTCAAGCAGAGTGTATTTGACATGATGACAGGAACTAATATTTCTTTTTTGAAACTTTGACAACCGCTGTTATTCTTAATGGCACGTCTACAGCTTTTCACAATACAGACCTCATATGAGGAATGGGATTTGAACCCATAAGGACTTGTGTCCTTTTCAACTAGAGCACAACGCCTCAACAACTCCGCTATCCTGGTGTAATTAGTAAAGTTTTAAAGGTCGGAAACCAACTCTGCTGCTACCTAGGACCAGTTAATAATGTCCTCCTCAAAATCCTCATAGAATATACACATTTTTAGGATTTCAAAAACTCCACAAGGTTTATTTCATTGATCCTGGTCAATGAACGTGTCAGATTACCAGGAGTGGGGTGAGAACCCAGGAGAGTTTTTGCCCATTGGATCTTAAGCCCAAGGCCTTAACCACTTCTATCCGGTCGACTTTAGCTATGTAACTTTTCACAATGTATTCACTTATACCAGAGGTGGGATTTGGACCCACAGAGGACAGGACTTGTGTGCACTGTTTCTTAACCACTGAGTGATCTTGGTGAGATGAGCAACACTTTGAAGGCCATAATGCAACCCTGAGAAAATAAAGAAGTAGTAGT
The DNA here is from genome assembly GCA_026686955.1 of Epinephelus cyanopodus. Lineage (NCBI taxonomy): Eukaryota > Metazoa > Chordata > Actinopteri > Perciformes > Serranidae > Epinephelus > Epinephelus cyanopodus. The sequence continues at coordinate 34,338,177 of CM048926.1, read as the reverse complement.
ATTCACAAGGTCAATATATCAATCAATATCCCTGGAATTTAAATGACTTGAATGACCCCAGACATCATAGTAAGAACACTGTTAGATATGTTACTGCATTGTTCATGGTAGAGATGTTGTTGAAGATTCTCATATCCCGTTTACACGACAACAATTTCAACTGAAAACTTTAGTTGCATTTTGGCCGACCATTTACACAACAGCACCTTTTGGGTGCCTGAAAACGCAGCATTTCGAAAACGGGTTCCAGAGTGCAATTTTTTGGAAATGGCACCGTCTCCGTTGTCATGTAAACTTACAACATGCAGTTCCTCTGAAAACGGAGGCTTTTCACACATGCGCCTTACACTTCCACTAGGCATGCGTGAGAAAGTCGACCATCACGACAGCAATGGTGGACTCCCGAGCTCTGCTTGTGCTGCTCACCCTGTTGAATTCATCAACGCTTCCCCATCATAGTGTAGATTTATAGTAGCAACTCCACCTCGTTGTCCATCCAGACAAATGTTCGTGCGGTTGCCATTTTGTTTGTTTATACAGCACCGCTCTGTAGAAGGAAGCGCAAGTGTCACACTGCCGACTACAGGCGACTGGCGACTACTGCAGCGTTTTTGGTCATTTTTGCGGATCCGTGTGCACAGCGATTGTTATCAAAACGTTGTCTAAACATGGAACTTTTTTGAGAGACGGTTGTTTTCAGTGGATCATTTTCACATTAACATGGCCTCAGTCATCCAGGTCAGTATAATCTTAAGGGATTACACTTTCACATTTCTTTCAAACCATCTGTCTTCTCTGGCCAAGCTGTGTACATTGCTGTCCTCGAAGGAGTGTCCCTTCTCCTTTAGATGTAAATGGACAGCTGAGTCTTGACCTGAGGAGCTGGCTCTCCTGCTCTGTGCCATGTGCTTGTGGAGTTTCACCAATGTACAAATCTGTGCATTCCTGGCTGCACTGAACTGCATACACTACATTACTCTGCTCAGACCTGGGTGTTTTGTTCGTCGGGTGAACAAGCTTCTGCCTCAGTGTGTTATTGGGTGCACAGGAATGTGGTGTTTGAGTTTTTCAGATGAAAAATACTTTAGATTACATGGTAGAGATACATCCATGTTCATTAGACATGCTTTTGCTATCGTTGTTAGCAGAGAATAAATAAAGTCAGGTGGGAATTAGTCATAATGATGAGTCCATGTAATTATGAGTGGTGGTTAAACGAAAGAAGTAGATATATGATTTGCTTATGCACAGCATTGTACTGTGACATAAGGATTTGTTTTGCATTTCTCTGTTTGCTGTTTTCTGAAGTCAGCCATTTTCAAAAGTTTTTTTTTTTTTTTACCTATTCGCTTATCTCATTTAGACAGAGAACCAGGGAAAATTCTGTCTCTGGCAGCTTCTAAGCAGAATTTAATAAACGATGCTTTCCAGGCGAAAACACAAAAATTTGACAGAGAGCAATAGCGGCATTGTTCTGTCAGACGGCAGCTTGTTCTGTTGGTTCTTAAGCAGAAATGTTCCCTCTCTACTTGATTGTTTTGTCATACAGTATTTTGTTGTTTTGAAACATTTTTTTTCCCTTTTCTTTGCTGGCAGAGTAATATGTTCGTGAGGGGAAGCATGGTGGCATTTTCGAGAGAGGCTGCACCATCCAGTAAACACACACAGATACACACAAACAGTCATAAGCCTGCACACACACACACACACACACACACACACACACACACACACACACACACACGCACACACATACACACACATACATACAGTATCTCCCTTGTGTAATTCACAATTATTGTTCTGTGGAGATCAGTGGTGTGACAGTTCTTGCTGATATCTGGCAGTCAGCTGCTCTGCTTGGACATTTCTATTTTAAGTTCTTTTGTGTTTCTGATTGGCATCTAGATCTATCAGTAGTACATGCAATTATAGAAGTGTGTGGGTAGAAAATGTCAAGATTACATTATATAAATGTCATTTCCAACTGAGTCATCTCCACATAGAGAAAGATTAAGATACGTTCAATGAAAGGTGGGTGGGGGGTTGGGTTGTACAACCATCACCGCCTTCACATCTAGTGATACAGTTATGAATGACAGAGACAGAAAGAAAGACATTGACCATTGGCTGAATTAAAATATATTATAGATATAGACACAACATAATGCAACTGCAACCTTGGAGCCTTTGTTTGTACAGCATTCATGTGAGTAAAGAATTGTAGGTTGAATTAAAATGAAGTGAACCTCATGGACATGGTGATGAATAGCTCTCAATGTAACTCATTGATAATAGGATGAAAAATGTACCGTATAAATGCGTAGATCATCAATAACAATGCAGGATCAGAGCAAAAACCTTAACCTCAGGAGAGGAGGGAGAGAAGAGAGAGATGAGGGAGGGAGCGCAGAACAAATCATTTCCCTGTTTTGGTGTCACGCCAAATAGCAGCACAATTAATGAGACAATTACAACAATTATAAACCCTCCTCCAGGGAATAAAACGCTTACACACACACACACACACACACACACACACACACACACACACACACACACACACACACACACACACACGCTCACCACATATACAGTAAACTGGATATAAACACTAACACACACACACATACATACACACACACACACACACACAATAATATTGAACTAACCACATATCCTTGCCAGATAAGAAGAATCTGCTCGACTGGTTTTAATTAAATGCCTTCCTGTTTCTGCATTAATTAGAGTATTATTCAGCAGAATGCAGTTCCAGCACAGATCTGACTGCCCACTGAAACAGACCTACAAAAAAAATTCCTGTTTTCCAGTAAAGAAAGAAAAAAAAAAAGCGACCATATGCTTTCTCGCTGTAATCCTGCTGATTGCATTTTGGGCCCATGGGATATGGTGCACTGGAAAGTTGGGTAGAAAATGGACTCACCGGCAAAGCTTCAATGTGGTGGTCATACTTCAGAGCAGGTTATTATATCTGCAGCGGTCTGTATGTGAGTGTGTGTGTTATTATTGTTGCCAGTAGCAAAGGGTATTATTAGCCAAAGCAAACACTCCATTAACAGCACAAATGGAGCTCAAAGCCACAAGGCGCCTCTCCATTTCAATATAACACCCTGTGTTACCTAACCTTCCCGCTCATTTTAGGTCACCTCAGAAAAACAGTTAACACACACCAGCCCAGTCACCAGAAGAAAATGTTGCCTTTATACATTTACACTTTCTGCCATCTATGTTACATTTGTACTTCAATAGGTATCATATTAATGTCTCTTAAATGACGTAGTTCTGATTGCATGTGTATGAGCTGAGTTTCTCATCAGGAGGAGTAATGTATCGTCATACAATGGTTCGTATGATATTTAATAAATCAGCGGCCTACAAATGGCACCATCATGTTACGTACTTAATGTAAAGTTATATAGATTAGGTTTAGGCAAGTGAAGTTACATAGGTTAGGTTTAGGAAAAGAAACATGGCGACACCCTAACTTAAAATATCTCACAGTTCACTTGGTTTTACACGGCACCAAACACTGATCTCCTGGGCGAAAGTGATGTGCTTGTTTGACCTGTCCACCACCCCAACCTACCTACCTTCATACATGGATTTTTGCTCTTTTGTACTACTTCCTTCTTTACGCTCGTCAGCACACTGGTCATGTGATTGCAACCTCCCTGATGACGTGGGATATACACAAATTACCGGCTCATGATTATGTGGTTCGATCCCGGGTGCAGGAGCCCTTCTGTGTGGAGTTTGCATGTTCTTCCCATGTCACCCATGTTTTCTCCTGGTACTCCGGCTTCCTCCCACAGTCCAAAGACATGCAGATTGGGGATAGGTTCATTGGTGACACTAAATTGTCCGTTGGTGTGAATGTGAGTGTGAATGGTTGTCTGTCTCTATGTGTCAGCCCTGCAATAGTCTGGCAACGTGTCCAGGATGTACCCTGCCTCTCGCCCAATGTCAGCTGGGATAGGCTCCAGCACCCCGTGACCCTCAAGAGGATAAGCGGTTAGGAAATGGATGAATGGATGGATGGATGGATGATTATGTGGGTTAATACACAAATTTTGATGAATTTTTTTCATCGGTATACATATGAACAGTGCATGAGAACAGCCCTGGAGGTGGAGGGCATGGGTAATGGTGTGAGACTCAAGCAACACACCACTGTTAGAGATCAGCTGTGTTTTTTTTTTAACATGTTGGGACATTTCTTTTTGGCAATAGCAACTAGGTGTTTCGAAGGCAACGTCGACACACTTCCAGCGGTGTGGTGACAAAACTGGGTATTTTAAGCCAAAATGTGATCTTTTCCTTGTTTGTTGTGCCTGAACCTTAATCACACATTCACCACAGCGTTGTCACAACATAAAATAAAAAAAGTTAAACATAAAGAAACATAATATTTCAACATATTCACTACAATGCCTGCATTCTGTTGATTGATTTTCTTACATGTGTGGTGGGGTGGGCTGTCGGACCCTGAGCTAGTGTTTAAAGGTTTGCTCTATGGGCACTTCATGGCCGACTGTATGTCTGTAAATGACATTTCAATGGATTTGTGGTTTTAAATGAGGCAGTCTGAAAGAGACTCAACTGGTTATCTATCAGTGACACTGCATTGTTTTGTCTCTGCGGGAGAAAATGGTTGTCAGAAGCAATCAGCGTTGTGTTTTCATAGCATTAGTGTGGGGTGGCAGTGTGGATATCAGCCTGGGGTGTGTGTGTGTGTGTGTGTGTGTGTGTGTGTGTGTGTGTGTGTGTGTGTGTGTGTATTTGACTGAGGGGTGGATGGGTTACGGTCTTTATCTCTTCTATTCTTCTTCTGTGTGGTATACAATGTTGTGACTGGTGCAGGTGAAGGAGGGTAGAAGCCAAGTCTCATGCATCCTCTTCATCTCTGTCATCCTTATCATCTTCATCATCATGGCTCATCAAAGAAATAAACACAGAAAGCCCGAAGAATCATATCTGTTAATGTTTCTAACAGATAGATGCCACTTACACACCAATACAGAATAAGACAGCAGCAGGCAGCAGTAGTTTAGGTTAAAATTTAATATGAATTTAATATGAATGCTAAATAGCTCACTTTGGATCACAGCGGTGGGAAGATAAATGGAGGTAAAAATCACATTGTAGCAGGCTGACAGGCTGCTGACTCAGCGCTTTTATCTAAATACAGGGGAGCTTGTAGATTCTGTGCAGTCATCTGTTTTCTTTTCAATATTCCTGCCTGGGTTTAAGCAAACACACACCCAAATACCGTCACATACATCTACATCCGAAACATGCACTTTTCAATGTTATGATATAAACGGTATCATGCAGTTTTCCAGCCCTGCAAAAAACACACTGTGCACACTCACAAAGGTAGAAGTGAGAATTGATGACATGGTATTGGAGTAAAGTGGTTATTATTATTATGTTTTTCTCTCCGTGTGTGTCTCTTTGAATCAAACCCTGCTGCAGGAGTCGGCCATGGAGACACTCCATGTGGACAAAAATACAGTTATGTTATTCGGATACATCAAGAAAAAGGGGTTTCAAGAGAGACCAAGACAGGATCAATATAAAGACAGTTTGAAAGCTCCTGGTGCCCACAAGTCAAACAAAAGTGCACACAGTGCAAATGACAGAGTGGCTGTAATACAATGTGCACAGCAGGCAACATGTTTCCTCAGGCAGAGCTACACTTAGCAAGAAAGGTGCATCCAACTGTCTTTAAAAATACAGCTAGTTGTCTCTTCATCATCTTGTCTGTGTGTTTCCCTTTCATAGTTCAGCAGAATGATGTCACTTGATGTTTTTATTTATAGTGACAGAGTAGACCTGGTTCTGAGCTATGTTTGATCAGATCAGCAGGGTGCGATACAGCCCTACAGCGTTTTTAAACAGTTTATGCTGTCATCGCAGAATAAACTCTGAGCAAACTTAAAATACTCAAGGAGCATATTTTTTGAGTGACTTTACCCACAATCACAGTGGAACTGGCTGAGGTGTCACATGACCTCATGTGGAAGTATGAAGCAAAATGATTTGTGATTTAAAATCAGTCAGCTGAACTGTAACAATCATTTTTTTATTTATTCATTTATATGTTCTTTTTATCTGCAAATAGTTTGGAACAAGACAACAATGGTATTATAATATGGGTCAAATAGAAGTTTCACAATTAGGAAGCTAGAAACCATGTATTAGAAACGTTTCATGACCATGTCTGATCCAAGTGTGAAATATAAATCATGACAAACTTCATGGGATTTAAAGGTATACTATACAGGAGTATGCATAGAGTCACACAGAAAGTAATCCCTCTTAATCATCATTTATGACCCACTAGAAGTGCGTGGCAGTGTATTTATCTGCCTGTACTCTGACCTCTGCCTGTATTTCCTTTTGATTTTTAAGTTTGGGGTGTTCCTGAGCACAGCTAGCAGGTGAGGCTGGAACTTTATCAAAAGGCAGCAACCAGATGCTAGACCTTAAGCAGCACAAATCCAAGAGGGAGCTACAAAAATTGTGTATGCAGGGCCAAAAAAAATGCAAATATAGTGAGGCGAAAAGCCAAGCAAACAAAGCATGTTCCAAAAACACTGGGGTTGGCTTTCCACTCAACTTTCACTGGCGATACCTTGTCTGAACAGTAACAGTAATGCTGTTATTTGTAGTATGTGTTTTTATGTTTTTATGGTTTATGTCTTTATTTCTTTTGGACTATTATGTAAGGCAGCAATATTTGTGCAGCCCAAGAGTCCAAGATGAATTTTTTTTTTTTTTTTTTTTTTAGTATGTTTATTTCGGTCTCATAAAAACAAATACAATAGACAAATATAAAGGTATAAATACAAAACAAAAACAAATCAGAACAGAAACACAACAAGCAAAACAATTTACTTTGACCGAAAAGGTGTAGGCTGAAGCATCAGCTTATTTTGCCTACCCTTCTTAAATTAACATTTTCCGTTCACTCAATTTAAATTATTATTATTTTTTTTTTTTTTTTTTTTTTTTTTTTTACAGAGCAACAACAAAAAGAAAAAGAAAAAAAAAAACCCTGCATATTCTACATAAAGCAGTTTATAAGCACACTGGTATTTATAAATCAGTTTTATATTTATTAATAATATTATTTTTAAATAACTTTTTGAATCTATTAAGTGTGTTGCACAGTTTGATTTCTAATTCTAGATTATTCCATTGATTGACTCCTGTAATTGATATACATCTTTGTTTCACATTTGTTCGTACTTTTGCTTTTGTATACACATGAGTCCCTCTTAGTTCATATCTACTGGTTCGGGTCTGAAACATCCTCTGGACACCATCTGGAAGCAGATTATTATTTACTTTATACATAATTTGAGCAATTTTGTAGTCCACAAGATCATTAAATTTCAAGATCTGTAGGTTTATGAAAAATGTGTTTGTTGAGTCTCGATAATCGGCCCTGTTGATTATCCTTATTGCTTTCTTTTGTAATATGAAAATTGGTTTTGTAATTGTTTTATACGCATGCCCCCAGACCTCTATGCAATAAGTAATGTATGGCTCAACAAATGTTCGATACAACAAATGTAATGAGTATTTGTTGAGGATGTATTTTGTTTTATTTAATATTGCAATAGATTTTGATATTTTGTTCTTTATATGATTTATATGTGGTTTCCAACTTAGTTTGTCATCCAAAATAACTCCTAAAAATGTATTTATATTAACTCTTTCTATTTCAGTATTATTTATCTTAATTTGTGTTTGATCTGAAATTCTTCGGTATCCAAATACTATATATTTAGTTTTATTTAAATTTAGTGAGAGTTTATTAATGTCAAACCATCTTTTTATCGTTCCTAGTTCTCTCTCCACTGTGTCCAGAAGGTGCCTCAGATCTTTACCAGAGCAAAGTAAATTGGTGTCATCAGCGAACAAAACAAAATGTAATAACTTGGACACATTACAAATATCGTTAATGTACATAATGAATAGTTTTGGACCCAGCACAGAACCTTGTGGGACCCCACATGTGATCCTCAACAAGTCAGATTTTTCATTATTTAATTGCACATATTGTTTTCTATTGTCTAAATAATTTTTTAACCATGTATATGCTATGCCCCTGATCCCATATCTTTCCAGCTTCCTCATTAACAAGTTATGATCAATGGTGTCAAATGCTTTTCGTAAGTCCATGAACACACCTACTGTGTATTCCTTATTGTCTATTGCTGATGATATTTTTTCTGTAAGTTCCATTACAGCCATTGAGGTGGATCGATTGGATCTGAACCCATATTGATGTTCACTTAGTAAGTTTTGTGTTTCTATGAAATGATCGAGTCTATGGCTGAATAATTTTTCTAAGATTTTTGAAAACTGTGGAAGTAGAGAAATTGGTCTGTAATTTTCAAATTGATGTTTATTTCCATTTTTGTATATTGGAATGACTTTTGCTATTTTCATTTGGTTGGGAAATATACCGGTTTGGAATGACTGGTTGCAGATATGGGTCAGAGGTCTAGCTATACTATCTATAATATCTTTTACTAATGCCATATCAACATCAATACAGTCAGTAGATTTTTTATTCTTAAATGTTTTTACCACATCAATTAGTTCCCTCTCAGTTATCTTTTTAAGAAAGATGGTATTTGGGTTTATATTAATAGTGCTTTCGTCTACATCATTTTTTACTACTGGGTTCACAATTTCCTTAGCTAAATTATAACCAACATTCACAAAATACTTGTTGAAATCATTTACAATCTCCCTTGTTTTGGTTGTAATTGATTGATTTTTTGTAATAAAATAATTTGGGTAATTTGATTTTCCTGTACTTTTATTAACTATACTGTTAAGCACTTTCCATATACCCTGTGTATTATTTTTATGTTCTTCTAGCTGTTTGTGGTAGTAATCCTTTTTATTAAATCTCATTATACTTGTTAATTTATTTTTATATTTTTTATATTTATTTTCAGCTTCCTTTGTTCTCAATTTTAGAAACTTTTTGTAAAGTAAATTTTTCTTTTTACAAGCATTTTCTAATCCCCTCGTAATCCAGGGCTTGGCATCATATTTCTTCTTTTTTGTTCTTATGGGACAGTGTTTATCATATAAGGTGGTAAAAACAGACAGAAATTCTTCATATGCTTTGTTTGGATCTTTATTTAAAAAAAATGTCTGTCCATCTTTGCTCCATTAAGTCCCCTTTAAGAGCTTCAATGGCTTTGGGTGTTCTATACCGAATCTTCTTGTGAGAATCAGGATTTGTCTGGGTTTGAGTCTCATATGAATACTGCACCGTTGTAAAAACAGGAAGATGGTCACTTATATCATTAAGAAGCAGTCCACTTACTATTCTTTGCTCAATTGTATTGGTAAAGATGTTATCTATTAACGTTGCACTGTCAGTTGTTATTCTAGTTGGTTTTAAAATAGTAGGGAATAAGTTTACACAGTACAATGTGTCAATAAAATCCTTTGTCTTACTGTGGTCCTGTGAGTTTAACAGGTCTATGTTAAAGTCCCCACAAACAAAAATCGTTTTCTTATCATTCATCTTATCATACATATCAATAATTTTTTCTTTAAATAACTCAATACAGGATCCAGGTGTTCTATAGATGCAACTTATTATTATATTCTTGGTTTTATCCATGTCTACTTCTACTGTGACACACTCCATAATATTTTCTATTTGTACTGACATACTCTCTATTTTTTTACATTTTAAATCACAATTTACAAATAGTGCCACTCCTCCTCCTTTCTTATTGACTCTGTTGGTGGTGAATAGTTCATAGCCCTCCAGGTTAATATCAACTTCCTTCTCATTGTCCAGCCAAGTTTCTGAAATTGCAATCACATTAAAGGTGGGGAATTTTTTTACATAGTCCTTGATTTTAGAAAAATTTCTATTCAAACTTCTGCTGTTGAAATGTATTACTGAAAATGTTTTGTCCATTATTTTCTTTCTTATAAATTGTTCATCTGTATAGTACTCACAGTTGCAGTTGATGTTGTTGTAGTGGTGATTTTCTGGGTCAATACCATTCTCCATTTCATACATTTTATGTTCCGTGTATTCAAAGGTTTGTAAGTTCAATTGTTCAAAGTTCTGATGATCACTACTCATACAGCCTATTGGTGGTACTTCAACTGATTCATCATCACTTGTGTCGCTAAATGGAAAGGTATCCCTACAGGGACAATAAACTATATAGCATATCTTATCGTATTGCATTGTATCACATCTTATCGGACCGTACCACACGGTACCGTATCGTACCATATTGTATCGCATCATATTATATCGTACTGTAGTGCATCATATCGTATTGTATCATATGGTACCGTACTGTATCGTATTGTATCGCATCATATCATATTGTATCGTAGCGCATCGTATCGTATTGTATCATATTGTATAATATCGTAAATATTTAAGTATACCTTTAAAGACTTGTTATCAGTGGAACAGTCAGAAGAGTGTGATCGTGAATAGGCAGATTTCTACGACATCTTGCCCATTCTGTAAAAAAAAAAAAGGCAGGATACGGCAGGGTTAACTTTTGTGAAGTTGTTTGTATCCAACCAAAGTCCAGAGAGAAGGTTTTTTAAAATGACAGTCACCCTGCTACAGTTATCTAAATCCTTTGTTGACATTTTCCCCAAACTTGCTACTGGAGTTCTGGCAGCACAAGATTAAAGATGTTGATTGATCTAAATGATGGACCTCAGGTTGTGTATTTTAGGCAAGGCCATGTTTTTTATGTTCTGTCAGAATGAAAGTTTTCTCTAAATGACATCAACTAAATGAAAGCTGCGAGGATTTGATTTTAATTTTCTTGAGGAATGGTGAGCAGCGGACTTTCCACTTAACACCAGAAACAAGATGTTTTAGACATTGTTTTTTTGTTGTTTTTTTTCAACTACCTCCCCAACATATTTCCTAAATGGAAAACACGACCTCCTCCAAATATTAAAGATGAAGTATTTTGTCTTTTTACTACATTATTCCTAACCCTCCTACACACATTTGGCCATGAAACAAATATGCCTGGGTAAACATAATTTGAAATGCTTTCTGCCTATTTAATGAAAAAGCTTTATGTAACAGACTCATTTTGAAATGTATTTGAAGCAGACTTTTTTGTGAGGATAGTGAAAGTTTGAAAGCATTTTTTGCAGATCATCACCATCTTTCATCATCTACAGAGTAACACCAAAAGGTCAAAGGTTTGCTCCCGACAGCCAGAAACACTGAGCCTGCACCCTCATTGTAAGATAAATGACTCAGCAAAATAAATTGCTTCAGCTGCTTTTCCAAACAAACAAAAAAGTGTTCTTCTCTTAACAATAACAGATGAAAGGTGTTTTTTGGCATGGACTGCTTTTGTCCTGTTTGAAAGGTTTTTGGCAGTAAACTGTGCAGAATTGTTTCCAAATGTTCGAGCTGCCAAAACAAGCAAATGGATTTTTCAAATCCGCTGTTTCAGTATATATAAAAGAATATATAATAATACAATTTTCTAAATCCTCCCACAAAGGTGTCAATCAGGATTTTGTTTGGGACTAAGAAAATTAAAAAGAAACTTTACAATAAACTTTCTCTCTCTCTCTCTCAGGTGTTCTCCCAGTCGTTGTGAACACGGTGGCCGCTGCAGTCAGTCCTGGACCGTCTTCCACTGTAACTGTTCTGAGAGCGGCTACAGTGGAGCAACCTGCCACAGCTGTAAGTCACACATCAGCACATACAGTAACTAATGGATAGAAGGTCCAGATTGAACCATAAAGTGCTCTCAACCACCAGTGACCCATCAGTTCCTCCCACTCTCTTTGCACTGTGACCTGCTGCCTTTAAGTACCCATCAGGTGTTGAGCACTCAGCTGATGATACATGGATGCTCCATTTCACTTTGTGCAGAGGGAGGGAAACTGGATAATGCTGCCTGGTTTATGTTTGGTGTTAAGTTTTAGTCACAGGGAGGTGGTTGGTGTGGATGGAGATGTACAAAGCACAGGACTTTGACACTGAGAGCCAGGTTTTGCATCCTGAGTCCAACATGTAGTTATGGTGTATTGTTTTGTACTCGGAGGTCAGAAGTCGGAAGTGGGAATGACGTCACCTCTGAGTTGACAACAGTTTTTGCATTCAACGGTGGACAAGTCGGAAAAAACATGGATGCCCGCAAGGCTAGATGTAGCCACTGTGAGCAGTATCAATTGATAACAATGCTCTATGCGGTATTTTGCACATACAGACAGCGTAGCAACATGCTCACGGATAAAAATTGAACAGTACAATGTATGGCTGACCTAACGTAAAACAAATAAGATAAAATTGCTATAAACAGTACTTTAGTGTTTACTCACTATGTATGTGACCAGCAGCCATCTTGAATTCGTAAGTCAGGGTTGATGCGGTTGCTCTGAGTTTCCGAGTTGGAAATCCGATCTCAGGGTGCGTTCGAGTTTAACCTTCCGGCTGGGAACTGGGAATTTCCGACCTTCGAGTACGAAACAAACGCACCATTAGTATTCACTTTGGTTAAGGTAAGGATAAATTCCGAGCTCTAGGTGAATGCCAATAAAGTAAACATGTTGTGTTTGTGCTTTGAGCCATTTTTTACTTTTTTGATATTTAACCAAGACCGTGATCTTTCCCAATGTTAACCAGGTGCACACTTTAGTTACCTTTACATCTTTAGTTCCTGTTAGTGGATATTGTAATGAGAGAGCAAGAGTGGAGAAATTAAATGTGTTTTTAGTCCAATGTTTCCTAATTATGTTGATATAAAACATCGTTTGGCAGCATTATGTTGCCCTCAAAATGTTGCTATTGCAGATTTGTGATGCAACCCACATGGCACATTTGCTGCCCCCCCATTGGCCCACCCTAGCAAAAATACTTGGGTGCCAACATTACTGTCTTTAAGAGGCTGCAGTGCACCTATTTTTAATTGGGGCTCTAAGGTGGTAACTTGTGAAACTACACAATCGAAGGCATCCATTGACACTGATCATGTCAGCATGGTCTGTCAGGAAAGGTGCTAAAGAATTCCCTAAAAGTTCAGCTAAATTTTGGCAAGAGAGCAACTGGCACGGCCATTTTCAAAGGGGTCCGTTGAACTCTTACCTCAAAATATCTGAATGAAAATGGCTTTTATGGGGACTCACAAGTCTCCTCTAAACTTGAGAGGGCTTGTTCCCAATAAATGTTTTGTTCCTTACAATCAATGTACTCCTTCAAATTAAAGCTGTGTAACTGTCTTTTTAAGGAAAAGGACAACCAGCCTATTAGGAGAACAATGACTCGTCTAACACATGTATATATAGATACATAACACATTAAAGTAGGGTTGCTGTGAAACTCAAAATTGTAACAGTACTAGTATTCTTCTATACACATTAGGTAGTTATAAATAGTATCTGTAAACTAAGAAAAGAGTATATCCTTAACTCTCCATGCTGACATAGTTTTCAACTAGCCTATATGAGCTACTAAAACAGCATCATTTAATTCCTGAAATTCAGCTATGACTTGCGGTTTTGGTGTGCCACCCAAAGATTCTCAGTGGCTCCATCTGGCCACCCCTTCTGGGGGCATCAGTTGGAGACAGATTTAGTCAAGGAGAGCTGTGACAGATAGAAATTCTGAAACTGGTATCAAGTGAGAGGCAACATGTAAGAGGAAACAGTGCTGGAGAGGCAGATAATGAACTTCCTTTTAAGTACATACTTTTACATATTTCAGAAAGGAGGTAAAAGAAAAGAAAATCAACCAATATGACTTACAGCAGAAAAGTAAAAGCCATGGCACTTATAGCGAATGCTATAGGGATGAAAAATGAATGAATGGAGCAGCCTGGAGACTGCTGGTATGTTTCCACTGTGCTACTTTTATGCACATGTCAGTTTATTCATGTCAACGGTATTTAAGAGAGTTTTCAAGGTGGCAGCTCCAAATGGCCCAGTATACAGTTTCATCTTTAATCTGCCAATCACAGATGCACTTACCAGCAGTGTTGTTCAGTAATTACAGTTGTGCAGGTTTTAGCGTAATGGCTGCACATTATGTGATATGACCGTACAAAAGAAAAAAAGAGTTTATGTCTGGGGACATTTTTCAAATAAAACAATCCCTGTGGCTGCATGTGATGCCTGCCTTAGTACTTTCCCCCAGCTGCAGAATATTTTTAAATTCTGTTTGTATGTGAGTGATATGATGAAGGTTAATGAGACTGTAGCTGTGACTAAGTTGCCAAACAGCGAATGTATAAATAAAACCTCAGCAGTGAGGTGAGCTTTGGTGAGATCTACCAGTTCTGTACCGACTCCCTCGAGTCAAATCCTTGAAACCAAAAGAGAAGAGTTTCCCACACGGTTCACCTCTGGTCTCATTTTTATTGCTGACGATTCTGCAAAACCTTTTTCTAACCAGCTGAGGGAATGTGATGAATAAAAGGCCGTTGGCTGTGGAGAAGAAGAGAGATAAACAGGTGAGCAGAGTGTGGGAACCTTCAGATATGGATTTGACTTGAAGGGCTTGATTCTTTGATTACAGAGGATGCGCTGGTGTGTGTGTGTGTGTGTGTGTGTGTGTGTGTGTGAGGCAAAGGGAGGAGGGAGGAAGACTTATGGAGACAGCGAGGAAGAGGCAGGGCTGATAAAGGTCCAAAGTTTTATTTATGGAGTCTTTGTACTCCCATCAGTCATTACCGTCCTCTCCAGTTGGATTAGTCTTCACTTTATGGGACGCTGCTGCAGAAATAAAACTTCACATGATTCTCTTCACTCTGGTTATGAGACGGTGATTCAGTGGTGGCAGCGCCCATAATCCTCCACAGTGTGTAATCATCATCCCCTCACAGCTCCTGTGTGCGTCTGCCAGCTGATGTGTTGATGTTGATGTGATTCATGTTGAGCTGATCTCATTATTTTCCTCCCAGCTGTGTACGAACAGTCCTGCGAGGCGTACAAACACAACGGCAACACGTCGGGACATTTTTATATCGACGTGGACGGCAGCGGACCAATCAAACCACAGCTGGTCTACTGCAACATGACAGGTGACGCGCACACACACACACACACACACACACACACACACCCTCCTCCTTCCACCATCACTCAACGTTTTTTATGATTAAGATTCACATAATTGTAAATGATGATCCTCATCACGCTCTGATCCACTTTATCTTCCATCCCCCTTTTCTACAAGGCTCTCTTTCTTCCTTTCCTCTCTGTCTCCAACATTCATCTCCCTGTCTGTATATGTGTTAGTGCTTTATATCATTTGTATCATGATGATAAAGAACATAGCTGATTTAATATTTATCTCCTTTTACATGTGTCTGGCCATCTGCATCAGTTTGCCACATTTACATAATTGTTTACATTTGATAGTCATTTTCTAATTCTTTGACATTTGGAGTGTTTGGTGATATATGGATGTTAGAGTAATGCTCTGTATGGATTTATGATGAATACTGGCACATTTATTTACCTCTGTCATTGACTAGTCCTTTGATAGGTTTGAAGAAGAAAACATGTTTTCTTTACCTAATTACCTGGATGGCAGTGTGTGTGTGTTTGCTTAAGAGGTTTCAGACCAGGGGTTCCCAACTTTTCAATGCTAGGCAGCCCAGATAGCATTAGCTTATGGCAGGGGCCCCTTATTTGCAAGATGTCAAATTCTTTGCCACTAAGAGGGCAGATGTAAAAAAAAAATAAAAAAAAATCACAAAACAAAAACTTCTGAAAATATTTCCTTACTCTAAATGCTGTGATGATGCTGTTTTTTTTTTGTTTTGTTTTGTTTTTTTTACATTTTCCCTCACCTTTCCTCCATTTTGCTGAGGACCCCATTGCGGGGCCAGCACCCGGTCTGCATCATTACCACACCAGTGTACACCTGCAGTGCAGCAAATAGACCAAGTCTACACACCATTTGACAGTTATTGTAGCTCGCAGATACATCAGATGTGCAGCAAAATTTCACCGGCAACAGTGGCGTTTATGTCAACATGACCACATGGCTCATACAAACACAAACAAGTCAAGGGAGACTGATAAGACAGAGAACTGATAACTGTCATTCAGACTTACATAAAATCATATTGTGAACATTAATGTCCATGTAAGCAATTATTTATAGACATGGAAGGCTACCATGGTTGTTGTTTTGTCAGATGATTACAGTATGTGGCAGGGGCCACTGACCGGAAAATTACACTCCAATTAAACAGCTTTCCCAGCCCTCGCCCTTACCTGTTAAGCGAAGCAACGATGCATTAATATGAAGTGGACCCAATGTTTCAAACAATTAAATTTATTTTGGTGGTATTTTGGTGATGGCAAATTTAAAGGTGGCATATTATGCACAATGGACTTTTTAATGGTTTTTTTTTTAGCATAAAAGGTGTGTCCCCTAAACTGTGAGAGAAGACTATCCATTCTTTTTTTCTTCTGCTCTATATCAGAATATGTGTGTAACCATGAGCGTGTCAGATTTGTTGCTGGATATGACGCCCTGTGGAGTTGTATGGCACGCAAGTTCTGGGGTGAATCAGTGTAGAACTACCTCCAGCTAGGTGACCACCCCCACTCAAGGACTACCTGCTGAATTGTCTATGCCCACCAGTAAACAACACTACCTGCTCTGTTGTTGGCTGCAGAAACCAAGACAAAAGCCAGTATATGCCGCCATCATTGGAAGATGCCAAGACCCAGCAGATTATCTTTGTTTATATAGGAATTGTGCTTACAATCATTGGAAAAATGTGTGTGTGCAAATAATTTTACTCCAAATGTCTTTGTCAGTGCAGCTGTAAGCAAAACAGTGTGCACAAACTTATTACAAGATAGTATATTCTTTGGGAAGAATAAACTATCTGTCTAATTTTCAGCCCTGTAAGTTACACTAAAAAGCCAAAATACCTTTGACCATGCAGTGAAATTTGCATCTTAGTAACAGTTATGTTTTCTTATTTCTGTCTGTCTACAGAGGAGAACACATGGATGGTCATCCAGCACAACAACACAGAGCTGACCAGAGTCCGTCAATCTCCAAGTGGAAACCAGCATTCAGTTCACTTTGACTACTCGACTAAAGAAGAGCAACTATTGGCCGCCATTCGCCAATCAGAATACTGCGAACAGGAGCTGTCCTACCACTGCAGGAAGTCCCGCCTCCTAAACACTCCAGGTAAGGTCTCTTTATGTTTATCTAGGAAGGAAGGTAACAGTGTATTTAGCTCTGTCACTGTCCTGACTCAGATTTTCTTCGCACGGATTAAAACCAGAAAAATAAGGCCTAACTTGAAGCGTGTCGATGTAGGCTGCCTTTGTGAAAGATCCTTTGTGCTTCATTTGCCTCCGGCACAAAAAAAAAAAAAAAAAAAAGGTTTTACTGAGACTAAACAAGGGCAAAACAAATGATCATCTTTGAAGTAGTAAAATATTCTGTTAGTGTTTTTCTTTTCTATCAAGGACTTGATTTACTCAAGATGTAACCACCGAACCGCATGGATAGTTGTTTTACATTTTTCTGCTGTCTTTGAATCTAATTTTATCAGAGTGAGTTATGAGGCATTTTGCTCAAAAACAAAACCTCTGGAGAAAACAATCCGACTCCCTGCGGCTCCACACATCTTTCTCGCTCTACCAGACGAAACAAAATGATTGCTACGCTCATTGCTCTAAACTTAATCAGGCTCCAAGGATTTTCTTCCTTTTTACTAGTGAGCCAGACGAATGGATTGTGTACAATTTGTTTAAATGTCTCCTTCTTTTAGATTGAGTCCAATTAAGTTGTTTTTTTTTTTTTCCAAAGATCTGCTCAGTGTCTTTTTGTCTTCATCACGTTTACAGCTCATTGATTGACCATGGAGCTGTGAAGAACAATGTTTACACTGCCAAAGACAAAGCAGACAGGAAACTATCCATGATGATAGTTTAAGTTAAATAAATTTTACATTTATCTAATGCATTATGATCCTTTATCTGCAGTCTGCTGGCTGTAGCAAAGACAGTTGGCAGGAAAACAAGTTGGACAACAATTTGGGGCAAACAGATGGATTGAGGAGAGAGAAAGGGAAGGGACAAATAAATGCAGTGTTTTATTTTCTTGGCATTTAATGAATACTCAGAGTGGCTTACAATAAAGTCTACTTGTTTAAAAAGTTGCTGTCTGTACATGAGTGCATGAGAATCACAAGGAATGAGTAGTGCATGTCCAGGCAGTGTTTATGGACATACTTTAGTGATGCTGTGCAGGAGAGAAGTTCCAGTAAAAAACATGAAATAAAAGCAACATAAAGGGAGCTGATTTTTGGAATGAGGAAATGAATGGACCTCTCCTGACCCTAACTCACAATGTTCTCATATTAATGATGCTCCCAGCACACAATAGCAGATATTTTTTATTTTATAGCCTCAATGTTTGTGTTGTCCAAAAAGTGTTTTTAGTTTTATTGTAAGAGCCAAGATGTACTCTGCAACTTTTCTCAGGGGAAGTGAAGAGAAAGCGCCCATATATCCCTGCTCATCACTCAAGTTTGACGTCATCTGGCAGATTTGCACTGGCTTTAGGGCTGTTGCTCGAACTGCAGATTGTATTTTGTACGCCTGCTACCACGGACACAAAGAGCCTACAGACAGATCGAGAGAGAAACCCGCCCCATTTCTCGCTCTCTCTCTCTCAAACACAGACCAAACTCTGAAGATTCTTTTACTGCATAAATTTTGCTCACCTTAAATGTTTTCAGAACATATTTCAGCCTTTAATATCAGTCTGACTATTCTGATCTGACTTTTTTGTGAACAAACAAACATGTCCTCAAATATGAGATGCATATCAGTTGCTGATTGTGTGTGTGTGTGTGTGTGTGTGTGTGTGTGTGTGTGTGTGTGTGTGTGTGTGTGTGTGTGTGTGTGTGTGTGTGTGTGTGTGTATTTCAGAGGGTTCTCCATTCAGCTGGTGGCTTGGTGGTCCCGGTCCTGGTCGTGTCCAGACTTATTGGGGCGGAGCTCAGCCAGGCAGCCAGCAGTGTGTCTGCGGCCTGCAGGGCGACTGTGTGGACCCACAACACTACTGCAACTGTGACGCTGACCGCATGGAGTGGTACTGAAATTAATACACATATTTATATAGTTTTTCTCACCATTCATAGTCACAAGGTTAAGGTTCTGCATATTGTGTTAAACTGAATTTTTGCTCGCAGAGCTGGGAGTAAGTCACCCATGCACAAGCCACAAACAAGTCTCAAGTTTTAACCTTAAAGTCTCAAGCAAGTCCCACATTACTGTGGTGGAAATCAAGCAAGTTACAAGTCAAGTCATTGCTCAGGTTAAGCAAGTCACAAGTTAAGTCACATGAAATCCTGATGAGCTGGTCAAATGTTAGCTTTCTACATTTTATCAGCCAATAAACTAATAAGTTAGTTTAAAAGGCACATTCAAATACGTTTCTCTGTAGTGACAAATAAAGTTGGATGTTGTGCCAATGATTTTTGAGCTGCAAACGTCGCACCACTATTATCTGCTTCCTATCGTCACCTACAACATGATCCTTGACTCAACATTGTAGTACTTTTGGACTAGCTCTGTCCATGATAGCTGCAGCGTGCATTGGCCTCTGCTAGTCTGCTGCGTCCTAGTGGGTGGCCAGGTTTGTGCACATTGCATTAGAACCCTCACCCTAATTTCCTTTAGTAGAATACTAAACATAGTTTGGGAAAGTGACTCATAACTTTGGCAGTGAAGCAAACAAGAAATCGACTGGGATGATTTTAGCAAAAACTCAACAGTTTTAGCTTTGCCCCACGTTGACATCAATCCTGTCTTTGCCTCACTTCCTGCCTTATATCATTTCCCAGTACAAACTGTTTGTGCAATGGCAACTCTATTTTTACAGACCCGAGCTGCTGCTCTTCAATATTTCATCACACTCTCAAAGTGCTGTATACACTCCTCGCTTCCAGTTCCTCTAGTCCTGGATATATTTTTTATACACAACTATCCTCAGCAGCAAGGCTAACAGGCGGATTATCTTAAGTGCGTGAAGCTGTGTGTGGGCGTAAATGGACAGGAGGTGTCTTGTTTGGGGAGTAGCTGTTCCAGCAACTGCCAGGGATGGATGTCTACTGTCAGGATGGCTATAATTCAGTTTAGGAATAAATAGGTCGCAGAGAGATTGCACCTACATACTGCAATGTTTTCATCAGCTAGTTACACCATGTAATATTGTCACAACAGTGATGTAACATTCAAAACAAACACCAATAAATCCACGCAAGCAAAGGATCATAATCTGGGATTTGTGAGTGTATTTGTCGATTCGCCACGTCCACCCTTTTTCTTCTTCTACATATTAATATTGTCCTTATCCTCCCCCTACCTCTCCATTTTCTTTTTTTCTTCTCCTCTCCTCATCCTGCTTCTTTGTCAAATTCATCCGTCATCTCCTACTTAACTATTTTTGTTTCGTCTTTATTTTTTTCCACCAGGGCTGAAGACTCAGGCCTGCTGACCCATAAAGAGAGCCTCCCTGTCAGGTCTCTGGTGCTGGGTGACATCCAGAGGCCGGGGTCGGAGGCTGCCTACAGGGTGGGACCGCTCCGTTGTCATGGAGACAGTAAGTCCAACCCATTCTTCAGTAGCTGTCTCGTTACAATATGATTCTCAGATGACAGAAAATTATGGAAATGACTGCTGTCACTTTATCCTGTCAAACTGCTCATGCAAGTCTTCAGTTTTCTTCACGTAGTGACCTTTTAATTCTGTTTTTTTTCCTGCCCAGAATTGCCTTCAGTTAACAGTCTAATTTTTGGGGGAACACTTTTATTTGCTTTTCAAGCAGAGAGTTAGACGAAAGATTCACACTACTCCTATTGGTCTGTAATAAGGCTACAGCCAGCAGTCAGTTAGCTTAGCATAGCATAAAAACTGGAAGGAGCTACAGAAGGCTGGCTCTGTCCAAAGGTAAAGGCATCTCTTAAGCTCACTAACACGTTATATATGGTTTGTTTATTGCTTAACTGTTTCTTTAAGTAGCGTTTGAAAACTCAAAAACTCGAGAAAATGAACATGTTTTTATTACAGCTGTCATGGTGCATTACTAAAACCTTTCCCCCTTAAATTATTTTGTAATTGCAGTTTCTGATTAACTGTTTAAATAATAAATTTGACTCAAATGTCAAAGCAGTGCTTGACTTTGCCATGTTTTCAGTTAATTACCTTCACAGGATGGCTGACTTGTTTCTGATTTCCATTTAAAGATCTTGACAGTGAGTTTTCATTTTGATTCTCAGAGAACTTCTGGAACGCTGCGTTTTTCGACAAGGAGACGTCCTACCTCCACTTTCCCACCTTCCACGGAGAGCTGAGCGCTGATATCTCCTTCCTGTTTAAAACCACTGCCTCCTCTGGTGTGTTCTTGGAAAACCTGGGCATCAAAGACTTCATCCGGATCGAACTGAGCTGTGAGTAGGAGCCGGAGGATGAAGACTGAATCCAAATTTAACACTTAGAGGGGATGTGTGTGTGTCTTTTAAACCAAGGCTGTATCTATGGCATCAACACTGAGGGAGACCAAATCATCCTGAAGGCCTTTTCATGCATGTCCTGACTGAAGTGAAGTGAATTATTATTGGTATGGTGTTACAAAAAGTTCCTCATCAACAACTGGTGGGAACTTTAATGGATCCTAATGCTACGCAAAGCTAGCAAGTGGAGTATGTATGAGAACGTATGGCCTGCTCAAAGAGCTGGCGTCTGCTGGGGTACGGCAACACCACTTCGACAAACCATATCATAATACTAGAACTAGTAGAAATTCATTCATTTATTTTCCGTAACCGCTTATCCTGCTAAGGGTCAATTAATGTCTTGTTTTAAACCTTATATGGTTTGTGTGTGATGTATAGTAGGCAGCAAACAGAATAGACTGCTACTTAACTATTATTCATGGGACTGGTCTAATTGTGTTCCTTTTTGAAGAGGCAGTGGAAAGAAACTTTTATTTTTTTCACTTTTAATCTAATTTTCTGATACATTAGGTCCTTTTTGTTGAATTGTGAACACCTGCGTCCCATGAATCTCTCTGCTTATATCCTTAAAATTTGTTTTCCATCGCTGGGATTAAGCGCCTCGGGCTAGAGGATAGAAATATTTTCTCTCACTTATCCCTTAACTTTTGAGGTTAGATGAAACTGGCTGTGTTTGGGGTTTTTTTCACAAGCTGGTTTGTATGGAGTTTCTGTTTTATTCTGTTGCTGCTTGCAAAATTTTGTTCTGCTCCTGGTTGTATTGTTTGTTGTTTTCCGATCAATTTCCTTCCCCCCGCAGAACACAGTTGAATGCATTGTATACACCGCCATGGACAACATATGCTGGCCCACATGGGACAACATTGCATTCACAACACAACAAAGAAAATGTAACCAAGGTGAAATCCATAAAACAGGAACTCATAAGCATTGCAGAGGTTTTTCTGCACCCTTGTTTTTGATTTGACAGTTGTTTTATGAACTCTCAGGGGCATTTCAGCCGTGACCCTCCATTAATTCCTGTTGATTGATTCTTGTGTAATGCACACATTTATGGGCCCCATGGTGTGTCATTTAGATTATGACAGTAATAACCAACAGGGTGTTATTTAGTTTATGGGTGCCATGGAAATGTGGCCGGGTGTGAGATGTGTGTTTATAGCCCGCCATATATTGTGTCATTTAAAATATAGCTGTATTACCCAACAAGGTGTCCTTGTGTTTATATGGTTATGACAGTATTGCGGATGGTATGAGGTACACATTTATGGGCACCGGTGGTGGGTGTCACTCAGAACGGCATGTATAGATGCCTTGAATCAGTCTTTGCCTATTCACCTCACTTTACCTTTTTAGTTTGGTTTAGTTTGCTGTTGTGTCGCATTTTGGACAAAGTTGTTTTACAAATGGGATTTGAAGGGACACACACGCACGCAGAATCTAATACAGAGACACTGCTGCACCAACATCCCCTCTCCTCGGGGAAATCATTGTCAGCGTGGTTGTTCTAGCTCTGAATACTGCTGCTCTGTTGCAGGCCTCCTCACATCACTTTGTAGCACTGAGACTGAGCCTGAGAACAATCTCTAAATGAAGTTACTGTAGGATGCTTGGATTGTGTTTCATCTTGCTCTGTACTCCTATAGTAATACATCCTCGCCTTCAAGGAGTACAACATAAAGGATGATGGTTTGCTTCGCCTGTGATCTCCTAAATCTTTTGCTGTTGGTGGAGACAACAGAGAGCTGAGCAGAAACTGGAAGAAGTAGATACAGACATGAAGCACAGGGGTGCTGTCTGTGGTGCTGAAACAAGGCAGCATCAACGTGGCCAAGGCGCTGGCCGTGGTCCTGACTCATAATGCTGTAGGCAAAGGGATTATTCAGATTCTTTACACGTAGCACTACTACAAAATAAAATACAAATAAAAGTGAGAAAAAGTCCATTGTATGTGAAAGTCCTGCATCACAATTTCAACAAATTAAAAGTCTGGAACTTTAAACATGTCAGGCCTCATTTCAGTTGGAAGTTGAAAAAGAGTTTAAAATGCAAAACAAGGTATTTTTTCACATACAGTCATGGAAAAAATTATTAGACCACCCTTGTTGTCTTCAATTTCTTGTTCATTCTAATATCTGGTACCACTAAACGTATAATACAATGAACACAACAAAAAATGCAGCTGGTCACATAATACTTTATGTCCTATTTGACATTCTTAAGCTTAATTGATTCCCAGGGTATATAAGAGGCCATTTCATGTCACAAGCAGCACTGCACATGCAAAGGCCTAGAGTGGTTTCCTGCTTACATTCAAGCCGTAGCACAACTCAGAAGTTGTCAGCTCTCACATAATGCCTAAAACAAAAGAATTATGTGAAGCCACAAAGGCAGCCATCTTGGCACTGCTGGAAATTGGCATGAGTGAGAGACAGGTAGCGAAAAAACTGAAGATCTCCAAGACAGCCGTTCATTACAAAAAAAAAAAACAAGCTGAACATGGCACTACCAAATTGCTACCTGGCCGTGGCAGGAAACGTCTTTCTACCCCACGAGATGACCGTGCACTCATCCGTTCCTGTGTCAGGAATCGTCGTCAGACCTCCAGGGACCTTAAAAATGAGTGGGCACTGTCGAGAAATGTGACTTGTTCGGCAAGGACAGTTCGAAACCGACTTGTTGAAGCTGGTTTGAAGTCACACAGAGCACGCAAGAAGCCTTCATCAATGAAAGGCAGAGGAAGGCCCGGTTACTCTTTGCTCGAGACCACAAGGATTGGACTGTTGATGATTGGGCTAAGGTTCTCTTCAGTGATGAATCCAATTTTGAATTGATGCCCACTCCAGCCAACTTACTGGTTAGGAGGAAGCCTGGAGAAGCTTACAACCCAGACTGTCTTGCCCCTACAGTAAAACATGGGGGTGGATCAGTCATGATCTGGGGTTGTTTCAGTCTGAGTGGAACAGGGCAAATGCAATTGTGTGAAGGCCGAATGAACCAGGTCATGTACAGGACTACCCTTGAAAACAGTCTTCTTTCATCAGCTGGAAAACTCTTTCCTGCCTCGAATGACTGGATTTTCCAACAAGACAATGCCCCTTGCCACACGGCAAGGTCAGTTAAAGCCTGGATGGAGAACCACAACATTCGCACCATGCCTTGGCCTGCTCAATCACCAGATCTTAATCCAATTGAAAACCTGTGGAAAATCATCAAACTCAAAATGGAGAACCACAAGCCCAAAAACAAAGAAAATTTGTTTGAATTTGTCCAACAGGAATGGGCTGCTGTGACAGCAGAACAATGTCAGAAGCTGGTGGAGAGCATGCCAAGACGCATGGCTGCAGTCATCAAAAACAATGGTTATGCAATCAAGTATTAACTCTTGTGTGTATCATGTGTTTAAAGCAAACAGAAAAGAAAACATGGAATGCTTAAAAGTAGTGTTTTTGGCGGTACAATGCCATAGCTATTGATGTAAGAATTTAAGTAATTTTGGTTATTATCAAGAAAACCATGGAAAATGAATAGTTCTTAGTTCTTAAATTAAACTCTCATGAGCTATTTTTGTTGTTATCATTATAATTGTCCAAACAAATGTACCTTTAGTTGAGCCAGGCATTAAAATTAACAAGAAATTGAAGAAAACAAGAGTGGTCTAATAATTTTTTCCATGACTGTAGGTTCAGTTATTTTTAAACAGATTTAAGGTCAAAAAGTGTTGATGCACACAGCATTTCATACAAGAAAAAATATATTTCCCTGTGAAATGTGGTGAAGTACACCAAAACTGCTCAAAACTCAGAACTCAAAACAGGAATGGAAACTCACAATATCATGTAACCAATACTACACAGTGAGGTAGCGCGAAAATAATGTACCCACAATGAAGTGATGTTCATGCAGAGATGTATTATGTACATTAGGACACCTCAAATGAGGAGCTGTGTTTACATCATCTTTCTCAAGAATGAGCCCAGTGTGTGGGATTTAGTGGCATCTAGCAGAGAGATTGCAGAACTGAAACTTCTCCGGTGTACCAAGCATGGAGGAGAACTACAGTGGCCGATGCAATAATGTGAATTGCCCTATCTAGAGTTGGAGTCTAAATCACCAGTTTCATCGCAATACGATATTTTTCTGATTCTTTGGACGACAATACAACATTTGCAAATATACAAAGTCTGCAACAATACCATTTTGATTCCATGTGCTTTAGAGGTCTTCAGTCGATATGAAACAATATTATATGCCCATTTACCACACTCTGTTACAGAAGAAGCTGCTACCCCCTTTCTGCCTTTGGCCATAAAAGATAAAAACAACACTTAAATAATGTAATGTAAAGTAATTGTGACTACTTAAATGCAGTAAAGTTTACTTTCAACTAACTCCACAGCACATGGGATAAGTTAACCTTCAGGGCTTTCTGTCATAGAGACCTTGCTGAAAGAAATGTTTTCATTTTAATGCAATTTATCATGTTTTTCCTAAAACTTCAGGGTTTTCTGGCTTAAAGCTCTGAAGGTAAAGTCTCCCAACAGCCATAAAACATGGACTAACAACATCATTGATGGATCAAGATGATGATATAGATCGATGTTCACTTTGCTCGTTGATCACTGAATCGATATATCGATCCTCATCGATGGATCGTCACACCCCTAATCTAGACCCAGTGTTGGTTTTGTCCATACTGGGCTACTGTGGAACAACATGGTGGAGGAGGATTCACTCTGTATGTAAATATAAACAGCTCATTCTAAGGTTACAAAAACACAATGAGTCTTAGTTTCAGGTGATTATAAGCTAATGAAAAAACATTGTTATGAATATTTTATTCCATTTCTGTCCCCAAATCCTACACACACTTAAGATAGTATCAGCAAAATGTGTAAAAGTATCAAATATGAAAAGTTCACATTATTCACCCATTTTAAGTGTTATGTCATAATTTAACTACAGTTGTACATCTTTACAGCATGTTACTGTTGTAGCCGCTCATGGTAGAGCTAACTGCAACTTTATACACTTTTAATAGGTAATAATACATTACATTTCAAAGCTCACTGGTGTTATAGATGTAAAATCTCTATCTAAGAGTACCTCTTAACTGTACAAGTGCAGTTTTGTACTAAGTTTGAAGCTGGGGGCGAGAAGCCCAGAGGATAGTTTGCACCTGGCCATACCTGGAGGTTACTGAATAACATTTTTTCTGTCACACTGCAAGGCTTAGCAACTTGAAATAAAAACCAGTCTCACAGTCTGGAGAGAAGCATCACACAGACGAGTTCCTTCATGTAATCAGCATATAAATTCTTGCCAGACCCTCTAGTCTTGTGTTTGTTGTTATCCTCTGAGAAGTGTACCCAGCGTGCCTTGGTGGAGGCTCTGTTGGCTTTTGTGGTTGTTGTTTTTGTTGTGAAGGGGTTTTTAAACTACATTCCAGGGAGCCCAACACCTGCCCCCCCCCCCCCCCCATCTGCTTCTTTGGCCTCCATACACTTGAGTCCAACCTACCTGCATGTTAAAGCTCCTGCCTCTATTCCCATTTGTAGCATTGGCAGGTCTTAGATGCACTGTGGAGGCTGAGGAGAAAAACACAGCTCTGAAGTGAAGATTCATGCCAGCTTTTTATGTTAAAAAAAGGCACCTGCCTCCATCAGTCTAAATTATAAAGTGAGGATTCTCCTTAACCGAGACGCTGTAGACACGTGCTGTTTGCACAAATTAAATGCTGGTGTGGGGTCTGTGGCCTTTTTCATCCTTTCTTAGACTGCTGGAAACTAAATCTAAACTGTGTCGTCAACAACACTGGTGAATGAGTTTTCTGTTCAAACAAAAGAAAGACATTATCAGATCTCCATTTGGTTTCCATTTGAAGAAATAATGTTTACTTTTTGCAAAGTTTCACAAAGACACAACATTTACTTTTTAGATCTTGGCATGGTTTTTATCAAAGAATAAAAAAAACTTTTTATAGAAAATGACTGGTTGATTGACAGAACTGAACTTATCCCCTTGATTAAATTGGATTCAGTGCAGGGAAAAAAATTGTTGTGACAGTTTAATGAAATCACTGTGGTATCCGAATCTTTAATTTGATTTGTTGGAGGAAAGAAACACACACACACACACACACACACACACACACACACACACACACACACACACACACACACACACACACACACACACACAACAAAACATATCTGTTTCCTCAGACAACAGAGTAGCTGCAAATTATTTTGTTTGGCAAATAAATGATAAAATGCGGTCAGACTGGTTGGTATGACAATTGAATAGTCATCCAAGTATGACTCACACAGTACATTAATTATGATGTCTTCTCTTTTGATACTTCCCTTCCTCCCAATCTCCCTGTTTCCCCATTATCTCATTGTCTTCCCTGCCACCCCCATCTCTTCCCTTTATCAGCCTCCACTCAGGTGGTGTTCTCCTTTGATGTTGGTAACGGGCCGCTGGAGGTTCACGTAGAGTCGGGCATGCCGCTGAATGACAACCAGTGGCATCGAGTCCGAGCCGAGCGGAACGTCAAGGAGGCGTCGCTTCGACTGGATGAACTCCCTGCTGCCACACAGGAGGCTCCTGCTGAGGGACACCTCCACCTGCAGCTCAACAGCCAGCTCTTCATAGGTTAGAAGATGTTCTCCTAATGTTCCACAGTCAGATTATTCTGTTAACGCTTTTTTAATAGACTGTTTACGATTCTAAGACTTTAATAGTCTTTAATAGTTGTACAAATGTGTGTGTGAGTTTCTGTGTGAACTTTGGCCTCAGTAGTCTGAGTGCTGATGGGTTCGAGGCCCTTTCTCATGTCTTCTGGGACTGGAGTGACGGTCTCTTTCAGTCTCTCCATATCTTTCAGGCACTAACTTCCACACACACTCGCCTTGTTTCTCTTATCCTATTCCTTTTATCGCTCTCCAGAGAACCAGAATTTCAGTGCTTCTGTCTCTGCACCTCCTCCTGAAGTCAGCAGCTTGATCACAGAATTTGTAGTCGAATATTTTTTTAGTCTCTCCCAGCAGAAAAAACATTGTTCCTTTTGCAAGTTCACATCAGGCTGCACTCTACGAAACACAGACAAGAACAGTGCTTTGTCTTGCTTCACAAGCTTTCGTAGAGCACGAGTTATTTACATAGGAGGCCAGCAGTCATCTTTTGTCATCGTTACCAGGGAGTATATACCCGACAAAAAGGGTTCACAGTCAAGTGTATTTATATCACAGGCAAGTCTCCAAAGACTTTACAGAGACTGACAACAATTAAAGTTACGTTTATAGGCATCTACCTGCACAGCGCTCCGGTGCAGTCAGGGCTTTATAAAGAATATTCTGATTTATAACACCATGCGTACGCCTGCCAGTACACAATTTCCTTTTATAAATCCTCAATCAACTTGGAATCGTTTACAAGTACAGCAGCCTTATATTACGCCCTCTACATGCCCACACTCAACCATAAGTGATCAATGCAAAGCACTTCATGAATGCTGATGCATAGACATGAGGCAGCTGATCAATGGCTCATTACAGTGATTCATGGCGACAACTGAGAGGAAGGCCGAGGAACATTTTCCTGACACAGAAAGTGAGGTGCTTGTGGGCAAGGTGGAGGTTAGAAAGCCCATACTGGTCAGTGGCCACAGCAGTGCGATCAGAAACGAAAGGAAAGGCGGTGAGTGGTAATATGTTGCTGCTGCGGTTAGTGCAGTGAGTTCATCAAACATGAAATTTTGAAAAAAAAAAAAAAAAAAAAAGACAGAGATAGAGAGAGAGAACTGCACCCCCATTGTGTTTGCTAATTTACACGATCCATATGTGCAGGTAGTGAGGATGTGCCAGGTGAGGTGACTGGAGAAGCCTAGTTAACGTGATTGAGGTGATGAGTCAGTATATTCACGCTTATTACTGAGAAAAGGAAAGCCAGCCTTTCCTGAGTCCTGCCAGCTGCCACAGCCTGGCATCATCCAGCTGTGCACAGTGGGTACCACAGCCAACCACAAGTCAGCGCACAGTCCGGCCCTGGTGAGACAGCGCTAATGAAATATTGAGCAGAATTTCAGATCTGAGTCAACTTATATGTTGTCAGTCAGAAGATGCTTATGGAAAAGTTATGTCTCACTAGCACAGGCACAAATAATACTGCTGCATTTAAAAGTTTATGTAGTGGATCTATAAGAAACGTGTGATTTGAGGTAAAGTTATATGTGTGAGAGATGTCATTACACACAAAATGATTCCTCTCACATTTAAATTCAACAGTCTGGCACCACCTCACCATCTTTGTCGCCGATTTCCCCCATCAAAGGTCAGATTCCTTTTTTATCAATTAATCCCAGTTAATGCATAGAAAGACTGTAAGCAGTGGGCATCCAGGACACATAGTGCAGTCAAAATGCAACTACAGT
Organism: Epinephelus cyanopodus; assembly: GCA_026686955.1. Lineage (NCBI taxonomy): Eukaryota > Metazoa > Chordata > Actinopteri > Perciformes > Serranidae > Epinephelus > Epinephelus cyanopodus. The sequence continues at coordinate 34,308,165 of CM048926.1, read as the reverse complement.
GATGTGAAACCCCAAACAAGAGTGTATCAAATGCTGACTTTGCTTGGCGAGCTTGTTTACAGTTAGTAACCAACACTCCTGCACAGAATAACTTCACAGTCAATGTCTCTTAACAAAAACACATTGTGTGAATGCATTTTCTTCCTCATAAAAAATTTGCAGAGCCACGCTTTGTGAGAAATGGACACCTACTGTGGAATAGCACGCAACCAGGACTATCCATCAGTCCTGGTTGCTGGTTGTATTCGGCGTCTGACTTCCGGCAGACGCCGAATACAGCCTCTGGGGGCTGACCCCTGATTTTCTGGCATTCCAGTTTGATTTGGGCGGAGGAGGCGAATTTCCATTTCCGACTTCCGTTTATATATAAGTAAATATGCTGAACCATTGCGATGGATTCAGAATTTGCAGTGACGCCAATTATGTTCCGCCTCGTCAGTTCCCCGCACGGACCGTTTAACCTGGCAACAACTGCAGCCGGCTCAAACGTGATTGGTCAATATCACGCGGACTACAAACAGCCTACACCCGGAAACCAGGGCTCTTCCGCTTTTCTTCCGGAGGCAAGATCTCTGGGGTTTGCCTACAGACTCTACATTCACTGAATGTAGAGTCTGTATAGAGACTATACGTCATGTAACCTGTGCACACAACATACTGAGAAAATTCGTATCCACTCTTAAAAATATTGCACCATCACACTGCTAGTGTTCAAAAACCTCACTGGGTACCCTCCTGAGGCAGATTTTCTGAGGTGTGACTGCTTTGTCTTTAAAATCTCTGTTGCTGTTATTGTCTAATTTCTATTAGGCTGTGATGAATGCGGAGGGTGCCATATGACTAATTTATATGCAGGGTATCCAGTGCTGCAGCTAAAGTTTAGCAACAGGAAGAACATGGTGCGATCCTCCAGAATGCTGTGTATCCCCATTGCTTTGCAAATTAATTCTCAGAAAAAGGCAAAAGTTTTTTTTCCCCACATACTGTATGCTAATCTGCCATTGGCTGATGCTTGTTGTCTGCTCAGCGGTACTGGGTATGAGAGGTGCTGAGTCCACATGTCTATTCTGTCAGGCTTCTCCTGCCACTTCAGACCTGCTAATGTCTTGGAGCTTGAATCTCAGTCTATTCAGAGTCCTACGTACTCTCAAGGCAAAATAAATATTCTGTTTCAAAGTGCTAAACTGTTATTGGTTAAATGCCATCAGCTCCTCAGCACTATGGGATAAGGAAGTGCTGAGTCGATGGTTTCTGACCGCCAACAATAACGGTGTTTAATAAATAAAGCATGCATCAGGGAGCAGTAATACGTAGTGTAGTGTGTGACGTGATTTCTTGCAGTGAGGGTCAGTAAATAATCTGTAAATGAAGCTGAACCTGTAATTGATTCATCAGGCAGTCATGTAATTAGCCATCAGCAGGTTGCAGACGTGCTTATCTCAGCGTCATCAGTTCAATACCACAATCTGAATTCTCTGTGTGACCCCATACTTGAGCTACAGGGGGAAAAAATAATGAAAACCCATCATTTATTATCAGGTGTTATCATTCTGCAAACATTGTGTTTGTCACTGCACATCAGTAAACACACACTGCGGAGGGGAAACAAACTAACAGTGATGAGACTGGTTGACGGCAGCAGCAGCAGGGAAATCGAGGTGCATATTGATTGGCTGATAATCCCCTCCGAGGTCACCAACATCAGCCTAAACCTGAATATATTTACCTCTGAATTATCAGTACAGTACACTAGATTTGTGTGCTCAAGTGAAAATGCACTTTCCCAGAGTTGTGATGATGGATGTTTGTGTTAACATACGGTCTTGATTTGACGTTTGACATTCAGGAATGAAGAATTTTAAAATGTCTTTGAGGAAGCTATCTGTATGCCTGAAATGTAAATTTGATGCACACAGTATTGGCTCAGTTTGCATGCAATCATAAGTCACAACATTGTTGTACAAGCTACAAGATTATGTACATCTTATTTATGGGCTGTAATCCCCCCTTCAACAAATTCATGAGGAAAAATGTTTTTGTTTGGCTTTCTAATCCCTGTGTAATCCTTGTATGCGCATTTTCAATAGATAAACTGTTGTCACATGCGGTGCATTTATGAGACCTTTACAGATTTAAAAGACTACTTAGTTTTACAAATTAACGTACATAAATTCAAAGGCCATAATTCATTTAACAGTGTATATTTATGCGCCTTAATTATTCCTTCTTCCGATTTATAAGGCAGTGAATTACATTGTCTCAATTAATAACCCATTTTATTGCCCTGCATGGATTTATAAGCCATAGGATTGCTTTTCCACTTTCTTTATTGCCTGATATTTGTAGGTGTAAAATATCCACACACAGCAGTTTCAAGTGAAAGATTTTTGCAATCATTGCAAGCAGCATTTCACATTACTTCCTGTATTGCCTGGTTTAGATAGATAACCAGTAGTTTATTGGTGCTGCGTCGGCATCAGTGTTGGCTGGTGTGTTGAGATATTTACTTTCTGCGCCCTGTGAGAGGTGTCATTAAGAGACCATATTTCCATTTACTTTATATTCACTCCTACGGCCAACTCAGAGTCACTGATTAACCTAACCCACATGTCTTTGGACTGTGGGAGGGAGTCAGAGAACCCTCTTGCTGTGAAGCAACAGTGCCTAACCACTGCACCAGTGTGCCGCCTGTAGTGGTTGATATCAACTTATCAAATCCTCATGGTTACAGCAGAGGCTATATCAAACCTTCATACTGGGCCCTCCCTCTGACAGATGAGTTTAAATCTGCATCACAAAGAACTATTAATGATCCAACACCGGTGATAAAACAATCTGCATCTATGAGTTTAAATAGGTGACTTCATATTCAGTAGTTATTGAAGTGATGGATAGAAAGACACTGCTTTATTGATCATAAATTTGATTTGTGCTTTATGAATATGTGGCAGATGGCTCAATCTGGTGTGTGTTTTGTTGCCTAATATCTTTTTTCATGTCCTGTCAGAGCAGAGGCTCCACTGACTTACATGTAGTTGAAACTCTCTCTGCTCTGGAGTTTTCTTCTGCAAACTCGCCAGTTTGAGGCTCATTCTCTTCTACACTCTGTTCTGTTCCTGCAGGCTGAGGTTCTTTGTATTGTAAGCCACGCACTTTGCCTTTCATGCTGCTTTGATCTTCGGTTCACTAATTGTTTTTGCGTTCACTCCCATGTGGTCTCATACTGTATGTACGGAGTGTGCTCTCACAGCATGATCTCGTGTAGAGAGGCTGCGTTCGTCTTGTTAGAGCTGAGGTTGTATATGAGGTTGAAATTCTCACTTGATCCTGAAGGTCTCTTTTGGTCAGAGGTGGGGTATATCTGCAGTTGGTCTCTTTGATCTTTGCTTTAATCTTTACTCCACAAATCACTCATTATGCCTTTCTAGAAATCATCTTACCTTCCCAGAAGTGGATCCTATAAGTACCGTCTTTATTTGATGTTTTATGATCAATGTTTTACTGCTGCATATGTGGATGAATCTCTCACTGGGCAGGTATAGCTGTACAGCTGTACAGTTTGTATGGCTGTTCATCGTTTCCATATTTTGAAGGTTTCACTCTCAATGGCTATCCATAGATTTACAGTGTCTGTAACAATGTACTCAATGTGTGATTAAGAGTGAAAAACAAATCAGTGAAGACAGAAATGCCTATTGAGGACCTTAGTGTATATATTAATAAATCAATCAATACGAAAGATAAGATTTTACCCTTAAGATATCAGAGGAACCATCTATCCATGCATCCATTTTCAACCACTTATCTAGCTCCTCCTGAGGGACCCCGAGGTGTTCCTAGGCCAGGCGAGATATGCAAACCCTCCAGCGTGTTCTGTGTCTGCCCACCTTAGCATGGTGGAGGGGTTTGCATGTTCTTGTGATCCTGGGAACTGTGTCGTCCAGGGTTCATGAAGACCACGATGAAACAACACATTCAGGGACAAAGTACCTTGCCCAGTATAGTGACACTTGAGCCAGACCTGGGGGGAAGCTCGCCAGCAAGCGTCTTGTGGCTGGGCCTTGGGCCATTGGGCCTGGTCAGGCTCAGACTTAATGAATAACATGGAGCAGCCACCCTGTGGGCCCACCACCCACAGGGACTGGCATCAGGGCAAGGTGCATTATGTGCGGGGCGGCAGGCAGGGGCAGGGACCCAGGCGTGTCGCAGATCAGAGGAACCATCTGTTAATTATTTATGTACATCTATATTGGTCTATGTTGAGAAAAACTTCCCAAACTGTGAAACTTTCTACTGGGAATTGCATTGGCTATAAGAAGCGTCAGTCATCAAACAAACTGCTTGCAATTGTCTGGCTCTTTAGACTGTAAAGAAAGGCAGGCTCTTCCTTTAAAACAGTCTCTTATTGGCTGTTGTAGGCTGTGGAGAGGACATCAATGCTCCTATTGGCTGACGTGAGGTGTCAATCAGAAGGTCAGAGTGCAGTTGTCATTTTGATACAGAGCTATTGGCAATATTCACACACAATACCTCCTACACAAATATATCCTCTGAGTAACAACTTCAACACAGCAGTTGTTTGCATATTAAATTCTTTAATAAACCATACAGCCATTGGATCTATACACTGCTGAATTAGAAGTGTACATTGGTTTTATTAATTATTATTAAAATTACTAATTTAAAAAATGAATTTCCAGTACAATTCATTCAAGCTTCTGACTCACTGCAATCATTGGCACTCAGTGTTATTAGTGCAGTAGTGTCAACAGCTTTTCCATAAAGTACTCATTGTGTCATTTTGTAGTCTTAACCTCTGCACTGTTGTTTTTGCGATGCCTACATATTTTTTAATAATTTACCACCTGGGACTTATATCAGAGCAGAACAAGGGGCCAAATAGAGCCCAGTGATTTATTGGCGTGAAAAGCTGCTGCTGCTGCTGAACAGTAGGAACTTGTCAGCTTTGAACACTGAGAGCAAAGAGCTGGCATGTCAGAACTCTGAGGACAATAACAGGTTCAATGTGTGATCTTTGCAGAAATGACAGGTTGTCAGGTTTGAGTTGTTGCTGCTGCCTTCACATCAGTGTATATAGTAGTGTGTGCGAAGGTGGACATGCATTTTTGATATCTTTTCAATGTCCTCAGGTTTGTAGCTATTCTAAAAGAAGTCAGATTCAACGAGCTGGAGATGGTGCAAGAAAAAGTGATTGAAAGGGAAGGAAATCTGCCTTTCTGCTTCACAGAGACAGACATAGGACCAGACACTTATATTTCAGCAAGGCAGCCAACCATCTAGTTAGCCAGTCAGCCATTAGAATGATGCGATACAGACAGACAGACGAAAAAGACAGCTGTTGAAACTCAGTTTTCCACCTACAGCTTGTTGCCTCATTGCTGTTTCATCATTGTGTCATTTCATAAGAAGAGTGTTGACAGTTTGGAGCTTCTGGGGGAAGCACAGGCGACATGTGGATCTGCTGTAGATGATGGGAGGAGGAGAAATGAAAAACTGGAGAAAGAAAACATACAGACTTGTCAACACACAGAGAAATCAATGAAAGGCTGGGACAAAGAGGACACACACAGATATTTGTTCTGGGAGTGCTCGCCTTGATTCCTACATGCTTTGACAGTGATTGCTTGTGATATTATCTATAACATAGCAGCTCCAGCTACAAATAAAGTTCTAAATTAAGTATTTAAAACTCAAAAACATGAGATGTAAATTATTAAATGTCTGGATGATTTCAGGAGGCACAGCGTCCAGGCAGAAGGGCTTTCGGGGCTGTATTCGCTCCCTGCAGCTGAACGGCGTCACCCTGGACCTGGAGGAGAGGGCGAAGATCACACCCGGTGTTCGACCCGGCTGCCCGGGTCACTGCAGCAGCTACGGCTCACTGTGCCAGAACCAGGGTCGCTGTGTGGAGAGAGCCAACGGCTTCCACTGTGACTGCAGCCTGTCAGCATACACTGGAGTCTTCTGTCACACAGGTACACACATACTGTCTTACTTTCCTTCTTGTTAGCAAACATATTTGGAGGACAATTTTTATTAAATGGGACTTCTGACTCTGGCTTGTGACTGGCATCTAAGTGTTTGCAGCCACATAAATCTAATACTCCAACCTGTTGACAGTGGTGTTTTCTTTCCATATTGCGTTTTTCTGACTTCCTTTGATGCCACTCTTCAGGCTGCCGAAAAGAACCAACTGCTTTAACTGGACCTGGGTCATCAGTGTTTCCATTCCTAACTCACTAGTCAGAATCTCTAGGGGTGAGGCCTCTAAACCCAGGATGTATTAAGATGGGTTATGGAATGAGAATTGTTTTCAGTTCCCACATTTATCAACACTCGATTGTTACTACACTGTGATTGGCAACATAAAAAAGTTTTATGAATTATACGTGAACCCTATTGTTAAATGATTTCTTCACACGGATCTGCACTGGTTAGATTGATAAATTAGGGCCACTGTGTGTGTCCTTGAGGTCTAACAACGTGTTGAATGCATTTCTTACCTCATAAAATATTTGTACAGTTTTTTTTTCAAGCAGTCATCCATTTCACTGCCTTTATATGCCCATTGCTATCTTTTTTTTCTTCATTGTTCAGTGGACAAAGTTGTCCCTGTTTCTATAAAGCTAAAGCCACTGTAAAGGTTTACTCTATTTCATGTTTCTCTTTCACTCAAACAAAATTATGAGACCTGTCTAACCACTTGACAGCATGGTGCACAGTGTCACATCATGCCTCGCTCCCCTCCTCTTTGCTTTATATTTACTGCAGCTGACTCTTATATCTCCACAGCCAAGGTTTGGGTCTGCTTGTGCTTCCTTTAGGAGGAGATTGAAAAAGTTGACACAGGGAATGCATCTGAGCAGACTTCCTCACTCTGCAGATGAGCCCTGAACATCTGTGTCTTCATGAAGATGATGTCTAATCAGTCATTTAGTGCATATAAGCAGTTATATCTATGGGACTGTAATGCAGCTGGTTCCCAACCTGGGGCTCCTGACCCTCACTAGGGGTCGTCAAAGTTTCATGGGGGGGGGTTCACAAAGCCTTCTTGGTTTTAAGGGATGAAAAATAACTTTTTTAAAAAAATATATAGGCCTGTATCTCAACTTTTCAATAAAGTTGTTATATTTTGAGATTAGATTATTGTTCAAGATATTACCTTAAAAAATCTCAAAGGATAAGGTAACAGTGAGACCCGAGTATTCCCAAAACCTTTCCTCACTGCTAAACAGTCTCGTTCTATAATAGAGAAGTGAGAACTTAAAACAACCAAAGAGCTAACAGAACGATAGCCAAGCCAAGATGAAGAAAACACTGCATTTGTCATAAGCCTTCTGAGTATGTATGATAGCCCAAAGTCCCAAAGTCCCCCATTGAAAAGCTCTTTCTGCTGTTAAGTCACGCTTCATTCCTGTTAACCGACATTTTGTCTATCATTCAAATGAATCTGGGCGGAAAACTTGATGGCTGGAGGTTCCAGGGGAAGCATAACAATGACCACTCACAGCAGCCGACATCTCCCCCACAATGTGTTCTGCTGACTCTTACAGTGCTGTCAATCTCGTTTTGGTGGGTATAGTGTCATTCTATTGGCTCTAACGAATCAAACGAGGTGTCAATCACTCAAATCGGCCAAGCCGTCGCGGAGATACGGGCTTCCAAAGCTCGGTTTCAAATGTAGTTGGTGTGTATTGGTCAGTTTGGGGTGGGAAATGGAGTAAAAAAATGAAACGGTCAGTTGTATGTGTATATCCGATCAAAACAAAAAAAGATATAGGATTGTACATGCCAAAAATCACATGCAAACATGGAGTATTTTTGGAGAGCTCGTCTGAATTTTCTGTACTAAAACCTTTCTTATATTGTTCTGCTTCACTTTATCAGCATCAACCTTTGCAGAGTTAATGTTCACATATTGTACTATGATGTGATAGAGGTTTAGAGCTGCAGCTGCATCATTCCAAAGGGAAACTCATCCTGAAAATGCTTTTTTTTAAGCGAACCTCAAACTATTTCATTTGTGCTGTGTGCCATCTTCATGTACTCCTCACATATAACACATATACTGATATTTACACATCTTAACAAATCTCACAAGTGTTCCCTTTACCATGACACCAAAAGTATTCAAATAGACCTTGTGGTTGCAGAGATATATTCATTTCATTATGTGTATGCAATTTTCGAGCAGAGGCCTATAAAATAGGCTTAGTTTTGAAACAAAAACATAATGCAGACAGAGAATTGTATACAAAGTTCCTAAAAATATGAGGAAAACTCATCTGATGCAATATTCACAGGGAAATAATCTGCTCAGAATTGATCCAAATCTCTTGTTTCACACAAACATCCTGTAGTTATTGTGTTGATTGTTAAGTTTCAGTTGTTCTGTACGTTTAAAAAATATGTCACTTGCAGTCAGGGGTCATTAGTTTACTCAATGACAGAAATGGGTTCTTTGAGGAAAAAAGGCTGGGAACCACTGCTCTAATGTTCTCGCTCAAAGGGTGAAAATGCAATTAAAAATATCACAAGATAACGAGAAAGGAGACTTCTATTCAGAGTCCATGCGCTGGTGTTTTTCTGCTGCTGTGTGAAGAATAAACATCTATATCATTCCAGTAACCTTTCAATGCACTTAACACTCATCAAGAAGTACTTCATTTAGCTATATTATTGTGGCTATATAACAATATGACATCAAAGGTTTCTTGGAAATAGTGTCTGATGTGCTTAAGTCTATTTAAGTTGCATTTTTGATGCTCAATTAATTGCTCTAATATTGCGTCATCTCATTGAACTTTATCTCTAAGTTCAATAACTTGAGGGAGTTCAGCGATTAAGAAGACTCCCCTTGCTTTCTTCCTAACACCTATTACTGCGCTTATCAGCGTCTGTGTCAGCAGACTAAGGCACAGAAAGTGAATTTTAATTGCTTTGATGCATCTGTGAAATACTGCATGGATATAGCTGTGTTTGAAGTTGTCGGGAAACTGAGCTAAACTCTGTTTTCTTTAATTAGTATGAGGGGTTTTTTTCCTGTTCTTTGGTGCTGGTATTTTGAGGGCAGCTTTGTTTGGCAGTTTGAGGACAGTCTTGTATAGCAATGTCAGAGATTTTTAGATGCTGTCAATGTCTTATTGAGCCGAGAAAACCCTGAGCAATTCATTATTTTATTGAAAATAAGAGGAATGTTACTGTAAATATGAGCCGTGCTCTGTCGGGGAAACAATTATTCTCTTCCTGGTAATATTGATCATCTACTCTACTGGAGGGAAAACAAAAGAGATGCTGCAAAGTGATATAAATGGTGTTTATGTGGGATGAAAAGTCAATGGATTCCACTTCCAAGAAATCTATCAATAAATCTAAAGTAATAAACGGCGGTAAAAGACTTTGCTGCCATTAGGGCTGTGAATCACAGCAGCATTGTAATCCTGAAGCTGTTCCTGAGTGGAGTTACAAGAGTTGAACACCAGATTATGAACGCTTACATATGCAATATCTGAACTGTAACCAGATATTCACAAGTTCATTTCCCCCAGCAGTTTATCACCTGCTTAGCATTCTGTCCAGTTACCTTGAGAAAGAGTTCCTGCTTATCTAGATGTTCTGAAAGGAGCTTTAATGCCGGACATGCTAACTTAAAATGAATTCTGATACTCGAGACCAACTAAAAAGGTTTTGGCCCAGTTCCATTTTGGCTCTGGTGGTGTTCATTTGTGGTGTTAAAGTGTCCTAAGTCACTTCGAAAAAGAGGGAGTAAAATCCCTAAAATGTAAATATAAAACATATTGTAGAGACAAGAAAGAAAAAGTCTACCTTCTACAGTAGATGAAAAATCAATGACAGAACTGTTGATCTGAAAACATCAAAAAGCCTCCATTTATCTTTCAAGATTCAAGAGGTTTAAATATGTTTGTAGTCTGCATGAGTCAATGGCCAAAAATGAAAGCTTTATAATACCGTTGCCTTGGATATCTTTGATGTTTGTTCTTTGAAAACAAAGTTGCTGCACTGGCAAAATACCAGGCTTTTATATATCTTGCAATATCAGCTTTCATTTTTCCTCTCCATTTCTGATGCTGCCAAATAAAAGCTTGTGCTGCGACCTCTGTAACCCCTCTGTGGCTGCATCTCTTCCTCCAGAAGTGTCTGCCAGCTTCAAGTCGGGGACATCCGTCAGCTACACCTTCAAGGAGCCGTATGAGCTGAGCAGGAACAGCAGCGCCCTGCCGTCCTCCATCTACTCGGACATGACGCTGAGAGGAGAGAACATCTCCCTGAGCTTCAGAACCAACCACAGTCCGGCTCTGCTGCTCTACGTCAGCTCCTACTACAGAGAGTACCTGGCCCTGCTCATCAACAAGCACGGTGAGGAGGCTTTTATTTTGAAGTTTGTTTAACTGTTGCACAAGCATGAAATAGAGCATCTATTTTTCATTTAAAATCGTCTTATCTACCTTGACCCCACGTTCCTGCAACTTTTATTTAGATTCTTTTTCAAACATGATTGCACGCACGATTAAGTATCAGTTTTCATGCCAAACCTCCAACACCTCTCCTGCTATTCACATCCCTCTCTCATGCCTTTTTCTCCTTCATGTCATTTAGACTTGACGCTGAATGTCCTCTATTATTCATTAAAGCTTCTCATTTTTCGCCTCCTTCTCCCTTGCAGTCTCTTGTACCATATTAACACCTTTTCCCAAATTATTCTTCCTTCTGGTTGATCACATCTCTTTATCTCTCTTATCCTTCTTGGTTGTACATCTCCCTTCTTTATATTATTTTGTCCACATTTTCACACCTAAAATGAAAAATATTGTCAAGATTTCCGCTTCCTCAACTTTTTTCAATTACTTTTCTCTGTTGGCGTCTCCTCCCAGCCTCTCATCTTACCTCTCCTCCCCTCTCCCTCTCATTCCTGTCATCTTCTCCTGATATCGACCTCTCCTCCTCTCCTGCCTCCTCCCTCTCGTCTTCCTCCTCCTCCTCCTCTGCTGTGCTCTGCAGCTTTACCAGATCAGGATCTGTCAGATCTTTCCTCTTTTTGGATTCACCCCGTCAGCCTCTGCTGCCTTTTAATCCGTCCAGCCGGGCTGGCTATAATGTTTTGTCTCGGGCTGGAAAAAAAAAGTGCTCGTTGGTCTTCTCACTGAGACCTGATGAGTGATGCTGAGGGAATAAAAGTTTGGTGGGCTGTTAATGGGTGGCAGGTCAGTGTGCTGCTGAATAAAACTGCAGAAAACTTGCTGATGTGTTTTATACACTTTTGTGTAAAATAATTATGTTTGGCTTTTAAGAGTAGTAGGAGGCACTTTGAATTTAAAATTACATTTTCAGCATCCAGTAGTCTAATAAAATTGGCACTTTGCTGCCAGATTAGCTGTAAATGGAATTTTTTGCTGGTGTTAATGACTCAGAGAAAGCTGATGGACAGCAGGGCATTAAGGTTTCATGCTGACCGTGGAGTCGTCAGGTAAATGCACTTAAAATGAAGTGTCCAATTAAATTCCTGAAAGCTTTCTCCTGTTCAGCTCATTCTGTCTTGCTTTTCCCACTCCGCTGCAGTTAAATCTCCTCAGCCCAAACACAGAAATTCCTTGTCAATCACTTAGGGCCTGTTTTCAAGTAGTACATGTATTTATTATCAGCTAACTGGATGACCTTTAATACCAAACAATTATTCCTTCTTGGTTAATACACATTTCTAATAAAAAGAAGACCATAGTGAGTCATAATCTTGAAACGTCCTTTATGGGATTAATTACTATACTTAAAAAGTATAAAAATGTTAATATGTATGCATTTTAAGGATGTGTAATTTCTTATCCTTCTCATTAATCTTGAAAGCCCAAAGACATCAGAGGGCTTTCATTAAATCTGCTCTTAATCCTCCGAATATTAGGAAAATTAATTAGATTTGGAGTTGTGCTATTGATAGGGATTAACTTCTAATCCTCTTAATATGGAAAAGCTTTATTGACTCAGACACTCATCAATGAGATTCATCATCGAAGTGAAAAATACATTCTTAAAGATACGTAAAGATTAGAGCAGACCTGAATGTTTTCATTAAGAGAAAAAGTTTAAATTGGAAAAACTTTGTGTGTGTGTGTGTGTGTGTGTGCGTGTGTGTGTGCAGATAAACTGGAGGTGAGATACAAATTGGACAGCGGCAGAGATGTTGAAGTGTTGAGGAGCAGAGTGAAGAGCCTGGCCAATGGACAACTCCACACTGTGACCATCAGGAGACTGACGGACTCTGTGACTGTGCAGGTAACACACACACACACACACACACACACACCTCATTATTTACAAAATGTACTTATTGCTAGAGAGAATTGATGAATACACAGTGCCATATCTCTGGGGATGAGTGTGAAATGTATGGAAGCATATAGTAGATTAAAGATTTGAGAGAGCACAAAACTTGTTCTGGGTGCCATCAAGTCTGGAAATTGACTTTTGAGTGAATGCAGGCAGGTACCTACAGATTTACATTTGTACATGTCTGTAGACAAAATTGTAAGCAATGCAGACAATTTGAGCTGGCAAAATGAATTGTGACTACATTTTAGCACTCACTAAGGCTGTTCTCACCCATAGTTATCAAAGCTGCTCATGAAGATCCAGATACAGCAAACCAACATCAAAGAACTAGTGGTGATGAGGGCAGACTGTTGGATTGCCCCGTGTTGCCTGTTTCTCAGCCAAAAAAGTTGAGCTTTAACATGTCACAAAGACTCCAGCCAATGGCCAACTAGCACATACATTCTGCACCTGGAAATAACTCTATAGCAGCAGGTGGCTGAAGTCTATTTTCATCCTTCAAAAAAGGAAACCAGAAGACCGACAAGATGGATTCTGGATGCTAGTTAGCACATTACACAATATACATAACAGAACACAATATTGAAAGAATAAATTATATTTACTGTGCACTAGCAGACAATAAGAGAAACAATTTCAAACTGTTTCTGCTCAAAGAAGAAGAAATTTCACCTAATATAACAAGTTTGTTTCAGCCCTTGACTTCAGTTCTGTTTCTTTATGTACGCACTGAGCTGAACTACCATCCATCCATTATCGAAACTGCTTATCCTCTTTTGGGATATTGGGTGAGAGGCAGGGTACACCCTGGACAGGCTGCCAGACTATCGCAGGGCTAACACATAGAGAAGGACAACCATTCACACCTACGGACAATTTAGTGTCACCAATTAACCTGCATGTCTTTGGACTGTGGGAGGAAGCTGGAGTACCTGGAGAAAACCTACACTGACACAGGGAGAACATGCACAGAGGGGCTCCCTCCTGGGATTGAACCAGGAACCCTCTTGCTATGACTCTGCCGTCTCTGCCGCTGATTCAATATGCTGAATCAGCCAAAAAAACAGCCGACAAAGTGGGGGTGACTACAGTGACAGACGCTCACTGACAGCCAGACACTGACTTATGGCCAACCATTGGCTTGGTATATCAGGACCCTTGGACTCCTCTGTCTACATAAAAAATAAAAGGTATGACAGTAACAGTGATTTTTAACCATCAGATGGAGACAAAGAGCAGTATGGTCTGCATTATTTTAAAAATGAAATATATGTTGAATGGTATGGGGTAATATGCAGGGTTTCCATTTTGCTGTCACTGTGCAGACTTTGAAAAATGTAGCTTTAAGAAAGGTTTGACCCTAGAGTCCAGATGTGGGTGTGTCCAATTACAGTTTGTAAATCAGAAATGGCCATGCAGCTCTGTAAAATCTGGCTTTAAAAGGTTTGTAGTTTGCTCCGTTATGGAGCATGGCAGCCATTGTTAGCTTGAGTTGGTGTCCTCCCTATTTCAAGACATAAAAAAAACCTAGCCTCTGACTCTCTAAAGACTCCAAAATGTTTTAAAATATGAAAAATATGAATAAATATACATTTGCCTTTTGGCACTTACACAGTGGGCTGGTAATGTTTGTGAGTGTTGACCAATCTAGTTTTGTGCAACAAACAGTAACAGCCAGCTCTACCAGTGACAAGAAGAAGCTGGGAATTCTGCCAAATTTGGCAATAGATTTCTCCATGTCAGTAAGATGCTTTTTTTTTTCCTTTAAGATATTTTTTGGGGCATTTTTTAGCCTTTATTCGATAGGACAGACAAGTGTGAAGGGAGAAGAGAGAGAGGGAGTGACATGCAGCAAAGGGACACAGGCTGGAGCCGAACCTGGGCCGCCGCAGCAACAGCCCTGGACATGAAGCGGCCACTCCACCACTAAGCCACCGACGCCCTAGTAAGATGCTTTTAATCTGAACACAGCCACTGCTGTGAAACAAAATGAAACTTGAAACTCTTTAACTTGCCATAAGTTGTTTGCACGTTCAGAGATCAGAATCATACAAGTGTCCTCGGTAGATTTTTATCTTCATGCAAACACTTCAACATACATTCTAATGATAATGAAAATTAAGTTTTGTGCTAAATTGTTGTTGGAGCCTGTTAAACTTAATCACATAGCTGCACATGCTCTCCTTCCAGTAATTGCCTTCTCCTCCTGTCAAAATTTTTACCATTTTCCCAAAAAGTTTTGGGCACGTGGCATTTAAAAGTATTTGTTTTCTCGCTTTTGAGATAATGAGTTATCTGCTGTCACTCAAGATAATACTGGAACTAATGACCCAACGGAACACATGGTAGATGACATAAGTGCATGTTTTTATGTAATTTTAACCAGTAAAAAGTAGGAAACAAACAGACCCCTCTCTCTGCAATACTGTGTTGTTCCTATCGGTGATGATAAAGCCCCAGTGATGACAGCAGAGCTACAGCAGGGCGGCAGGGACAAACTACACATTAGAAGAGCCTCAGGTGAAATATGAAGCATCTTAATCATATCTGGGTCCACTGAATGTCTTATCTTGTTAACAACAGCCTCAGATGATGTATGAGGTTAACTTCATCTAACCAGGAGCCAGCAGCCTGAATGTCTGTATAACTATCAGCACCCTGAGATGAAAAACAAGGTGACCTCGTCTTGCATGGGTGCAGCCTCCTGATTCACTGAGGCTCCAGTGAAATATGAGGTGTATCTCATCTCGCCAGTTTCCATCATACTGAATCATTATATCGTTATCAACATACTCCGGGGACATCAGGTGAACCTCCACAAGTTTCAGTGTGCCAAGTCCCGATGGCCAGCAGCCTACAGTTTCCACACTGGTCTCACAAGTTGACACTATCATATCCTCCACCCTGAGCAGATGTCCCATTGAAAAATGACTCACTGAGGCCTAAATCACTCGGGGCTACCAATACTTTGTGTCCTCTGTTTTCGTACTGAAGCCAGTGTCCACCGTTTTCCTCCGAGGGATTCCTGTTGATGTCATAACATGCTCCAGTTAGTCCCAGTCTGATCAGACACCAGAGGAGAAACACTCCGCAAGATATGAGAAGTGGAAACTGACAAAAAAATAAAATAAAGAAAACATTACCTGGGGCTTGTCTTTTGATATAAACAGAAATGAAACCTTATGAGAGTAATACTAATATAATCTACCTGCAACATATACAGTTTCTTATAAGTTTTAGGAAACACTTTTTTTCCCCCTTTGGTTCTATCTAATGAGCAACCACAATTTTAATGTTCAACCCAACCCTTTAACTGATGACATAATACCTAAAAAACTAACTAACCACTGGTGGGTAAAGTGAGTAACTTTGATCATCTTGTTACAATACAATATTCTGCAGGGAAACCATGGGTCCTGGCATTCATGTCAATACCACTTGACGCATAGCACCAACCCAAACACTACTGTGGACCTAGTGCACCTCTCTCACGGCCACGGCGGCCCCCCAAGCAGAACAATGCACCATGCCACACTGCAAAAACTGCTCAGGAATGGCCCTAATAACTTGACAAAGAGCTCACTGCATTGACCTGGTCCCCAGAACCCAGACGGATCCTTTGGATCCAGTGGATCCTTTGAGACCAGTAGGTGGTGAGGTGGAGTACTGGCATGTCTCACACATGCTCGATCAGACTGGGATCTGGGGACTTTGGAGACCAGGTTGATGCCTTGCACTCTTTGTCATGTTCCTCGGGCCATTTTCTTTATCTCACTCAACTCAGTTCAGCAGACACAGACATGCAGCATTAAACATCACATTTGTAAAACAAAAAAAAATAAATAAATAAAATGAATGAGCCCCTTACTTAAAAAGGCGAATGTGA
This sequence comes from Epinephelus cyanopodus, assembly GCA_026686955.1. Taxonomy (NCBI): domain Eukaryota; kingdom Metazoa; phylum Chordata; class Actinopteri; order Perciformes; family Serranidae; genus Epinephelus; species Epinephelus cyanopodus. The sequence continues at coordinate 34,291,916 of CM048926.1, read as the reverse complement.
CTAAGAGTAAAATACTAGACCAAAATTAAGTATCTCTTCAGGCTTTGGGGTCAAATGTCCTTTAAATGCTGAAGTTTTAAACTTCAGTTTTGGCTTTGACTAGCTTTCCTCTCTGCAGCCACATGGTCAGACTCTGTAGAGCAGCCCTCATTAAAATAATCTCCAGTGGAGAATTTCACCCCGGATGACTGAATGTTTTTCCCTGAAAGTGTGGAATCTGTCGCTCATTTCTCCCACTGAGCTGCTGAGATGAAACATAAAGGGAAAGCTGAACACTGTTCTAAAAATTCAACTATAAAACGAATCAAGTTCCAGATACAGATTTTGACTTCCACGCTGCGAAAATAATGGCGCAAAAGTCAAAAAGTTACTGTTTTACTTTTTTAATTAGTCTGGTGAGGCAACAAAAAAAGCTTTACAACAATTAATAAAAGAAATATGTTGTTTGTTTCAGATTGACCAGAACACCAGAGAAGACTTCAACCTGACGTCTGATGGAGAATTCAACGCCATCAAGTCGCTGGTGTTGGGCAGAGTGCACGGTAAGTGGGGAGGCAATAAAAGCAGAGACAAGGCCTTTTTAGTTAGAGAGCACTCAGACACACACTCATTTGAATAACAGCTGTGAGATGTTTGGCCTCATCTGACACTCAGCATGTGTTTTTTTATGAAAATCTGCAGGAATAAATGTGGGCAAACCTGTTAGTGCTCAGTACGATACAGTAATTTATATTTTCATCTCAGCACTGAGTAGCGCTGAGTCAAGATGTAAACAGAAAACTACTTCAGCAGAAAGTGAAGTTGGATTTAGCCACATAAGGTATAAGTTCTTCTGTTACACTTCGAACTGAGGCTCCCATCTGGAACAACATTTGGGCAGGTGCAGTTTATGCAAATGTTGGCGGACCATATCTTGGACTTTTCAGTGATGTTTTGTTGTCTCCAGCATCCAGATCACCTTGTCACACAGTTATAATAAATATTAAAGCCATACAGATGAAAGACCATATATTATCTAACAAACATGCTTAGTAACTTCTGCTTCGTGGGCGAGTTTCATTTTTCCTGTTTGACCAATTTTCTGATAAGTCAGCCTCAGGGCATCAAAATACACCACGTGGGGAGTGTCACCGGCATCACTATAATAAAGTTAGGGGGCACCATTTAGCATCTGTGTGAGACACTAGTATTTCCATCAACTCCAATGTAAACTCATGCACACAGTTTTAAATGCTCAGAGGAATGAACGTGGTTTAGAGAGTGTGAAAGTTCCCTCAGGGTGGGTAGGAGGGAAGATGGATGGGTCCAACAAACAATAGACAATCACACAAGAGACCAGTGTTTGAGATCAACATACAACATCGGTTGCAGCGACTGAGCCATTTAAAGCTGAGTTATTTTTAATGGCAAACCGCTGCCTTTCCAGATGCATTTGTGCCACTAAAAGCTGGGTGTTTTGTAGTGACATCTGTAATCTTTTCTGAACCATAAGCGAGTAGTTTTGTTGCCTAGACCTGCCGCCAACTCCTCAAGTGACTCACATCAACCAGGAACTATGTGGATCCACTATCCACATCAACTATGACCAAGTACAATACAATGCAAAAGGCTACCCCCAGCATCATTTTAGTAATGCCTGGGGCTTCCACCCAAGCAGCAAATATGACAAGTATGGATAAGATTACACCAGATAGCTTCAGATTGCCCTCATAGTCTTGACTTTAAAACATTTCCTTTTGTAATGGTAATGAGAAAATACTGAAACGAAGAAAATAGTAAAGGTTGCAGTAAGCCTGCAAAGCTGACTAAAAGCATGGCAAATGCGCAACCATGTGTACACTTTGTCGCTATCCAGGATACAATAGCTCCAAAATCTCTAATTCTCCAATTATTTGTGATGACTCATTTTATTTCCTAATTTAACACTGGAAACTTGTGGTGAGGTGTCTGTAATATGGGTTTGGGGCAATTTTTAAATTTAGGTTGATAGAGATTCATAATGTTGGTTATTCAATACATTAGATTTATAGTCCAGCCCTAATACAGGAAGTCAGACCGTTTGGTCAACACACCGTCTGCCTTACCCACCTCCTCATTCCCGTAACAGAAGTGAACAGTTGTCCATTTAATGGATGCTTTATTGCCAAGTGTCGCCAACCTGGGTGGTTTTAGTGCCCCGCTTTATCCATTTAGTTGTGTAGTCCTGGACAGGGACCTGTAACAGAGTCGGGGTGAGACAGTAATTGGCTCCGTCATGGCTCCATCAGAGACGGACTGAGATATAAGCTGTTAATAACATGAGGGGCTGAGAGGCCGCCGGCTGCAGTCGCAGCCCTCTGATAAAACAGACACAGCAACTGCACTGTCAATTTAAAAGCAAACACTCTGGCTGTTCCGTAGTGACACATGAGTCAGCTATTTAAAATGGCTTTTTCATCAGCACTATTAAGTAATACCAAGTAAGAAAATGATATGTCCTGATAGAGTTTTTTTGTCATTTGTGGAGATTAGCAGTTTTTTAATCTTGTAACAGAGTGCAGTTTCAGATAACATCTACAAACTCGTGCATGTTATGTGGCACTACAAAATATGATACACACATCAGAACATTGTACAATGGTTAAACCTTGTTAAAAAACAACATCAAAATATCATATCATTATTTTGTAATGCAGTTTGTTTCATTACATATATTTTGTGTGAGTGCTCAGCATTGCAGTGGTTGTCTATGTGAAGCCACAGAGAAATTGTCATTGGCTTTAATGGTGTTTCAGAGGCTTCTTTTACTCTCAGTGCTTGAAAATTGTAATTACTTGTATATTTAGGCATGAAATTGAATGATTAAATATGTTGCATGCAAAATTGCCGTAGGTTGGTTGATTTCAGAACATATTGTTTTTTGGTTTTGGCTTTCAAATATCCATCAGTCGACTCGAAACTTAATTTCGCATACCGTTTAAAACAATTAAATGTCATAATATAGCCAATATGTGAGGCATGCACACCGCATATCTTGTGGAGTAACTAATACAGATTCTCCCAAGATCTTTTGTCCATTTGGATGTAAAGCTCCAGTGTATTGTAACTCAGCACTGTGTTTTAACCCCGTCATGTCAGCTTGTGACCGGTCTTACCCTCTGTCAAACCAGCAGAGGCAAAGAGTCAGATCAGGATCAGAAAAGCAGCGGGAAAGTTGATTTTTCTGTCGTTTCCTGTCAACCCTGTCATCCATCAGCCTAACTAATGGACCCGGAAGGAATTCAGAGAGAGGGAGAGAGGGGGAGAGAGGTGATGGAGTGAAGTGTGTATCAGCTGAGAGGAGCTTACAGGCTGCAGTAATGTTTCCTGCTGCTCTCATCAAAATGCAGATGTGTCCTGGTTAAAAAACACAGTCACCTCTCAGTCATCTGAACAGACACTGATGCAGCTGCTTACAGCGGTAATGTCGGCTTTCACAGCTGCTGTTTACACCGTTGTGAAGGAGTGGAGGTGAATGATGAAGGGATTGAAGTCAATAAAATGAACAGATAGAGGTGAGAGTGCACATCTGTCTTGGGGAGCGATAGAAGCAGACTGGAAGGTGAATCGTTGATAGTGTGTCTGCTGTAATGAGGGTGGCAAGTGTCTGCATTTGGCCCTCTTTCTCATTGGATGGTGATGAATATTATGGATCCTGACCTGATGTCAGTTTGTGTTCTGCTACTGCACTCAGTGGAGCAAACAAAAGTAATGTACTCAGCATAATGAATGGCATCTTTACAGGCGCTTCATCAGCTTAAGTCAGTGTACTGCCAATAATGTCACCACAATGAGGGATAACGAGAGAATCTGCAGGTGAGTCAATGAACCTGTTAGTGTATGTCATAGCCATGGGTATGTTTTGTGTTAAGATGAGACGGATTCATTCAGTGCAAAGGCCCACACATACACACACACACCGAACTGTGTGCCTCACGTTGAGTGTATTGGCCCCAAAGCTGCACTTCGAAACACTGCAAAAACTTTAGCCAACAGCCGACCAACACATATGTTCTGCGCCTGCATGACAGGAAGTAGCTTTATGTACCAGCAGGTGGCAGTAGTCCTTATTCGTAATTAAAAAGGGGAAACCTGAAGACCAACAGGATGGATCTGGTGTTGGCAATGGCTTGATAGAAGAAAGGGCATTTACTGTGTGCTAGCAAACAATAACAAACAATTCTGAACACTGCTGAAATAAAAACCTCAATGCCTAAAAAAAGAAATGTGCCTGATATATTAAGTGTGTTTTGATCTCACGCCTGGCTTTCCTTACTTCTGTTTTCCTTCGTTTGCACTGCCAAACAGAGTGATTTCACTCACGGACAGGCTCCACTGTCTCATTCAACACGCTGAATCGTCCGACAAAAAGTCATCAAGGGCCAACTAGGGCCAACGGTGCAGGACATGCTGCCAAAACAAGGGCGACAGACGCTCACTGATGGCCCAACACTGACCATCAGCCAGCCATCGGGTTGGTGTGTCAGGGCCCTATGTCTGCCAGGATGTGAATTTTTTGAATAAAGGCAATATTTTCTTTGCATTCTCTGTATTTTCTTATAAAGATGACCATCAGATGTCACTGCTTTGGCACCAGTGCATCTTCAAGTGTTCATTCAATGTGTGGCTGTTGCTCTGTACTTAGAACTGCCTTAGCATGTATCACAGCCGGCCAGCACATAGTAACAGCATCTAGAAAGAAGTCAGAGCTGTATCCAGGAAAGAACTATTTAATCAAAATATAGGCATGTATTTAACGCTGATGAATGGCCCATAAGTATTAAACTTGTAGCTGATAAAAGGCTTATTTTAACTATAGATCAGCTCCATTTACTCCATCAGTTTAAATTGAAAAGGCAGTATTTTCAATGCATGTCAGGATGATATGTGGGAAAAGCACTCAGTTATTTATTACAGGTAATCTACACTACATTACATTAAGATGGTGTCATTTACAGGGACAATAAACAAGATCAAATTCTAAGTATACATCATCAGCTGGTTTAATATTTGAACCGTGCTGCAAAAACTTTAAGTGGAGAGTAGAAAAAAAGGTAATTGGGTAATTTTTTTTTTACACAGTACTTTCTCAGTTTACAATAGTGACACATATTTAACTATTGTTCCACTTCTTATGACAGGGTCTGATGAGATGGATCCAGACCTGGCCAGGCTGGCGTCTCTCGGTTATACCGGCTGTCTCTCAGTGGTCCACTTTAACTCCATCAGCCCTCTGAAAGCTGCTCTGCTCCATCCGGACACCAGCCCTGTCATCATCACCGGACCTTTAGTCCAGTCCAACTGCGGCTCCTCAGCTTCAGCCAATCCCTACGCAGCAGAGAACACGCACCACCTGTCAGGTAGGAGGGGAGGAGTTAGAGTCATTCAATATCAAATTTTATGCTAATTGTGTGTATTTTTAAACATGCTGAGTTTATTAATTAGGGTTAAGTTTTGTTTTACCTCACGTTATATCAAAAGTAAGGTCCATTGTGTGTTTTGACTGTTTATTTGTAGCGTAGAAACTTTTATTAGCTGTTGTCCCTCAAATGTAGTCTTTCCTAGAGGTTACACAATGTGGTAAATCATAATTATAAAAGAAAATCACATTTTAAGTCTGTTAATAAAAAGATAGATATAGAAGGCTGTATGTATAAGCTCAGAAACTGATTTACAGGATCTATAAAATACAGTTACAAGATAAATCTGGGGATGTTTTATCATTTTGAAATGTTAAACTTAAAAAGACCAAAATCAATTAACTGATCTGATGAATAAGGATTGCCTGTGTAGCCAAAGTCTGATATTTATATCTCTGTGCCATCGAGCTCCACAGTTGTCTCAAAACAGTTAAAAATATACTGTTGCGCCGTGTGATGTGTTCCTTTATTACCATGAACACACACGCACACGCACACACACACACAGGTTTATTTTGAGTCAATCCCACACACCGTGCTGCTGCCAAAAATACTCATTAGAGCAACAAGCTGTTTACAATCTGCCATTGAAAATAGTCTCTGATAATTACACTATTATTTTGGGTGACATTTTAAAAACTGCAGTGTGCAACCTTTTTAGAAAGTCACTTAAAACAAAACACAAAACAAAAAGCTATATATTTTTGATCTTAAGTGCTGTATCTCGTAGCAGTCAGTTTCACCTCTCACATCTCCAAGAAACTCAAGTAAGACATGACCTCGATGACTGAGAATCTCCACCTATATGTCTGACTGCTGTTTAAAGATTTACTTCTTCGGTATGAATGAAGGGGCTCTGGTGTCACAGGCAGGATAGGGAAGTCAAAGAGTGTTGAGAGGTGGACTAATACATTGTCCATTTAGGTCTTTTTATAGGATTTGTTGACAAAACAATATCCTTATTCTTTAAGTACTAAAGAAGAAGCCACAGTCAGTGCAGCACACAACAGTGGTGCTGTGTTGCCTGCCAGAGTGGGAGTCATTAAAGTATCTCCGGTTAACTTGTCAGGCCTGAAGCCCTTATTATTAGGGGTGGGGAAAATTGTTGCAGCGAAATATCGCGATATTTTGCGTGGCGATATTGTATCGATTCAGAGACACCAAATATCGATATTTTTGGTCACATACATCCTTAACTAAGGCTGCAAATATAAAACTCAACTCTTTATTATGCACCAAATTTAAATTAATTGCTGCTTTAGTCCACTAGATAGTGCTAACCGGTCACTGTCTGGTGAGCTCAACACAGGGAGGGTGCAGCTGCCGCGAGATTTGGATGGCACGTGACGTAGGTCATAGGTGATCACAGCACAGTAAGATGGAGGAAGGAGAAACAAATGAGAAAGAGCTAGTAAACGCGCCTTCAAAATTCAAGTCAAACGTCTGGAGTTATTTTGGATTTTTCTCCAAAGGGGGAAAGAAAGACATTGACATGACACACGCGATCTGCAAGGAATGCCGTGCGAAAGTGAAATACTCCGGCAACACTACAAATATGAGAGTTCACCTCTCCCGCTACCACCCAGCTGCATTGGCAGGTGATGGCCAAACGAAACCAGCGCTTGCAAAAAATCAACCGACATTGGACACACTGAGCGTAGTGAAGCTACCTCCATTCTGAGCGTGCAAAGAAGATAACAGCAGTCCATCGTTTACTTCATGGTGAAAGACTTACGTCCATACAGCGTGGTGGAAAACGCCGGGTTTTGCAACATGTTAAAGATGCTTGAGCCCAGATATGCGATTCCTTCTCGCCGTTTCTTTGCCGAAACCGCTGTGCCTAAACTCTACCGAGGGGTTAAGCAGAAAGTTGAAGAATCTTTGAAACAGCAGACAGGGTCGCGTTAACCTGTGATGCTTGGACGTCGAGGTCAGTGGACTCATAGTTCAAGTCTGCATTCAGTTAAGTTTGACTAGACTGGAATTCAAACGGATGATGTTTTGATTTGTATAACATTTGACTTGTAGTTGTCTTGTAGAAAAGACAGTCATGTTTTATTTTTCTATTCAGTTTATTTTAAAGTCATTTTACTTTGAAAATTTTTAAAAGCTGCAAAGCTTGTGTGAGTTGCAGTGTTTGTAAAAAGTACAATAGTGTGCATTCAGTAAAGTTTGACTATATGATGGCTGAAATACAGTCAAGTTTGTAAAAGAGGCAATTACAATGAGTAGTAGACAATGTTTTAATTTGTGTAAGATTTGTCTTGCAGTTGGAAAAGACAGACATGTTTTATTTTTATATTTGGTTCTAACCAAGCTGCTATTTGTGTTTTTACACTTGAATGAGCTGCTGCTTTAAGTCATTTTTATTTGAATAAATTTTTGAAGTAAGATGAATAGACTGAAAACTTTTTTTTTAACAGATGACACATGTTGATCAAGACGAAGTATGTTAACATCTTTTGCAGCTGAAAATTTTGCTATATATCGTGATATTGTTGATATCGCAATACGCAGTATATCGCCATATCGTGATATATTGTATCATGACTTAAATATCGTGATAATATCGTATCGTGGTGTCTCTGGTGATTCCACCCCTACTTATTATGTAACATGACAAGCTACACTGCTCAACTCATTCCGACCTGCTACGGTGTTTGCCTCAGCTTGAACTTTGCTCATCTGTGCATATGACCACACAATTGCTTGGGGCTCACAATACAGCATTTATAGTTTTCATGGAAACCACAATAACTAAAAAAATAAAACAAGAATGTACATTTCTGACGTTGCAGACTAATGGCTGTACTGGCTCTGCAACAGTATCTAATATGACAACGACTTTGATGATGACATTCCTTCATATACTTGATATCATTACATTAGAAATTGGTCACCACATTATTTTTTCAGCCCTATTTTCTGTCGCTCATGGGTTTCATCTATATATAGCTGAGTAGCATGCATCTCCTGTTGTCTTTCCATTTCTGTGTTTTGAAGCTGCATGAAAGCCGCTTTTCCAGCTCGTAAAAGGGGCTCATTAATTGCACACAGTACTCTCCCTATTTTTTGGAGAGTAATGACAATGTGATCAACACTTAAATTAATTTGGACCACAGAGGAGAGTTTCCTTTGGGATTTTTTTTTCCTCTGGGCTCATTCTCATCCAGTTTGTGATGCTTTATTAGAGCCATTTGTAGAGCTGAAGTAGTATTCTCCATCTCTTCTGAATGATATTCTGATCTTGTCTTTGGATTTTTCTGCTCTGCCTCTCTCTCTGATATGATGTGTTCATTTTTATGAATTTATCCTTTTATTTCATGATTCCCTCATTTTCTTCTTGTAATTGCACTTCTTGTTTTCTTGTCTCTGTCTTCGTCTGATATCATTTCGGCGTTTCTCTCTTACTCTTCATCTTCTGTTTCTCGGTGCCCTTTGGTTTTTCATTTTCGGTTTTTAATATCTTTCCCCCTCCTGTCTTCTTTCTCTGCTGTAGACCAGTCTGGTTCAGTGGGTTCAGGTCAACCTTTAGTCAATGCCATCAGGACTGACTCGGCTCTGATTGGAGGTACTGAACCTTTTCCTCCTATTTCACTGTACTAGAACAGGAACCTGTCTCACTTTGTCTCGTTAGGATCTTTGGTTTTTTGATCCACTTTTGATAATCATTGTCAAATGAATCACACTGATTTCATCTGTCAGATATCAATATCTGACGTATTTGTTTGGTGCATTAACAAAAAAAAAAAAAAAAAAAAAAAAAGACAAAGATAAAGTTTAAAGGTTACACGTCACCTTTGGACAGATGTTTAGCTCTAAGAACAAGTAAAGTGATGTGCCAGGCAAGAGTCCATTTGAAAACTAATTTAAAACTTTGTTGCTCTGCCAGCACAGATTGATTCAAAGCGAAGACTGAAAAGGTTCAATCTATAATCGTGTAGATAGAAAGGTGAGACCCAGAGAAAAGTCATTTAAAACTGTCCATTAAACTGGCCTGACTCTGTCTCAATGCACAAAGGGCAGCTCACCTAATTAAAACCTATGCAGGAATGATTTGCTGATGGGAAAACTTTTTTGCTGTTATCTTAAAAAAATCACAGTCTCTTTATAAAGTAATGTGGTATTAAATTGATTTCAGATGTATTTTGGAATTCCAATTAAATGAAACCTGGTTTCATATTCCCAAATGTGCTCAACAGAGCAGAAGAGCCCGGTAGAATCAAAAGATTTAAAATGGTGTACTTGAGTTAGATTAGCAAGATAATCGAACATTAGGAATTAAATGTCAGGACAATAAGAGATTATCTGATATCTCAGCCTTTTACATTTTGAAATGTCCTATACCTTGCAGGTGTCATAGCAGTGGTGATCTTTGTGATTGTGACCGGCCTGGCGATAACTGCCAGATTCCTCTACCGGAGAAAAGAGACGTATCGAAACCAGGAAGTAAAGGGAGTCAAACAAGGACAGCCCAGATTTCCCTTTCAACAATCAGACTGACTCCCAGAATGTCTCCACTGAAAACCCAAAGGAGTATTTCATTTAACTGGAGGCCTGATGACCTGATGAACTGGTGGTTGCAGACAGGGGAGTCCTGCCACGCCTCAGGACTCAGAGCCGCTCAGAGACTTCGTTGGCAGAGATGGCTCCACAGCATGTCGAGGCAAAAAAGAACAATTCACACAGTGTTGTCTTTCTGTTGCTTTATTGTAAATTTTGAATATACTGATACAAAACAGGCAACAGTGTTGGACTTATGAGGTGTTGATATCCTTGTTTCAACTGTAAGTATTAAAATGTAAATGTTGAATTAATGTCTTTGTAACAATCTCTGGCTAATGTCACTTTGACATATTGATATGTTGGAAATAATGAAGGTATCAGTATTTTCTATGGTGTATGGTTAGGAAGCTGAGCCCTCTTGTGGTCAGCTTTTCCCTGGACTGAGATGGCTGCTTGTATGTAGAGATGGGGGAGAACTTGAAAGTGGCAGGATGTTGTTTTATATGAGGTTCCATCATCATGTCTTTCACTGTAATCAAACTTTTTACAAGGTCACAAACTAACTAACCCTCCAAGGATGTCTTACAATGTTTTGAACCTCCAGCAATTTTGTTCTTTCTACCATCACTCCCACTTAATTGCAGTTGTAATCCCTCCCTTTGAAGGTTTAACCTTTTACATTGTAAGATCTTTGGGGGGAAAATAACCGGTGACTATTAAGTAAAAAATTCTCCCACCAGATTACAAAATTATTGCAAATTTATGCACGCAAATTTAGTCATGGATCTCTTAAAGTTGTAATCCTTAAAGCAACTATAATCAGTATTTTATGCAATAATGTATCAAGTGACAGTGAAAACAACCTAACAATATGAAAGGATTAACCTACCAAGAATTATCCCCCAAATTTGCAGTTCTCCTCGGCCATATGGAGCTTTATAATGAATTTCAGTTTTCGTTGTTTTGATGTCAGGCCCAAACTTGACTTTTTGGGTTCATTCATATAGAAGCTGTTTTTAGCAAAAAACAATAAAAAATCAAAAATCTCCAAAACCCCACTATACAACACCTTTTTCAGTACTGAACAGCAGAAAGACACATTTAGAGACTAGCTTGTGAAGATAGCAGAGCATTTTCCAGCTAAAGAGACAGATATTTTCCTGAGGAGCTGATAGAGACCAAAAAACAGAACTAAAGAGGAGAATGAATATTGGACTGAAACTCAACTGCCTGAATGATTACACTATTGCTCCAGAACAGCTGGTTGTGTAAATAAGCAACTGCTTGCTTACTAGGTCGTTTCAACTTTAAATTAGTTATTAATGATAGGTTTGTGTTGTTTACAGCTTGTTTCTGCTGCCCCCATGTGGCCAAAAAAATCAGTTACTGCACGTTTAAGATTTCAGTGCTCATTGATTTGGTAGCATGCATGGTTGAGGGCTGTTTGTTGCCTTGAGCAGGTACTTTGTCAGAAATACAACAGAGCACCTGATGTATCTGTTTTCAGTGCAGCCAAACAAACACATTGTAGGGAAGCGTGCGAAGGAAATCTAGCACGGAAATGGCGGACTCAACCACTAACAATGAAAACCATTGTGTGTCAACATGCTAAAGGCTATCGCTGAAAAAAACGGCCTACAATAATAGTATCAGAAATAAAAAATTTGATATAATGAAAATCTTAAGGAATACAGAAATATGGCAGAATATCAGTAAGAAAGCTGTAACATCATTAACTATAACCTGTACCCCAAACACACATCACCACAAAAGCTTTCAGTAAAACTGCACAAACATTCAAAGCTATGAAAGTTTCACCTAAGGCATGTCAAAGTGGCCTCTCTTTTATAATGTAGTCTGGGGATGCTTTTGAAACAAAGAAGTCAAGCCACATCTCCCACAGAAACTACCATCAGGGTGTAACTTCTTCCCCTGGCCATGGTTCAAACAATCCAAACAACTTTGTTCTGTTACAACTAAGCTCCTGGTCTATAGTCTGGATTCATTTATAAGAACGTTAGTATGTGAATGACTGTGTGAAGGTTTGTTGCAGTGACGGTTTGAGATATCTGAGGCATAATCAGGGTAGTGGTAGACTGACATGATTAGTAATGCTTTCCCCCTTCTTTCTTTTCTAAACATGGTGGCATTGGCAAGAGGCCAAATCACATACATGATCATTTCAAGACTTTTGTGTGGTTCTCCCAAATGCCTTTACATCCATTTCACTTTTCTTTTTCTTATACCCCGACTTAAAAGTTTCCTAGTCCCTGGTGTATGCCGCCTGCTGGGAGCTTCCTCTCCCAGCTCTCTAAATGTCTCTGAAGAGTAAAGCTTTTAACACTGACAGCAGCATAGACTCTATTACACTGTGGCTGTCTGTCACCTCCTTCACTGCACGCAGAGACAGTTAATGTGTTTTTGAAATGCTAATCTGCTTCGGTCTGACAGGTGGATTGTGTGTGACTCCGCTGAAAGCAGAGAGATGATCAGAGTGAGACGGAGAGATAATCCAAGAGACATTGTCGAGCAGACATGAATATAATGAAAACAGCCTGTTATTAACACTTGAAAATGAAGCAAATCCCCCCATGTGTTAATTCAACCCATGTGTAAAGAGTGCTGCTGATAGAGGGAGGTTGAGAAGCAGAAAGAGGATCGACAGCAGCTGTTTTTCAAACACACACCACCGTCTCTCCGCAGGACCAAAGCGCAGATGGGATTTTAATGACAAAAGTTGCGAAAACTTCAAAGTATGTCTTTAAACTGTGTGTATTTTTGACTTTTTACCCAGCCACAATAAGTGAGCTGCTGATGGCAGCCATTGCGGTTCTGTCACTCCTGTTGACAAGTGCTTGCCAGTGCTGCGCATCTCTGCTAGATCCATTCTGCAGCAGCCACTTAGTGAGGACTAAAACTGATGAATAACCACTAACCTACACAGACACCAGTGCAGCTGGGTCAGCAAATGTTGATGAAGGGTTAAAGGGTTGCTTGATACAGAAGTGAAGAAAAGTAAAGCAAGTATTTTTTTTGTTTTAAAGTTGAGTCATATCCCATTTAAAAAAGAAAAAAAGTGGAAATTTTCAGGCTCAGTCTAGTGTTCTGTCCAACCATTATGAGTATACAGTAAAACAGTGAAAACTACTGCATTGGACCTGCATCTGTACACCCAAAATCATTTTTTGACATCAAATTTTTTTACCAATAACATATTGCTGGTAGTGGTTTGGTTCTGTTTCTGGCAAGGTTTGTAGTGAAGCTGAATGGTTCTCAGTATAACTATAATAATGTAATGGTACTTAGTATTGGTGGTTGGTGAATAAAAGTGATGTCAGTGAGTTTGAGTGACATGCCAAAAAAAAGAAAGAAAAAAATCCAGATTTTAACCATATTTCTGGTTGTTTGGCTAGAGACAAAAATCCTGTTTGATGAAAATAAAATGTTTTGTTTTTTCAGAGACTAAGTGTGATTTTAATTTCATATGGTGGATTTTAATCTCAAGCATACATTTAAAAGGTCCAATGTGTAGGATTTACTCGCATCTAGCGAGGTTGCAGAAATTAAACTTCTCCCACGTGCCAAGCGTATGGTGGCCAATGCCAAAATGGAAGTGACCCTGTGTTTCATTCTGGGCTATGGTAGAACAACATGGCGGACTCCGTTGAAGAAGACCCACTCAATATAGATAAAATCGTCTCAATCTAAGGAAACAAAAACACAAGGATTATTATTTTAGGGTGATAGTAAACTAGTGAGAACATAATTATGAATATTATTTACTATTTCTGCCAAGAGATGCCTCTAAATCCCACACACCAGACCTTTAAGATAAATATATAATTGAAGAGAAAACCTACTCCATGTAGTCACACTTTTACAACAACACCAAAACTCAGCCCGCTCTCACCAAAACAAAAAACGGCAGAGCAAGCAGCTCGGCAGCATCCATTCATGCATTTATGGTAAGGGGTGAAGACATTATTACAGGAGCAGAGGAGAAAGCAACATATATCAGAGATGCCCCTGAAGGGTGGGTAGGTTGGGAGGTGGATGTATCAAAGAAACACAGCACTTTCACCCAAGAGACTAGTGTTTGCATTATGAAGTCAATGTTGATTTCTTTTAATAACAACATAGCCCAGTATGCTAGTATGTATAGCATGCTATGCTAGAGACATTTGTGATGTGTGGTATGTGATGTACAGTCATGGAAAAAATTATTAGACCACCCTTGTTGTCTTCAATTTCTTGTTCATTCTAATATCTGGTACCACTAAACGTATAATACAATGAACACAACAAAAAATGCAGCTGGTCACATAATACTTTATGTCCTATTTGACATTCTTAAGCTTAATTGATTCCCAGGGTATATAAGAGGCCATTTCATGTCACAAGCAGCACTACACATGCAAAGGCCTAGAGTGGTTTCCTGCTTACATTCAAGCCGTAGCACAACTCAGAAGTTGTCAGCTCTCACATAATGCCTAAAACAAAAGAATTATGTGAAGCCACAAAGGCAGCCATCTTGGCACTGCTGGAAATTGGCATGAGTGAGAGACAGGTAGCGAAAAAACTGAAGATCTCCAAGACAGCCGTTCATTACAACAAAAAAAAACAAGCTGAACATGGCACTACCAAATTGCTACCTGGCCGTGGCAGGAAACGTCTTTCTACCCCACGAGATGACCGTGCACTCATCCGTTCCTGTGTCAGGAATCGTCGTCAGACCTCCAGGGACCTTAAAAATGAGTGGGCACTGTCGAGAAATGTGATTTGTTCGGCAAGGACAGTTCGAAACCGACTTGTTGAAGCTGGTTTGAAGTCACACAGAGCACGCAAGAAGCCCTTCATCAATGAAAGGCAGAGGAAGGCCCGGTTACTCTTTGCTCGAGACCACAAGGATTGGACTGTTGATGATTGGGCTAAGGTTCTCTTCAGTGATGAATCCAATTTTGAATTGATGCCCACTCCAGCCAACTTACTGGTTAGGAGGAAGCCTGGAGAAGCTTACAACCCAGACTGTCTTGCCCCTACAGTAAAACATGGGGGTGGATCAGTCATGATCTGGGGTTGTTTCAGTCTGAGTGGAACAGGGCAAATGCAATTGTGTGAAGGCCGAATGAACCAGGTCATGTACAGGACTACCCTTGAAAACAGTCTTCTTTCATCAGCTGGAAAACTCTTTCCTGCCTCGAATGACTGGATTTTCCAACAAGACAATGCCCCTTGCCACACGGCAAGGTCAGTTAAAGCCTGGATGGAGAACCACAACATTCGCACCATGCCTTGGCCTGCTCAATCACCAGATCTTAATCCAATTGAAAACCTGTGGAAAATCATCAAACTCAAAATGGAGAACCACAAGCCCAAAAACAAAGAAAATTTGTTTGAATTTGTCCAACAGGAATGGGCTGCTGTGACAGCAGAACAATGTCAGAAGCTGGTGGAGAGCATGCCAAGACGCATGGCTGCAGTCATCAAAAACAATGGTTATGCAATCAAGTATTAACTCTTGTGTGTATCATGTGTTTAAAGCAAACAGAAAAGAAAACATGGAATGCTTAAAAGTAGTGTTTTTGGTGGTACAATGCCATAGCTATTGATGTAAGAATTTAAGTAATTTTGGTTATTATCAAGAAAACCATGGAAAATGAATAGTTCTTAGTTCTTAAATTAAACTCTCATGAGCTATTTTTGTTGTTATCATTATAATTGTCCAAACAAATGTACCTTTAGTTGAGCCAGGCATTAAAATTAACAAGAAATTGAAGAAAACAAGGGTGGTCTAATAATTTTTTCCATGACTGTATGTCATGTCGCATACATCAGGTTAGTGACACGACTTATTATTTGATGGCAAACCATGATGTTTATCCTAAATCTAACCACATAACCACCTTTTATTGCCTAAATTTAACCAGGTTGTTGCATAGTAGAGCATGTACTGTGCTGCAGAAACCTGACTGATATGGTTACATTATTGCAGTTTCCTTGATGAGTACAATCCTCATTGTTTGGTAATTTAATTTAAGATTTAAAACAGTTCTTTTGTTTCTGCACACAGTTGGCACACAGCAATTATTTACCCCTCAGCTGAGTTTATTTGACTTGCACTTGTCTTTATTGCTGCTCCCTGTTTGTTCAGTGTGGGCACCGCATTTCTGTTGGCTGCTAATGTGTCTTCCCGCAGAACACAGCTTAGGGAAATATGTGAAGCATCCAGGAGCAGAGGATGTCAAAGTGATTCTCTGTGAAGAGCCACTTAGCCTCTCTGCCTGTTTAAACACTCAAGACGCCCGGGATGATTCAGCTGCCTCAGATCAGTGATATCTGCTCGATTCATTTAAATCTCCTCTTAATGGTTGTTATCAGAGACGAGATGAAAAGCTGATAACTGAGTTTCCCTCCATTCTTTGATATCACTGATGATGCCAAACATTATAAGGATCAACGAACCCACTGCACAAGAATGTAATGCGATAGATATTCTCTCATCTGCTGGTAGTGCAATGTACTGTTAATGCATTTGACTGGGATGAATAATACCACTTGGATCCATCTCTTTAACTCTGCTGCCAGACGATAAGCTGATCAAAGGATCCTGATCCAACTATTTTAAATATCAACATTAACCATGAGTGGACCAAGCCACCACCCTGGAAGGATCACGAAGGTTTGATCATCAGCCAGTGACATGTGTCCACATGTTGTAAATCTGCATCCTAAATATGACAAAGTCAGCTTAATCATGCATGCACTGTTGTTCAACAACTGCAAACATACTTATTACAGGGAGAGCTGACTTGTCAAGTTAAGCCTCCACCATTCCACCATTTGTGCTCCTGTAGTGTTATTTCATCCTTCATGGAACAACATGGAGAACTTGCCAGCCTGAATTCAGTGTCAGTTGACTCCAATTGTGACATCTTTCAACCCTGTTGTAAGACAAGAGCGTCAATATCAAAAGCCCGGTTACACTCAATGGCAAATATGTCTATGTCCCATGCCAGTGTTTTTAAAATTCTTACACTCAATATGTGTACATGGCAACTATGGTACTGCACAAGAATGACACCATATAAATGTTAGAGAATGATTTTGGTTACATGTCAGAAAAAGTCACAAATGATTGCAGGTCTGTGACAGAACCTTCAGTCTCCTACACAAAAGTGTGAGGAGCTTGTTCACAGTACTCGTGCTTTCTGCTTCACCACATATAGGCAAACAAATTCCAAAATTGGCATTCAATTAGACATTGGATGTGAATCATATGGTGCAGAGTCGTCCATTGTGGACATTACTGCTTGGGATACTGGTCTTAACGTCTTCACATGTGTAAAAGTATTAGGCCTGCACAATTTATCGAAATATCAAAATGTGCTATAACATAATGAAGCATTGTGGTGCTTTTGGTACAGATCAACCACAAATCACATCATCATCATTTTCAGATGTGAAGGTATGTCAACTTTAGCATCCATTGTACCATCAAGGAATTTGATGGTACAATGGTTTGAGGTGTTGTAAATTTGTTATAGCCACATATCAAGCTGAGAGACCTGAGTGTTTGATACTCTCAAGTTCACTGAAAAAGCCAACATAGGCCCCAACTGATTTCCTCAATTATTACTTCTTTAAGAGCAGCTCTAACTTTAACTTGCCAATAATGCAATGCAATAAACAGCTGTGTGGATTCTTAGTGGTAATGAGGCAGACAAAAGACCTGATGTCCTTCCTCTGCCTTTGTTTTCTGTCTATATGTATTTCCCTTCATGTAATCCTGATCTCTTCCTCTGCTCTCCAGATAATCCAGATGTTGTTCAGCTGGGAGGAAGCCAATAACCTCATCAGCAACTCCTCACAGAGGAACCCAGAGGACTTGATTGACACCTGCTTACTCGTCGCTGTACATTCACAGGTTTCATTTATGAGGCTTCGAAATATAAAATGAAGGTCATTTTTTAAGATTTAGATCTCCTGTTATTTTTATTCATTTAAAGAAAAGTCAATGTATTACATGAATATAGCAGAATAACTCGGCCAGTGACACTGAAGTGATTTTAAATAGCCAACATTTACCACTGGTGCCGTAATAATTCAGATGAATAATATGCGGTATCACACATTTCCCATTTAAAAGTAATTTAAAGATTAAAATCAACTTTCTAGAATATATTTGAAGGGAAATGAACAGAAAAAAAATGATTAATTCAAGCACAGCCAGAGCTTGTTGAAATATGGCTTATGATCATGTGAAAAAGGTTTCATCTTCTTTATATTCAAGTGCTAATATCATTATCTTCACTTTACAATCCAACTACAGTGAGTTCTCCTTACACAGAGCTTCGGCATACTTCTTTGTGAGACTCACTATCCTCTGATTCTGCTATTGCTTTGAGATTATTCCGTTTTGCTGCATTTCCACATCATATAAACAGGGCTGATATGTAAGCAGTAACAAAAGATGTCAGATGTTGAGTGCGCTTAAAGTGAGAATGAGGCACTGAAAAGAAGCTGAGGCTCCAAAGGGTTCACGAATAAAAACATCCAATCTATTTCTCTACATCTATCACAAGAACTACCCATTACCATTTCAGGATAATTGCTGCAGTCACACATTTGTCATAATATTGTTTCTGATCAGGTTGGGAGACCGCATGCATCTAATGGTCCACTCTAGAATAATAATTGAATCTACTTCAAAGTCGAGACAGGAGTCAAGCTTGATAAATAAGCTCTCTTTTAAAAAATTCAATTATTAAAACATGCAGTGAAGGACTGATTTAGCTTCAGACATAATCTGTTGTCCTGCATGCTGTCATTGTTTGTGTTATTATCTGTGACGAATACTGAGGTTTGCAAACCAGTTTCATGAACTCACTGACTCTAAATGACACCCAGTCCTCCGCTGTCACATCAGGCTGGATCTATTTCAGTCATCCAGAAGGTTAAGGTGACATTTACCAAAGCCTTAAGACTTCTCTAGGCCGACTGCTCCTTGTGTAGGCATCAAACAACACAGGCTACCACCGCCTATCAAGATTATTAGAGATGAGCTAGCAGGATGTACACTGCATGTACAAAATACCAGAGACATTTGCTCGTTTTATGACATAAAGATAAGATGAATCTGAGTAAAAGCCATTTCCTCATATTGATTTCTCTTATCGAATCCAAATGCACCACAAAAAGAGGAGATAAACAGAACCCGCCCTGGAGAGTTTGGGGCTTTGAGATGATTGATATGTGGATGCAACTTCATATCTGGAAGTTCAACTATATTTTGTAAAGTCAGTGTATGCTAGTGGAGTGATAAGTTTTCTTTTTCTAAAAAAAGAGTGTGAATGTTCTGCCCTCAAGATGTTTGTCAGTGTACAGCTATATATCATCATCTAAAATACACTCAAAAAAAAACAAGAGTTGGACCAAATCCATTGCAAAATTAATGAGTAAAGAAAACAAAACATTCTCACTCCGACCTCATCACATGCTTGGTCATGGACTTTTCACGTCCATATACAACATACAAGGTACCCTGGGTGCATTGGTTGTGGAAGTTCTGGGACACCGTGTCAACTTTGCCTATTACATGCATTGTCCTCTCAAAAGATACACTTCTGTTTTAACAGAAAATTTAACATTCACATACAGTCTCTTTTAAAATAAAAGCTGCAAATTAATGTTAATTAATTAATTCATGTTTTTTTTCCTTAAACAACAACGCAACGCATGACAGAAGGCACCGTCCCCTGATTAAAGTTTTTAGGAGTCCTGTTAGTTATTGAGGAACTATGTCAGTAATGTTTGCAACTGGCACTAGCCTCCAATGAAACCAGCTGTTTGAGGTGTAAGTCAACCTGAGTTTATGCCACTAAAAACTAAAATCTGGTTAGTGTTAGAAAAGTCTTGATGAGGAAACCAGTTTTGATTGTAAGAGGTAGAATTATGGTCTTGTGTATCAAGGTAACATGCAGAGACATGCAAGGTTATAACAAATTAAATTCACTTCTGCCTTTGCTACTTGGATAGGACAGTAATTAGGCTTCTCTACAGACTGCAATACAGTGTTAACACCTGGATAGGGGCTGGTTGAAGTGCTTCATCAAAAAAATGCCTTTTCACCTGGAGACTTCAACTTGCCTGTTTTGAATTTGACTGTTGTATTATGGTTGTTGATGGAGATGGGGACACTGGTGACATAAAGGAGGACTGACTCATCACACAGCAGTAGAGTAACAGTGGACTCTCTGCTCTAACTTGAAGCCCTCCATGTTTTGTAATTTTGTTTTTTATTTATTTAACCTTTATTTAACCAGGCAAGTCATTAAGAACAAATTCTTATTTACAATGGCGACCTGGCAAAAGGCAAGAGCCTCTTGAGGAGAAGAGGACAGGGATTAGAGGGGTATCAAAAGAAAAAAGAAACAGCAACACATACAACGTGCACCACATAAGGGACAAACAGCATTAAGTGGCTAACAGAGAGCAGCATCACGCAGCACAGCAAAACAAAAATAGTGCACACATACAGCAGAACGGATAATGTAACATCAGCAAAAAACAAAACAAGCAATGCAACAAACAACAACAAACAGACAACAAATAGCAAGACAGACTGGCAGAGCAATAACAATAGCAGCAGGAACAAGAAGCATACAATGAGCAAACAGAAGGCAGCCAGACAGAAGTTTCAGAAAGAAATACTACTGGGTCAAGAGCAGCTGCATGTTTCAGTGAGAATGTCCAAAATTGTGCCCTTGAAAATTGACTTGGGAATGAAGTTTTCCAGCTTTAGCATTTTTTGCAGGTCGTTCCAGTCCTTGGCTGCAGCAGCCTGGAAAGATGACTGTCCAAGTACACTATTTGTTTTGGGGATTTTCAACAGAATATGGTGAGCAGATCGAGTGTCATAGGCAGCAGATGTGGTTTGCAACAACCGACACAAATAAGGAGGAGACAGACCAAGGAGAGTTTTATATATAAGCATAAACCAGTGAATATTATGCCGGGTGTGTAGGGATGGCCAGCTTACAGAGGAGTAAAGAGTGCAGTGATGTGTTTTAAATGGTGCATTTGTAGCTAACCGGATAGCAGAGTGATAGAGGACATCTAGTTTCTGGAGCAAGCTCTTGCAAGCTGACCTGAAAATGACATCACCATAATCTAACATGGGGAGGATAGTCATTTGAACAAGAGTTAACTTTGCAAAGGCAGTGAAAGTAGAACGCATTCTGTATAAAATACCTAACTTAGATTTGACCCTAGACTGTAACTTGCTAATGTGGTGTGAGAAAGACAAAGTGCTGTCAAGCCAGATACCCAGGTATTTATATTCAGTGACTTGGTGTAGAACAGTTCCGTCAAGAGTAGTAATATTTAGTGGTGGAAGGGGCATCAAACCCTTCCTACGAACCACGTGACCTTAGTCTTAGTGGTGTTCAGCAGGAGGTTTAAAGAAGAGAAAGCCTGTTGGACCCTATAAAAGCTATTCTGAAGTGATGCTAGTACTGCATCGGGGGAAGGACCAGCTGTGTAAAGAACCGTATCATCAGCATAAAGATGGATTGATGAGTCTCCAGCAAGGCAAACAATATCATTTATAAATAGAAAATAGTGTAGGGCCTAGGATGGAGCCCTTTGTAACTGGAAGGGACTGCGAAAGGAGATGTTCTAACTTTACACATTGTACCCTATCATGAGGTAGTCAGAAAACCATGCCAGTGAATGAGAAGAGACCCCGATGTTAGCCAACCTATGAACAAGGATAGAATGATCAACAGTGTCAAAGGCCTTCGCTAAATCAGTAAAGATTGCTGCACAAAATTGTTTAGAGTCCAAGGTGGCTATAGCATCATTAAGGACCTTGAGTGTTGCAATAATACAACCATAACCAGATCGAAAACCAGACTGAACATCAGACAAAATATTATGAACACCCAAATAATCCTTAAGTTGCTAGTTTACAATTTTTTCAAACACTTTTGATATGCGAGACAGTATAGAGATGGGCCTATAACTGTTTGGTTCAGCCTGATCACCTCCCTTAAAAAGGGGATGCACTACAGCTGCCTTCCATACACGTGCGATTTCTGATGTGTGGAGGGACAGATTAAAAATATCTGCAATAGGATCTGCAATGACAGGAGCCGCAAGCTTAAAAAAATAAGGATCCAAATCATCAGACCCTGCTGGTTTTCTTGAGTCCAACCTAAGCAGCTCATCCAGGACTGTAGGGTGAGGCTATGTGAGGGGATGAAAGGCCTCGAGGGGGTAGAATGAGAGGCTACAGGTGGATTTGGGGGAGAAGTCACACTAGAGGAGTTAGCAGCTGCATAAATATAACTAGACTTTATAAAACGTTGGTTAAAAATGTCGTCCATACGTTCTTTGTCTGAAACTATGTTATCACCCACTTTGAGTGACAAGGGCAGATGGGTTGATGGATTATTTTCAAGATCTCTCACTGTTTTCCAAAAGCTCTTTGGATCAGAGCCACAAAGTTTAAATTGTTCTTTAAAGTAACCAACTTTGGCCTTTCGAACAGCTTGTGTAGCCTTGTTCCTAATTTGCCTAAATACCAGCCAGTCTGCGGGGGGATCTAGATCGCCGGGCCTTATGCCAGGCAATGTTTTTCTGTTGCAGGAGCTCTACAAGTTCAAGGACAAACCAGGGACTGAGTCGATTTTTTATTCTCATTTTCTTGACAGGGGCATGCTTGTTTACTATAGCACTAAACAAGTCACAAAACAAATTCCATGCATCATTTACTGAGGGGATAAGGCTGACTCTAAACCATTCAACCCATCATGCAAGAAGGCTTGAGTGTTAAGTTTTTTAGGATTCATTTATAACTGATCCGAACATGCTGCTTAATAGAAGAGCTTGTTCGGACACAAGCAATAAAGCAGTGGTCACTCATATCATTGCGAAAAACACCAGAATGGTAAATGTGGGGGGAATTTGTTAAAATAACATCAATTAGTGTGGCCTTTTTGGGGTCATACCTAGTCGGAAGAGATATGATTTGATGAAGATTTAGGGAATCAAATTGCTGTAGCACTTTGTCAGGTGGTTAAATCATGTCCCAGTTCACCTAATAAGACAAACTCTGATCTGGTAAAAGGAACTAGGGCATTGCTTAAGGCCATTAGGGTACATGCTGGTGCAGATGGGGGGCGATAACAACAAGCAACTGAAAGACAATAGCTATTGGAAAGTTTAATGTTCAGAACTAATAAATCAAACTGTTTTGGAATAGATTATGCCAGGGCAACAGAACACTGCAGATTTTCTTTGGTAAAAATTGCCATGATGCTCTGCTGGAGGAAAAAGATCTCTCCTCTCATAGCAGGCTGCTGGTAATTATCCCACCCACCCACAGTTTATAATCTGAGCGGCTGTGGAGATGTTTTTCACTGCAGAATTTGAATTCAATCAGATGAGTAATTGGATGGCTGCTAATTATCAGGCGGGAGTAAGTCCACTCTCAACATTTACTTTACTTTTCTGTTATCTAACAAATGAACATACACTACATTTCATTCATGTGTGGGCTTGTTATACAGAACATCTGCAAGATTTGGTATCTGCATTGACTGAACAGCTCATTAAAATCTATTAACACTGAGAAATGTGACCTCTTTGACCCTGGAAAAATAGTCAAGTACTAATACTTGTGAAAGTGGTCACAGGTAATGCTCAAGTGTTAAAGGGTTAGGTATTAAAATCAAAAGGTGGCTTGTTACAGTTTTTAGGGAAAATGGGACTGTTTTCACTTTGCGAAAAAAATCAAGAGCATCAGTTTGAGTTGAGAAGTGGAGGGATCATAAGAGCTATGTGTTGCCCCAAGGGAATTTTGAGTGTCAAACACTTTCTGTATTCTTGTGAATTTTTACGTGTCAGTTAATGATGGAAGGGTCTTTATTTATGTTAATCCAAACACAAAATTCAGGTGACAGAAAATTATGTGTTTCCTTAATTGTTTATTCTACTTAGATCAACTTTTTCCCCAATCACTGTTAACTCTGTTGAGTCAGCAAACATGTAAGCATGATTTACTATTCTGACCTCTTTTGTCTGGGGGAAATAACGTCTTTAAATGTGCATGCCCCTACTATTCATTTTAATGACACAATAATTTACAATCCCTTGATTTTAATAGCTCATATCATGTGCAGAGAAAGAATGGAGAACTTGGACAAGAAACTGTGTCAAGAAGTTTAGTGACTGATCAGCATCAGTATCTAAACCCTGACAACCCAGAGTTGAGACCAGGAATCAGAGTCACAGTCTTAAATGCTTCTGAGCTTGTAGTGCAGTTACTCACCCATGTTGTTATATAAATGGTGTCTGTCCCCTAACCATGTAAATTATTTAAATCTAAAGGGGTTTTTTTTGTTTTGTTTTTTTAAAAAGGAGTTGTACATAAAAACCTGACAAAAATTAACACCTCATCTGTGACAGAAAGACAAAACAGGAGAATTAAATGTGAACTGTTAAATATCAGGTCTCTGTCATCTAAAGCAGTGTTAATAAACAAATTAATATCAGAAAATCATATATTTAATTATTTATTCATTTTTGCACACATAACAGATTTAAAAGAAAACCAAATTAAAGGATAAGTATAAATGTGTCAGAAGAGGTGAAGAAGCCAGCAGGCTTATACGAGGGACCTCACTTTTCTCAAAAGTAACCAACAATTTACAATACAAAAAAGAAAAGAAAAAGAAAAGAAAGGAAAAAGATAAGAAAAGAGAACAGACTACACAAAAAAATGACAATTAAAACATCAAAAGGCAAAAATTTACACATATTTAATTGAAAAACCATTTGAGATCACAAAAACCCAATAGAACTGACAAAAAAGGGCATATAAAACATACATAAATGCAATGTAGTTAGGCATACACAATTAAACTTCATGAATTAGGTGAAATGACAATTTCCTTTAAAATAATTTTTAAAGATGAGCTCATAACAATGTCTTTTAGCATTCTATTTTTGCACACCATGATATCTGAGGGAAAACTGTCTGTGTTTAGTTTTACAAAAAGGAAGATGAAGATAATCAACCTGTCTAGTTGTATAAGAATGAAATTGGGAATTTAACATGAACATTTTTTTTAAAAGAAGATGGTAAAGTACAGGGTGAAAACATGTATTTATATATAAAAATACATATCTGATGAATATTGATGTTGTACAGAGACAGGATACTTTTTTTGAAGAGAGGGGCAGAGAGATCTGTTGTGTTAGAAAAAGTTGCCAACCATACAAAATGCTTCTGCAGCAAGTTTATGAAGGTTGGAGGGGTAAGTGTTCGCCCAAACATTATTACAATAAGTTAAATAACGATAAATCATGGTATAATATAAGGTCAGTAAATAAGAAGTTTGCTGATGATCCCAAGTGACTTCACAATTTTTGTAAGAATAAAATTAATGTTTTTTTCAAATTCAAACTCTCATCCAGTTGGATCCCCAAGAACTGAATGTAAGAGACTTGAGAAATTTTATTTCCCTCTATTGAAACTCCAGCATGATCCCTCTGATATTTCTTACCTCTACCTACAAAGATTATAAAATTGGACTTTTTGACATTTAATGAGAGCTTATTATTTAAACCATCTTGCAACTCTCACCAGTTCTTTATTTGTATTATTAATTAGGGTGTGTAGGTCACTGTGTGATAAAATCATGTTCGTATCATCAGCAAACAAAATAGGTAGTGAAGCTTTACAAGCCGATGAAAAGTCATTAATGTAAATAAAGAATTACAAAGGTTCTAATACAGATACTTGTGGTAATCCACATCTTATATTAACAGTGGTAGATGCACAAGCATTCATTACTACATACTGCTCTCTTTCACCCATGTAACTAATTAGCCACTTCAGTGTATCACCTTGAAAACCATAATATTCTAATATTTGCAAACAAAATATGATTAACATTATCAAATGGTTTGGATAAGTCTAAAAAATATCTAGACAATACTTGTTAATATCAGTAGCTGCCTGTACGTAAAAGTACCATATAAGTAGAATTGTGCTTTCTAAATCCATATTGATGTTTGTACCAGAGGCAAATGTTTTAACAACATTAAAACATATTTTAATACTCTACTGTAAATTAACTTCAAGGATTTTTGAAAAACAAGGTAAAATGGATATAGGTCAATAGTGAAATTGCTTTGATCACCAGTTTTTAACAATGGTACAGTTTTTGATATTTTAGCTCTTTGGGAACCCCGGTCGGGTGATTTATTCAGCCTCACCGAAACCTGGCTGTGTCACGATGAATATGTTGGTCTAAATGAATCCATTCCTCGAGGCAGCGACCACGGAGAGGAGTTGCTACTTTACAAGAGGTTTATCTGATAGCGCTATAGCAAAATTTCAGTTTCTCTGGATGGCATTGCTCTGGGCTCTAGCACTACCGTAAGAAACCTGAAAAGAAAATTTGATTAAGATTTGTCTTTTAACTCCCATACAAAACAAAATTCAAGGTCTGCATTATTTCATCTGCTTAATAATAATAAATCATAAGTAAAAAATCATCTGCAAAAATCAGGCATATCCTGTCCCAAAAAGATGCAAAAAAAATTGGTCCACGCATTTGTCACCTTTAGGCTGGATTACTGCAATTCCCTATTATCAGGTAGCTCTACTAAGTCTTTAAAAACTCTCCAGCTGTTCCAGAGTGCGGCAGCACGTGTGCTGACAGGAACTAAGAATAGAGATCATATTTCTCCTGTTTTAGCTTCTCTGTACTGGCTCCCTGTAAAATCCAGAATTTAATTTAAAATCCCTCTCCTCATTAACAAAGCTCTAAATGGTCAAGCTCCGTCGTATCTTAGACAGCTTATAGCTTACTCGTGATCTTAAAGTCTCCAGAATTAGAACAGGAACCAGAGCCTTCAGCTATCAGGCTCCTCTCCTGTGGAACCATCTCCCTGTTTTGGTCCAGGAGGAAGACACCGTTTCCACATTTAAGACTAGACTTAAGACTTTCCTTTTTGATAAAGCTTATAGTTAGGGCTGGCTCAGGGCTGGCTTGGACCAGCCCCTAATTAGGCTGACATAGTCCTAGTCTGCTAGGGCACCTCATATGATACACCAAGGCCCTTTTCTCTCCCTTTCTCTCTCTCTCTCAGCCTTTGTGCTCCAGTGTTGCAGGTTCTCTCGTATTGCAGCTACGTCTGGATCGTATGTCGTGGTTGTTCTGTTGGCTGTTGCCTCCTACTAATACTGATATTTTTAGTCATACTTCTACTACTATTATACACATATGATTATTAGTGTCATACACATATGCTAACATATTAATATATACTTACAACATATGCTACCACCATTACTGTTACTATCATTATAATATTATTACCAAAAAAATGTTATTGTAGTTATTGTCATTACTGTTTGCCCTGCATCTCTCTGTCTCTCTCTCTTCATGTATTATTGTGTCATATGGATCACTGTACATTTGTTATGTTGATCTGTACTGTACATACAGTACATACATCTATTGCACATCTGTCTGTCCTGGAAGAGGGATCCCTCCTCAGTTGCTCTTCCTGAGGTTTCTATTTTTTTTTCCCAGTTAAGATTTTTTTGGGGGGAGTTTTTCCTTATCCACTGTGAGGGTCCTAAGGACAGAGGGATGTCGTATGCTGTAAAGCCCTGTGAGGCAAATTGTGATTTGTGATATTGGGCTTAATGAATAAAATTGAATTGCGTGTGTATGATTTGGGTAATTTTGGAGCCAGCATGCTAGAGAGGATTTTGTTGAAGCTTATTTTACTTTTTTTGAGAATGCACATTTGTTTGTTCCTGTTCCATTGCATGTTCTGCAAATAAACCACTCAAAAGCATTTTAATTTTTAAGTCAAGTTTTTGGTTCAAGCTATTTTTCAGAACACCTAGCAAATTATGCTTTTAAATAAGTGATGGGGACAAAATCGGCCATTTCGAGAAGTGGTATGTCCCTGGTGTAAAGGACACCTATGTCATAATCTTGGGTTTTTATTATGTTATCTTGTGGACTCCATTTTGGGGTTCTCTGTTTTATTCTTCCTTGCTTTGTTTTTCATTCATGTTTAATGTATTTCTTGTTTTATTTTGTAAATTGTGCCATGTTTCCTTTGTTCCCTTTGTGTGTTTTCCCGCCTGTTTTCTGTCACACCTGTCTCGTTAGTCCTTCTCTGTTCCCAGAGTCTTTCCTTCACACCTGTTCCTTATTAGTCTTGTTTGCTCCACACTAGTGTTACCAACCACACTCCTGTTGTAAGCCAATCCCCATTTCCCTCCTTTACTCATGTTCACCTACTCCAGCTGTGTCTCGTTTTTGTGATTAGTTTCCTGTGTATATATACCTGTGTGTTTCACTGTGTTCCTTGTCAGTTTGTCTGTGTTCATGGTGTTGTTTTCTGCCTGGTGGCTTGTGTTTTGTCTGCTGCCCCTAATTTAGGTCCTTCCTGAACTAATACTTGAAAACCTATGCAAAAAATGAGTGAGGAAATGCAGGAAACAGATGTGCTGCCTCATGGAAATGTGACTAATATGCTACACAAGCAGTTTATGGAAACAACGGAGTTGCTTCTTTACTGGAGGTGGGAAGTTAACCCATTATACAATGCCCAAACCAGCAGCTTTGTCCTCATCTTCATCAGTCTTTATTAATCTATTTATTAGATTAAGGCACAGCTTAATTAAACTGCAGGTTGAAGTTGGTTGGAACTATGCTGGGAATTATGTAAAGTTTGTATAGATTGTAGTTTTTGGTCACCTCTCCACTGCAGCTGCTTCTCAGATCTTCAGACTACCAGCTTTTGCTGTAGCCAGCGTGGTTTCAAGAGTTCTCTTCTCTCTGGTTCTTAACACTAGCTGATTTGGATATCCAGATTTGTCAGATCAAAAAGTCTGAAATTTGATTTGCACTTCTCACTAAACTATGTGTCCAAGACACTTTTGACAAATGCCGAAAATGTAAGTTTTCCTTTCCACCCTGCTTGCTCTCATTTAATTATTTCACACCTCCATGGCTGATGGCTGTCTCAGATAAGAACACGCAAGAGAGAGAAGACAAAGTAGGACAAGGCAATGCACATTGAGAGATTTATCATGGAACAGATCAAGCTGATATTACGTGGGCAGAGAATATTTATGAGATTGCTCTACAGTCTTACAGCTTTGATCAAAGACCACCTTGACTCTTCCCACCTTTTTACTTCTTAATAGGAGATAACAACAGCCTAATCTCTAATGGAAAAATAACAGTCCCTGGAGAAACCGAGCTAATCTGTGACAGTGAAATAACAGCAGCGAAGGACAACTTTTTAAACATGGCCCCCTGCAGACGACGTGTACTTTTGAAAAGGATTATCTTTGCACTCGCCGCCTTCGCTCTCCAAAACATTTCTAGCTTCTCCTCTGTCTGTGCCTCCACGACGAGGAGTCAGTGTTCGCCCTGATACATATCCGTTATCACGGCTGAGCCGTCTCACAACCTTGCTATCCAATAATAAATTGACTTTCTAAAAATGTTTGTTTCACCTCCTGAACATCTTATCAGGCAGGTGGAGAGCTGTGAGGAAGAGGCTGCAGGCTTCAGACATGGCAGAATCTAGATGACCTCCACTATTAATTACAATCTTGTCTCCATTTTAAAAACCCTACCAGCTTGAAATGTCTCTCACAGACATTGACATTTGGGAGAGTAAAGACAAACTTTGTTGACGCTCAGTTGAGTTTTGGGGGAGGCTCCAAATGAACAGTGTGTGTGGCTCCCCTGCTTTTTTTTTCTTAGTCATTATCTCACAGCTTCGCCATTAAAGGGGTCGTCAACAACTGGACACTCCAATTGTGTCTGCTCAACGATACCCTCCAGCACTAAAAGTCAGTTCTGATTATTGCTGTCAAACAGTGGCGCGCTGCAGCAAAGAGGTGCGGAGGTGTATGTTGTGTCAAGACAAAACTTTGATAAAGTCATTGTTGGTTTTTGTATTAATGGGATTTGATGAAGAATAAACACCCTGTGCTCTCTGTGCCGTGCTGTGGGAAGGTACATTAGTACTAACCATGAGACTTTTTAGAGGGATGAAACTCATCTAAGACTCTTCAATTATATACTTCAAGCTGTTATTTCTCTGCAGATCTTCAAGTTAGTGTCATCGGTATCTTGAGGCATTCACTTGCTTAAGTGTCTCATTTACCCCACTGCTCCCCTCCTATTACATACACCTACATCCTGACATTTACACTGGAGTCCTATTTTGTTGTTACCTTGCACACAGAGACAATAAAGCTATTTTCAGCTCAGCAGGCTCCTTCTTCCCATCCTCCCTGCCTTTCCGTCAGCAGTTTACTTCACCCTCTGACTTTTTCCAGGCTTAGTTTTTCCACCTTGTTTGTTTTTTTTTTTTCGGCTCTTGTCTGCTTTTTCTCATTTTCCACTTTTTTGCTGCATGATTAAATACACACTCAATAGTGATTACTGTGCCTTGCTTGTTTAGTTGAGATAAAACAGACATGGATGGATTACTGAATGGACCTACTGGGCACAGACTCAGTACCCCCCTGCAAAATGTGACTCAAATGAACATGTTCTAATAGGGACTCAGTGACTAAAGACATTCAAAAAGACCTCAAAAAGATGCATAATGACTACAAAGAGATGCAAAAAAACACAACCCGCAAATGCCATGTCTTGCTCTGATGTAAGGGTGGGGTGGGGGCTTTTGTATGTTTTCCCAGGGGCCCTTTGTCAATCTGCCCATGAACACGGGGAGACTATGCACTATGAATTGGTTATTTAGCAAACAAATACTTTTGGCAGTCGCAGGTGGTGTAATATTGTGATGAATCAACAGCTTAATAAAATTTTATTCCGTGCTGTATGTATTTTGGTGGCAGTTAAGACATTTTTTTTTTTTTTTATTAGGCTACTGTCAGTCTGAGTACAAATCTA
The DNA here is from genome assembly GCA_026686955.1 of Epinephelus cyanopodus. Classification (NCBI taxonomy): domain Eukaryota; kingdom Metazoa; phylum Chordata; class Actinopteri; order Perciformes; family Serranidae; genus Epinephelus; species Epinephelus cyanopodus. The sequence goes on along the minus strand of CM048926.1, from coordinate 34,260,997 downwards.
GTCCACTTTACTGATCTTTCTCCTGCTGTGACTGTGGAATACATAGTACTTTTTTTTTTTTTTTTGGTACTGATTGTGTGGACAATTGAGCATCCCAGACTGCAACAAAAACATTTCTGGCAACAACTTCAACAGAATCTCTTTTTTTTTTTTTTTTCTCTCTCTCTCTCTCTCTCCCCTTTTTAATCCTGTAAAATGCTGTTGCAACAATTTTCAATTAATAAGTGTCATTGCTTGGACAGAAAAATAATTCAGCAAAGTTGCTTCCTGTCACATTTGAGAAACAAAGTTAACAGGTGTGGCAGGGTGATGTTAGTTGTTTAGTGCTGATACCATTTTAAACACTTGGCTGTCAGGGGAAAATAATGACAGTTTGGCCACAAACTGAAACTTGTAGCACCTGCTATTCGCCCCAATTTGGTAACCCCTAGAGGAACATTAACTGCTGAAGGAAGGTCAAATTTTGGTGCTGGATTTATTTTATTTATTTATTTTTATTTTTTTTTTGGGAGGAATCATTAGTGCCATCCAGGGAGTGCAGTCTGAGTGGACACAACAACCTCTAAGGAATATCACACAGCATCTCACAATTTATTCATCCAGTTTGGAGGCAAGAGAAATGTCTCCCAAGTAATGAATTAAACATAGCAGCAGGTAAAAATATATTAGTGCTTACTGGGGAAACATGAATAATGTATTTGCAAATGGATCCATTTAAACTGAGATAGGGTTTTCTCCGCTCGTTTGTGTGTTCACACAGAGAGCAGCGTGGCTGAGGTGGTGCTGACAGCTACAGTTTAATTTTCCCACCGGGCAGATTTGGTCCTGTTGAAATGAGGGTTTTGGAAAGCATTCCCATCTCTGCAGGATATATATAGCATGTGTTTTTTTTTTTTTTTTTTTTTTTTTTTAAAAAAACAAAAAAAAGTTGAGGTGACTGAATGTGTTTTCCCAAACATGGTGACAGTATGTGTCACTTGTACTCAGCTGTTGATTCTTAATAACAGAAATCTGACAAAGAGACTGCCATGTCAATATTTGCACAGAGATGCCAGACACAATGAGTGGTGGCAGCATCAGGCAAAAGCTGAGGGGGTTGTGAAAGTCATGGGTGCAATTTAATTTCAGGTAGGTATTTGATACACTCAACCTGAGGCTTTCAGGCAGCATTTCCAATCTTGTGGGCTGTGTATGACAGATGTCCCGAAGCCCTGGGCTGTGGATGGGTACAGGTCCTTGGGGCATTTGCTACCAGGCAATGAGGAAACTATGATTTGGTAAAATGAGCTGAAATATAAATTTATAAGCTATTTTAGTGGCAGTTTCCTTTTCTTAACCTAGCACAGCCCATGCTGCATTTCTCCTCCATAACTTCCTATTGCACCCTCAGCTACAATATATTGGTATTTAATGCAAGTCTATATGTATATAAGGTCCATCATAATGTCCCAGTATTCAGCAGTGCATGAAATCTGTGTGAGGACCCTGAGCATTTCTCAGGGAGGTTAAAGAGGAAAAGTAGTGGTGTGATTTACTCCATATCACCTGAGGTACAACAGGTGTGTAAAATTCTGGTCAGTCAGAGGCTCAAAATGGCGCACTATTGCAGAACACAGGGATGATTTGATTTGTTTCACTGAGGCATCCGCAATTGACCTCAGGTTGGAAAATATTTTACATGAAAAGTAAAAGGTATGAGTAGAATTACAATGCTGCAATTATGGGGAAAAAGATCCTTAATGAAAACAAATGCTTGCTATGTGAAAACCTTCTAATATATGCCACCATCCATTGCAGCATACCTAAAAATTCTGACCGGCCAAGTGTACCCAAAGAGCACTTGCACTTTTTTTTTTAAAAAATATTTCTAGTGCTGTCCACTGCAACCCTTCAACATTGCAGCTCCATGCACATTGCACTTGTGTAATACCCCATTGCTCCCATGGGGTGCTGCCAGCCCACATGAGGCAGATGAGGTGGTACCAGAAAACTTCAGAGGGATGCTGAAGAACCATACTGATAAGCAGGAGTAAGTGCAAAAAAGGAGGTAGTTATGAACAATACATTTACTGAAACAAAAGCAAAAAATGGAACTCTGGAATTTCATCAAACTTGAAGCAAAAAGAGCAAAGCTTATGAAAGCTGCAGCCTCAAAGAGAGCTGCCATCTGGCACATTCGCAACCACATTGTCAACATAAAAATTGGCTGTAAGAACAGCTGGAAAAACCCAAAGACAGTATACTCACAAATTTGTTTAGAAATTCATGTCAATGAGCATTTCTTTTACCAAGATAATCCATCCACCTGGCAGGTGTAACAAATCAAAATGCTAATTACACAGCATGATTACTACACAGGTGTGCTTTGGGATGGTCACACTAAAACGTGCAGCAAATTTCTGTTCAGTGTATGATGAATACACTTTGTAAAACTTTTGCACTTCCCAAAATTGTATCACATTAAATTAAACAAATTTACTCTGATAGCAAAGCAGCATTAGACATTGGCAAACCTTCACAAAAGCATAAAAAAAAATCTCACTGCTGCCAGGATTAATAAGAGGATTAATAAAGACAATATTTGGTGTACACCACTTGAACTAACTTGGAAAACCACTTAATAACTGATTTGGTTTTTGTTTTACACAAATGCATTTTCTATGAACTCATTCTGGCTGTCTTGTAGGTCATGTGACCACATCCAGGTAGCTAATGAGTTAATGTGAAACACCTGTTGCCTGTTACCACCTTTTGTCTTGATTGGTTATTGCTGTTGGTCTCAGCTTTTATTTCGACAGTCTGAGAGCAATGGTCCTTTTGACTGAAAGGATGTTGCTTGTTGTCGCATTTTTTTTTTTATTTATTTTTTTAACACTGTCAGCTTTTGCAAAAAGAGCGAGTTTATTCTTTCCACATCTAAAGAGGCTCTTTCACATAGTTAATGAGCACAGTAATCTCCATTTTGCACTTAGCCCTTCTGTATGAGCACAAGTTTCTGCCTGCCTCAGCTAGGAAAAAAGTACTTTCTACATACCACAAGCAAGAATATGTGCACATGCTAAACCTTGTTCAGCTGTCCCACAAACAAAAGTAGGTTTTTAGGCACACAGACAACAGGTCAGTTCTAAGACAGAGGTGGTCGGGTGTTCCTGCTTCATAATCTGTTAGTAAATCTCCAAGGAACACTTGTAGCATCATAAAATTATTCGGTTAAATATTTTTACAAGAAATCTGCCTTGCCATCAGCATAATGTGGTATTTGTCCCTGGGGCTTTAAAACTAAGTAAGACATTTATTGTCCTGACTTTGCATGGAAAAAAAACAGATTCTGAACTGGATACAAATACTGAACAAACGTTTAGATGCATGCAAAATTTTACAGTTAAGGTTTTTAAGATCCACTGCTACATGCTCCAAATGATCTTCTCACCCCACCAAAACGTGTCAGATGTACAAAATTAAACAAATCTTAAATGATTTTCAGAAAGTGAAGAAAATCAACTTGAATATCAAAACTTAGCTGATAGAAAATGAAATTTGTTTTTATTAGATGGGAATAATGAAAATAGACATGCATATCAAAACATAATTGCTGTAGATCATGAAATTGAGGGTTTATTACAGGAGGATGTTGAGTTAGATATTGGCTCTTGCTCGGTGTGCCAGATGTTTAGTTATTCCTCTGCCTCCTTTAGCGACAGTGGTAAATGTAACAAATGTAGTTTATTTGGTGTGTTGGAGGCAAGGCTCAGTGAATTGGAAGCGTGGCTCCACACCATGGAAAGTCACTCTGTAGCTGCAGTAGTTAGCCAGCTACCTGTAGCTGGCGCATAGCGTAGCCTCTGCTAGAGGTCCCCTGGTAACCCCTGTGTAGCTGGGAGGCTGAGTAACTGTCCGAGAGAAGCGTAGCACTAAGCGGAAGCCCACGGTTCACCACCAGCCTCTTCATGTTTCCTACCATTTTTTTTTTTTTTTTTTTTTTTTTTCCCCCCACTCTGTGTTACATCCGCTGAGGAGAAAACTCTGGTCATTGGCAGCTCTATTCTGAGAAATGTGAAGTTAGCAACACCAGTGACCATAGTGAAATGTATCCCTGGGGCCAGAGCGGGCAACATTGAGTCAGATTTACAACTGCTCTAATTCTAATCTCAGTATCTGCCGGCAGATGTACAAATGCCTCAGCTGTAAATATTTCATCTCACGCTGCAAGAAGGAACATAAGTTTAGAGCTAATAGATGTAGAATCTGTAGGGGGAAGCTCAAGGACTCTGAAAATCCCTCCGGCCAGCACCTGTGTTACATGCAACCTCTGGCGATGGAGGATACACAGTGACCACTTCAAGGTCAAATGATGTACAGCAGAAGTTTACTACTTGAGCTCCGGAAATAACTAAGAATATTAATACATCAACTCAGGCTACTACTGTACTCCTAGCTACAACTTTGAAGGGGATAAGTAATACAACAGTGATGGTGGCAACTTCTATTTTTGTTACCTCCTAGAAAGTTTACAAATGAGGTTGTGACAAGGGCAACCTTTGTTAATAAAACAGTGACATCTCCAATGCCTACGAAACTTGTGGATGTAACTCAGAAACCTGTCAAAAATTGAGCTTAGCGTGAAAAGTAGTGACGAGATTCGTGAACCTAGAGAACAGATGGTGGAGGAGTGACACAGATTCATCTGCGACAGCTCAGAACTGTTTCAGATGTGGAAGATGAACTTGTCGATTTTTAGATTGGACATCTGAAGACATGATTGACCACTATCATGCATTACAGAAGAGACACGAAGTGGAAGGCATATGGATTTGAATCCTTGGTGTTACAAATCGCAGACCCACGGGCGGGTAGGAACTTATGGTTCCAGCAGTTAACTCATTCTGTAAGATCGGTTAGGAGAATGAATTGTCCATGTGTGGTGAAAGTTCCATCACCAGGCACATGGCTTTCAATTTTAGAGACGGTACCAGAACCGCTGGCTACTGTATGCCAAACTTATGCACTACTGTGGCTGTATCAGCAGAAGATACAGTGATGGCTTTGTCAGTAAATCTGTTTAAACCTAGACTTAATTGTTCTTGGTTGAGGGAATTGCCATATGTGAAAATGATAACAGCGGTCCCTGATGCAATGGAAGTAAAACTTGTGAGGGCTAAAGATTGTTTTTGTTCAAATGATACTCACAATGGGCATGGAATGTTTATGGGAATCTCAGACTTTGACAGTTATTATATGATGAACATGGGGAAAGCGTAAACATGAGGCTATAGATGACTTGTATGATGTGACTTATGTGCCACATTGCAAACAGAATAAAACCGTGATGGCGCAGAACCAAATTTTGCCTGGAAATGTAACTATAGGGAATTTAAGGATATTTGGTGGGTTTGTGGCGATAAGGCCTACATATTTTTACCATATGGGTGGATGGGATGTTACATGGCAACGCTAAAACTCCCATATGAGGTTCTTGCTGTCCAGAAGGGGAAGGTACTGTATCTGATGAAGATCAATCTAATCCTGTTTCTGGAAGTAGGAAGAAAAGAGACATGGCACAATTTCATAATCTGGAGTCCTACCATTGGAGGATAAGTCTAGGAGAGAAGTGGGGAATAGGATTGTTTCCATGGTATGGTGTGACATTTTTGGCAGATCACATTGATAATATCACTTTCACCCTACAGGGTTGTGTGACTGAGACTATGAGGTTTTGAATACTTGTCAAATACCCAAAGGAGTCACAGACTGACGTTGCTGAAACATGACATGGCTCTTGATTATATTTTGGCTAAACAAGGTGGCCTATGTGTGGCTTTGAACTTAACTGGAGATGCTTGTTATACTCTGATTCCTAATAGTTCTGACAATGTGACTAGTGTCATAGATGCATTAAAAAAAACAAGGATGCATTTGGCTCATCAGAAGGATCTGGATGGTCTGCAAATGCTTGGTTGCAGGAGAAATTCGGACCGTTAGGAGCAGTGTTGGCTCAAGTTTTGGGAGCAGTTCTTCTGTCATTGTGCACAATGTTCTGCTTTTGTATGTTACTATTGACTTTTGCGAAGGCTATGATATTAAGATGGGTTGGAGTTGTGATGCCTGGGGATCATGTTCAGATGCCATTATTACAGAGGACTAACCCAAGTGTCTGAGGGAAAAAGTGATAGAAGGTGAACTGGTGGAGCAATATCCATTTTTGACTGTCCAATGATATTGTAATCCTAACATCTATTGTGTTATTTGGTAGTTATATACTATAGAGTGATTATTAAAGGGCGGAAATGGAAAACGTGACCTGTAATTAGGAAAGTGAAAGTATAATACTGTGTATTTCACATTTATAAGGTTAATTTGCATTTGAAGTTTCTGCATTTGATTTAATTAATATTGGATATTTTTGCAAAGATACTGGTTGGTGTTCTTCTTTCCTTCTAGGACGATAGAGGGAAGACCACTGTGAGGGTGGTTGATTGTTCAGGGACCCCAATGTTCTGAAGGAATTCAGACACTCAAATATGGACAATAAATGGACTGGAAGGCCCTGAACAAGGACACTGTGATAAAAATGTCCTGATTAAAAACATCATCGATGCGATATTGAGAGTCGACGCTGCTGAGGAGTTGCAGTGCTATATTCTATTGGAGACATACCTCTCCCCACAAGGTGTACACATACCATATCTGGTAAATTGCTCAGCGGTAAAGAGTGGAACTCATATGGTCTAGACTGCATTGAAAATTTTGTCAAATTTCAGGCGGGTCAGATACAGAGAGGCTATGTTAATAGCACAATTGTTGGGACCTCAGGCACATGCTTTAAACAATAGAGGGGCCTTGACAAAACCAGCCAGCCTAAGAACAAAGGAAACGCGCCAAGCTTCCATTGGTCCAGTAGCTATAAAAGTGTAAATCACTTTTGAAATTCAAACTCTTGCTCCCCATTGGGCGACAGCAGCCAGGTTCAGGTGAAGTCAGAAGGAGCCCCCTATGATGTCAGACTTTAATTGCCGCTGCGCGCTGACGCTCTTCACCCCCTACTGATTCTTTAATCTAATCTACATAGCACAATCCAAATTCCTCCCTAACCATGTACATTAACCTCATCAGGATGTTTGGCTGCTCACCCTCTTGACCCTCGGTCTGATCAACGCACCAGTGCTCCCCGAGATCATAGAACCAGGCTGCTGATCACTGACTGTCGCCTACACACAAAGGGTGTTAGGTTAAACCCCCTGGAGGTATGTAAAAAGAACATCCCCGTCACAGCTCAGCTAACCAGTTGCACTGGCATGAGCTGGAACAGGGAGGTTATAGGCCATGCCGAGGCAGACACGACCCACATGTTGCAGCAACTACAGAAGTTCACAATTACCCAGTCAGAACTAGGTGGACACAACAAGAGATCGAAACGGTTTATTGGTGGGCTGCTAACTGCAGCTGCCGCTGTTGGCTCTCCTTTTTTTCAGCATTGGACTCTCCTCAGTCAATGCAGTAAGCCTGTCCACTGTTAAGCGCCATATAGGTGAAATCCCAGACATCAAAGCACAAATTACCCAGCAACAAAGCCAACTTCAAACAACAGGACAGACAGTTCGAGGCACCGTCCTAGTGGTAAACACTCACAGTGAGACATTAAACAAAACACTCCGTGCGGTTAATTCTCACCCCTCTGTTGTGCAAGTTGATTATGCTCATGCGCAACTCGTTAGTGCATTGATGTCAGACATGCTGCGAGATATTGGATCCTCCATGAAGAGCTTAGCTATAGGTAGGATTCCTCCATCCCTCTCTCTGGTACAGAGGCTCCTGACTACAGCTACTCGAGGTCTGGTCACCCCCCTTCAAGCCCATTTGGCCTACACTTTAGGTAATGTGGTCCCAATCTACGTCAGTCCTGAAGACAGAATTGGCTTTTATTATCAAGCTGCCAATTGTGGCCTCCGAAAACATCTATCAACTAAAGGATGTAGTAAATGTCGGAATCTGGCAGGGGGACGTGCACGTTATAGTGCAGACCCTTCCAGTCGTCGCTTACCATGATAATAGTCTGGACCTATACCGAGCCCCCAAATTTGCGCATGTGCACCCTGACCAAAGATATCCATTACCTATGTCCCAGTAAGCCGTTTGCCCGCGATAGCACGGATGGGATGTGGCCTCAAGTCTATGGCACCGGATGCCCGATGCCCAACAACGGTAACATCCCGATCTCAGGTCACCTGACACAAGCGCGTTGTGTCATTTCTGGTGTTTCTGTGGCGCGTCTCTGTGCTGCTCTAGTGAATCCTACTAGCCTGCTTTCTCACTTCAGTTGCTTTAACATCTACTCCAAGTCTTAACCCACACTAGTTCTGTTTAAGCACTTATAGCTCTCCTCCTTTTTATGACTTCCCTGCTAATCTCTTAGCTGTTTGCACGTTACTAGCCTTGTTAGCTACGTTAGCAGTTAGCGATTACTTCTCTCTCTGCTCTCTCTTGCTCGGTGTGCCAAATGTTCAGCTATGCCTCTGCCTCCTTTAGCGACAGTGGTAATTGTAAAAAGTGTAGCTTATATGCTGCGTTGGAGGCGAGGCTGTGAATTAGAAGCGCGGCTCTGCAACCTGGAAAACCATTCAGTAGCTGCGGTAGTTAGTGTGATTGCAAATTTAAGATCTCCATCTTGTATTACATCTGAACCTTACTTTCACAATGATATGTAAAATCCTGCAGGATGCCCCAAGTGTGAAACAACACCCTGGGGGGGGGGGATGCTGGTCCCTACAGCAGACCAAAAGGTAACAAAGAGCTACTTATTCAAAGATCTTTGTGAAGACTCCTGAAGGACATTCCCAGGCCACTTAGGGGCGGTCTTCAGGTATAAATGTTTAGCTCTTCCCCCGCTCAGGGTCTTTTCTTCATCTTGACCGCTCGCTTGAATGTTGACTGACCTTTTCTCAGCTGAGAGAATATGTCGGCCGGCAGAAGTCTCTATTTCATTCTTCACCAGAAGCAGCAGAGAATTTGCAAAATTGCCACAACATTAGCCAGTCCCCTGTAGCTGGTACGGAGCCACATAGCATAGCCTCCACTAGCAGTCTTCTGGTAACACCCATGCAGCCGGGACGTTGGGTAAATGTTCGGCAGAAGCGCAGCTCCAAGCCGAAGCCCACGGCTCACCACCAGCCTGTTCACGTTTCCAACCGCTTTTCCCCACTCAAGCGACACACCCACTGAGGTAAAACTCTGGTTATTGGCAGCTCTATTATGAGAAAGGTGAAGTTAGCAACACCAGCGGCCATAGTCAAATGTATCCCTGGGGCCAGAGCGGGTGACATTGAATCAAATTTAAAACTGCTGGCTAAAGCTAAACATAGATTTAGTAAGATTGTTTGCCTCGGTGTGTGAATATGCAAAAACGATGTCTGACTCCATAGTTTTCTCTGGACCCCTCCCAAAATCTGACCTCTGACATGTTTAGCCGCATTTCATCATTTAATCACTGGCTGTCCAGGTGGTGTCCAGCAAACAATGAGTTTCGTTAATAATTGGCAAAGTTTCTGGGGAAAACCTGGTCTCATTAGGAGAGACGGCATTCATCCCACTTTGGATGGAGCTGCTCTCATTTCTAGAAACCTAGAAAATATTTTTAGTAATTCAAATCCCTGACAACCCAGAGTTGAGATCAGGGGTCCGTTTCACAAAGCAGTTTAGTGAAAACTCAGTCTGTTAACCCTGAAATGAGGGAAACTGAGTTTTCCGTTTCAAAAAGGGAGGTAACTCAAACCAGAGAAAGAGGGGTAACTCTAGCCTGTTTCAGAGAGAGAGAAATGTAACTTAAGCTCTCGGTCAGTTACCGCAGTAACAGACTCTATGAACCTAACCTGGTCGGGACCAGGTTTTTCCTCAATGAACCTCGAGTTTCTCTCTGTCTCCGCCCTCTTTCAGAGCCACACACTCCATTTGATTTCCTCATTCATTCAGTCAGCAGGCGAGTTTTGGCGTAGCCTAGTTCTGCCGTCTGTCATTTAAAAAAATCAGAGTCAGTGTATTAGAAGTCCATTAGGCACAGTAGGTGGCGACTTTTTTCACTAAACATGGCATGTCCTTTTGATAACGATCCCGTGGATGAAGGTGCAGCATTACTGCGCAGAGAATTAAATATTCGTCGGGAGATGGTTATCAGACCGCGCATAGATGTTCTAGCATTTCCACACAATTATCTTTTTGAGCTGTACCGTTTCACGTCACAGTTCATCGTCTACATAGATAGTGTGTGTGTGTGTGTTGCGCTGCGTTTCTTTGCAAATGGAAGTTTTTTTTGTACAATGTCGGAGATGCTGAGCACTTGAGTAAGGCAACTGTATGCAGGGCGGTCAGAAAAGTGTGCTTGTTTTACGGGCATCTGCCTTCTTTCTGTTGGCTGAGTAAAAGTCTGTTAGTTTAAATAGGCTTAATTATTTAACAGAACATGATATAGATGAGAAGACATTTATGTGTGTGGAAAACAGCATTATGTTGGGGATAAAACAACTGTGCAGTCAAACAGCCACTTAATATTTACTTTACAATGTAAAACGTGATCAAAATGAGGTACTCCCATGAGATTATGCTGAGGTCTTACCTGTTTGAACAATGTCTTTTTATATTTCATCCTAAACTGCTGCCAAGTGCGCTTCTCCCCGCGGGATTGCACCTAAATGAAATAAATTAATAGGCTACCATTCAAGCGGTTTTCCCCTGTAATATTATTGTGATAGCAAAGGACTACATTTAAACTTACGCACTTCTTTTTGAAAACGTATGCAAACTCTCAGTATGAGCGCATTAAGATTTCTAATTCTAGTGGGGTGAAAAACGCAACCTTCCTGTTCCCCGTTGCCATGGTGACTCGTCGAATCGGGTCTCCATTGATGCTGGCTTTTTATAGTTGTGGTGCACGCGCTTAACTCCAGGTGAAACTACTCTGAGTTGATTAAACTGATTCAAATCAGCTGTTCTGGAACCGGAAACTCTGAGTTTCCAATCTCAGAGTAGATCAACTCAGAGTTCAGGATTAGACTCAGAGTTTGTTGAACCTGCTTTGTGAAACGGACCCCAGGACTCAGAGTCGCAGTCCTATACGCTTCTGAGCTTCTAGCGCAATTACCCAGCCATAGTTTTCATAGTTTTATACAAACGGTGTCTGTCCCCCGACCACCTAAATTATCTAAATCTAAAATTAAATAGAGTTGTACATAACCTCAAATTGAAAACCTCTTCTGTGACAAAGACAAAACAGGAGAATCAAATGCAGACTTAAATATCATGTCTCTATCGCCTAAGCAGTGTTAGTAAACAAATTAATTTCAGATAATATTGATATACTCAGTCTCACTGAACCTGGCTGTGTCGAGACGAATGTCAGTCTAAATGAATCCACTCCTCCCAGTCATAATACCCACATTCCTCGAGGCAGCAGCCGAGGAGGGGAGTTGCAGCCATTTTTAAATCTAGTCTGTTAATCAGCCCTAAACCTAAACTAGACTATAATTCATTTGAAAGCCTCGTTCTTAGTCTTTACATCTGACCTGGAAAACCTTGCAGCCACTTTTATTCGTTATAGTGTACCGCGCTCCTGGCCCATATTCTGAATTTTTGTTTCTGAATTCTCAGTTTGTTTTTTTTTTTTTTTTTTTTTATCCAGTTTAGTTTTTAAATCAAAGTTGTTATTGTAGGCGATTTTATCATTCATGTCACGTTGATAATGACTCCCTGGCTACCGCGTTTATCTCATTGTTAGACTCATTGGCTTCAGTCAGGGTGTACATGAACCCACTCACTGTTTTAACCATACCCTCGATCTAGTTCTGATGTATGGAATTGAAATTGATAACCTAACAGTTTTTCCAAAGAATCCCTTCCTATCGGATCATTATTTGATTACTTTTGATTTCTTTTTACTCTAACACGCCACCCAGCAACAGTTACTATACTAGATGTTTATCAGATAGTGCTGTCGCAAAATTTAAGGAAATGATTTCTCGTCAAATTCAATACCAAGTCCTTCAGTAACAGAGGTTTCCCGTGCCGACTTAACCTCTCTCAAATTGATCATCTGTTGATAGCACCATAGGCTCGCTGCGAACAACACTCGACTCTGTAGCTCCTCTTAAAGAAGTTAAAGCAAAGAGTTCGCTCCTTGGCATAACTCTCAAACCCATAAGTTAAAACAAATACGCGAAATTTGAAAGGAATTGGCAATTAACCAAACTGGAAGAATCTCGTCTAATCTGGGCAGACAGCCTCAAAACGTATAAGAGGGGTCTCCGCAATGCCAGAGCAAACTATTATCAGCTTTAATAGAAGAAAACAAGAATAACCCCAGGTTTCTTTTCAGCACTGTAGCCAGACTGTGAGTTACAGTTCTATTGAGCCTTGTATTCCTTTAGCCCTTAGCAGTAATGATTGAGCCTTTTTTTTTTTTTTTTTTTTTTTTAAGATCTTTAGTGTGGCGTTTGACGCAATTGAAGCTGATTCAGGAGGTGGACACAGGCTGGAACAGCACCTTCCTCATGCTGCATCGCCCTTTTGAAGAGAGACAGTCAGTGGGGCAGCTCTTGTGATGCTGAGAACAGATGTGAGACCTCTGTCCTCTGAGGACTATGAAACAGCTACTGCTGCCTGCAATTGCTTGCCCCCTTTTACCAGGCAACAGTTGAACTGTCAAAAGAAGAGTGTCAGGGTCAAAGGTCATCCCGATGATAAATGTTGATGTTGTACTTGTATGACACAATGAGGGGAAAAATAAGCCACAACACCGCTAAAACACTGGGAGAGAACATGGCGTCATTGATGCAAAACAAGTTCGACACGACGGAGACCCAAACTGCACTGACCCTGTCAACACTGCTGGATCCAAGATTCAAGACCCTTGGTTTCTAAAAACAAGTACAGGCACAGGCAGCAGTGAGACGACTGACAGCAGAATATTCACAAATAAGACATCTTATGACCAATTAACCACTGGAAAGATCAGAACCCCACTGACGTACTGGATGAACCATCAAAATGTGTACCCTATCTGTTTCAGCTCGCAAAACAATTTTTATGCACGCCAGCATCATCTGTTCCTTGTGAGCGAGTATTCTCCAAATGTGGAGAAGTTGTGAGCAAAAAAAGAACCGGCTCAATCCTGTGGAAAAAATAATGTACCTCCAATAAAAATCTGAGTGTTCCCCATCACACAATCACCCCCTGCCATTGTTACACAAGCACACCCAACCTATGCCATATTTCCCAGCACTCTCTCCTCAATAACACAACACACATTCATCAATCTTTATTTGTAAATATAACATATTTAGTCTGGTGTGTGTGTGCGTGCGCATATAATTAAAATGCCTCCTGTCCACCAACTAGCCTGCCGAATTTGACTGCAGCCTTGCACTTCGCCAGGAGAGGTCACTGTAACTGAAGCTTCAAATGATGAACCCTTTTTCGAAACATTTGGCTCAAGCGGTTCGGTGCTTCACAAAAGCTTCATTTGCCCATCATTACCTAAAGCTAGTGATGTGACAAGTAATCCAGGAAGTGTTTCTGCGATGCACGTATCAGGCTTGTGTCGTTTCAGACGAGTGACGTCATTGGTGACGTCCGAAGCCTCGCTGCCCAGCTGTACCACATGACTGGTTCAGGAAGTGGTTCAGATCTTGGCGTGAGTATTTGACCGCTATATGAACACCATAGGTTTCATTCAAAATGTGTGGTTGTGATAGTTTTTAACAGTTGAGAGTTTGGATAGTGAGAGTGTAGAGGCATGATGATTTGGCTCCTAACTGACCGCAGTCAAGAAAGAGACACTCAGTCTGTCTCAAAGGACGTCATGTGACATTTGGTTCCATTTATCATAGGCCGTCTCAGTGTTATTCTCCCACTATCGCCGAACTAAACAACCCCAAACAAGTGTTACTTTTCATTCTATTAATATATATTTGTTTAATCTGTGTTGTGTTACATAATCATTTGCTATTCATTTACTCAGTGTTAGCCATTTAGAAATAAATCTTCATTTATCGCTAAGTCGTTGTTTGTGATGTCTTGTGCAAAGGAACAAAGATCACTGTTTAGAGAAATCACAACCAAGATATTGAGATTGATTCATTATTGATAAGCGTGCTGATGAATTGATAATTATTTACATAGTTATTAATTTGATTACTCACTTCCCGTCCCGGGTGGTGCCCCAAATTTATGATTACGAGTGCATTTGTTCTAAAAACATATTTTCCCCTACAGGGGAGTATGGCATTATTGCTGGGTGTCTGCGGGTGCTTGCTCCATTTAATGATGCCACTGTGGAGTTCTCCATGGAGGAGAGGGTTTCTGGCTCCAAGGTGATTCCGCTTTTTTTGATGGATTTCTAACAATGTCAGAACAGGCAACTTCAGTCTTCAATGTGAAGAAAGACGGATGAACCAAAAAGATATTGTGAATGCTAAGTCGTATGAACGTCCCACCCTGGAAGAGTGCCTTCAGACTGTCATGTAAGTGCCAAAACTCTTCAATTCTAAAGTTAAAGAAATTGTTAATTGAAGTTTTTTTGAAATGGAAAACTGTTTATGCTAAAATAAATTCTGTGGAAATGATCAATGCTACAAAAATTTTTTTTAATGTATTTACAGGTTTCATACACGGGTATGATACGGGAAACACAAAAAATACTGCCATTGGAGCGGTGAAGCTTGGACCCATGTTGACTTAAATGGGGAATGGAGAAACGCCAGAACAGCAGGATTATACCAGTGGAAACCAACCCTGAAAATAAAGTACATATTTAATAGCTCTAGAGTTGGGTAATAAAGTTCATTTAGGTTTTTCCACAGTAGATTCTTTGTGATATTGTTCATACAGAGGCATACATCTCTTTAATATCTCTAGTAGTATGAGATCATTCTGGGGATATGCTGTGAAGGAATGTGAAGGAATGTGTAGGACTGCACTATGGCTGTATGGGATTGCCAGGATTTGCGTATCTGTGTAATCTGAGGTGAATAATTTTCTACATTAGCCAAAAAACGATGGTCTCATATGGATATTTTGTCTTAGCTGTGTTTCTTTCCCAAAACAGAAATCCATGCATCCATATTGGCCATCCCTATTTTTTTTTTTGTAATATGTAAAACCTGCATATTTTCACGTAATTGGCCAAAGATTAGATGGACAATACTTGTAAAACAGAATGAGGCATAACATGAACAGCAATATTAATAAAAGTGACCACGTGTCAAAATAGCAGCACACCACAAAGAAGCCACTCGGTGTGAATTAATGCACTGTTTTATTAATTATTTTGTTGCAGGATAGAGCCCATACAGAAAATTTCTCTCCAACCACCAGAGGAGATGGACTCTGCAGAGTTTAGTCAGTGATCACCCAGAAATTACTGGCCGTGACTTGATGGATTAATCCGAGTCAACTGAAGAAGAATTATCTGAGTTTGAAATGGCAAGTAGGGGTGTATCTACATACACAGATGGTGAAAAATGTATGTGCGTACAGCTATGAATTGGTCTATTTCTGAATTAATAAATAAATTGTGTTTCTTTATTTCAGACCACTGAACAAGGGGTTTCTCTTTCCCTGGAAATGTCAGATGAAGAAGAGGACACCAACAACAACAAACAGTAGCAGAAGAAGAAATCAGAAGAAAATCACCTTCAAAAATCAGAAAGCAATGGCAACACCATGGTGATAACCATCAGCAACATAATATTGAGGTGAAAATGTCCTCACATACGGAGAATCAGCGGATCTACGATAAGAGCTATTGCTTGTACTGTGACAAGCCTTACGCTAAAATTACAAGGCATCTGAAGCAGAGGCATTCTGATAAAGCTGAAGTAGCCAAGGCACTTGCACATCGATCAACCATGCGCACTCTAAGTAAAATAAGAAACATGGGTAATTACCACCACAATTGCGCAGTCCTGTCCTCTGGCAAAGGACAAATAACTCCCAAAAGACAAGCACTCTACCCATCAGCAGCATCTGACTACCTGCCTTGCTAGTTTTGTTTTGCAATGTATGTCAGAACAGATCTCTGGAGGCATCACAAATGTTGCAAAATGCAAGTGAAGGAGGGAGGATGGGCCAAAGAAGAGAGTTCAAGCAGAATCTGCCATGATGTTGCCATTTGACACCGCTGTTTCCAGGGGATTAAAAAGAATTCTTGCGCCATGTCATATGATCCAGTGAGTCAACTTGTGAAGAGTGACACACTGATCATTTCAGTGGGATAAAGGATGTTTCTTAATGGTGGAAAAGTGCAAAGATATCAAGCGGACATCAAAAACAAGATGCGAGAACTTGCCAGACTTGTTCTACAGGCAAAAAAAATTAACAAGGACATTGTCTTTTTGAAAGATTGATCACTCCAGCAAAGTTCACAGTACTCAAGGCTGTAAAGCAGATGAATGAGTTTGATGAGACAACGAACAGATACTCAGTTCCCTCAACGGCACTCAAACTGTGCAGCTCCCTTTACACATGTGGTAGAAATTTTGGAGGGAGAGGCTGTACGTTAACAGGATGTTGCCGTAAGAAGAGCAGAGCAATTCCAGAAATTATTGGACCTGGACAAGACGACGCATGTATCATCTAATGCACTGAAGACCCTCTACCAAAAAAAAGGGAACAGCCCTCAAATGTTGCCCCTCTCCAAAGACATGAACAGGAAAAAAACAAAAAACAAAAAACCCAGGATCATCTGAAACATCTTGAGGACACCAACAAAAAAGCTCTTATTGACAGCCCATCAAAAACCAGGCAGCTATTCCTCAAATTGGTGAGGTGATCCTCTTTTACTTTCTCTCTTCTTTCTGTCCAAAACTGTCATTTCACCCCACGTGACCAGCTGACTTTGCTACGAGCTGACCGGCAGTTGAAACAGGCCACTGGCGACACATGCATGAAAGGCATCTGTCTAAGTCTCCAACGTCTTGAATAGAATCTACAGTAGCATAACTGTATAGATCTGATCAATACAGTATGTTAAGACTTTACTTGTAGACTGAAGAATGAGATTATAATCAGAACTTTATAGGATTTGTTTTAACATACAGTAACACGTAAAACACAATGTTTTAACGCTACTTTTATATGAATATTGGGCTAATATGCGTTGGATACAGAATACTGCTAACATATTGTTGTGGGTTTTTTTTTTTTTCTATTTCCATAACAGTGCCTGGGTGATTCGCCAGGACTACACAGCTAAAAATTTCCAGAGGTTAGACCGTCAGGACAAGGATTTCTCACGTAAGACACGTCTTTATTATTAGTATTATTAGTATTAATATTAGTATTTGTATTTAATTTTTTTTTTTTTTTTTTAATAAACCGTGCTCAACCGCCTGAGCTGACGGCCATGCAAGAAACAAGCGCTGCAGTAGCAGCGTTACTGGTTGCCCAGGGATTATCTGGGGTGAAGCGTGGAGCGCACAAGGATCAGGCGGTGTAGAACCGGCTCCAATGACTGTTGAGTGCTTCAACAACACATTCGAGGAGGTCGTGGAGTCTGTGAACTCGTTTCCTAGCGGCCGAGAGGAAGTCGGTGGAACAGCGCACGCCCAGCAGCGTGAGAGGGCTTCGATCAGTGAGGAACACGTGCCATCTCCTCCTCCTCCGCGCCGTCGGCTATTACACAAGGGAATATCTACAGAGGCGTTGTGGAGTCAGCAGGAGTCGCTCTTCCCACCACAGGACACCAGCCTACAGCACCAGCACTGTTAGACAGTACTGGTGATTACAGACACAGTAACTTACCCAATTTACTGACATTATCTCCTATACCCGCTTCATCTCCTCCCCCTCCGCTGTTTTTGCTGACGTTGTTGGAAATGGTGAGGAGGAGAGCATAGTTTTGTTGACGCATATCCAGGCCAAGCCTCCACCCCCTATCCCTCTTCCCAGGCCTCCTCCACCAGCTGTTGGTGCTTGTTGATGCTGTTGATGAGAGTGTAGTATTAGTTGATGCATATCCATGCCATCCCTCCACCTCGCCTCACCCCACCCCTCCTCAGCCTATCCCTCTCCCCCTGCCTCCTCCAGTAGGTGTTGGTGTTGTTGTTGATGCTGTTGATGAGTGTCGTAAACCATACGTCCCCGCCCTCTCCCCCGCCTCCAGCTACCCCTCCTCAGCCTGTTACCGACCCTGTCTCACCCTCTGATTCTCCCACCCCAGCGGCTGCTCGAGTAAGAGAACATTGTGCTCAAAATCAGGTGCAGGCAGCAGGCTAGGTTAATCAAGCGCGAACAGCGTCAGAAAAGATTTGCCAAGACGCGATACCTCCTCCTGGCAAGCAAGCGGCGAAACCTGATTAGGAACATTAAAACTAACGAGCGACGCTACACAGCCCTTAATACACAGGTGCGGTTGCTTAAACAGAGCGTCGGCACCTTTTTAATTGAACTACAACACACAACCACATAATCAATAAATAACCCAGTAGACGCATTGTATCGAGAAAAAACAAAAAAAAACAGGAGCACACTGTGTAGGCGTAGATAATAGCACCACACGGAAACTGTTAAAAACGATTGAGCACCCAGGTTGGGATGGTCATTATGACACCGATGACGAAAGCACACATTTTATTGATAATGTCGATTCGTTCCAGTGCACTAGAGAGGGGCGGCGTGCTTTGACAGGTACATTTAGGGAACGTTTTAACACACCCTCTGGACCAGATGTATTGGATAGCCACAGCAGTGTTATGCACTGGTCCAGATACATTATAAAAAGAATGCGGGGGATAGAGAAGAGAACAGCACTGTCACTGCCAGAGGGTCGATTTCAGAGCCGTTAGTCTTGATAATATCACCCAGGCAATTGACAGTGTTAGAGAGGTTGTCAGGCGTGATTGGCGCAGCCTTAGAGGCCTCCCTGCAGGTAGCGTATTAAATGTGGTTTTGAGGGGACCATCTCTAGCCAGCGATGTGCAAGCTGTTTTAAGCTCTGACAACGCATATAACGCTGACGAGTTTTTGGAGGTGATCTCTCAAGTTGTGCAGAGTAATGAGACGTCGCTGACAGATGATGATCTGGAGTTTGTTGTGACCGTGGCACGTGGTGGTGGTTCTAGACTGAGGCTAGGAAGCATCCCTTATGATGAAATTGTATCTAAGAAGGGAAGGCACCTGTACAACCCTGAAAACGATGGGTCTCAGAACAGTCTTTGTTTCTCTCTTTGTCTTGCCCATTTTGTTAATGAAAGCTCGTCTGCCACTGATTAAAATGCAGTATGCTAAACAACTGCATAGCGCTGTAGGATTTGATGAAACCCACAAGGTGTCGCTCTGATATCACAAAATTTGAAAATCACTTAAACCTAAAAATCGTAGTATTCCACCACAGTTCAGGGCGTAAACACCTACAGTGTTACAAAACCCATGACGCAGTACACGCCAGCACTGTGTGGATGTACCTGCACAATGATCATTATTACCTGATTGTAAATAAATCCGGTTTCTTTGGCGGTACCTGTGTGTGACTACTGTTACGGTTCATACACAGAACCGTTTAAGCACGTTTGTAAATATCTCTGCAAAGTTTGTTATACACAGTGTCACATGCACACAGGGGCCACTGTAAAATGTACAGAGTGTAAACGAATCTGCAAGTCCAGACACTGCTATAATCAGCAAACACCCTCACTCTAAACACGACGCAGCGCCGTGTGACAAAGTGAAATATTGTGAAGAGTGCGGTAAAACCTACAAGGCGGCAAGAACGCAGCATAAATGCACACCACCAACGTGTACACACTGCGGTGAGGCCCTAAATGAGAGCAATGCGGTACACCAATGTTTTATCCAACCGCTGAAAAAAAAAAGCCACACACAAAATACATATTTTTTGATTTTGAGACACGTTATCACGAGGGCAAGCACGAAGCAAAGTTTGTGTGCGCTATGGACACAGAGGGAAACAAATTTTGTTTCAACACCCTGAAATGCATTGACATGTTTGTTAAACGGTACGCTACGAGTTTGCAGCATGCTTTTTTCACGGCTGTGTCAAGTGTTGCGTCCAGACCGAAGTGAATCCTGTCACCAAAAAAAACCTATGGCAGTCTGTACCACTCATTCTGTGAAAAAATATCATCATTGAAAAGTGTGCATGGTCTGCGTGTGGTGGTGATGTGGGAATGCGAGTGGGAGGCGCTAAAACGTTCAGACCCATCTGTTCAGGCGCACCTCAACACTTACAGGCCCAAAGAACGCCTCGACCCACGACAAGCCCTTTTTGGAGGGCGTACAAACGGCATCAAGATGTACCACAAGGCTGATAACGCAGATGAGAAAATCAGATACTACGATTTCACAAGCCTGTATCCTACTGTACAGTCAAAAAAACAATACCCAGTTGGACACCCTCAAATTATCCACCGAGATTTTGGTCCGGTAGAAAATTATTTTGGGTTTGTAAAGTGTACCGTGCTTCCTCCCAGAGGTCTGTACCACCCCGTACTGCCCTACAGGTGTCACAAAAGGTCATGTTCCGCTGTGTGGCAGGTGTGCTGAGGAGTTAAACCAGACCAGTGTCTGTGCGCATACTGACGCCGAGCAACAGCTGTCAGGTGTGTGGGTCTCATTTGAACTTCAGAAAGCTGTCGAAGGGGTACCAGATTGTCTGCATTGATGAAGTGTGGCATTTCCCAAACAAGACAGACACCTTGTTCAAGGAATATGTCAAGACGTTTTCGAAGTGTAAGCAGGAGGCGTCAGGCTACCCTGGACATGTCATTACTCCTGCAGAAAAATCCCAGTACGCGACTACCATGAAAAGGAGGGGATTTTACTCGATGCTGACAAAATCTGTGTCAACAAGGCGGTCAGGAATTGTAACAACCTTCTCCTGAACTCATTGTGGGGCAGATTCAGCATGCGGAGTAACATGCCCTCCTGCGAGTTAATTACAGAACCGGAGAGATTCACACAGCTCATGTTCAGCGACCATTATGACGTGCGTCAGTTTGGGTTTATATCCGACGACGTGGCCATTGTCCAGTGGTGTCAAGCAGATGGTAAGGCGTCCAGAGTGAATGATGTGAATGTGTTCATAGGGGCTATGACCACTGCACATGCTAGGCTGATGCTGTACGACTTGTTGGACAGGCTACAGGAGCGTGTGCTGTACTGTGACACGGACAGCGTCATTTTCACGTCCGGCCCAGGTGATTGGGTTCCCCCTCTAGGCTCATACTTGGGTGACTTAACCGACGAGATCAATGACAGCGATGTGTGCGGGCTCCCAGAGGAAGATTATATCACAGAGTTGTCTGGGGGTCCAAAGTGTTACGCCTACTGCACAAAACTTGGTAAAACGCAGGTCAAGTGCAAGGGTGTCTCACTTAACGCCAAAAATGCGGCAGTGCTCACCCACGAGTCGCTTAAGGGTTGGTCCAGTCCTTTGTGACCAATCAGAACACTCAGATGCATGTGATCAGAGGCAGAAACCATCAGACATGATAAAAAGAAGTTTCATCTTAAAAATGACATAGTACACAAAAGTCAAGGTAGTATATAAAGCGCAGAGTCCTGTCAGACTACAGCACGCTGCCTTAGGGCTACTAACAGCCACCGATGGACACCGATGATAAATGGGTTAAGAATTTGTCAGACAGAGCTCACTCCAGCTGAGCAGGGAGTCCTTGCCAAAGGACTAAACTTTGCGGTTACACCTGATAAATTACCGGTGGTGGACTTGGTGACGGCCACGGAATCGGCCATTAGGAACAATAGGTTGTCAGAGACAGAGGCTGAGCAGATCAGGCTTAAGGTGTCGGCAGCACTCTCCAGTGCCAAACTACCTCCATCTAACATCTCCGCACAGGAGAAACAGGCACTGAAAACCCTGCAGAAAGATTCCAACATCACAATCTTACCTGCAGATAAGGGAGATGCACCGTTGTCCTTAACACAGCTGACTATCACTCTAAAGTCAGCAGCCTCCTCTGTGACTCAGCAACTTATGAGACCCTAAACGAGATCCCACCAACACCTACAAACTCAAAGTGGTTAACTGCCTGCAAAAGCTGGAGAAAGGTCAGGTCATTTACCGAGCCCTGTACTACAAACTATCTGGGCGATGCTATCCCTTGCATATACGGGCTGCCAAAAATTCAAAGAGGGCGCCCCTCTGAGACCTATTGTAAGCAGCATCAACTCGGTGACGTATAACATTGCTAAATATCTTGCCACCATCCTTTCCCATTGGTGGGGGGCACCCCCCACCACATAAGGAACTCTATGGACTTTGCTAACAAGATCAAACAATCAGCCTAGACCCTGAGGAAACTATGGTTTCATATGACGTGACATCGCTTTTCACTTGCATTCCCACTGGAGACGCAGTACAGACAGTTAAGAGAAACTGCTGCTGGACTACACTCTGTCTGAAAGGACCAACCTCTCTCCTGAACAGGTGTGTGACCTCCTTGACTTTTGCCTCAGCACCACTTATTTCCAATACAACGGTTTCTACAGGCAAAAACACGGCTGTGCCATGGGATCACCTGTATCCCCTATTGTAGCTAACTTGTATATGGAGGAGATGGAGTGTGGCACTGAACATTCTGTGGCCACTCCCCGAGGCACTGGTACAGATATGTGGATGACACATGGGTCACCATCAGGAAGGGTGAAGTTGAACCTTTCACAAAACACCTCAACTCAGTGGACAAAAACATCAAATTCACAAGAGAGGATGTCAAAGACAACTGTCTGGCGTTTCTAGATTGCGTGGTACGCATTGAAACTAATGGGGAACTCAACATTGGGGTCTACAGAAAACCCACCCACACAGATCAGTACCTCCTGTTTGATTCACACCACCCACTGGAACACAAGTTGGGGGTGATCCGCACTTTAAAACACAGAGCACAAAATATCCTATGTGAAGCAGATGGGAAAAGAAGGGAACATAAACACATTCACTCTGTTCTTCAAACTTGTGGATATCCAAACTGGGCTTTTATCAAAACAGCAAAAAGGCCCAGGGAGGACAAGAAAGACGAGGTCCACAGGAAGAGGAACAATATTGTCATCCCCTATGTGGCAGGAGTTTCAGAGAAACTCAGGAGGATCTTTAACACCCACCAAATCCCAGTACACTTCAAGCCCAGTAACACCCTGAGGCAGAAGCTGGTCCATCCCAAGGACAAAATTCCAAGGGAGAAACAGAGCAATGTGGTGTACGCGGTGCAGTGCAATGAGGAATGCTCTGACCTGTACATTGGAGAGACCAAGCAGCCATTACACAAACGCATGGCGTAACACAGGAGGGCCACTACTACAGGCCAGGACTCAGCAGTCCACCTCCACCTCAAGGAGAAGGGGCACTCCTTTGATGATCACAAGGTGCACGTTCTAGCCAGAGAGGACAGATGGTTTGAGAGAGGGGTAAAAGAAGCCATTCATGTTAAACTAGAACGGCCATCTTTAAACAGAGGAGGGGGCCTCAGACACCACTTGTCTCCTATCTACAATACTGTCCTTAGAGCCCTCCCAAGGAAGTGCAGCCATCGTTCCCACCTGCAGTCAGGTGACCCCAACGACCCTCCTAGAGGGCGGGGAGGGGTAACGACCGCCCATCAAGGCCAACGACTCACATTAACACCTAACGAGTCTATTGGTTTCGGGTCACATGACCCTTGTTTTGCCACTAGCCTCCTGGTAGATAAATAGATGGTACTCCCCACCAGACTCTTTTAGAACTGAGGAAGCCTCTTGGATGACAGGTGAAACGTCTTCTACTCACACGAGGTTAGTCCAGTTGCCATATTTTATGCCTTTTTGAGATGTTTCTTAATGGTGGAAAAGTGCAAAGATATCAAGCGGACATCAAAAACAAGATGCGAGAACTTGCCAGACTTGTTCTACAGGCAAAAAAATTAACAAGGACATTGTCTTTTTGAAAGATTTGATCACTCCAGCAAAGTTCACAGTACTCAAGGCTGTAAAGCAGATGAATGGGTTTGATGAGACAACGAACAGATACTCAGTTCCCTCAACAGCACTCAAACTGCGCAGCTCCCTTTACACATGTGGTAGAAATTTTGGAGGGAGAGGCTGTACGTTTAACAGGATGTTGCCGTAAGAAGAGCAGAGCAATTCCAGAAATTATTGGACCTGGACAAGACGACGCATGTATCATCTAATGCACTGAAGACCCTCTACCAAAAAAAAGGGAACAGCCCTCAAATGTTGCCCCTCTCCAAAGACATGAAGAGGAAAAAACAAAAAACAAAAAACCCAGGATCATCTGAAACATCTTGAGGACACCAACAAAAGCTCTTATTGACAGCCCATCAAAAACCGGGCAGCTATTCCTCAATTGGTGAGGTGATCCTCTTTTACTTTCTCTCTTCTTTCTGTCCAAAACTGTCATTTCACCCCACGTGACCAGCTGACTTTGCTACGAGCTGACCGGCAGTTGAAACAGGCCACTGGCGACACATGCATGAAAGGCATCTGTCTAAAGTCTCCAACGTCTTGAATAGAATCTACAGTAGCATAACTGTATAGATCTGATCAATACAGTATGTTAAGACTTTACTTGTAGACTGAAGAATGAGATTATAATCAGAACTTTATAGGATTTGTTTTAACATACAGTAACACGTAAAACACAATGTTTTAACGCTACTTTATATGAATATTGGGCTAATATGCGTTGGATACAGAATACTGCTAACATATTTGTGTGTGTGTGTGTGTGTGTGTGTGTGTGTGTGTGTGTGTGTGTGGGTGTGTGTGTGGGTGTGTGTGTGTGGGTGTGTGTGTGTGTGTGTGTGTGTGTGGGTGTGTGTGTGTGTGTGTGTGTGGGGTGTGTGTGTGTGTGTGTGGGTGTGTGTGTGTGTGTGTGTGTGTGGGTGTGTGTGTGTGTGTGTGGGTGTGTGTGGGGGTGTGGGGGTGGGTGTGGGGGTGTGTGTGTGTGTGTGTGTGTGTGTGTGTGTGGGGTGGGTGTGGGGGTGGGTGTGTGGGGGTGGGTGTGGGGGTGGGTGTGTGTGTGTGTGGGGGTGGGGGTGTGTGTGTGTGTGTGTGTGTGTGTGTGTGTGTGTGTGTGTGTGTGTGTGGGTGTGGGGGTGGGTGTGGGGGTGGGTGTGGGGGTGGGTGTGTGTGGGTGGGGGTGTGTGTGTGGGGGTGTGTGTGTGGGGGTGGGTTTTTCTTTTTTTTTTTTTTTTCAATTTCCATAACAGTGCCTGGTGATTCGCCAGGACTACACAGCTGAAAATTTCCAGAGGGTTAGACCGTCGGGACAAGGATTTCTCACGTAAGACACGTCTTCTTCTTTTTTTATAATAATTATTATTATTTTTTGTATTTCATTATTTTAATTTTTTTTATTAATTTTTTTTTTTTTTTAATAAACCGTGCTCAACCGCCTGAGGTGACGGCCACGCAAGAAACAAGCGCTGCAGTAGCTGTGTTACTGGTTGCCCAGGGATTATCTGGGGGTGAAGCGTGGAGCGCACAAGGATCAGTGTAGAACCGGCTCCAGTGACTGTTGAGGAGTGCTTCGACGACACATTCGAGGAGGTCGTGGAGTCTGTGAACTCGTTTCCTAACGGCCGAGAGGAAGTTGGTGGAACAGCGCACGCCCAGCAGCGTGACAGGGCTTCGATCAGTGAGGAACACGTGCCATCTCCTCCTCCTCCTCCTCCGCGCCGTCGGCTATTACACGAGGGAATATCTACAGAGGCGTTGTGGAGTCAGCAGGAGTCGCTCTTCCCTCCACAGGACACCAGCCTACAGCACCAGCACTGTTAGACAGTACTGGTGATTACAGACACAGTAACTTAGCCAATTTACTGACATTATCTCCTATACCCGCTTCATCTCCTCCCCCTCCCGCTGTTTTTGCTGACGTTGTTGGAAATGGTGAGGAGGAGAGCAAAGTATTTGACGCATATCCAGGCCAAGCCTCCACCCCGCCGCTGCCCCCCGGGGTCCTCACCCCCCCTCCACCCCCTATCCCTCTTCCCAGGCCTCCTCCACCAGCTGTTGGTGCTGTTGTTGATGCTGTTGATGAGCGTAGTATTTGTTGACTCATATCCGTGCCATCCCTCCACCTCGCCTCCCCCCACCCCTCCTCAGCCTATCCCTCTCTCCCTGCCTCCTCCAGTAAGTGTTGGTGTTGTTTCTTGATGCTGTTGATGAGTGGCGTAAACCATACGTCCCCGCCCTCTCCCCCGCCTCCAGCTACCCCTCCTCAGGCTGTTACCGACCCTGTCTCACCTCTGATTCTCCACCCCAGCGGCTGCTCTCGTAAAAGAACATTTTGCTTAAAACCAGGTGCAGGCAGCAGGCTAGGCTAATCAAGCGCGAACAGCGTCAGAAAAGATTTGCCGAGACGCGATACCTCCGTCTGGCAAGCGAGCGGGCGTAACTTGATTAGCGACGCTACACAGCCCTTATTACACAGGTGCAGCTGCTTTAAACATAGCGTCGGCACCTTAATTGAACTGCAACACACAACCACAACATCATTAAATAACTTAGTAGACGCATTGTGTAGAAAAAAAAAAAAAAACCAGGAGCACATTGTAAGTAGCTGTTGATAATGGCACCACCAAGGAAAATGTTAAACGAATGAGCACCCAGGTCGGGACGGTTGTTATGACACAGATGACGAAAGCACACATTTGACTGATAATGTCGATTCGTCCCAGTGTGCTACAGAGGGGCGGCGTGCTTTGACAGGTACAGTTAGGGAACGTTTTAACACACCCTCTGGACCAGATGTATTGGCTAGCCACAGCAATGTTATGCGCTGGTCCAGATACAGTATAAAAAGAATGCGGGGGATAGAGAAGAGAACAGCACTGTTTTTGAGAGACAGAATTTTATGCTCATCATCATAGAAGGAACACCTGCTGTTCCATCTACCAGTACAGGCGGTGCACAGTTGCGTGTCCGTGACATACATAGATTCAACGCTGCCGAATTTCGCCAGAGGGTCGATTTCAGAGCCGTTAGTCTTGATAATATCACCCAGGCAACTGACACCTGTATAACCCTGAAAACAATGTGTCTCAGAACAGTCTTTGTTTCTCTTTGTCTCGCCCATTTTGTTAACGAAAGCTCGTCTGCCACTGATAAAATGCAGTATGCTAAACAACTGCATAGCGCCGTAGGATTTGATGAAACCCACAAGGTGTCGCTCTCTGATATCACAAAATTTGAAAATCACTTAAACCTAAAAATCTTGGTATTCCACCACAGTTCGGGGCGTAAACACCTACAGTGTTACAAAACCCATGACGCAGTACACGCCAGCACTGTGTGGATGTACCTGCACAATGATCATTATTACCTGATTGTAAATAAATCCGGTTTCTTTGGCGGTACCTGTGTGTGACTACTGTTACGGTTCATACACAGAACCGTTTCAGCACGTTTGTAAATACCTCTGCAATGTTTGTTATACACAGTGTCACATGCACACAGGGGCCACTGTAAAATGTACAGAGTGTAAACGAATCTGCAAGTCCAGACACTACTATAATCAGCATAAACACCCTCACTCTAAACACAACGCAGCGCCGTGTGACAAAGTGAAATATTGTGAAGAGTGCGGTAAAACCTACAAGGCGGCAAGAACGCAGCATAAATGCACACCACCAAAGTGTACACACTGCGGCGAGGCCCTAAATGAGAGCGATGCGGTACACCAATGTTTTATCCAACCGCTGAAAAAACAAAACCCACACACAAAATACATATATTTTGATTTGAGACACGTTATCACGAGGGCAAGCACGAAGCAAAGTTTGTGTGCGCTATAGACACAGAGGGAAACAATTTTGTTTCAACACCCTGAAATGCATTCACACGTTTGTTAAACGGTACCGGCAGCCAAAATATAAGGGGTACACATTTATTGCACACAACACCTCTGGGTTTGATAATTACATACTGCTGGAATATTTTGTGCAACAGGGGATCCCTCCCACAGTAACCATGCGTGGCAGTAGGGTCATCCTGATGTATGACAAGGTGTTCCAGCAACGCTGGATTGATTCTTACTATGACGAGTACTATGTGGGCAAATACCCCGACCCCTCTTATTACAGGTACAACACCGTGTCTGACAGCGACAAGCATAGGTTCATGGTGTGGTATGACACAGTCCGGGAGAAAACCTTTGATTTCCAGACAGAAATTCGCCACTACTGTGTTAATGATGTAGAAGTGCTTCGCAAGGCCTGTCTAATTTATCGTGAGACATTTATCAGGTGCACAGACCTCGACCCGTTTGCGTTCACGACACTGGCGTCGAGTTGCATGGCCGTTTTCAAAACGCGTTTTCTACCCAAAGACACCCTCGCCCTCACGTATGAAGGTGCATACACACAGCAGAATAAAACCTATTCTGAGGTGCCTATGCAGTGGCTGGAATACGTGGCCAAGGTAGAAGGCTCCAAGATTAGACACGCTTTGAACCACGGTGAGCAACGATTTGGGCAGTTTTTTGTGGATGGCCATAACAGGGCCACAAACACCTGCTACGAGTTTGCAGGATGCTTTTTTCACGGCTGTGTCAAGTGTTGCGTCCAGACCGAAGTGAATCCTGTCACCAAAAAAAATCTATGGCAGTCTGTACCACTCATTCTGTGAAAAATATCATCATTGAAAAGTGTGCATGGTCTGCATGTGGTGGTGATGTGGGAATGTGAGTGGGAGGCGCTAAAACGTTCAGACCCATCTGTTCAGGCGCACCTCAACACTTACAGGCCCAAAGAACGCCTCGACCCACGACAAGCCCTTTTTGGAGGGCGTACAAACGGCATCAAGATGTACCACAAGGCTGATAACGCAGATGAGAAAATCAGATACTACGATTTCACAAGCCGGTATCCTACTGTACAGTCAAAAAAACAATACCCAGTTGGACACCCTCAAATTATCCACCGAGATTTTGGTCCGGTAGAAAATTATTTTGGGTTTGTAAAGTGTACCGTGCTTCCTCCCAGAGGTCTGTACCACCCCGTGCTGCCCTACAGGTGTCACAAAAGGCTCATGTTTCCGCTGTGTGGCAGGTGTGCTGAGGAGTTAAACCAGACCAGTGTCTGTGCGCATACTGACGCCGCGTGACAGCTGTCAGGTGTGTGGGTCTCATTTGAACTTCAGAAAGCTGTCGAAGGGGTACCAGATTGTCTGCATTGATGAAGTGTGGCATTTCCCAAACAAGACAGACACCTTGTTCAAGGAATATGTCAAGACGTTTTTGAAGTGTAAGCAGGAGGCGTCAGGCTACCCCGGACATGTCATTACTCCTGCAGAAAAAGCCCAGTACATACGCGACTACCATGAAAAGGAGGGGATTTTACTCGATGCTGACAAAATCTGTGTCAACAAGGCGGTCAGGAATTGTAACAAGCTTCTCCTGAACTCATTGTGGGGCAGATTCAGCATGCGGAGTAACATGCCCTCCTGCGAGTTAATTACAGAACCGGAGAGATTCACACAGCTCATGTTCAGCGACCATTATGACGTGCGTCAGTTTGGGTTTATATCCGACGACGTGGCCATTGTCCAGTGGTGTCAAGCAGATGGTAAGGCGTCCAGAGTGAATGATGTGAATGTGTTCATAGGGGATATGACCACTGCACATGCTAGGCTGATGCTGTACGACTTGTTGGACAGGCTACAGGAGCATGTGCTGTACTGTGACACGGACAGCGTCATTTTCACGTCCGGCCCAGGTGATTGGGTTCCCCCTCTAGGCTCATACTTGGGTGACTTAACCGACGAGATCAATGACAGCGATGTGTGCGGGCTCCCAGAGGAAGATTATATCACAGAGTTTGTGTCTGGGGGTCCAAAATGTTACGCCTACTGCACAAAACTTGGTAAAACGCAGGTCAAGTGCAAGGGTGGCTCACTTAACGCCAAAAATGCAGCAGTGCTCACCCACGAGTCGCTTAAGGGGTTGGTCCAGTCCTTTGTGACCAATCAGAACACTGAGATGCATGTGATCACAGAGGCGGAATCCATCAGACGTGATAAAAAGAAGTTTCATCTTAAAAATGACGTAGTACACAAAAGTCAAGGTAGTATATAACGAGCGCAGAGTCCTGTCAGACTACAGCACGCTGCCTTGTCGCTACTAACATCTCTTGACTCAAGAACTGCAGCATCCGTTTAGTTTGGTGGTGAGTGGTCCCTCAAATTGTGGGAAGACGTATTTTGTCAAGGGTCTTATTGAAAATGCATCTACAGTTATTTCACATAGCATTGATAATTTGGTCTACGTATACTCATGCTGGCAGCCTTTATATGACCAACTCCTTAAATTAAGAGACATCAACTTTGTTAAAGGGTTACCCGATTCCCTGTGTGACGACGAGTTATTACCCCCGGACAAGACTAATCTACTCGTCATAGACGATTTAATGAATGATGCCAGTAACAATATAGAAGTTCAGAATGTATTCACCAAATATGTCCACCATAGAAATCTCAGCTGTATATATCTGGTTCAAAATTTATACAAGGCAAGGCTAGCAGAACCATTAGTTTAAACACAAACTACCTTGTTCAAAAACCCTAGGGATAAATATCAGGTTACACTTCTGGGCAAACAGATGTTTCCTGGAAACACTAAATATTTTTTAGAGGCGTTTAATGATGCCACTAGTTTTGCATACGGGTATCTCCTCATAGATTATAAAGCTGCCACTCCAGACCACTTGAGGCTCAGAACCGCTTTGTTATCAAATCAGCACGTTGTTTATATGCCTCAAAAAACAAAGGGCTAAATAATGTCGTCACGCATGCAGAGGAATCTAGCCATGTTGGAGTTGTTATATGAAGCAACGCCGGGTTGATTAACACCACCCACTGGAACACAAGTTGGGGGTGATCCATACTTTAAAATACAGATTCTCCTTCATGTTTGGCTGCTTCACTTCCTGTAGTGGGTTGTACAGGTCGAGTTGGGGTTTTTAGCCATGTATCGTCTCCTGCTAAGTTCATTTGTGGTACATTTCATCAGGGTAGTTGTCGGCTCCGATTTCCTGGTGTTCAGTGCATGGCTATCGGCTTGGTGGCAATTGCTAGGAATTTTGAACAGTGTCTTCAAATGGGGTTCAAGATATTTGGATAAGACATTAGTCTGGGGTGATCGTGTCTACAGTGCCATACGCCAAAAAAGTGAAAGTAGAGGTCCTTTGATGTTTAATCAGCTTCCACAAACAGAAACAATTGATGGCAAAACCTTTCTGTTTCAGTATGGTGCTTCTGTGTTTGGTGTTCCTAACAAGACAGATTTTTTGCCTGTGTGTAGTTGCAACAAATCTTTACATGATGGTTTGACTAGTGTTTTTGCTCAGTACAGTAGCGCTCTTCTCACTATCGGTGGGAGCACATGTGCACTCTTTCAGCTGGGTGACCAATTTGCTGTCGTTGATTCACATGCACGCAATTCACAAGGTCTGTTGGACTCTAGGGGCAGAAGTGTGGTGACTTATTGGAATGGCTTGAATGCTGTTTATAGACATGTTCTACGGTTGAGTAAAAGCATTAAAAGGCCAAAATCAACAATTTGAGCTGTGTGGTGTTGACGTGCAATTGTGTGTACAACCACAGGCACACAATACATCTAAAGGTGCTGTCAGGAATAGCTGTAATGTTGTTACTATCTGTGACTCTGATGTTGTGATGGCTGTCACAACAAAGCCCATGTCTGTAATTACACCATTAGTTGATGCCACTGACAGTGGGGCCCCAAATGTTGTGGATCGTAGGGATTGTGTTGTGACAAAGTTGCCATGTACACAGTCAAAGGACGCCACAGTTATTGCTACTACAGGTGGTGAGTGTGCTGTGGGTTAGTGCTGCTGCCTCAGATGTTGTAGTGAGAGCTGTGCCATTGCCTGGTGTTAGTGATAGTGCTGATGCAGATGTGGTTATTGTTGGGGATTGTGCAGGAACAGAGTTCATTTGCAGACAGTCAAAGGATGTTGCAGTGCTTAGTACAGATGAGTGTAATCTTGTTAATACATCAACCTCGAATGGTCTGACAGCTGTTTCAGCAGACTCTTCTTGTGCATTTGTATCATCAACTAGTGCTACTGACAGGGATGAAGAGGGTGTGTTTGTTGTTAGTGAATTTGTAGGAAGAATTGGTTTTTAATCCTTTGACGATAGAAACTAGTGTACAGATTTGTAAGCACATACATGAAAAGCTTGGTTGCAGTAAGGCACAGCCTTGTTCTTCATATGTGGGGCCATTAGGATCTCCTTGTACAAAGAAAAAGATTAAAGGTGATGGTAATTGTTTCTTCAGGGCTGTTGGCTTTGCTGTAGCTGGCACAGAGAGGTGTCACAAAAAAGTAAGAGCGGCTGTTTGTAATCAAATTCAAGCCTATCCACAGAGTTATCGCAGTCTGTTGCGGAGTGGGTGTTCGTCAGCCAGTGACTATTTGAGAAGGTCAGGGATGACAAATGTGAATACTTGGGCTACTGAGATAGAGATACAGGCAGCTGCAGATTGTTTAGGTACAAGTATTTTTACATTTCTTGACAACCGCTGGATAGAATACTCCAACAACACTAAAAGTCTCACAGCAGGCTATTTATTTAGAAAACTGCAATAATCACTATGAGGTTGTCATGTGTGTCCATCATATTAATGTGGAGGACTCTTGTTACGGTTACTGTGGTAATCAAGGAAGAAGAGGCTCCTACATATACTTTCCAAAAACAGGAAAAGTCTTTCAGTAAGTTGGTCTCTAATAACACTGAACTCAATGCACCCACTGTTAACATGCAGGATTTACTGTCAAGGTGTAAAAGTGACATGATGTTTAGACCTTTGTCAAAAGCTACAGCGGAGTGTTTATGTCGTAAAGTTGACATGCCTTTTGTTGACAGACGTACATGCAACACTACAGATAGCAGGTTTGTGTCGCTGGGTGACATATGTGAAACACAAAACATTACAGCAGACAGTAGCAGCTTCTTTAGAGCTGTTACCCATGTTATTAGTGGATCAGATCAGTGGCATAAAAAGCTTAGAAAAGCTGTTTGTCAATACATGGAGGATCACAACTCGGATTTTATGGCTGTTCTTGGTGATAAGTATACATCTGTGTCACAGTACATTGCACATGAAAGAGTGAATCATGTTCAGTATCACGCTACAGAGGTGGAGATCAAAGCCACAGCAGAATTTCTTGATGTTGATCTGATTTGCTATCGTGGTGGTGAATGGCACATATATAGAAATAAGACAGACAATGTATTTACCGATGCTATCTACATTAAGCAAGATGAACATCATTTTCAAGCAGTTGTGTGTATTCACAATAGAGATGGTAATGATTGTGCAAACATGTGTCAAACTAACAAACCTCTTATGTCGTACTCACTAAGAGGATGTTCGATACAGTCAACTAGCAAAGCAAACAAGGACACACACAAAAATTACTTCAAAACTAAATATTTCCAGCGCAAAAATTCTGAGCAAATGCAGTCTCAGTACCATAGCAATGTACACGCTGGTCAAAAACAAAAGCACAAAAGTATACTAAAGTATAAGTCTAACGTCTCTTTCCAAAATCGTGTCAAAATGATGAGTATAACCAAATATGCACTGAATATTGCTCATAAGTATAAAGTACAAAGCCTAAGTAAGTTGAAATATCAGCTAAATGCAGAACACCAAAAAAATGTGCAACAACGTAGTAAAACTAAATATTGCACCAATTTGGCACATAAAGAGAAAGTGAAAGACCAAAGTAAACGTAAATACAAAGACAATTTGGCACATAGGTTAGCAGTTAAAGATCTCAGTAAACGTAAATACAAAGAGGATTTGGCACATAGGCTAGCAGTGAAAGATCTCAGTAAACGTAAATACAAAGACAATTTGGCACACAGGCTAGAAGTTAAAAATCTCAGTAAACGTAAATACAAACATAATTTGCCACATAGGCTAGTAGTTAAAGATCTCAGTAAACGTAAATACAAAGAGAATTTGGCCCATAGGCTAGAAGTTAAAGAGCTCAGTAAACGTAAATACAAAGAGAATTTGGCACATAGGCTACAAGTTAAAGAGCTCAGTAAACGTAAATACAAAGAGAATTTGGCACATAGGCTACAAGTTAAAGAGCTCAGTAAACGTAAATACAAAGAGAATTTGGCCCATAGGCTACAAGTTAAAGATCTCAGTAAACGTAAATACAAAGACAATTTGGCACATAGGCTAAAAGTAAAAGCTTTCAGTAAACATAAATACAAAGAGAATTTTGCGCATAGATTGAAAGTTAAAGCTCTCAGTAAATTACAATACCGTGAAAATGTGCTGCATAAAGAAAATGTCAAAGTAAGAACTGCAAAAAAGTACAAAGAAAATCCCACTTTTAGACTACAAATCATAGCAGCTACCAAATTAAGAAGACAAAGAAAGGCATTATGTGTAAATCAAATAGATGCTGTCCTAAGAAACTTTGCAGACAAAGTAAAAAATGGGCCTGATTTTGTGTGTTGTGTATGTCACAGAACACTTTTTAGCAATTACAACTTTAGCAAGTTCTGCTATGTAAAAAGGAGACATACAGTCGCTTGGCTAATCCATGTGCTTCTGAAATGGCAAACAAATGTATTACTGAAACATACTTGCATATTTGTAATACTACGTGCATGCTGCCCTGCCCACTGTTCTGTTCACCCAGAGGTAAACTCTGGATTTGCCACACATGTAACAGCAAGATAATTAGAGGTCATATGCCAGCTGAGAGTGTAACCAACACTCTTGGACTTGATCATATTCCAGATGAAATTGCACGTTTAAACCGCTTAGAACAACATTTAATTGCTATCAATATTCCATTTCAGAAAATGTTAGCTCTCCCCAAAGGTGGACAGAATGGTGTGCATGGTCCTGTAACCTGTGTACCAGCTAACATTGTTCAGACTCAAAACCTGCTACCAAATACAGAAACAGACATGTCTTTGATACGCGTTAAGTTGAAACGCAAATTAACATATAAGGGACATTACATTTATGAGTTCGTTAATCCTAAAAACATTCAACTCGCCCTTGAGTATTTAAAAGAAAACAACCCATTGTATAAAAACATTCAATTCAATAAAACGTGGAAAAATGACTTTGTTGCAGACAAGGATGTGTTGACACATGATGAACATGTGGAAGATGCTGCAGGTTCCACTGGGGAAGATGAGCTTCTGCATGACAGACAGCAGCACTGTATGTTTCAAGACACATGTCTGTATCCAGTCGACATTGGACAAGAAACATTAGATCAATGTCTAGATGGCATTTTACATATTGCACCTGCTGAAGGCAACAACCCCATCAAGTTGTTGGCGGACAAACAGAATGAGGCAAAGTGTTTTCCACAACTGTTTCCTAAAGGTAGTGGTACATTTTATGCTAAACGTGCTGTTCCAATTAGTTTGGCTCGTTACTACAATAACCGCATTTTGCATGCAGATGGCCGATTTGCACAAAATGCGGAATACATATTTTATGCTTTGTATCACTATGAACTAGATAAAGTTATTTCCAGTGTATCAATAGCACTGCGCAAAGGTAAACAGGGTCAAACCCCTCAGTCTGTGAGTGATTTTTTTTCACAATGAGCAGAGTGTCCAGTCACTTTTCCAGAATGACGATTGTTACCGCTTCCTTAAGCCTGTCAGGGGCACACCAGCCTACTGGCAGGCTGCGCAAAAAGATCTACTGGCGATGGTGCGGCAACTTGGCATCCCTACATGGTTTTGCTCCTTTTCTGCAGCCGACCTTAGATGGGAGGACTTTCTTGAGAGCATTCTTAGGATCGAAGGCAGAACAGAACAAGTGCAGGACTTGTGTTGGGAAGACCGGTGTAATTTGCTGAAACGCCATGCTGTACATGCTGCTAGATTTTTTTGACAATCGGTGGCATGTGTTTTTAAAAGAGGTTCTTATGTCTTCAATTAATCCAATCGGGAAGATTAAGGATTTCTTTTATAGAATAGAATTTCAGCAGCGTGGTTCACCGCACGTCCATTGCTTGTTCTGGATTGAGGATGCACCTTTGATTGACTACAACACTGATGAAGAAGTTGTCCAATTTATAGATAAATACATCTCTTGTGGTCTTCCATCAAATGATGATAATCTATTGGATAAGGTTTTGTCAGTGCAGCAGCACTCAAAGAAACATTCTAAAAGCTGTAAAAAGGGGAAAAAAGAATGCCGCTTTAATTTCCCAAAGCCAGTTTCAGCCAAAACATTCATTTCACGTAAACATCAGGAGGAAGATACATCTTGTATTTGTCCACCTGCCAGCAATGGTGTAATAGCCGCCTGCACATGCGGTAAATCAGAAAAGGATACCAAAATCCGAAAAGAGAAAGAAGCTGCACGT
The DNA here is from genome assembly GCA_026686955.1 of Epinephelus cyanopodus. Lineage (NCBI taxonomy): Eukaryota > Metazoa > Chordata > Actinopteri > Perciformes > Serranidae > Epinephelus > Epinephelus cyanopodus. Next base: position 34,224,590 of record CM048926.1, on the reverse strand, counting down.
AAATTACTCACCAAAATTGCAGAACTATTGTGTGGTGATACTGCAACATTTAACAGTGTTAACGAGTTGTTTGCACATTTACAAACAAACCAGGAGGCCTTTGAACACGCGTACAAACTTTTGGGTAAAAAAACAGAAATTGTAATGAAACGCCAACCAAACGAGCAGTGGATTAATCCATTTAATTCGAGCTTACTATCCGCTTGGAATGCAAACATGGACATACAGTTTGTGGCAGATGCTTATGCCTGCATAGTTTACATCATTTCCTATATTTCAAAGGCAGAAAGACAAATGGGATTGTTGTTAGCAAATGCGCATCGCGAAGCAACTAATGAAGGCAACTTGCAAGCAAAAGAAGCTATGAAAAAGATGGGCAAGGTTTACTTTAATCACAGAGATGTCAGTAATCAGGAAGCAGTTTACAGACTCACAGGTATGCACTTAAGGAAACATCAAGGGCAGTGGTTTTTGTTCCAACAGGAGATCACCCAGTAAGAATGAGTTTGCCTATAACAGTCTTACAGCAAAAGGCAGCTAATGGGAATGTCACTGACAGTGACATGTGGATGACTAGCTTTGTGGATCGATACAAGAGCCGACCCAGAGACGGTACTTTTGAGGACATGTGTGTGTGTGTGTGTGTGTGTGTGTGTGTGGTTGAGTTTGCCTCTGAGTATCGTATTCTGAGCACGAACGACAGATCGCCCAACAGGATCATGTTAGACAACAATTGCGGTTACATCTTAAAACGGACAAGATCGCAGCCTGCTGTTGTAAGATATGCACGATTCTCTGCGACAAAACAGCCAGAGCGTTTTTACCAGAGTCTCTTACAACTCTTCCTTCCATATCGTAATGATGCACAATTAAAGCCTGAAACCTTTAACAGTTTTGAAAACTTTTACTTGTGTGGACATGTACGGTCTTGTGATGGACAACTGCACTCTGTCAAAGCAATTGTAGACTCCAACAGGCTCAAATATGAACGAGAGGCTGAAGATTTACATAAAGTCATGGATGCCGTTATTTTGGATGGAGCCATTGAGGATGCATGGGGTCAAATGTGTCCTGAGCAAGAAGTCCAACGCTTAGAAAGTATCCAGGAAGCCAAACATCTTCAAGAGGATGACAATCCTGATTTTAACATCCCAGACTTGGCAGTTACCACACAGGTAGCCAACATAACTAAAAGTACCACTTTGCCACTGAAGGAGGGTTTACAGTTAAAACGCTCTCTGAATCCACTACAAACACAGGTGTTCTTTCAAATAAAACAGTGGTGCCTTGACGATTTACATGGTAAAAAACCAAAACCTTTTCACTTGTTTATCACAGGAGGAGCTGGGACTGGTAAAACTCACCTAGTTAAAGCCATTCAATATGAGCTGAGCAGATTGTTTGCACCACACTGCCGCAACCCTGACAACATCAGTGTTTTGCTGACTGCTCCAACAGGAATAGCTGCATTCAATCTGCAGGCAACAACCATTCATAGTACATTCAGTATCGGCAAGCACCTTCGCTTACCTTACACACCTTTAGGGGAGGAAAAGCTGAATAGTCTGCGTGCTAAATATTGTGATGTCAAAGTTGTTGTTATTGATGAAATTTCAATGGTTGATCACATGTTAGCTTACATACATGGACGGCTTCGCCAACTAAAACAAACTGGCACTGACGCACCCTTTGGTAATGTCAGTATTATAGCTGTTGGAGACTTTTATCAGTTACCTCCAGTGAAAGGCAAACCACTTTACACTGAAAATTTGGGACTTGACCTCTGGAGTTTGTTTCAAAAGGTGGAATTAAAAGACATTGTGCGGCAGAAAGACATTGCATTTGCTGGCCTTTTAAACAGGATCAGATCTCATCACAAGGACACTGCCCTCTTGACAGCTGATGTGCAAACTTTAAAAAGCCGTGAAACTGGTGAACAGAGCTCAGCTTTGCATATATTTCCTACAAACGCGCAGGTGCGGGACCACAATTTAGAACAACTTCACAGGCTCTGTCCTGACATTGTGAAAATAGATGCTCAGGATTATGTCAATAATTCGACAACTAACCAGCTAGAACTAAAGCACGGACAACATGCTGTTACTTACAATACATGTCTGCCTGCTCATTTGTCTTTGGGACAAGGTGCTCGCGTTATGTTATGTAAGAATATAGATGTTAGTGATGGCTTGGTCAATGGTGTTTGTGCTTCTGTAACTGATGTCATTTATTCCACCCAAAAAACCTTTCCACAGAAAGTCTTTGTGAAATTTGATGATGAGAGTGTTGGCAAGCTTAGAAGGCAAATGTTGACAGTGCCTGCACCTCACTTGCTTGGGTCTACACCTATTGAACCTGAGGAGGAGCAGGTCACAAAGAAAGGCGGAATGCGCCGACAGTTTCCTCTTAAATTAGCTTGGGCCTGTACTGTTCACAAAGTCCAAGGTCTCACAGTCAAAAACGCTGTCGTTTCTTTGAGCAAAGTCTTTGCAGGTGGACAAGCCTATGTGGCTTTGAGTCGCGTTACAACTCTGGCTGGGTTAATCATTCAAAACTTTAGGGAAAAAAGTATCTACTGCAAAGAAGACATTAAAGATGCTTTAGAAAGGATGCCCTCATTTCTGCGTCCTGTTGTCGAACACAAAATCACTGCCAACACTTTCTCTGTCTTCCTCATGAATGTGCAGGGTTTGCAAGGACACGTTTCAGACTTGGCTAAATGCACGCAGCAAATGCAGCCTCAATGCATTGCTGTGACTGAAACATGGCTTCCAACAGATTTTCCTGTAAACTCAATCCAAATTGCTAACTACTCTTTTCACAGCTTTCCACGTTGCAAGGCTTACAGTGACAATGAATTGAGATACAAAACTCGTGGAGGTGTTGGTTTGTACACCCTGAATAATGTAGCATTTCAGCACATCCACATGCCATGTGTGAATCTGGAGTGTTGTGTTTTCAACTGCATTGCACACAACACATTACTTGTTATCATCTACAGACCTCCAAAATACTCAATAGACACTCTTAAAACAAATTTAGGTCATTTAATGAGTCTCCTGGATAATATATCAAATAACATTGTGCTGATGGGGGACTTCAACGATGACATTCACAAGTCAAACACACTCATCAACTTTTTCAAGCAGAAGGGTTACAGCCAATGGGTGCAA